>CM077025.1:32441603-33041603 GCA_039090855.1 Macrothele yani
AAAACTTTACACTACAGCATCATAGCAATTATATTGAAATTTCGACGCATACTAAAGCTGCGTTCTATATTTGTTACGATCATTTATTTTCTGTTTTTATTCTTAATATGGAAATATAATCTGTCTCCTTGTACTCTTTTTCTATGTAGCATTGCGTTATTACCTTAATTTTTCCACGAATACTTTCTCTTCATATGTCTCATATTTTTTGAAGTAATTAAAATTGTAAATATTTTCTCAAACGTTTGCATGTATTCCACTATTCAGATATCGATTGTGGTGAACCAAAGGCAGTAATTGGAGGTTCTTGGATTTTAACATCAAACAAAACTTATTACGGAAGTCAAGTAGATTACGTTTGTGAAAGTCGTTTCCTTTTAAGTGGTCCTGAAAGGAGGCTTTGCTTAGAAAATGGATCATGGAGTGGTTCGGAACCAATTTGTGCCGGTATGTGTTTTTTTTTTACAACTAGTGATTGAGAAGAAATGACAAATGTGAATAAGTGATTTTTTACGCTTTCCAACCGTAGGTTGAAGAAGCGTATATGCTCCAGCTTTGTCCGTCCGTCTGTCCGTCTGTCTGTCTGTCGGCGCGATACATCGCGTAAAAATGGTTCGATTTCGATGAAATTTTAGTATGTGGTATGTGGTAGGGGACTAGTGGGGACAAACCCTATTGAAAATGGACAAAATGGGGTCAAAGGTCACGACATAGGAGCGGGATCTATTTCATTGCCTTTATGCGTCATAACTTGAGTAAATATGGTTCGATGTCGATGAAAGTTTTATATGTGGTAGGGGATCACCTGGGAAGAAATCCTATTTAAAATCGGTAAAGTGGGGTTAAAGATAAGGACATAGGAGCGGGATGA
The DNA here is from genome assembly GCA_039090855.1 of Macrothele yani. NCBI lineage: Eukaryota > Metazoa > Arthropoda > Arachnida > Araneae > Macrothelidae > Macrothele > Macrothele yani. The sequence continues at coordinate 32,442,475 of CM077025.1, forward strand.
ATTCCATTGCTCTTATGCGTCATAACTTGCGTAAATATGGTTCGATTTCGATAAAATTGTAGTATGTCGTAGGGGATCACCTGGGAATGAATCCTATTGAAAATGGGTGACGTGGGGCAAAGGTCAGGACATAGGATCGGGATCCATTCAATCGCCCTTATCCCATACTATTAAAGGAGCATTTCTTGTATGTATGTAAATTTTATTTTGAAAACGGCTCTAAGGATTTTGATGAAAGTCGTTAACCTACCGTTTTCTGGTACTAGGAATTGATTTAGCTTGATCTCGACTTTAGGAAAATTCGTTTAGTGCGTTAAATAACCACCCCGAATTACGACGTTTTTAGTGTAATGGCGTCCTCCCATTAATGTTGCCCATGCTTAGCTCGCGATTGAGATGTTGGCGCGGTCACGCCATCTGTCTCATTACGTCACGCGTTGTGTGTGAATCCTATTAAAGTTTTATGACGTCACACTCTTTGGGGCAGATGGTCGCGATTCCCATCTGTCTCATTACGTGACGCGTTGTGTGCGTATGTTCGTCCGCACGATAACTCGCGTAAAAATTGTTCGATTTCGATGAAATTTTAGTATGTGGTAGGGAAACAACTGGAAAGAAACGCTAATGAAAGTGAACGAAATGGGATCAAAGGTCAGGACATAGGAGTGGGATCCATTCCGCTGCTTTTATGCGTCATAACTAACGTAAAAAAGGTTCGATTTCGATTAAATTTTATTATGTGGTAGGGGACTACCTGGGAACAAACCCTATTGAAAATAGGTGAAATGCGGTCAAAGGTCAGGACATAAGAGCGGAATCACTTCCATCGCCATTATGCGTCATAACATACGTAAAAATGTTTCGCTTCGTATGAAATATTAGTGTATTGTAGGGGCCGGTCTGGGGACGAATCCTTTTGAAAATGGGCGAAATGAGATCAAAGGTTAGGACACAGGAGCGGGATCTATTCCATAGCCCTTATGCATCGCAACTTACGTAAAAATGCTTCGATTGCAACAAAACGTTATCATGTTATTTTGGAGGTATACTGAACCGGTTCTGTTGAATATAATCGAAATGGGATCAAAGGTCAGGGCACAGGACCGATATTTATTCCACAGCCATTATGCTCATAACTTGAGTAATGATTTCTGGTATGTTGGAAAGCGTATTATAATCAATGCATTGCATGATTTTACTAGCCGCCCCGGTGGCGCAGTGGTCTAAGCGATGGCCTCTGATCATTCGTCCGAACGGGGTCCGGGTTCGAATCCCGGTGATGCATGCATGCATGGATGTCGTGTTTGTCTTACGGCAGTGTCCCTTCCCTGGAACCAGTGACCCTAAATTAGGGACGGGCGACTGCTTATAGCCCATTGAGTTGCTCACGGTGGTCGTTAAACCTCCAATAAAAAAAATGATTTTGCTAACTTGTTAAAAATATAACTTTTAAACTTTTTTTTAATAAATCGTTTTCCACTATATATAAATTTACACACAAACAAGTATATTGATTAATTTGTATGATTTCTTTTTAAGAGGATTTTAACGGTTTCACTCAGCCATGTAGAAACTAGCTGGGATGTTGTGCATTCACTATATTGCAACTAAATAAAATGAAAAAAATTAAGTAGTTTAGGAAGGCAAAATAAAATTAATTAATGAACCAATGAATACCTGTTAATTCTTATTCGGAAGGTGATATATACGGAGGGATGTCAATAATTTCTACCCTTGCACGGGGACACGATCTAGATGCCTGAAAACGTTGATTACTGTGTTACTTCTATTAAGTTGTTGTTGATGAAATTTTGGAATATTGATGGAAGCTTTAAACACCTAACTAAACATTCGATGAGAAATGAACGGTAATTTGTCAAAATAATCACCTCCAGCAGAAACGCACATTTGCTAAAAGCTTCTCTATGCCGATATGAAAAACTGTTGACCTCCAGGATGCGATAAACTCGTGGAATGCGGCTTCAACTGAGGTTCGATTAGGAAACGATCAAGTCTATGAAATTGTGTCCAGGTGTTTAAAGAAGTGATTATTTGGAGGGGACAGATCAGGTGAATAAACCAGGTATGGTAAGTTTCCGTACCTCATGTGGTGCCTCTTCTGGATCGTATGACGTGCATCGTGGGATCTCGTGTTACCATGGACAAGTACGCAGTCGTATCAGAATAATATGACCACCTACCTAAAAATGGAAATAACCAACCTTGGCCCGGATATCAGCGACGAGACGGCGTGGCATGGACGCAATGAGGACCTGGAAGGTTGCCCAAGGCTCACGTACCCATTCGGACTGCAGCAAAGCACCGAAGTCTCGGAGATGACATGGTTGTGTGTTGGCACGTCGAACCTGTCGATCCAAACAGTCCCACAAGTGTTATGTGGGATTGAAGTCTTCGCGGGCCAAGGGAGAACGGAGATATCGCTGTCGTGTTTCTGGAAATAGCCACGCATCTGCTTAGCGAGTAGGCAAGCCGCAAACGTGTAACATGAAGGGATGCTTGTAGTCCGCAAAGATGGACAGGTACCCATTGACGCTCAGGGACCCATTTAGTGGTACAACCGGTCCTAGGTCATATCAAGAAAACGGGTCTGGTTCATTTGCCCGACGTTTACTTCACCGAAAGGTCACTTGATCTCAAATCACTTCACCGAAAGGTCACTTGATCTCAAATCACTTCACCGAAAGGTCACTTGATCTCAAATCACTTCACCGAAAAGATTGGTTCACCGAAAGATCACTTCATCGAAACGTTCATTTCACCGAAAGGTCACTTGATCGAAAAGTGCATTTTACCGAAAAGTCTCTTTACCTAAATGTTCATTTCATCGAAAGGTCATTTCACCGAAGGGTCAGTTTATCGAAAACTTTGGATTTCATTACAGGATCTGTTGAAGCATGTTGCAAGTTCGGCAGACAGACCACCGAAACATTAGGGGATCACACTCAAATTGCACTTTTGATTTCTCAGTGTCACAAAGAACACAAATATTTAGTTTTAAGACAAAAATAATTAATTTTGTTCCTAGGCCTCGGCTTAGGCCTTTTTAGCAAATGTTAATCATGTTCATAAGGTTTACGTAAAAGTCATGTTCAGTGCTCATGTTCGTAAGGTTTACATAAAAGGTAAAATTGATAATGTTGCAAATTTTTTCAGGCAAAAGAATCAATTTTAGGGCCCTAGGCTTCGGCTTAGGCCTTTTTAGCAAATTTTAATCGAGCGAGCTAATATTCTTAAGGTTTACATAAAAAGTAATATTACTAATGTTGCATTGTTTTTCAGGCAAACTGAATCAATTTTAGGTCCCTAGGCCTTTTCAGCAAATTTTAATCAAGCGAGGTCATATTCATAAGGTTTACATAAAAATGTGCAACATTATTAACTTGACTTTTTATGTTAACTTTATGCACATGATTAAAATTTGCTAAAAAGGCCTAAGCCGAAGCCTAGGGCCCCAAAATTGATTCTTTTTGCCTGAAAAAATGCGCAACATTATTAACTTGACTTTTTATGTAAACTTTATGAACATGAGCACGCACTATTAAAATTTTCTAAAAAAGGCCTAAGCCGAGTAAGTGGTCCAGGGACCTAAATCTGATTCAATTTGCCTGAAAAAATATGCAACATTAATTAGTAACTTAACTTTTTATGTAACCCTTATGAATATGAGCTTGGAGGATTAAAAATTGATAAAAAGGCGCAGATCTAGGTTTTGTAATTAATGTTAAATTTCAAAAAAACCTACTCATGGAGAGGTGTTTCATGGAAATTAAAAGTGTATTTTTTATACCATCGGATAATGTTTAAGTGGCCAGTTTTTCAAAAACCCGCACTACAATCAAACTGACAACAAAATTCTAAATTTTCGATAAACTGACCATTCGGTGAAATGATCTTTCGATATATGAACTTTTAGGTAAAGTAATCCTTCGATGAAATGAACTTTTCGATCAAATGTCCTTTAGATGAAATGAACTTTTAGGTTAAGTAACCTTTCGGTGAAATGAACTTTTCGGTCAAGTGACCCTTCGGTGAAATGTACCTTTCGATCAAGTGATTTTCGGCGCAGTGATTTTCGGTCAAGTGATCTTTCGATCAAGTGAACGATACCCCAAGAAAACATCTCCCAGACATGCGCACTGCCACCGTCGGCCTGTACCTGACCGACAAGCGAGTCCGGGTGTTGGTACTCGTGTATCTGACCATATCCGCCACCTCATTTTTGTGGAGTAGAAACCTCAATTCGTCGGAGAAGGCAACCTTTTCCCACTTTTCCGCTGTCCAATGACGGTAGTCTCATACGAACTGTAGGCGTCGTTGCCGATGGACCTGGGTTAACAAGGGCACCTTGACGCAGCGTCAATTCTGGAGACCCATGGGTAACAAGGTTGCTCTACTGTTATCGGGGACACGTGCCTGGATACTCCAGCGATCATTTGCGTGCTCAATTGCTGCACTGTTGCGCGCCGACTCTCCTTTGCCAGTCGACGGAGGCGACGTTGTCCTCTGGGGCCGATGGCCTTTGAGGCTCCACAGTTATGACGTCATGAGGTACTCGGTGTGCCATTGGTCCATTCTTGGTGCACACTTACTACAGTACCTCGCGAACAGTCGACGAAGTTTGCTGTTTCTAAGATGCTTCCATTCCTTTTTCGACGTCCTTCAAATCACTACCTCTGCCCATTGTGTTCACATGACGCACCATGGCTCAGCTGTCCCTAGCCGGCCGCTTATATCTTCATGTGGTCAACCCTCTCACTTGCACTCTGTGACGCGCCAGGGCGGTTAAACTTTGATTCTGGGGGTGGTCATGTTATTCTGATACGACCGTGTATGCTTCTATGGCGATTGATTAATGCCCGCTGTTTGGTGGACAGTTTTCTCTGCCTGATGTCCACTTCTTAACAATATCTACGCCTTAATGGTTTGTTACGGTTTTAAGGAGTGGATCACACCGGCTGTGGACTACCAAACGCTGAGTATCGTCTACAAAAACATTTTGGATGGGATATATGGGATGCTTCTCTTATCATATACGAAAAAAAAAAAGGATAGGTACGTTCTGTTATGCTCAAAAACATTGTTATTTTTTGATTAGCTTTCACGTATATTTTTACACCTTTTAATAATAATTCTTCTTTCAGAAATTATATGCAACCCTCCTGAGACAGCCGACGATAATACTGTGATAATAGGCGACAGCTTGCATGTTGGAGCAACTGTTACTTATGCATGTACTGAAGGATACGTTACCGTAGGTAATAATCGGACATGTATGGAAAACGGTTTTTGGAGTGGAGAGCTGCCATTTTGTACAGGTAATATTTCTTTAGTACGGAATTAACATGTATTTCGTATAACGGTATTAATATGAAACTTACAAGTTTATGTATACAGGAGTTCGGTCAATTGTGACGAATACTCAATTTTATAAAATTCCTCCGAAGAAACATACATTGTTGGATATATGTACGTGTATGAAACAACATTGTCGGGTTTTACACCTCTTTGTTCCTACGCCTGACTGTCCTATTAGTTGAACTTTATATAATGAAGAAGTCGCCATTGCAAAAGTAAGAACCATTTCTTACAAGTAACTATTCGCTCCCATCCCCATGCGCACATAACCTAAATTCCTTGAGCAGAAACCTAACTATTCGAACCCTTCCCATCAAGAATATTTGATGGGAAGGGTTGGAATACTCTCCCCATTAAAGAATACTTGACGGAAATATTCAAGAATACGCACCACTCTGTATACGATACTTGCACGTCTGCGCCTTGAACATTGCCAGTTCACTCACCGTCGTTTGCTGTGTGACAACACTGCCCGCTATTTTGTGGGACGTGTAACATACCTTTGTCTGTTGTGTATATGTATAACGTTCGTGTCGTCGTTTTGTTTGCGAACGTGTTTGTTTCTTGCTTTTGCCCACTTTACCAGACTATCAGCCAACCAATAAACCAAGTAACACCAACCAACCAACCAAAAAAACTAACAACCAACCAACCAACCAAACTAACAACCAATCAACCAAACAAACTAACAACCAACCAACTTTTTTATCCGTAATTTCCTAAAAATGAACATTTCGTGTCCTCATTTTGTTCGTGAACGTTGTCGTATCTTGCTTTTACCCATTCTACCAGAAGACCAACCAACCAACCTAATAAACAAACAAACAACCAAACAACTTAACAAAAAAAAAAAAAAAAAAAAAACTAACAACCAACCAACCAACCAACCTTTTTATCCGTATTTGCACGAAAATGAATACTGTGTTAAGCGCTGTGCCCACTGTGTGTTGTGAAAGGATGTTTTGCAAGGATTTCAGTTATCCAGTCATTATATATCAGCCATGAATAAATTACATTTCAATTTTTTCTTTATAGAAATGGACTGCGGGCAACCAAGTCTTGTTGCAAACGGCAGGGGCTTCTTAGTCAATGGTACAACAACATATCTTAGCGTAGTGCAGTACCAGTGCATTGATGAATTTTACATGATAGGAGATTCACTGAGAACCTGTCTTTCCTCTGGAAAGTGGAGCGGAGAGGAGCCACAGTGTGTGGGTACGTACAATTTTTATATGTGTGTTTTTTATATTTTTATATACACTACTGGCCACCCAAAATGCAACAACAAGAAGGAAGCATCCGATTGGCCTGAAATTTGCAGCATGCGTCGCTCGCGAGAGGACATGCAAACGATTAGCATTGCAGGGCATATGCAAATCATGTGCGGCCGGTACGCCACCGAGAAGCACTACGAGAAGTGTGCACAGAAGGCGGGGGTAAGTAGTGGAAGTGTGTTGTGCTGCCGAAACTATGCGTGGGAAGCTTGCTGATGCCTCGTCGCAGAATACGGCAATCATTCCAGCACGTTTCGGAGTTCGACAGAGGACGAATAGTGGCTTATCGCGACAGCGGTTTATCGTACCGAGACATCGGCGCCCGTGTAGGACGACATCCAGCCACAGTGAGACGAGTATGGATTCAGTGGGTGCAGAAGGGACGGACGGACCGACGTGTGCGATTGCCGCGGCCGCGGCACTCCACCGAGCGAGAAGACCGGCATGTTGTGCGGCGGGCATTGACGGCTCGCACCGCCACGTATCGAACGTTAGGGCAGGAATTAAGGTGTGTTGCGCAACAACCTGTGTCAGCACGTACCGTTCGACATCGTCTGCACGAACGGGGACTTGTCGCACGGCGCCCATTGCTCCGATTACCATTGACGTTACACCACCGGCGAGTGCGGTGGCGGTGGGCTGTTGAACGTCGAACCTGGACTTCGGAATAGCACGACATTGTCTTCTCCAACGAATCCCACTTCTGCCTGCAACACCACGATGGTCGGATCCTCGTGTGGCGGAACCGCAGCGAGAGACTGTATGACGCCTGCATTATGCATCGCCATACCGATCCGTCGCGTGGCGTTATGGTTTGGGGCGCAATTGGATATGACACCCGCACCCTTCTGGTACGCATCGCCGGTACACTGCAGGACCAGCCACCACACCATCTCCGACGTTTTGGAGCCTGTAGTCCTCCCTTACCTGCAGGACCAGCCAGCGGCCACGTTTCAACAGTGACAATGCGCGCCCACACGTGGCACGCATCGTGCAACAATTCTTCACGGCACACCAGGTGTCACTGCTGCCGTGGCCCGCCTGTTCTCCCGATATGTCGCCCATCGAACACGTCTGGTCGCTGATCGGTATCCGAGTGGCCCAGCAAGCACCACCCGCGGCTACGCCTGATGAACTGTGGCAACGTGTGGAAGCAGCCTGGACCGACTTACCCCAAGACTCCATCAAAAGCCTTTTTCGTTCGATGCCGCGGCGTTTAGCGGCCGTTATTGCCAGCCATGGGAGCCACACGAACTATTGATGTCTGCGTGTTCCGCGACGACATGACGCATGCAGCGATACGACAATATGAGGAGTGATGCGACGGGAATTAGAAAGAATCGGACGAAGTATGGGTAAGACGAAGGATCTAAAAGCATTTGATCGTGGGAAAATTGTCGGGGCCCGACGAATGGGTCACTCCATCTCGGAAGTCGTGCAGGTACTGGGATTTTCACGAACCACTGTGTCACGGGTGCACCGTGAGTACATCGAATCCGGTAAAACCATCCTTGCAAGGACCCATTGCCGTGGACAACAGCGTGTGGGTGAGCGGGGTCATCGTCTGCTAGCTCGCATTGTAACAGCGGATAGATGGGCCACAGTGCAAGAAATCACTCGGGAATTTAACGCTGGTACACAAAAACGTGTAAGCACCCAAACCATCCAGAACCATCTCCTCGCTATGGGGTACAGAAGCTATCGTCCCACGACGAGGGTACCGCTGCTGACCGCACATCACAGGGTGCAAAGATTAGAATGGGTGCGGGAACATCGCCAGTGGACCCTATACATGTTGGAAAATGTTGCCTGGACTGATGAGTCGAGATTCACGTTGGTACATGCGGATGGCAGGATAAGAGTACGGCGCAAACCACCTGAAGCGATGGATCCTTCTTGCCAGCAGGGCGCTCTTCAAACTGGTGTGGGTGGCATTCTCGTCTGAGGACTGTTTACGTGGAATGAAATGGGACCCCTGGTACGTGTGACATCGTCCCTCACAGGTCAACGTTACCGGGATATCCTGGACGACCATTTGCTCCGCTTTGTGCGTCTTCAACATCCCACTGGAGACCTCATCCTGCAACAAGACATTGCACCGTGCCATCGCTCCCGAATCGTATCCGAATGGTTGGATGAACACTCCATTGATGTGACCTCGCTTTCTTGGCCAGCTGGGTCACCTGAGCTCAATCCCATCGAACACATCTGAGATGCCATCGAGAGAGATGTTCGAGGCTCTGACCCCGTTCCATCAAATCTTCGTGAACTGAGGGAGGTTTTTCAGGGGTTGTGGATCCGTATGGCTCCCCAACGCTTCCGCTGTCTTGTCGAGTCCATGCCGAGACGAATTGCCGCCGTCATCGGGGCGAAAGGTGGTGCTACACGTTACTAGACAGTCATCTCTAATTTAATTGCGCTTCATTGTATATCTATACGTAAAAATCATATATGGTGGAAGGGAGAACAAGGTCGAGCTTTTTCTACACGGGAACTGTTTCTATGATGGAACTGTTTTTCAATCATGACCACGTAACATTTTGGGAATTTTCTTTACTGACAGACGCAGCCCAAGACATGTTTTGAAAAATTTATTTAATTCGTGCTTCTTAAGGCTGTCCTTGAATGAGTGTTAGGGCTTCTGTTCTGCGATAGATGGCGCAAAAATCACTCCTTGGGCGTGACTTTTACAACTTGAGGGACTGTCCCAGAAGTTGGCGTCAGCGAATCACTGCAGACCTCACCATATTCAGAATGGAAACGGTCTTCTCCTTGGCTCCTCAATAAAAAGACAAAGTACGCTCGGTTACGTTTTAAGCAATGTTGTTTTTTGGGGTGGAGCTCGGTAAGTAGGCGGAGTTTCTATATCAAATTCAGGGTTTCTGTGCTAATGTACACATTTTCTTTTCAAAAAATGAACGTACAGTAGGATTTAAGATGATTTATGGAAGACAAGATTCCAATCTCACTTTTGGCCCCATTTAATGATGTCTATTTGGGCTAGATAATTAAAAGAAACATATAGAAATGAGAGATTTCGTTTCTTCCAGACGGAAACACTGCTAAGATAATTTATAGCGCTATCTAGCGCCGAATTGGAATACTTTCGAGTCAGATCAGTTGAATTAAAAAAATTTTCTAACACATTTTTCGGAACAGTAACTGTGGCATGTATTAGCTATAGATCGTTTTTATTTGTGCTTAAAATTTCAAAACTACAAAGTAATAGTCTTCGAGAAAATGTGTACAAAAGGATTTACATTGCAGATATAGGAAAGGATTTCTGTTACACTCATTCAAAGACAGCCTTAAAGGAAGTTGCAAACGTCATGCTGATGCGAAATATTTCAGTGGTATTCAGTATCTTAATATTTTTGAGGCTTTCAGTGTTTACCGCACAGCAAGTTTGCTTCTGCAGTAGTTTTAAAAGAAACACAACACAAAACTTATAAATACACAAATGATAAATATTATTTTCTGCCGGAGTAAAAGTTACCCACAGGCTCTGATGAAAAAATGTGCATAATACTTCACGAATTTAAACTAAGAAACATACTAGAAATATTTGCAACGAATAGAGGTTTACAAATCACATATTTACAGATTATTTTTGCCTTTAGTAAATCTGACGTGTAATAAACTATGATATACTGTATTTTTCAGTGGTAAATCTTAGTAAATTCTCATTACGCGCTTATTTCGCTGTTTAATGTATTTTCGTACACAATATGAAAACTGTAAACGCTTTCTCTGGCAATGATTGCTTTGAATTGTGTACAGTAATAATGTTAGAACATTATTTTGCGTTTTAGAAGTTTTAAATGATTGTTTTTAAATATTTTTCAGACTTGGCCCTGCTTGAACGAGAGAATGCCATTGGAGGAAGGCGTGAGTTGTTTGTTATTTTGCTTAACGAATTTTGAAAGAGCTTCCATTTCGTACCATTTCGTAAAACTTGACTTCATTATCATTTACGCATGAGCTATGTGTTGTTGCGGTCGTCTTCCCAACGTCTAGCACATACGCTCGAGAAAAAATCGGTGATAAATATCCTTTATAAAATTAAAACTTACAGAAAATTAATTTATCCACAGGAAAGATCTCACATTGTTGTCGAAGTTAGCTATAAAGTGCAGTTGCGATTTTTGATGAAGATAAGATATCTAACATAGCAACATGTTATAGTTTTTGTTAAGATTTCTTCGTCAGTTCATGAAAAATAGTCTCTTCGTTAATAAGGTGTCTCCAAGGATGGGGTAGAATAATAAGAGATTCTTCATTGTAGCAAGAGTTTGTAAAACTATGTATTACGACTGTTTCGCCATATCAAAGAGTGTATCTAGTCATAAGGGTTATGTCGTCCCATAACGGATGAAATTGTTCTTCCGTGCACGCTCTCCATTTAGTGCTGTTAAGCGACCATTGTTAGTAATTGTTCGCTTGTGTTCCATAATTCTAGTACGTAAACGTGTCTTCGTACTTCGAATGCACATGGTTCTTATGACTTCTGAGATGGAATGTATATTTTTAGCACGTCTTTTGTAAAAAAAGATCGTGCTTCTGTTATCGGTTTGTACGTCTGTCCGTCTGTACCCACGATATCTCTGCAACTATTAGTCCGATTTGAAAAATTCTTTTTGCATTGGGAAGCTTGAAATATGCAAATGATGATCCTCCATTTCGTTTTTTTTTTACGATGTAAAATTTTGCCGGTAGAGGGTGTAAATGCAGATGATGTCGAATTCAAAAATACGTTTTATTCCACTTATTTGCTTCTAAACATCCGATTGATTTTTTTTTTTTCATTTTTCGATTCCATTTATATCGAAGAGTATTTTAGATATAGTTACTTTTTCAAATTACGCATAGATTTTCCGCTAGGGGGCGTAAAAGTAAATTACCTTTTCTTCGATAACTCTTCTTCTAAAACTCCGATTTGAAGATTTTTTTCTTCAGCGGATACATCTCCTGATGGAAAATCTTTTGCATATAATTTAAAATTTTTGGTAAATAATACTTTGACCACCAGAGGGCGTAAGTGTTAATTTTTGCTTCTGATGTATTTGCCGTAAAATCGGAGCTTCTAAAATATCGATTGAAAACATTCTTTGGTGGACTGATGCCACTCACAACGATGAACCTTTTCGGAATATTTTCTTCTTCAAGGAGTACGATTTGAAAAATTCCTTCTTTGTTGGATAGTGCTTTCCGTTTGACATGTTTTTCATGTAATTTCAAACATTTCAAGTGAGTCACAGATTTCCCGCTAGCGGGCGTAGCAGTAAATTGCGTTTCCCCCTGTATCTCTGCTTCTAAATCTCCGATTTGAAAAATTCTTTATGCACCGGATACAGCTCTTGGTGGGAAATCGTTTGCACATCATTTCTAATTTTTGTAAAAAAAATGGTTTGGCCACCAGGGGACGTAAATCTTAATTTCAGCTTCTGTTGTATTTGCAGCAAAATATGATGTCCTAAATTCTCGATTGAAAAAAAGGTCGTTCGTAGACCGATACTACTCATGTCGACAAACCTTTTAGAAACATTTTCTTCTTAAAATAGTGCATGGTTTCTACGCCAGGGGGCGTAGATGTATATCTTATTTTTGTCAATATTTCTACTTCTAGGAGTCCGATTTGAAAAATTCCTTCTTTGTTAGATAGTGTTTCTAGTTTGACATGTGGTTCATAAAATTTCAACATTTTAAAGTAACTCATAGACTTTCCGCTAGGGGACGTAAATGTAAATTGCGTTTCCTAATATATCTCTGCTTCTAAATCTCCGCTTTGAAAAATTCTTTCTGCACCGCATACAGCTCCTGATGGGAAATCGTTTGCACATATTTTTTAATTTTTGTAAGAAATGGTTTGGCCACCAGTTGGCGTAAGTCTTAATTTCCGCTTCTGTTATATTTTCAGCAAAATATGAGCTTCCAAAATCTCGATTGAAAAAAAAGTCGTTTGTTGACCGATACTACTCATGTCGACATACCTCTTAGGAAAATTTTCTTCTTGAAAAAATGCATGGTTTCTACACCAGGGAACGTAGATGTATATATATTTTTTGTCAATATCTCAACTTCTAAGTGTACGCTTTGAAAAAATCCATCTTTGTTGGATAGTGTTTCCCATGCCAAATGTTTTCCCTATAAATTCAAAATTTTTAAGTAAATCATAGACTTTCCGCTAGGGGCACAAAGGTAAATTGCGTTTTCTGCGTTATTTCTGCTCCTAAAGATCTGATTTGAAAAATTATTTCTGTATCACATACAAGACCTGATGGAAAATATTTTTCACATAATTTCTAATGTTTGGTAAAGAATGGTTCAGCCACCAGGGGTCATAAGTGTTAATTTCTGCTTCTGAAGTATTTGTTGCGGAATCTGGGCTCCTGAAAACTCGACTAATTTTTTTTCTTCGACCGATACCGCTTATATGGATACACCTTTTGAGAATACTTTCTTCCTAAAATAATGCTTGGTTTTCCCACCAGGGGACGTAAAGTCACATCTTATTTTTGTCGATATCTCTGTTTCTAAGAGTTCGTAAGCTCACGATCGCGTTTACAGCAATATCTGAGGGATTAAAAACCCGATTGAAGAACTTTTTCTTCCGTCAGATACTATTGTTTTCCATACCGGTTCCATTGACTTTGAATAGCTTTGATAAATTTCATTTGCGTCAGAACGGATTCAAAAGACGTGCTTATTACACTCCAAAAATTCGGTGTCATCTTTCTTGTTAACTAATGGCACTAAGTATATACCTGCAGTGGTAAGAACAATTCCATCCGTTATGGGACGACATAACCCTTATAACTGGTCATTGGACTCTTCGATATGGCGAAACAGTCGTAATACATAGATTTACAAACTCTTGCTGTAATGAAGAATCTCCTGTTATTTTACCCCATCCTTGGATACACCTTATTGACGAAGATACTATTCTTCGTGAACTGACGAAGAAATCTTAAAAAAAAACTATAACATGTTGCTATATCTCATCTTCATCAAAAACCGCAACTGCACTTTATAGCTAACTTCGACAACAATTTGATATTCAAATCAAACACTGGCCTCAGTGTTCCTGCTCATAACCACCATGTAAGATCTCACATTTTTATTTAAAAAATTAGGTTTGAATTTATTGGAATTTTTACAAGAACATATTGTTGTTTATTAGCACCGCACGTGCCGTACTGATCTTAGTTTATTTGAGAAGAAAATAATTTAAATTGCATTTCCCCAGTACAAAGCAGACTGTGATTGATACTTGTGTAATAAATCCGTCTGCTCTAAGGAGGAATGAAAAAGATGTAATGTAAAATTATGACGAACTGCAAGATTATAATACAGGTTGTTTCACCAGGTATTTCTTCCAAATAAACAAGTATTGATATTTTCACATTCCACATAGAAACACGACGTTTGGTTTACATGTGACCTTGATCCTTGAGAAATGCGCATGAGGTATTTTCCTAATAAGGCGATTATTCATCGTGACTTCACCTACCACATGGCCAGGCACGCTAATTTTGTCCGGAGGTAATATGCGTGTTTCACTGTGCCGTTGAACGTCGTTCAAGATAGCTTGCGGAGTGACTGTTTTTTGTGAAAAGTTATTGGATAACAAACTCTATAAAGGTAGCACAGCGTGAATTTATGGATAAGTTTGAAGGAACAAAAGCACCAGGCCAACCTTACATCGCCATGAGTGAAAGTTCCTCTTTCTTCGAAGACCGAATGATCTCTAAAAGACTGTGGTCACCTCGTTCACGTGATTTGACCTCTCCCAATTTTTTCTTATGGGGATATTTGCAGTGTCGTGCTTACAGCAATAAGTCTCCCACATTAGAAGACTTAGAAAGCAACATCAGTTCAGCAATCCGGATTAGATGAGGACATGCTGCGGAGGGCCTTCGATGATACACAGCGTCGCGTCCGAGGGTGTTTCGAAGTCGGTGGAGCACATTTCCAGCGTTTTTTGTGAGTGGTGATACATTCCCATGAACTATGGTACGTTGTAGACCACATGTCATGTTCCTAAGTACAGTGTGTTGAAAAATATGACTGATTCTTGGGGGGGGGGGGTAGAGACTACCTAATGAAGCCCTGTATTTGTTCCATAACCCTGATGAACTGTAACCTGCAAATACACTATATTGACAAAACTATCCGGACACCTAGAAGTGAAACACAACATAGCACTTATTGACATATATTAGTACGGTGTCGGTCACCTTTGGCCTCAATGCATGCACTGACATTTCGAGACATGCTTTCGACAATGTTTTGGAACACAGCGATAGGTATGCGCTTCCGTTCAGTTTATAATGTTGCTGCTAACTGTTGCTTAGTAGTAGGTCTTGGTTCCAAACATTTGACGCGGCGTTCTTATTCATCCCATAGGTGCTCTATGGAATTAAGATCAGGGCTCTGTGCTGTCCAGTTCACACGATACGGAATTATTGTGAAACCACACCGCTGGCTTTATGGCTCGGTGAATTTTCCTGCTGGTAAAAACAAGGCTCGGTTCCATAGTATTGCCACAGAGTTGGTAGGACATAATTGTCCAGAATGTCGAGGTAGACGTGCTGGTTGACAGGTTTGTCCACGATAACTAATGGGCCGGTATCATACCACGAAAAACACCCCCACACGAGTACACTGCCAGCTCCAAACTTGACCATAGGAACAGCACACTGTGGTAAATAGCGTTCGCCCGGCTGCTGCCTACAAACAGACGGCCATCAGACTGATGGATTGTGTATCTGGATTCATCAGTCCATAGGACCCGTTTCCATTGATCTACGGTTCATGATAAATTTTCTTCACATCATTCAAAACGACGAGTAGCATTCCGAGTGGAGATGAAAGGCTTATGAGCAAACGCACGACCACGGTAACTCATGGAATAAAGTTCTCTGCGAATGGTACATGTACATACCGAAGTTCCAGCATTTTTACTCACCTGTACTCTAAGGTCTTGTGCAGTACTCCGTCGATTAGCTATAATGACTCTCTTGAGGCTTCAACGTCCTCTATCACTGCTTTTCTTTGGTCTGCCGGTACGTTTTGCTACTTCAGGCTCGCCATGTGCCTTCCACGTATTCAGCACATCCAAAACAGTTGACTTGGGTATGTTTAAATGCCTCTCGGTTTCTCTTATAGACAACCCACTAATATAATCCACAACAATCTTTCCTTTCTCAAAGTCAGTTCTCTCCCGCTGCGACATTTTCACTCAGCGTCACAGTGCGATATGATCGCGGTCAGATGCAGGCTTGTTTTTATACCGTTTGCAGCTGTACCGCGCATCTTAACAACGTAGCGGATTAATTCATTTGCTTTTGAAGGGGTGCTCGGTTACTTTTGTCAATATAGTGTATATTCTTACTGCTTATGATATTTATGCACGATTAACAATTTTTATTTTTCGCATGAAACATTTGATATAACAATTTTTCAATGTGGACTGTTTCTGAGCGTTGAAGAGAAATATTTATTAAATTCGAAGTTTAGTTAATTATTATGATATCATGACTTTTCATATTTTAATATCAAGCTATTTATTTCCCATTATTTTTTGTTTGAGTGGCTAGTAGTTTCGAAAATGTGTGCTTTTTATCACCAGTGGATCGGATCCACTACTACAGTTTTTTCGGGTAGGAGGATCTTTGTCGAAAATTGATTATTTGGTTTCATTTCATTCTCTTTGGCATTTGTGTCTTACCTAAGAGAATTTTAATATAAAATATTAAGCGTTGTCCCAAATATCGGAAAAAGTTTTGCTTAATTTGTTTCTGTTTCAGTGAGTGATGAATTATTTCTGTAAGATTCACCCAAAGGCAGGAGCTGATATACATAGCTATATGAACTTCCATTATGCATGGCTTTTATCAATTATGAAAAGGCCTTTGTTTCGGTGAAACCGTCAGCAGTTACAATAGCTTTGAAGTCCTGCGGTATTGAAGATGCATACATTAATATTATTAATAACATCTATGAAAATGCAAGTGCAAAGATTCGGCTATTTGAGAATACAGCACCCATAAAAATTGGAAAGGGAGTGAGATAAGGTGACACTATATCTCCCAAACTCTTTAATGCCACTTTGGAAAATGTTTTTCAATCACTGAACTGGGAAAACAAAAAGATAAAGTTTAAGGGAGATTAACTAACTCACCTTCGTTTTCTAATGACGTAGTCATTTTTGCAACTACCCAATCAGAGCTGCAGAGTGTGATCCAGGAACTTGCTGACAAGAGTAAAGAAGTGGGATTAAAAATGAACTTTCAGAAGACAAAAGTGATGTGCAATGCTTTTACAAAAAATGAAGATTTATCGATGGATGGGGAAAAGCTGGAGATAACCAATACCTACGTTTCTCTTGTACAACAGACATCAAGTGAGGGTCACATTGATGCTGAAATTAATCGGCGTATAAAACTTGCCTGGAGAGCTTTTGGAAGAAACAGTATAATTTTCAAGAGCAATATGCCATTATGTCTTAAAAGAAAAGTGTTTGATCAATGCATCCTTCCAGTGCTTACATATCGTGCAGAGATGTGTACCTTAACTAAAAGAGACATACAAAGATTGCAGACAACTCAAAGAGCATGGATTGGTGCATACTTGGTGTAACCAGGAGAGATAAGAAGAGGAACTCGTGGATCAGAAAAATGACGAGGGTGGAAGACATCATGACTAGAATAAAATCCTTGAAATGGCAATGGTATTGGTATTGGTAACTGTGGGTACCATAGTGGTACCCAGTTTATTGCTATAACGAAATACAAACATAGGAGATTCATTAAAAGCTGCAGTACAGAAAACAACAGTGCGGAAAGTCAGTATATCCACGATGCAGCACAACGTTACTCAGAAAGGAAATGAATATGCACACGAACAATGAATGGCCTAACGGCATGTCAAACACTATAACACATGTGCACAAATGCATGAAATGTACTATGCTATCATAAATCAACCGAACGGAACTGAAATGTGGTTAGAGAGCAAAACAACATGGAGTACCTCAGCAACTATATAAAAATAACAAAGGTAACAAACGTACCACTATAATAATCCGCGATAGAGGAAAGCACTAACACAGCAAACATTCACAATTATAGGTAATTTAAAAACAGGCACAAATTCAGGAAACAACAGATAAGATAATGATGAGATAATGAGGAGATCACACAAGTAACGAGACCGATTAGTTGTGAAAACACAGCAAAAACACGCAATTATCGCAAATTTAAAATACATTACTTGTGAAACACAGCCAAACACACAAATAAAGCAAATTTACAATACATGACTTGTGAATCACAATAAAAACACACATGGAAAACATCAGAATCAACATGCACTAAGTCTGCAAAACCAGGGAATCTGCGAACGGGTTCGCAAATCCTCTAGCATTGAGAGAACAAAAAGTAATCGGTGTGAGGAAGAGAGCTAAAGGTCATCGGTAAAAGGATAGAAGGTATCACATATATGCTTCTCAACGAGCTCCTTCAAGGAGGCGAGACGGCGCGTGTAACGTCTCAAAAAAGGCTGATACCGAGGATCGGTGGCACACAGAGATTTAAAAAGTGACACATAAGCTTCGAATTGCGTTACCGCTGCATACAGGTCCAGATCAGGTGAGTGAAGGAATTCTTCAGAACCAACAATCGTATGTGCAGGTTGAAAAAGAAGTAAAAGTTGCTGTCTGGACAGTGGGCCAGGAACTGGAGGAACCGTATCAACTGCCTGTAGAACCTCAGCATCAGAGAGAGGATTGACAGGACCTGAACGGAGAAGCATACTGTTTGAAGAAACATCAGGTGGAGAAACACCGGAACCGGAAACCTCGGGAATACTAGATGAATCCTCAGAATGTGGCACAGAAAGTTGTTTTAACTTTTTCTGTTTTACAGCCCCTTTGGAAGTTCCAATCCGCTTCGAAGAAGTAGCTGATGCGGATGTATCCATTAGTGGATCAGGCTCACCTCCCAAGTCAGGAGACGAGGAAATGAACGTCGCCGAAGAAGCAGTACGTAGCTGAGCTGCCTTAGTGGAGACTGGTACAACAGCCGAGGCTTCAGGAAGATGTTGCAACAAGGGTATGGTAGACAAGGTTGTAAATGGAGATCCGATATCCGAGAGGCTAGGCAGAAGAGCCAGACGGCCGATCCGCCAAACCACCACTCAACACACCCGGATCGGAACACTCCGCTGTAGACACATCTGTAGTCGAAGACAACTCTGTCAATCTTGAAGGTGGATGCACAATCGTACGGGTCGGGAGAGGAGGAAAGGCAGCATTGTCCGTGACGGAATTGTTCGTCTGACGGAGAAACGAAGAATTCGCGTCAGGCAAACTACCGGTAGTGGGGATAGTAGAAAGACCAATGTGGTCAGCAGTGGGATGCGAACTTGATGAACGTCCACGTCGAACGCGGTCACAGGAGGCAGTGGTGTGATTTTGTGTTAAACAGTGTGTACAATAGTGAGCAGTGAAAATCTTGAAACTGTACGTTCGTGCGCCAATATCAACAGTAGCTTCTGTAGGGCAATCCGCCAAGGCTGTCTCGGTGGGAAAGACGACCAATAACTGACGGCGAGGTCCTGTAGCATGTGCAAATCGAGTTCCGCGGGGAGCGTCGGAAAGGCGACGGACCTTGCCAACAATCTTACAAACATGACTGACAAGGAAAGGAAGTGCAGTATCCGGCACTTCCTGTGAAACAGGATAGAACGTGATGTTCACCGGTCTCTTGGAAAGAGGCGACGGGATGAGATGGTTTGTCCCAATCGAAAGTCCGTTAGCTAGAAAAAAGTCAGCATCCTCCTTGTGATTGAACTGTACCGAAATACCCCGAGGAGTACGGGAAATTCCTGCAATGGACGCAGACGACACATGTACAGAGAGGGCTTCCATGTAGCGTGGCAATGGAGTATTTGGTAAAGCATGAAAGAGCACACCTCTATCCAGGAGGTTATGGAACTCACAGCCAATCTACGAATTGTCATCAATCGTTACCTTCACCTTGTGGTTGGATACCTAAATAATAGGTGTTGCTTGCAAAAGACCATCTGGTTGAGAGGAATCGGACGTAGAAGTAGCGCCTCGTTGCACTTTAGAGGCAAATGACATCCTCGGAAGAGAAGTCTGTTCGGATCCGGCAGGCACAGAAGGCTGTGAGGGAAGAGAAGCACAGGCCGAAGGCAAGGCAGTAGAATCAGTAGTTCCCAGGGAGGGCACCGAGACAGATGCAGGAGCTAAAGAAGAAAGCGCAGCCAAGTCCAGTGAAGGCACCGGTGCAGGAGTACTAGAAAGCTGGGAAGGCATCTGAGCAGACACATCTGAGGACGAGAGTATGTTAACTTCCATGGACGTGGGAAGTGTGACGTGACGTGCATCCGCCACGCCCATAGATGATAACGAAATACCGGAAGCCGCCATGTTGGCAGCTTCCAAACGTAAACAAACGAGCAAACGATAAGAAAACGGATGAATATGAACTAATATGAGGATGAGAACGCTAGAAAAATAGCTCAAAATGTTCACAGTACCTTTAGACAGCCGGGCCACGACACAGGTGAGTGAGGGATAAGGTATTCCACACTAAAACGCATAAAATATTGGAGCCACCAGCACTACGTCATCACGAACGAGCAATGGGCTGGACATATTGCCAGAAGGACAGCCCGTCGATGGACAGCTGTAATTTTGGATTTGATTCCAAGGGACAGGAAAAAACCCAGAAGAAGACCACATGGGAGATGTGTGGATGATATTCGAAAGTATGCGAGAGTAAAATGAAGGAAAGACCATTGTGGAAGAAACTTGGGGAGATTCAGCATTTAATTGATAATGGTTGACAATGATGATGATGATGATATCTGGGTAAAATGTTCTAGTCCTATTTGAGATTATGTGAAAAATTGACTTGCGTTGTAATAACAGTTTCGTTAAACGTACTTAAATGTTGTGACGCAGAGAAAAAGTTATATTTTGCAATTTCCTCACAGGTACTGAAACACTGAATTCATTATATCCTACGACAAATCACTAAAATGCCAAAAAATCTTCTAAATTATGGTTTATTCATTGAGAGTAGTTTCGTTTTGGTTCCTTCAAGCACCTTTTGTTTCGTTTTTCGGGGATTTAACGACTGACATTAGCAACTCAATGGGCCCGTTCTAGTGTTCTTCAGTGTTTAAAACGTGTAAAAGTGTAGGAAACACTACGTAAAGTTTGTTCTTCTTATTCGCTCACCCGAAGTGAAAAGAAGAGTCATCAAATAAAGTTCAAGAAAGCTTTTTTTACAGTTCTTTTATTTATTCCATCATTACCTCATAGGCAATTTACTCGATATCTAATACTCAAGAAGAACTAATTCTTAACTGCAGTAATAATTTAATCTAATTATAGCATCACTCGAACACGCAAAAGTTTAACAGGTCGCTTCAGCGTAAGACAGATTCTACAAAATACTACACCACAGATTGACAGACACTATCTTCATGAAAAAAATCGCTTACAGATTAAGACATCCTCCACGACTACCGCTAACGCACCACACACAGCTGGTAGCTTAACACATTATATATGCAGCAATCGTGCTTGTCAACCATGCATACATAATTTATCTTGACCTCAAGACTGCTGCCAGATACCGTTCAGTGAGAGAGAAAATATGATGTTAAGGTCGAAACGCTAATTTAGGGCTCAGGGTTCCAGTGAAGCGAGATCACCTTTGGTGTTCATTACAGGCACTTTGACAGCCCAATCTTACGTTAACGAGGTCCTACAACCAGTGGCCCCTACCTTTTCTGACCGCTCACTCCAATGCGATTTTCCAACATGACAACGCTCGTCCGCATACTGCTACTGTCTCGAGAGCTTGTCTTCAAGGCACTGACACTCTGCCATGACCAGCCGCATCGCCAGACCAATAGCCGATTGAAAATGTGTGGGATGCTGTTGGACGCGCTGTCCACACTCCATCACTACAGAACAATATGCAGGAACTGCCTGAGAAGATTCAAATTGCATGGGATGGCTTTTCACTTGACACCATTAGGAACCTGTACAACCTCAAGCCGAGACGTCTGGTATGATATGTGAGCAAACATGGCGGCCTGAAGCCATGTTCAGAGACATTACTCTTTGGCGTGTAGCTCAATGTTTAATCATTTATTGTTCCTGGTAACCTTTACCTTCCTCCCAAATAGAATTCTGCGTGCATACATAAAAATCTGACACGACACCATTGCAGTCTTTGGCGAAGATGCACTGTTGTTAAGGGCAGTCGTCGTAACGGTCTGCGTGCGGGTGGTCCTACGTAGTGTAACCGTCTGCCAATGGTGCCGGCACTAGTCGGACGATGCATGGAGGACACCATTGCTCGCTGAATGTCCGCAATCGTGGCTGTTGGGTCACTCCGCGCATGTCGGACGACCCGTCGATCCCCTCTGTCTCCGTAGCTCCTCTAGGTCTCCCAGACCTTTTCTGTCGCTGCTGCGTGCTTTGTTCTATCCACTACAGCCAGCAGGGTGTTATGGTGATACCTGCACTACCGGTACGGCGCGCAATACGGCGATAAGACCATCCCGTTTCTTGGAGCCTGACGATGCGGACCATTTTTGAACCCCTCCAACTGCTCTAATTGCTTTTGGACTTTTCTCCGAGTCATACTTCACTTGCAAAGGATGCGACCAACACAACAGCACGAGTCAGAATGGTAAGCACGCTCAACGGGACGAGACCTTATATTGCCTGTCAGGCACAGCGCTATGATCCCTCCTTGCTTACGTCACATGTGCGGCCGATCGTGATACGTGAATCATTTGCATATCTCACGATGCCAAACTTATCCAACAAGTTTGATTTCTCTCGGTTGCTTCCTTCTGGGTGCAACTATGATTTTGACGATGCCTGTATAAACACCCAGATCTCTTTCTCTCTCTGGAACGCTTTCAAGATGTTAAGGTGATGGCGTGCTGTGTAATAGCACACGATAACTTTGACATATCAAAGTGATCTGGTGCTAATTTAAAAGCACTGCATTATCAATGACTCGAGCTTTATTCGATCTACAAAATTTGAATTGAAATCTTAATACCACGTCAAGATGCATTTGTGTATTAATTTAATTTAGCACAATTCGAATATTAATTTGTACACTTTAATTATTTTTTACTTTTTTCATTTAACTAACTTTCCGAGTTCAGTGCTGATTATGTTATACATTTTGCAAAATATCGATCTATCTAGAAATCTCTAACCTACAATAAAAACTGAAACCTTGCGATGCCAATGCGAACAAAATTGCATCTAAAAACAGATGTCTCCCCAATAGCACATTGTCTAGAATTTAGTTAGTTCCGATTTGTAATACCATATGTCGCATTATTTTGTAGAAAAAGCTTCGGTATGAAGTTTCAAACTAACCGTCGAATAGGACAGTCTAAAACAAGTCATGAGCGACGGAATAATAAAAAGTGTGTTGGAGAAAGTCATTTGAAGTGAAATATCAAAGCAAAAGTTTTTAAGGTAAGATTGCAGTAGAACAACTGGACTACAAGGAAATTCGTTAAACAACAACAAATATTTTGAACAGAATGTTATTTATTGCAAAGTCTTTTGAAAAACGGAAATAAATAGCATATAATTTTCAGTTCTAACATGAATGCGTTCTTAGTTTTACTACGTTTCCCTACAGAAATCCGGGGTCTATTTGAATCGTTTTCAATCTGCTTCAATTAAAGACATTACCCTATCCTAGGACGAGCAACATTCCCTATATGTAGAAAAGATGTGGGAATGTTTTAAGAACTGTGTTGTCACTGCTGCTGTAGAGGTCTGAGGCACCACAATAGTGGGTAACAATAGAGGTGATGCTTGGTGGAATAGTGAGATTGAAGAGGCAGTAAAGATAAAGAAGGAAGCCTACTTGAGGATGTTGCAAAGTAGAGTTTCTGTGAATGAATATCGCTGCAAGAAGCATGAAGCCGCTAAAATGGTTCGCCAGGGTAAGGAAAAATATAGGAAAGAGTAGGTGGAAAGCCATGAATTGTTTTTTTGGAAAGATAAGAAGACATTCTGGAAGTACACGAGACTCAGAAAAAATAGGGGAAACAAAGATTTAAGTTGAAGAATCGGAAAAAAAGTAGCATCGAGGAAATGATATGGGAGTCCAGTGAGTTAAGTGAAAGATGGGGTGAATACTTCTGTGATTTATTAGATCAGGAAAGCAAAGGAGATTCTGAGGCAGAAGCAGATGATGTCACAGTGAAGGATGGAAGCACAGGAGGGACCTCAAGAGATGTGGGTAAAGCTCTAAAATCTCTTCAGAATGGTAAGGCTCCGGGAGTTGATGGCATAACTGCCGAGATATTGAAATATGGTGGTGACTCTGTAATTGACTGGTTAACTGAAATTTGCCAGTTGTGCTGGAGTTAGGAATGGTTCCTCGGGATTGGAAGGATGCAATCATTGTTTGCTTGTATAAGGGAAAATGTGATCAGACTGATTGCAAGAACTATCGTGGTATTAGCCTACTGAGTGTACCAGGGAAAGTGTTTCGTAAGGTCGTTATTGAAAAAGTACTGGGTCTTACATCAGAGAAAGTGTGGGATGTTCAGAGTGGTTCTATGCCTGGTAAGGACTGCGCTAACCACATTTTTGCATTACGCATGATGATTGAAAAGTATCTGGCTCTTGGTAAGAAAGTTTTTACTGCCTTCATAGATTTAGAGAAATCTTACGACAGAGTAAATGGGACACTTTTGTGGAAGGTATTGAATGAATATGGTGTTACTGGGAATCTACTTAACAGTGTAAAAGCCATGAATGCTGGCAGTAGAGCTTGTGTACAAATGTATGGTGTTCTATCAAAATGGTTTTCTGTTGGTGCAGGAGTCAGACAAAGTTGTGTAATGTCACCATGGCTGCTTAATATATTTATGGATGCATGCATGCGTGATGCCAAGATAGATAATACTGGTTTACGTCCTGGTGCTATCCGTGTGTGCAGATTGCTGTGTACTGATGACACTGTCCTGTTGGCAGAGAGCAAAAGTGAGTTGCAGAGTATGTTGTCCCAGATATACGAAGTTTGCATGAAATTCAAATTGAGGATAAATAAGGGAAAAACCAAAGTTATGGTTTTTGAGAGAGGAACGTGTAGTACTGAACGTAAGTCTAATTGCATAGTGATTGAACAGGTGAATGAGTTTGTGTATTTAGGAAGCATGTTTGACAGAGAGAACAAATTGGATGGTGAAATTAGTCGGCGAGTGAATTCTACATTGAAAGTCCTGACTGCTTTGGGAGTGTTTCACAGGAATGATGGGTTCTCAAGAGAGTCCCGCATGGCGGTGTATGAAAGTGTACTAGTTCCTACTCTGATGTATGACATTGACACCTGAGTAGTACAGAAGAAACATTGGAGTCGTTTGTGCGCTGGAGAAATGCTTTACTTGCTGGGAGTTTGTGGCAAAACACGTTCTGATTGTGTGAGGAATGAAGATGTGTTGCAGTTATGTAATGTAAAGCAAAATGTTGTTAGTAAGGTGGAGACTAATATGCTTCGATGGTTTGGGCACTTTGGAAGAATGTGTGATGAGATGCTTACAAGAAAATCTTTTTAACCCAGGTGGCAGGAAGGAAGGAATGGCAGAGGAAGGCCAAGGAAGTTATGGGAGGAACAGATTCAGCAGTGTCTGTATGAGAAGAAGATTATGAGTATGGAGTATAGAAGTTCTTGTGTACTGCGTGCGATGGATATCAGTGAAGCTCGAGTTCTATGTCAAGATCGCTGTAAATGGAGTAGTTTGGTACGGCAACAGTAAGTAAATATTATCTGGTAGTTTGTATTTCTTTGTGGAGCTAACCGCTGAATCTCAGAGAACAGTTTAGTGCTATGTATGCATGCTAAAAGCACCCGTCCAAGGACGGGGTATAGGCTAGTCATAAATATTAAAGCATTTTAAATACATACATGTGTGCTTACATTTCTTTCTCTGAAAAATAAAATATTCCTTGAATACTTTAATGTTTGCATTATCTCATATTCTGTACTTTGCGTCAAAGTTCTTAAAATTCATGAGGGAGCTCATTAGCTAGTTGTGTAATTGAGCAACGTATAAAATGTCTCCTGTATGCCATGTATAACGTAGTGTCCTTTTCGTGAGCAAGATTGGTGTTACTCTATGTCTAAAACCATAACTAAGGAATGTTGAACTAAATAAGAATACGATGCAATAGTCCCTAATTAAGCTTTTGCGGCCACTCGAAACATAAACAGAAGTCGGACTTACGATATCCTTTTATTGGTCCAGCATGAATTTCAGTAGAACTCCACAATATAAGACAGAAGATATAAGATTACACTAATCTAATTGAACGTCTGCACACACACACACACATCCACCCTAGCAACTGTTGTATAGTCCTTTTTATCCATCGTTCTTATCACAGTCATACGTCACTTTCACTCTGACCTCAAATGTGTTGCTAACTTCATTCTTGTTTGAGGGAAAAGACATACAGTTAAGTTTGGAAGTATAAAAAAGAACAAACTCAAATTTACATAGGAAAAGGAACTAAAAATGAAAGTTATATTAGAATATACGTCACACATGGGACAGTAAACTACAATCTTTTCGCACTAAAAATGACGTTTTTGACTATTCTCCAGGTTATCGAAAACTTTGATTTTTTTAGTGTGGTTTAATGACGATTTTGAGCAACTGAATGGGCTATAACAACGCCCCCTGTAACTAAAAGCCTAACAACTTGTGCGTGATGTCGTCATAGGTGGACCACATTGTCGTTTCCCGCGTTCGTCTGTGGACGAGAATAGGCAGAGATTGAACAGACGGAAAAACAGACGCTTGTATATATTAATTGCTTATGGTATTTAGCGTCACTGAGCTAATTGGGTTAGTGATAAAAACATAATTGGCTTGTCTAGTGACATAACTCAGCGCTCCCTAAAGTTGTGCTTATCACAAATCCAATCTGGTTTGCTATGCAAAATGCTAAAAATAACGACTACATTTGAACATCTGCTATTCTGCGTGTCCAGACTACACCAGAAACCTCGCATTCTCTTTGGCTGACAAGCACTGGAAACAAACATGTGGCCCACTTACAATGATGTCATAAACAAGTTGTTAGGTTTTAGTTATAGGGGGCGTTGGCTATAAGCAGTCTCCCGTCCCTAATTTAGGGCAACTGGCTCCAGGGAAGGAAGAGAGAGAGAGAGAGAGGGAGAGAAACAGTGCCATAAGACAAACATAACATTCATGCCTCACCGGGATTTGAATTCGGATCCATCTGGGACGAACGGTTGCAAGTTAGCGCTAGACCACTGCGCCACTGGGACGGCTTTTAATTTCTCCAAATCTACTTCACAGAACAAACAATCGGCGTAGAGTGTAAAGGCATTTCCTTTTTTTTTGAACTGTAACATTGTTTTTACGTGGTATAAACATTTTAGTATGATGAACTGGTTTAAGTTGTTTTTCGAATAATCTTGATTTGTTGTTTTCTGTTTCAGTATCCGAAAGTCAAACACTGGATTCAGAACCTGATAATTCAAGAATGATTGGTATGAAAACTGTTAATAAGCATATGGAATTTTAATTTGATTCTGCTACTGCTTTTTCTTTTACTCGTGATTTTTCATAGTACCCCACTTTCTGCTAAGCGAAGTTTTCAGGGTTCATGCCAACCCTTATTGCAGAAAACCTGACGCTTGAAAAATACTTATATCTTGAAAAATAATTTTATCAGAACTAGGAGGTATTACACTGGTGTGCAAAAATTAAGGACGAAGAGGAGAAATTAGCATAAAAGCGGAACGAGTAGGCAGAACGGACAGAAAGACCACTCAGGAGATAGACTAGGGTCCGGTACGGTAAAGCAGGAACATATATGCAGCATGACGTAGGGGGAAGGGAGTGTCAGAAGGGTATAAAGCACATGGGCGGTGTACGCTCAGCAATTCGGTGAAAGCTATTGCATGGTGTACTTCGGTTTGAACGACGTCGAGTTGCTGCCACCGCGTGATATGGCCAACAGGCAATCCAGTAAATGATATCTCGATGACTTTACCCGAGGTCGCGTCATTGGGAAGTTGGAAGAAGGTCGAAGTGTGACTAGTGTGGCCGGGGAGTTCGGATCGCTCAGAGCATCGTTTCACGAGCTTGGAGAGCATTTCAAACGACAGGAACAGCTGTCCGAGAGTTTAGCAGTTGTCGTCCACGAGCAACCACAGCGGCAGATGACCGGTATATTGTCCTACAGGCGAGAAGAGACAGACGGCAAACAGCGGGAGAAATCTCAAGGCAAATGAAACAGACAACTGGAAGTCCGTTATGGCGCTTTACCGTGGCCAGGAGGCTGCACAAAGGTGGTCTATTTGCACGACGACCAGTACGGTGTGTGCCATTAACGGCTGCTCATCGGAGACGGCTGTTTCTGTGGCGCCAGGAACAAAAGAACTGGACACATTAGCAATGGGGTCGAGTTATCTTTACGGATGATAGCCGATTTACTGTGACGAGCGATTCTGGACGTATATACATCTGGAGAGAGCAGGGAACACGCAATCACACCTCCAACATCATCGAAAGAGACCGGTTTGGAGGTGGCGGAGTTCTCGTTTGGGGCGGTATCATGCTTGGTAGCCGTACTGACCTCCACATCTTCCAAGGAGGTTCAGTCACTGGTGTCCGTTATTGTACCGAGGTTCCCCTGCCTCACGTGCGTCTGTTTAGGGGTGCTGTGGGTCCTGAGTTCCTCTTCATGGACGACAACGCTTCACCTCATCGTACAGTGGGTGTCGCAGAGCTGTTAGAGAGTGAAGATATTTAACTCATGGATTGTTCCGCAAGGTCTCTGGACCTAAATCCAATCTAATAGGTGTGGGACCATCTCGGGAGACGCTTGGCAGCACGCCACCAGCCGCCAGCAACGATTGCGATTTTCGCTACAAGAGGAATGGGCCGCGGCGCCTCAACAGCTACTTGACAACCTTGTCCTCAGCATGGACAAACGTTGTAAATCCTGCAACGTCGTTAGGGGTGATCATATCCCCTACTAAAGACTGGATTTTTCTTGGCAGCCGCCTGTCACATGGACGTTTCTGTCTTCTGTCCAGTTGTGCTCGGAGCTACCTGTTCAATAAAGTGCCTTTGCATCTTTTGGATTCCTTGCTTGGACGGTTTTGCTTACTTGTCCCATATTCGTACATCTTAGGGATCTTATGGTATGATTTAAGTCAATGTGGAGCACTTCTGCACGACGTTACATTCGAAAAAAACCGTCTCGTCCTTAATTTTTGCACGCCAGTGTAGCTAAAGTGGAAAGACAGGTTAACAAATTTGTAGAGAACATTTTCCCCTCGTGGCGTCTGAATGTGTTTGCATATTATAGTACACACCCCGAAATAATGACGGAAATGCTGAGCTATAAACATTAATAATGCTGATATCACGCAGTTCTTCATTGAAAATGAAAATTATTCAAGAGGAAAAATCCTTTTGCGCAATGAATATACAAGTTAAAGAAATCCTAGGAAACAAATTTAATGTAAACGCTTTTAAACTTAAAAAGCAGAGCGAATAAAAAAGAAAATGCATGGATTTTTTTGATATTTCATAATTTACCGTTCTTCGACAAAAGAAGAAACAAGAAAGATGACACCGAATTTTCGGGTGTAATAGGCACGTCTTTTGAATCCGTTCTGACGCAAAGTAAATTTATCAAAGCTATTCAAAAGCAATGGAATCGGTATGAAAAACAATAGTATCTGACTGAAGAAAGAAGTTTTTCAATCGGGTCTTTAATCCCTCAGATATTGGTGTAAACGGAATCTTGAGCTTACGAACTCTTAGAAACAGAGTTATCGACAAAAATAAGATGTGACTTTACGTCCCTTGGTGGGAAAACCATGCATTATTTTAGGAAGAAAGTATTCACAGAAGGTTTATCCATATGAGCGGTATCGGTCCAAGAAAAAAATTTAGTCGAGTTTTCAGGAGCCCAGATTTTGCAACAAATACATCAGAATCAGAAATTAACACTTTTGTCCCATGGTGGCCAAACCATTCTTTACAAAACATCAGAAATTATGTGAAAAATATTTTTCATCAGGTCTTGTATGCGATACAGGAAGAATTTTTCAAATCGGAGTTTTAGGAGCAGAAAACGCAATTTACCGTTATGCGCCCTAGCGGAAAGTCTTAAATGATTTACGTGAAAATTTCGAATTTATAGGAAAAACGTTTCACATCGGAAACACTATCCAACAACGAAGGAATTTTTCAAATTGAACTTTTAGAAGTAGAGATATTGACAAAAATAAGATATACATCTATCCCCCTGGCGTAGAAACCGTGAATTATTTCAAGAAGAAAGTCTTCCTAAAAGGTTTGTCCACATGAGTAGCATCGGTCAACAAAAGACATTTTCTTCAATCGAGATTTTAGAAGCTCATATTTTGCTGCAAATACATCAGAAGTGGAAATTAAGACTTACGCCACCTGGTGGCCATACCATTTTTTACAAAAATTAGAAATTATGTGCAAAGGATTTCCCATCAGGAGCTGTATCCGGTGCAGAAGGAATTTTTCAAATCGGAGGTTTAGAAGCGGATAAATAGTGGGAAACGCAATTTACCTTTACGCCCCCTAGCGAAAAGTCTATGAATTACTTGAAAATTTTGAATTTTTAGGAAAACATGTCACACTAGAAACACTATCCAACAAAGAAAGATTTTTTTTTAATCGGACTCCTAGAAGTCGAGATATTGACAAAAATGAGATATACGTCTACGCCCCTTGGCGCAGAAACCATGCATTATTTTAAGAAGAAAGTGTTCCAAAAAGGTTTGTCGACATGAGTAGCATCGGTTAACAAAAGACTTTTTTTTCAATCGAGATTTTAGAAGCTCATATTTTGCTGCAAATACATCTGAAACGGAAATGAAGGTTTACGCCCCCTGGTGGCCAAACCATTTTTTTTTACAAAAATTAGAAATTATGTGCAAACGACTTTCCATCAGGAGCTGTATCCGGCGCAGAAAGATTTTTTCAAATCTGAGATTTAGAAGCAGAGATATAGGGAGAAACGCAATTTACCTTTACGCCCGCTAGCGGAAAGTCTGTGAATTACTTGAAAATTTTGAAATTATAGGAAGCACATGTCATACTGGAAACACTATCCAACAAAAAAGGAATTTTTCAAATCGAACCCCTAGAAGTATAGGGATATTGGCAAATATAAGATATACATCTACGCCCCCTGGCGTAGAAACCATGCACTATTTTAAGAAACAAAATGATCCTAAAAGGTTTGTCGACATGAGTAGTATCGGTCTACAAACGACCTTCTTTTTAATCGAGAATTTAGAAGCTCATATTTTGCTGCTAATTCATCAGAAGCGGAAATTCAGATTTACGCCCCCTGGTAGCCAAACAATTTTTAAAAAAAATTAGAATTATGTGCAAACGATTTCTAATCAGGAGCTGTATCCGGTGCAGAAAGAATTTTTCAAATCGGAGATTTAGAAGTAGAGATATAGGGCGAAACGCACTTTACCTTTACGCCCCCTAGCGAAAAGTCTATGAATTTCTTGAAAATTTTGAAATTATATGAAAAACATGTCACACCAAAAACACTATCCAACAAAGAAGAAATTTTTCAAATCGGACTCCTTGAAGTCGAGACATTGACAAAAATAAGATATACATCTACGCCCCTGGCGGAGAAACTGTGAGATATTTTAGGAAGAAAATATTCCGAAAAGATTTATCGATCGGAGTGGAATCAATCCATGAAATAATTTTTTCAATCGCTATTTTAGAAGCTCAGATTTTATTACAAGTACATCAGAAGCAAAAATTAACACTTACGCCTCCTGATGGCCAAAGAATTCTTTACCAAAAATTGGAAGTTATATGCAAAAGATTTTACATTAGAAGATGTATCCGCTGAAAAAAAGATTTTTCAAGTCGGAGTTTTAGGAGAAGAGTTATCGGAAAAAATGTAATTTACTTTTACGCCCCTAGCGGAAAATCTATTCGTAATTTGAAAATGAAACTATATCTAAAATACTCTTCGACATAAATGGAATCGAAACATAAAATAGTTTTTTCAATCGAATGTTTAGAAACAAATATGTGGATTAAAACGTAATTTTGAATTCGACATCATTTGCATTTACGCCCCTAGCGGCAAATTTGTGCATCGTAAAAAATGCGAGGTCACGTCGGGGGAGTGTTCATCCAACCATTCGGATACAATTCGGGAGCTGCATTGTCTTGTTGCAGGATGAGGTCCGCAGTGGGATGTTGAAGACGCACAAACGGGAGCAAATGGTCGTCCAGGATATCCCAGTAACGTTGTCCTGTGAGGGACGATGTCACACGTACTAGGAGTCCCATTTCAGTCCATGTAAACAGTCCCCAGACGAAAATTCCACCCACACCAGCTTGAAGAGTACTTTGCTGGCAAGAAGCATCCATCGCTTCATGTGGTTCGCGCCGTACTCGTATCCTGCCATCCGCATGTACCAACGTGAATCTCGATTCATCAGTCCAGGCAACATTTTTCCACATGTCTAGGGTCCAGTGGTGATGTTTTGCGCCCATCCTAATCTTTGCACCCTGTGATGTGCGGTCAGCAGCGGTACCCTCGTGGTACGATGGCTTCTGTACCTCATAGCGAGGAGATGGTTCTGGATGGTGTGGCTGCTTACACGTTTTTGTGCACCAGCGTTAAATTGCCGAGTGATTTCTTGCACTGTGGCCCGTCTATCTGCTGTTACACTGCGAGCTAACCGACGATGACCCCGCTCTACCATACGCTGTTGTCCACGGCAGTTGGCCCTTACAGGGATGGTTTTACCGGATTCGATGTACTCACGGTGCACCCGTGACGCAGTGGCTCGTAAAAATCCCAGTGCCTTCACGACTTCCGAGATGGAGTGACCCATTCGTCGGGCCCCAACAATTTGCCCACGATCAAATGCGCTTAGATCCTCCGACTTACCGATACTGGGTCCGACTCTTACTGATTCCCGTCGCATCACTCCTTATATTGTCGGACAGCTGCATACGTCATGTCGATTCCGTTCACAGTGCCGCCCACAGCGCTACATTTGCATAACGCCAGCTGTCTCTAATTCAATTGCTCTTCAGTGTAGTCCAGAATGTGAAACGTGAGGCAGGAAATGTCATTTTTTTCAGGGAACATAGCTCCTATGGAAATGTAAGACGCAGCATTTAAGCTATTGTCATTTAGTCAAACTATAAAAAATCATTTACGCAGAGTAATTAGTCCCTACTTCTCTGTTTTGAGCTTTGACATTGAACCGGACACACACACACACTCACCCACCAATCGTGCAATATATCACAGAAGAGTCTGCTCTTTCTTTTCAGCAGTTGTTCGCACTTCGCTACTAGGCTGGTCCATAAGTTCGTACGTTTCTTTTTTATTGAAAATTCAAACGTAAATATAGCGACAACAAATAAGTATTATTCTTCGAAGTAAAGACCATTGAAATCAATGGTTTGAATTCATCTTTCGGAGAGTTGCTCGATTCCGCAGCGGTACCACGCCCTGTTCTTGGAGGCAAAAAACTTGAAGCGACTGCTTATAGCCCATTGAGTTGCTCACGGTGGTCGTTAAACCTCCAATAAAAAAAAAAAACTTGAAACACCTTGCCTCGACATTGTCCGGGGTTTCGAATTTGCGCTCACGCAAGAATTGTGTCACAGATCCCAAAATATGAAAATCAGGTCGCGCAAGTGCCAGGCTGTGTGCAGGATGTGGCAAAAATTCGATGGCGTAGAGTTCTTGGAGTTTTGCCTTCGTCTGCCTGGCAGTGTGCGAAGAAGCGTTATCTTCTGCAGGAGGATCCACTTTCTGTTGACCAAAGCCGGATATTTTCGTCTCAGCTCGGCATACATTTGCTCGAGTTGGGCAGAATACAGTTCGGGGTTGATGCCTCGGTTGTTTGGAATAAACTCAAAGTGCATGATGCCTTTGAAATTCCATCAGAACAGGGCATTGCCTTCCTGGAGAATATCTCTCCTTTGGTCACAGGTTTCGCCCATTGGCCAGGATCCAACCATTGATCTCCTTTTATCGGAGTTAAAGCAATAAATCCGCTTCTCATCGCAGGTTACAATTCGGCGAATGAAATGCTCGTCACGAGGATTCTGCAGCAGTTGGAGAGAAATGTTGACACACCGCTGAACTTGATGCGGCGTCAATTCATGTGGAACTACACGACAGCTTTTGTTCATGATGAACAACTGATGTCCGGGGAATGTGGAGATCATCGGACAATCAGTGAGCGCTGGTTGATGGATTCGATTCGATGGCTTGGCGATGATTTCAGAATTTACCGTCACAGGGTGACTGGAGTGGGGCTGATATTCGAGACCGGTCTCGCCATTGTGACATGACTACCCAACAGGACACACACGACATAAAGGCAGATAGCAGTCAGAACGAACGTCCGCGTAGCTCAACTGGTAGAGTGACTTATTCCGGAATGAGGGGACCCGGGTTCGAGTCCCGGCGTGGACAAAAATGACGGAGAAATTTACTTCGTTATAATGGCGCCCGAACTTTCCGGATTACCCGACCGTTCAAAATCTCGCAATGGTGTGATGTTCTTTCCACACCGCGAGATAGGAAAAATAAGAGAATCCCTTCTCCAGCGCTTCGGAAAATAAATGTGTGTGACGTTGCTTTCCACACACCAGATTGACTGGGAGTTCTCAAGTGTACGTTCTACAGCGGATGGCTGCTTGCAACGATTCATGGTCACGGCTGACCCGTGGGCCATGCCCCCGGCCCTCTTCCGGGGGGGGGGAGATGTGACGTGCCTGCCAGCAGGACGCACACGACATAAAGGCAGATAGCAGTCAGGATGAACGTCCGCCTAGCTGAATTGGTAGAGTGACTTATTCCGGAATGAGGGGACACGGGTTCGAGCCCCGGCGTGGACAAACATGACGGAGAAATTTACTTCGTTATACCATCTTTGAACTTTTTGAACCACTTCTGTGCTGTAGGTTTTGAAATGTCACCTTGGCTTTCCACTTCGCATATTTTCTTCACAGCTGCGGCCGCTTTGAAGGTTTGTTTCCAGTAGTGACGTAAAAATGCACGCATTTCCAATTTTTCCATATTTCTTTCTAAAGTAATAATGCGATAGAACACAATTAGTTTATTCAAATGAAATATACGCCAGCAAACAGCAAGTCAACAGCTACAAAATTACACATAAAAATTCAATAACTTTATTCATTTCAAAAACTAGTACGAAATTCATATATGCAAAAAACGCACGAACTTATAGACCACCATGGTAACAGAATAATTCTTTTTTTTTTTTTTTTTTTTGGAGGTTTAACGACAACCGTCAGCAACTCAATGTGATATAAGCAGTCACCCGTCCCTAATTTAGGATCACTGGCTCCAGGGAAGGGAGATACCCACTAATATGCTTTCGGGGCACACTTAAGAAGATAAGGAGTGTCCGTTGCGACCGAATTCTTTGAGAAATGGTTCATCCGGGTATTCTCTAATGATAAGCACTGAAATGTCGCTAGAATGTCTTGGCAGATGGCGGTCAGGGAGCTGGTGGTCTTAAGGTGGAAAATTCCATTTAGTAGAATAAAATTTAGAACACGTGAGCAGAGGGTAGAAGGCTCAATTTAAAGATGATGTTTTAGCGAGGTTCGTCTGTATATAAAAGAAAAGTAAATATAAAACACAATGAACAGATGAGATCAGAACATTGGCGAAAGTAGGTAAATTGCTTTGGGAGAAAGCAGTATTTGAAGCATAATCAAATATTTTGGTGGGTTTATAATCAAATCTGGAATTCGACTGAAACCGTCGATACAAATAAGCTTTGTATTCATTCCAGAGAAAAAAATATTTCGTGAAAGCATTTGGAATTCCAGGAATGTTTTTCTTTCTACCTAATTCTACACGGCAACTCTTGAAGTATATTTGAATTTTGTATATATAACTTGCCAGCAATAGTACAGTATTAGCAGTTGAAATTACCCCAACTTACCAGTTAATGTCGGAGATGATACAGATGCAAAACGTCCAGCAGAAGCATCCCTTGTAGATAGCAGCCTTAAAGGACAACACTGAAAATGCCCTGAAAATCGAAAAATAGCATTTTAAGTATGAGCCCAGCTAGATATTTGCAAAACAATCTACATACCTTTTGTTGGAAGAACATAACAAGAAACATGACACCGAATTTTCTGGTGTAATGAGCACCAGAAAATAAAATCTTTTAAATCCGTTTTGACAGGAATTAAATTTATCAAAGTTATTCAAAGTCAATGGAACCGCTGTGGTAAACAGTAGTATCTGACCAAAGAAAGAAGTTTTTCAATCTGGTTTTTTATTTCCGCAGATATTGCTCTAAAAGAAATAATGAAGTTACGCCCTCTGGTGGCAGACGTGTGCATTAAGAAAAAATTGGTATTATGTGTAAAACATTTTACAGCGAAAACGCTCTGCAACGAAGAAATAATTTTCAAATCGGACTCTTAGAAGCAGAGATATCAGCAAATATATGATATGCATTTACGCCTCCTGATGGGAAAAACATGCATTATTTTAAGAAGAAAGTATCCTCAAAAGGTTTTTCGATGTGGGCGGTATCAGCCCAGGAAAGAATTTTTTCAGTCGGGATTTCAGGAGCTCAGATTTTGTTGCAAATACATCAGAAGCAGAATTTAACACTTATGTTCCCTGGTGGCCAAACTATTCTATACTAAATATTAGAAATTGTATGGAAAACGTTTCCCCATCAAGAGCTGTATGCGATTCAGGAACAACATTTCAAATAGGAGTTGTAGAAGCAGAATATTGGAGTTTATTATATTAGATTTTGAAATTATATGAAAAAACATTTAGCACCGGAAACGCTATCCAACAAAGGAGGAATGTTTCAAATCGGACTCTTAGAAGTAGAGAAATTGACCAAAATCAGACTTACCTCAAAGCCCCATGGCGGAGAAAATATGCATTATTTTAAGAAGAAAATATTCCGAAAAGGTTTATCGATGTGAGTAGTATCGGTTCAGGAAATATTTTTTTTTTAAATCAAGATTTTAGAAGCTCAGATTTTATTGGAAATACATCAGAAACGGAAATTAAGACTACGTCCCTTGGTGGCTAAAATGTTTTACCAAAAATTAAAATGTTTTTACCAAAAATTAGGAACTATAAGCAAAACATTTCGCATCAGGAGCTGTATCCCGTGCAGAAAAAAATTTAAAATTGGACTTTTAGAAACAGAGATATCGGGGGAAAGGTAGTTTACTTTTACACCCCCTGGCGGAGTCTATGAATTACTTGAAAATTTTGAAATTATATGAAAAATATTTCGCACTAGAGACTCTATGTAACAAAGAAGGCATTTTTCAAATTGATTTCTTAGAAGCAGAGATATCGACAAAAATAAGACATGCATCTACACCCCTATACAGAGAAACCATGCATTATTTTAAAAAGAAAATATTCCGAAAAGGTTTCTCGACGTGAGTGGTATCGGTTCACGAACGAGTTTTTTAATCGAGATTTTAGGAGCTCAGATTTTAATGCAAATGCAACAGAAACAGAAATGAACACTTATGCTCCCTCGTGGCCAAACCGTTTTTTTTTTTTTTTTTACCAAAAGTTAGAAATTATATGCAAAAGATTTCCCATCAGGAGCTGCATCCGCTGCAGAAAGAATTTTTTCAAATCGGAGTTTTGGAGACACAGATGTCGGAAAAAAACGTGATTTACTTTTACCTTCCTGAGCGTAAAATCTGTGCGTAACTTGAAAACGTGATACCTAAAATACTCTTCGGCATAAATGGAATCAAAAGGTAAAGAAAATTTTTCAATCGGATGTACCGAAGCAAATAGTTTAAATAAAATGTATTTTGAATTCGATATCATCTGCATTTACGCCCTCTAGGGACGAAATAGTACATCGTAAATATGAAATAAACGAAATGAAGCATCATAATTCTAATATTTCAAGCTTTCCAATAAAAAAATAATTTTTCAAATCGAACTAATAGATGCAGAGATATGGTGTTCACAGACGCACGGACAAATCCATGATACACTGGCGGAAAGTGAAAAAAGAACACCAAGAAGGAATTGGCGGACGATCATGAAATGTACATATGTTAGTGGGGTCGAGTTTACGTAGGTATGATCTTAATTTCGGGACCAACTGGTGAGCGCTTACGCCACAGCACGGCATAATATGCAAATTATCGCCGGTAGTATTTAAGGAGTACGGGAGTACGGCGAAGTGAATGTAATCAGTCGTCGGCGTACGGACATGTGCGAAGACCTTGAAGAAGCTGCAATGTCTGGACATGGAAGACGTGTACGATTTCAGCAGTTATCGGACTTTGAGCGAGGTGGACGGGAAGTATCGGTGGTGGTACGATGGTGGCGTAGATGGTCCGAGGAACATTCCCACACGAGAAGACGTGGAATCGGGAGTCACAGACGGACTGATGAGCGCACCGATCGACGCATAAGAAGAGCGGCGTTGTCAAGCAGAACATCCACTGAGACGCAAATCCGAGCTGGCGTTGCACCTGAGGTGACTGTGCGAACAATCCGCAACCGTCTACTGGATACAGGACAACGTGCACATGTGCCTCTGGCATGTGTACCTGTGACTCCAGCCCACCGTCAGGAACGGCTGCAGTGGTATTGCCAACGTCTGCACTGGAGAACGCAATGGTGATCTGTCGTGTTTCAGCGATGAAAGCAGATTCTGCTTAAGAGTCTCCGATGGCCATATGCGTGTTCGCAGACACACGACACACAGGGGAGCGTCTCCACCATTCTTGCATTCGCCAGCGACACACACGGCCTACACCTGGTCTCCTGGTGTGGGGAGCGATCAGATATCACTCCCGTACACAACTAGTGTTTGTACCGGGTACGTTAAACATCACCTCTTACATCAACAACATCAATCAGCCCGTTGTTGTGTCATTTGTAAGGTCGGTCCATCGTGGTGTTTTCCAGCAAGATAACGCACGCCCACACACGGCACGTGCAACGCAACATGCACTTTAGGGTGTGAGACAACTTCCATGGCCTGCACGTTCACCGGATGTGTCCCCCATTAAGCACGTGTGGGATTTTATGGGACAATGACTTATCCGATCTCCACGGCCAGCCACGACCATCCCCGATTTACGCGTTCAGGTTGAGGATGCTTGGAACTCAATACCCCAAACTTACATCCCACATCTGTACGACAGACTCCATGCCAGAATTGCACAGTGTGACGCAGTTCATGGCGGTTCAACCTCGTACTAACCATGTTACATGGAAATGTTATTTTTTAGTTTACCAGCAAACACAGCTGTATTTTGCCATAATGTTTTGATCACGTTATGCTCTGTATTCCGTTATTATGCTGTATAAATTTCGTTGGTATCAGACGTCTCCTTCTTGGCGTTCTTTTTTCATTTTCCGGCAGTGTATTAGCACGATCTTTTTTTACAGAAGATGTGCTAAAAAAAGAACGTCAAATACGAAATCTAGAGCAATCACCCAGTTACGCCAATCTCATTAAGACCCAAATCAGGGATTCTTTTCTTTGTAATGGCTGCATAAATATATAAAAATGGCCATATAAATCAAGCAAAGAAAGGCAGTGGTAAATAATAAATAAAAGGTATTGGTAAGGGTAACAGCGAAACCCTGAAATCGTCCGTTCTTAATTTAGGGCCAGTGGTTCCGCGGAAGACAGAGAGAGCAAATACCGTAAGACAAATACAACACCATGGCTCACCGGGATTCGAACCTGGATCCTTCTCGGATGAATGGTCACAAGTCAGGGCTTAGACAACTATGCAACCGGGGCGGCAATAACGAATCATTTAATTTGGTGGAACGCATAAAATAAACAAATGCATGAAAAGCGAATTATCGTGTTGTGGAGCTAATGACCATAATAAACATTGTAAAAAATTAGTCGCTGAGAATAAAAAAATACATTAAAAGTATCAACACGGAATTTTTGTAAAGTTTAAGATGCTAAAAATGCATATCAGATAAAGATATTTGCCTTAAGAAATGCATCAAATAAATATATCTGGCTAAAGAAAATGCACATCTGGTAAAGGTATCTGCCTCCTAGAAAAAGGAGGAGATTCTTGGCATCTTCATATGCTGTTTTTGCCGCCCCGGTGGCGCAGTAGTCTAAGGCGTTGGCCTCTGATCATTCGTCCGTAAGGGGTCCGGGTTCGAATCCCGTCAGGCATGGATGTTGTGTTTGTCTTACGGCACTGGCTCTCTCCCTTCCCTGGAACCAGTGACCCTAAATTAGGGACGGGCGACTGCTTATAGCCCATTGAGTTGCTCAGGGCTGTCGTTCAACCTCCAAACCAAAAAAAAATGCTGTTTGCGGTTGCGGATTGGTTAAAAAAAGTTGTTTTCAAATTCATCAAAGAACGAAATTTACAGATGATAAATTCTTTCATTTTTAGCTTCTCTCTGCCTTTGAGAAAAATGAGGAATATTCAGCTAACCGAAGCAAGTGATTCTTAGAATATGCATGGCTTTGAAATGTTTAAAACGTAAAATAAAATAAATCTTTTTTTTTTTTTTTTGATTGGAGGTTTAACGACTACCGTGAGCAACTCAATGGGCTATAAGCAGTTACCCGTCCTTAATTTAGGGTCACTGGTTCCAGGGAAGGGAGAGAGCCAGTGCCGTAAGACAAACACAACATCCATGCCTCACCGGGATTCGAACCCGGACCCCTTCGGACGAATGATCAGAGGCCAACGCCTTATTAGACCACTGCGCCACCGGGGCGGCAAAATAAATCTTTACAGACGGTGAGTCGAAAGTTTTGCAATATTTGCATAAGCACATGGGCTGCGGCGGGTATGTCACGTAGTTCAAGTCTCGCCCTGCAGTCAGTCGAAAGGGATATAAAGTGGTAGTCGTTGCTGTGAACAGCATTGCATGTCGTCGTTCTGTCAGTGGTTGCGACGCCTAATACATGAACAGCCACAACTGGCTGATTAGGAAACTTTTGCATTGCGAGTTTGAACTCGGCTATAACGCTGCTCAGGCAACACGAAACATTTGTCATGCGAAAGGTGAAGGTTCCGTGGACCACAGCACCTTAACCAGATGGTTCAAGAAATTTCGCTTAGGTGACAGAAACCTCGATGAACAGCCAAGATCAGGTAGGCCGCAAAACCGTGATTTCGGAGGCCATGCGCAGGGCCGTAGGGGAAAATCCGACAAGCAGCACTCGGAGAATATCAGGCGAGCTGGGCATATCACAGACATCCGTGGTTCGTCACCTTATGGACCTCGGCAAGTTTTACAGGAGCTGCCGCATTGTACTTCACAAACTGACGCCAGCTGAAGCAAACCGCCGAGTCGAAGTGTGCGCGAAACTCATAGAAAACCCGCGCGATATACGTTTCATTAAGAGAATTGCTACGTGCGATGAAAGGTGGGTCTATTTCTGTAAACCTAACACACGACGGCAGTGGATGAGCCCGGATCGGCTTCCTGAACCTGTTGCCAAACGTGGGTGCTTCGAGCACAAGGTGATTCTCTGCGTCTGGTAGAATTTCAAGGGGATAATCCATTACGAATTTGTTCCAGACAGCCGAACCATCAACACCAACCTCTACTGTGAACAGCTGGAGTGGATGTATGCCGTTTTGGAGGAGAAGTACCCGGCAATGGTGAACAGAAAGCGTGCTCTCCTACAGCAGGACAATGCCTGGCCTCATACCGCGCGAACGACCTGGGCACAATTCCAGGAACTTGAGGGAACTGATACCACAACAAGCGTACAGTCCGGACCTTGTCCCGTCGGATTATTACCATTTCCGTTTCGTGGCGCACTTTCTTCGCGGGTGGCACTTCAAC
Organism: Macrothele yani; assembly: GCA_039090855.1. Lineage (NCBI taxonomy): Eukaryota > Metazoa > Arthropoda > Arachnida > Araneae > Macrothelidae > Macrothele > Macrothele yani. The sequence goes on from CM077025.1 coordinate 32,484,112, forward strand.
AATCAGGAGGAGGTGGTAGCTGGGGTGAAAGAGTACTTCACCTCGAAGGAAAAGAACTGGGACAGAAGAATTGGCAGACAAATGGCTAAAGATGGGGCAACACGATTATCTGTTCTTTGAATGCTAGTCAGCTTTCGTCGTAAAGGTGCGTATGAAGACATAAAATGATCCAAATATTGCAAAACGTTCGATTCACCCTCTGCATATTTTAGCAGTATGCGGGTGGGGGGCATCCTAGAAATTTCGTGAGAACAAAGCTTCATAATTAAAGTCAAATACTATGTTTTATTATGCTCTTTACTTTTATAATGAATCGGGTGGTCTTATAAAAGCCTTTTAAGTTTTGTACTGTATACATTGTGTCGAGTTTTATGCTTCAATCTTTAATACTTCACCACTTAATTTGCAATTTTCTTATCCTTTTTCTAGTTGTTGCGCTAGCCGTTAGTGCTGGAGGATTGATCGTACTCATTTTGATTGTGGCTCTTGTCTGCGTTAAAACGTAAGTGGTTCAGACCGAACGAAAACAATTTAAATATTTTTTTAAATGTGCTTTAGCTTTGGAAAAATCGGTGAAAGAATTTATTGCTAAAGATTATTCCTACAGTGCATTTCATGTTAACAATTCTGCGTAAACCACAAATTACACTACTCTCTTTCCGGACTTGCTTTAATTTAAAGTACAAAAGCACACTAAATGTGATCCAAAAAAGTTTTTGCATATGTCGTAAAAATGTACAAACATTTTTTTTCATGGAGAAGTGAATTGTTACGTTATAATTATATAGTTACCGCAAAGAAATACACGCAGTTATTTTTAAACTGGTGTGGAGTAGTTGATACACACTACGTCAAAAAATGGTTGCATCCAGAAGAAAGCAACCGAGAGGAATGAAACTTGGTTTGACATCATGTGACATGCAAATGATTCAAGCATCACTCTCGGCCGCGCATGTGACGCCAGCAAGGAGGGGGTCTTAGCTCTGTGCCTGACCGGCTATATAAGGTCGTCCCATTACGTGTGCTTGCCATTTTGACTTGTGCCGTTGAATTGGTTGCATTCTTTCCAAGTGAAGTATGCCTCGGAGAAAAGTTCAGAAGCAATTCGATCAGTTGGAGGAGTTCGAAAGGGGCTGCATCGTCAGACTCCGGGAAGCGGGATGGTCTTATCGCCGTATTGCACGACATAGCGGTCGTGCGGATATCACCATATCACGCTGTTGGCGGCATTGGATAGCACAAAACACGCAGCCGCGACAGGAAGGGTCTGGGAGACCTAAATGAACCACGGAGAGGACCGACTGGTTGTCCGACACCCGCGAAGTTACTGAACAGCCACGATTGCGGATATTCAGTGAACAGCCACGATTGCGAATATTCAGCACAATTGGCAGACGGCCGCAATACGTAGGACTACACGCATGTAGACCGTTATGCCGATTGCCCTTAAAACCACTGCATCGTCGCCAAAGACTGCAATAGTGTCGTGCCAGACAATCATGGAGCCACTCGGAATGGCAGCGGGTGATGTTCAGTGACGTGTCCCGCTTTTGTCTTGGAAGAGATCACCACCGATTCGTGTGTGGAAGCACCGTGGTCAACGCCAAGATGAACGGTTTGTTGTCCAGCGTCACACGTCCAGAAGGCCTGGTGTCCTGGCGTTGGATGCAATTGCCTACGATGCCAGATCAACTTTGGTGTTCATTACAGGCACTCTGACAGCCCAGCATTACGTTAATGAGGTCCTGCAACCAGTGGCCCTAACTTTTCTGACCGCTCACTCCGGCGCGATTTTCCAACAGGACAACGCTCGTCCACATAATGCAGCCACGTAGGCCCAACGTTGAGCCAGCACCGTGTTCTGTTCTTAAAAGACGGTGGCTCACTGTTGGGCCTACGTTAAATTGCAAGGATGTGCTACCTGGGGAGTCTTTCTCTGACTTTCAGTAATTTTTTCCCCTCCATTTTCTGCAGAATCTTTGTGGTCTCGATATCAACAACTCCAATTACCATCTTCCAAACTGTCCGTTGATCATGTAGAAAGAACCTTTCAATTTCAGTCACTTTCCTGGATTCCTCGCCCTTCCAGTTTTCCCTGTTCTTGCACTAACTGCATATGTCAAAGAGTGTGCTTATCGCATGATCTGCTGAAATGTATGCTAAACACATACACCGAAGTGCCAAAACCTCATGACCAACGCGTCTTTATGCAAACCGAAGCAACTGCAGGTAAACAACGTTGTGTGTGAAGGACATGAAACGGTATAAATAACAATTGATACAGAGCTCTGCTAATCGTTGGGCCGCGGGTGGCCTGGTGGGCAACGTTCGTGACTGCCCCAGAAAGGACCTCAGGTTCAATCCCAGGCATGTACGAACGCTCCATCCACTAAATATCCGCCGTGCGTCAGATGGGCACGTTAAGCCGTCGGACCTCGGGGTACTGTCTCCCCGGTAATAAATAAGGGCGTCTTCATCCCCCTTTCTACTTCGCTTCCGTGTCACTTTCCTATCGGGCACTCGAGCCCAAATTTCCTAGCTTCCTATTTCTAAGGGTTGTTTAAGACCTGGGGTCAGACACTTCCTTCCTAAAATCCACTACCTATGATCATTGATCATTGCTCTGCTAATCAGTGTTATTCTTGTTCTTCAGATGACAAAGGCCGCGAACTTAAGTGAGTTTGACAAAGATCGAATTGAAATTTCTGGAAGACTGGGTCAGAGCATTTCCGAGACGGATAGTCTTGTGGAGAGCTCGCGGTCAGTCGTGGTTAGTAAATTCAAACATTGGTCCTAGGAGAAAAGTACTACGAACTGCCGGTAAGGTATGGGTAGACTGTAGTTCATCGTCGGTAGAGGTGAGCGAAGACTATCCTGTTTGGTACGAGCCAACAGAAGGGATACTGTAACACAAATCACAGGTAATTCGAATGCTGTTGACGGAACCAATGCGTCATAACACACAGTAATATCGAACTTTGCTGAAAATGGGAGTTAGCATGGAAATGCTAAACCGAGGTTAAAAAATGGGCACCGCTCCAAGTGCCCATGCTAACCTCAGTTTAATGTAGAAAGCACCTACAATGGCACACGAGCGTCAAAACTGGACCTTGAATGATTAGAAGGTCAACTGGTCCGATGAATCTCGTTTCCTGTTGCAAAATGTGGGTGGGTCGGAGAAGTGACGGTACCGAGGGACGAAAGCAAGCTGGTGGAGGAAATGTAATGCTTTGGCAAGGTCCTGCTGGAAAACCCTGGATCCAGTTGTTCATGTGCAGGAAAGTACGAGGTCTACCACCTATCTAAATATTATTGAAGACCAGATATATCCTTTCTTGGCAAAGGCATTCTTCTCTAATAGATCATATGTAGAGGATTTTAGGAAGGGAATGTCTAAACCCAGGTCTTTAACAACCCTTTGAAATAGGAAGCTAGGAGATTTGGGCTAGAGTGCCCGATAGGAAAGTAACACGAAAGCGAGGTAGAAAGAGACCCCCTTATTTATTACCGGGGGGCCAGTACCCGGGGCCCGACGGCTTAACGTGCCCATTCGACACCCGGCGGATATTTGGTGGTTCGAGCGTTCGTACCTGCTGGGATCAAACCCGAGGTCTTCTCCCTGGCAGTCACGAACGTTGACCATATGATAGAAGATATGATAGAAGCTTCTACCAGAGGAGGGCTACCCGCTGCCCTCCTCTGGTAGAAGCTTCTATCAGCAGCATGATACGCCATGCCACACTGCCCGGATAGTTGGAGAATGATGTTGATTTTCCACGTGCAGCTAAAACACCTCTTATCAGGCGAAACATGGATGCTACCAATTTCTGAAGAGAGTCTTGTAGTATCTAATGCCAACATGTTACCATCATACCCTTTAACTTTCTGAAGAGAGTCTTGTGGTATCTAATGCCAACATGTTACCATCATACCCTTTAACTTTCTGAAGAGAGTCTTGTGGTATCTAATGCCAACATATTACCATCAGACCCTTTAACTCTTGTAAGTTACGCGATTTCTGAAGAGAGTCTTGTGGTATCTAATGCCAACATGTTACCATCAGACTCTTTAACTGTTGTAAATTATGCGATTTCTGAAGAGAGTCTTGTATTATCTAATGCCAACATGTTACCATCAGACCCTTTAACTCTTGTAAGTTACGCGATTTCTGAAGAGAGTCTTGTGGTATCTAATGCCAACATGTTACCATCAGACCCTTTAACTCTTGTAAGTTACGCGGTTGAGCAGCCGCAGATCGGATTTTTTGTTTCAATACAAACCGCGGGACATGGAGAAGACTTCTAGGTATTGATCTGGCTTCCAAAAGTCTCCTGACATAAATCGAATCGAGCACCTGTGGTTTGTGTTGGGAAAAAAATCCGATCTGCGGCGGCTCACCCATGTGACTTACAAGAGTTAAAGGATCTGCTGGTATCGTATTGGTACCAGATATCACAAGACACCTTTAGAAATCGTATAGCGTTGGTGTCTCGCCGGGTAAGAGCTATTTTGGCCGCATGTGGAAGATCAACATCACATTAAGCAGGTGGTCATCATTTTGTGGGTCCTCGGTGTATCTTATATATGTTAAAAAACATCTTATAAATACCAATGAATTGCACCTTAAAGAAATACCTTTCACGCTTTGTTCGCTGAAAAGTGACAGTATTTATGCTAAACGTGGTTTATATCTTTATTCTCTTTGCCTGTAGAAGATCGAAGAAAGTCAAGAACACCGAAAATGTTGAAGTTATCCAGCCCGAAGACAAGGACACTACAGTGATGTCCTACTCTCGTCTTAGTATTGACTCAACTGTCTGTGATAACCCTACATTAGATGGTGTCAGAAGCCATCCTAATGGTCTTACCACTTTTTCTCCATCTGCCATGTATCCATCAACTGTCAGTATAAACGGACGAAATCTTAATTCACATTCAAGAAAGTATCAAGTGTCTGGAACTACGTATGCCCACAGTTGATTCACACTTTAGCTTTCTTGCCCTAAATTATTAATTTGTGATAAAAATGTCCTTTATAAATCCATGTTATTTAGCAGTTCTTTGTACATTTATATTTTATTTAAGAAAATGTCTCATGTTGTTATTAGATTGTTGTAGAACATCAAATGTCTTGTCCACAAAGAAAGGAATAATCGCAAGAATTTCCTTTCATGTCCTTTGTCGAGTCCTCCATCGTATATATTTAAAAAAATGATATGCTTCAAGGTTCCGCATGCAATCTCTAAACTGGGATTTTATGCTTTTTTGGCTGCCATATGCATCTGTCAAAATGTAAGTTACAATGAGCGTAGTAAGAGCTGCTGAAGGTAAAGTGAAATTTGGCATCATCTGCCATCATTCATTTTTGTTTTGTTTTTTCTGAAAATTGTAAACAGTAATCACCTTAATGAAGCTGTACGAAATTATGAAAAATGTATTCATGGTATTATTGGAGATCACACCAGACAGTATTGATTTATCTAACGATGCAGGAGTAACGTAGACAAGCATTACTTCCATAATTTTTTCGAAATTATGGATTTACTCAACGTGATTTTGAGGATTTTATTCGCATAATAATTATTTATGCAATATTCATTATGTTATGATGTGTTCATTGTGTTATAGGGTGTATGAAAATGAACTCTGAAATACATATATACAGGATGATATTGAACGCTGTTAGGATTAAAAAAAATTCAATCCTTCCTAACAATTTTAAAAAGTGTTTTTTTTCCAATAAAATACACTTTTCAATCCTAACTATTGAAAATTGTTAGGATTTAATCCTTTCAATGAGTAAAAAAAATTCGGTAAAAAAATTCAATCCTAACAAGTTTCGTTAAAAAACACTTCAATCCTAACAATATTTCTGTAAAAATCACTAAACAAATTAAATGTAAAAACTAACAATTTTCGTAAAAAGACTTCAACCCTAACAATTTTTCTGTATAAACACTTCCCCCCCCCAAAAAAAAATAAAAATAAAAAAATACTTATTCAATCCTAACAATTTAAGTGAAGTTAAAGTAAAGCTATATCCTAACAATAAAACCTTATTCATTCTAACGATCTTATAAAATTTTATTCTTGTAAAATTATTGTTTACTCAGTCTTATAAAATTATCGTTAAAATATATAAACGATAAAATTATCGTTTATTCATTCATATAAAATCCCCGTTTATTCAATTATAAGAATCTTATAAAATCTAAAATCTTTTAAAAATCTTATTCAATCCTAATAATTAAGTAATGTTAAAAAAAGTAAGAGAAATGTTATTTAAGTAAAATTAAATGTAAAAACTATTACTTCAATACTAACAATCTCTATCCTAACAATTTTTCTGAAAAAACACTTTTCAATCCTAAAATGTTGTTAGGATTGAATTCTAACAACTGAAATTTGATAGGATTCAATCCTTTCAATCCTAACAATTTAAAAGATTTTTTTTCTCTGTAACATATTTTACATTTTGAAAAGGGCTAACGGGAGTGTGAAATTGAACTCTAATGTACATACACTATCTACCAACAAGTACGTACTTGGACACCTGTGATAGCAAAGGAAAACTAAGTTTATTCACCTTCAATAGTTGGTGGAGCCTCCACGAGCGGCAATTACAGCTGCGACCCTACGGGGCATACTCTCAACCAGGCGTTGTACGACGGCTAGTCACCATACCAAGCCATGGTGGACCTCGCAACATGACAGGTGGCATTGTTATCCTGAAAGTAACATGGGTCCACCCCGTAAAACTGCCAAAACGTAAGAAGCGCATGGTCATCCGAAATGGTGCAGTAGGTCTCGGCGTTGAGTCTACCAGGAATTGCGACCAAGGGTCCCGTGCCATACCAGGAGAAACACCACCATAGCATAATTCCACCGCAGCCGAACCTCATAGTTGGCACAATAAATTCCGGCAGGAGGCGTTCTCCAGGCAGACGCCAAACCCAGACCCAGCCATTCGAACGGTAGAGGGTGAACCTTGATTCGTCGCTCCAGAGAACCTGTTTTCACTGTTCAACGATCCACTGTCGACGTTCTTTGCACCAAGTTAGCCGAGCAGCGCTATTGGACTTGGTGATCAAAGGCTTGTGGGCGGCAGCACGTCCATGATAACCGAGCAGATGGGCTTCCTTACGGATGGTATTCATCGAAAGAACACTCCCGGATGTCTGTTGAAACTCGTCGCGGATGTGGCCCATCGATTTGGTGCGGTTCTTCCGAATTTCCCTGGCCAGCACCCGTCGGTCTCTAACTCCCAGTTTTGTGGGTCTGCCGGATCGGGGCACATTCCGACAGTCATCTCTCAACTTTCACTTGCCAATCACGTAGGCCACTGTCCATTTTGGGTACTTCAACTCGCTGGATATGTCACGTATGGGTCGGCCATTTCTGTGATACCCGACGATTACACCTTTCTCGAAATCAGAGAGCTCCGAACTGCGTGGCATCTTGCATGCGACTGGTTGCGTTGTTGTTTTCCACACGATATTTAACGGCGGCCGCCGTGAGGTGTATCAGGACCGCAGATATCGTCGATTGCAGGGGTGTCCAATTACTTGTTGGTAGATAGTGTATATTAGGGTGGAGCGAAAAACACTTTTTTTATTTGAAATGTCACCATGTGCAATAGTTGCGATTGACCCCAATAACCCCGAAATATGTATGACATTATTCGATATCTTAGGCTTCCCCAAGAACCTCGAAGTTTGAAAGTTATAGGGAAAAATGGTTTAAAAACACCCGCTTTCTCCCTTTTGTAAATATAAAAAAATGCTGGTTCACCATGTTATTTATTATGACCTTTGAGCGTATAAACACGGGTAAAAGTTCCGTAGACATGAGTTAATTTCTTAGGCTTCCCCAGATCCTTTAAGTACGTAATTTTTCCGCCAAAAATGTTGCTGAAGCATTAAGTTTGACAGCAGCCTCATTGTTACAAATTTGGGCTTAATATTAACACCCCCCCTCTCATAGTTTATGGAAACCTCGTGTTGATTTTCAGAAACATAGCTTGCGGCCTTGCGCATTTCTTTGTTATTGTTAATCTCTTCACCTCACCCCACCCCCTCCCTCACAGAGGAGCTCTCTTTGCGAACTCACTGAGTTATCTCATCACAGTCGCACAGATCCTTTCGAAAGAGAGTGTTGGCGGGTTTGCGTCATAATGGTGCAACAGTTTCTTTCACTCTTAGTGGCATTGATTTGAGCGTACCGGCATTTTCGTTTTGTCGTTCAACTAAAGATGGCTGAAACAAGAAATAAAGCTGATTGCCCTATCGTCGGGAGTTGTAAGGAGATGCATAGAAATGTGTTGCCTACGTACGAAGATGTAATGCGCCATTACTACCTTGTGAGGAATACTCTTAGGCAGGAAGGTGCAAATTATGAGCCTGCTGCAGCAGAAATAGCAAGTATTGTCGCCGACAAAGTGCTGAGTATATGGAAGAAAGCATCTCTTCCGACATCGCTCCACAAATCAGTTGTAAAGCGTATTACCGCAAACAACACTGAAATCCAAAAGCTGAAAAAACACGGTGCAAGAATGGATGAAACCAACCGAAAGAAGGTTGAGCAATTTCGTGCAGATCCGCAACGAATCTTTGACATATGCTCATGCAAGTGCAAATGTTTCAGAATCTGCAAATTCAGCTCTGCAAAAAAGGTACCCGTGAAAGAGCGATTGTTTCTAATAGATCAGCGAACAAACAGAAGAATGATAGTAGGTAGGCTTGACGCAAAAACCACCAGTGTACTGAAGAAAAGATCAGCTCGAAAGAGTGATAGGGAAGAGCATGTTCGTAGGAAATTACAGAAAACTGCATCACTGAAATCGGCCCTGCGAGTCGAGGATGATCCTTCAGAAGAGGATACAAATACTAATTCTGCAGCAAAACCAGACGATCCGGGTCCTAGTCATTTGTTGACCTCGGAGAGAGATTACGATTTCACTCCACTTCGCTCTTCAAAACCTAAGCGTCAAATGACACTGTCTGCATTTTCTAGAAAGTGCGATAGGCGAGGCATCAGTCATCGAGCGACAGCTCATTTTGCGTCGGCGTTGCTTCATGATGTAAGTGGACCAGTTCAGTCGAAAGAATGTAATGCACCTGTTATTGACCGGCATAAAGTACGACGAGAAAAGAAAAGATCCGTTAAACAATTCAAGATAATGTAAACTTGACTGGTCCCAAGATTGTAGCTCTATTTTTGGACGGAAGCAAGGATGAAACTCTTACGAATACACAGGCAGATGATAGCAAGTGGTACAAGCGAAAGGAATTGGAGGAGCATATTACACTTGTTGAAGTACCGGGTTCGGTCTGTTTAGGACATTTTGCACCGAATAACAAGATTGCAAAAAATATTTCCGACGGTGTCTTCAGCTTATTGGACCAGAAGGCCTTTGACTTGTCAGAATTAGTCTTTATTGGACGTGACGGGGAAGTGACTAACACCGACCAAATGCAGGTATAATTTGGGCCTTGAAGAGAAGCTCATTTCTCCCGTGCACTGGATGTTAACTTCAATCTAATGAACTGCCTTTACGCCACCTCACTGAAGCACTCGACGGGAAAACACCAGGAACAAGAGGATTTAGTGGATTGATTGGCAAGCGCCTGAAGACGTGCGTAAACCTTCCTATCGTTAATTTCCAGAAAATTGAATCTTCGCTTCAGTCCGATATTAACTTTGGAGATCTTAGCTCGGATCAACCTTATTTGTGGGAAATTTATAAGGCAGTCTCTGCAGGTGATTGTCGAAAAGATCTGGCAAATCGGGATCCTGGAACACTTGCACATTCCCATTGGCTGACCCTCGCAAATCGCATTCTGCGTTTGTATGTTGGAACTAGTGATCCAACACCACAACGTGTCTCATTAGCCACCTTCATAATGAAAGTATATGCACCATCGTGGTTCACGATCAAATGTAACGGTATACCTGTACAGATGTCCAAGAAATTTGCAGCTTTGTATTTCTCGGTTTCAGTATCTTCCAGATAATTTAAAGGATATTGTAAAAAGAGTCGTCCAAGACAACGCGTATTTTGCCCATGCAGAAAACTTGCTCGCTGCAATGTTGTTTGACGACAGAAGGTATGTCCGTGAGCTTGCTGTTCGATGCATCATGAAGGCCAGGAAATCTTCCGAACAAGCAACTACCATTAGGAAGTTTTGGATTCCTAAGCTGAATTTCCAGAGCTATGATGATATCGACCTAATCGACTGGTAAAAGTGTATTGTGACTGAACCTCCCATCACGCGGAAACAGAAATACGATGAGCTTCTGGAATTACTACAGTCGGATAAATATCCAAGTTCTTGCCACGAATTTACAAAAATATCCTGCCATTCTCAGGCAGTAGAGAGGATGATTAAGATTGTAGCAGATTCTTTTGCTAATGTGTGCGGCCTTTTTAAAGAGATGGATTCATCAGAGCAAAAATTTTGGATAGGAAGCTGATGCCAGGTTTTGAAAAAAGTCTGATTTCCAAGTGAAATAAACTCACTCCTCAAGTTGTACTACCAAAAAAGGCTGGTGTCTATGATATTTACATATCTTATCATGCCATTTTTGGAAAAATATGACAAATTTTGAGCTTTTTGGGGAAGCCTAAGAAATTAATTCACGTCTGCTGAATTTTTACCTGTATGTATGCACTCAAAGGTGATATTAAATACCATTGTGACACAGTATTTTTTTTATATTTACAAAATGGAGAAAGCGGGTGTTTTTAAACCATTTTCTCCTATAACTTTCAAACTTCGAGGTTAGTGGGGATAAAGTTCGTGACAGATATCAAATAATGTCATCCATATTTCGGGGGACATTTCAGTAATAAAATCGCAACTGTTGCACATGGTGACGTTTCAAATAAAAAAAAAATTGCTTTTCGCTCCACCCCAACACACACACATATATATAGGGTGATACTCAACGTTATGTAGGATTGAAAATAAAGTTACAGAAATTGCAAACACAAAAAACAACTAAAGAAATTCAATGTATGCCTCATTTATTGATCGGTGGGATACGGTTGTTTTCGATTTGTAAAAGTTCCTAAAATTTCATACCGGAAATTAATAAAAATGGATGAAGATTTTTAGCTTTGTAAGCAAAGAATTTGCAATGAAAATGGGATTTCTCGAGAATCGAACTTTCAGGTTCTAACAATTATTTTATTTTTTTCCTGCTTGTTATAGATGCTAAGCTACAGGGAAAATTTAATTGCATAGGTGTTCATGACTAAAATGCAAAGAAGACAAATGTTTTGTGTCTTATTATGGCTGTTCCTTAATATTTATGTGAAATAAACCTGTGCCATTCCAACTAGCATGCTGGTTAAAATACATCTGCGTTGTATAAACTTATATCATCCGTTAGACTTATTTCTCACGAATTAGGTTTCTTTCAGATGTACAGATTTACATCTCAAAAAGTACCCTGCTAGTTTGGAAAGTGGAAACAGATTTTGTTGCGAATAAAACCTTCCATTCAGTGTGTATATGTTTGCATTGTGTAGAAAACGAAAGCTTTATACAACCACAATTCAGAGGGTGGCAATGAAACTTAGTGAATTGTAATATTTCAAATTTACTAATTTCATGAGATAGAGAAAACCCTTTTTTTTCCACCAATTTTTACTCACGCTCACTTCACTTTGCAGAAAAATACATTATTTTTATCCACAATGTGACGCTACCTGAAATTAAGTGGATCTCAGAAAAACTAATATTTTTTCATGTTGCTTTAAATTACGTGGAGCTCAAGGAAACTAATTCATCCATACTGCTTTCCTGTCAAACGCAAAGTAATACATCAGCCGTGATGTTGAAAGCAACCATGCTTATTTGTGAGTGTAATATTTTCTTCAAATGAATACAAATTCGAAAAGCTTCAGCATTTTAGTGCTAATACTGTGTATGAAGATAAGAGTTAATGAAGTTTTGAAAAAAAAAGTTTTAGAAACTGTTTCTGTTTTCAACTTTGTGTTTTATCGCACTTTACAATTTTCTTTTTTGAAAAATAGAAAGTTGATTTACTTATTTTTGCTTTAGAGCTAGTGGGTGCGTTTAAAATATGCATTAGACGTTTTATGTTTGAATAAAAGATTATGAGATTTATTATTTCGCGTGATTTAAGATAAAAGTAACAAACAGTCTGAGGCTAGGTCCATAAAGAACTACGCGGAGCTAAAATAATCTGTTTCGTAATAGAATTAAAAAAAAATGTTATTTTCCTTAATTCTATTTTTCATCAATCTTATTCTTCGAATCTCCACCTTTGGAAAGTTGATTTGCATAGTTTCGAAATCATTCCTGCTATCCTCCTACACTCTTCGCATGCCAATCTGTTCCCTTCGCAGATGCTCTTAAATGCACGGTTTATTTTGTATTCTTCTCGTTCTTGTAGTTTTTGATGCCTGATTAGATGTAAAAGCATTTTATATTTCTTATTTTGATAAAGGTTATAAGGGATTTTTCTGTTTCTTCAATTTTGAGAACGTTTTCGTTTGCTTGCTTTTCCAGGATCCTTGTGACATTTGTCAGTAAATTGCTTTACATCTAATATCCTTTTACACAATCCTTATACAGTGCTTAGTTACATACTGAAACGAAAACGAAGCCTGCGAAAAAATGTATAAATCGCATTAGCTGTTGCAGTGCTTCTCGTTGATGTAGAATTTGACTGCCGTTCCGATCGCGCCGTGGTCTAAGACCTCTGACCTTTCGTCCGAGATGAGCTGGGGATCGAGTGCCTGATGAGGAATGGCGTGCTTGGCGTGGTGTACTTCTCATGCAGCACTAGTTCTCTCGCTTTCTTGGAAGTAGTGTCTTCGAACTAGGGACGGACTGCTGCTTATAACCCATATACTGTAGCAGCTCACGGTGGTAGTTAAACACAGAAAAAAAAGTAAATAAAAAGGATTTACCTGTTCCAGTTCGTCTACTGATTTCATTTATAAATTTTTATCACCTCTCACTCAGTAGCGAAATAGAAAGATGAATATTACTGACCTATTTTCTTTTTTGGAATATATTTATAGTAATGAAGGCTTTACATTTTTTTCTGTGGATATTTCCACAACTTTTGCTTTGTTTCCCATCTTAGCTCTCACATTTTACCAAAACTGATAACTAGTAATAAATATGAAAGACAAAAATAAATCCTTTTTCATTGATGTAGATACTATATGAAGCGTCAATCTTTCTAGCATACACTTTTGGCTTTATGACGGCATTTAGTCAACAGTAAAGTGCATTTAGTCAACAGTAAAGTGCATTTATTCAACAGAAAATTTATTTTTACAAATTAAAATTGGAATGACCGGACTAGCAACAAACGAATGATCCAGATTAAACATGGTGAACTGTTACTTCACATGGAAGTTATGGTAACAGGTTCACATGGAACGGCGTTTAATCCCTATTAGGTAACTCCACTCTGAGAGTGTTTCTGTTGAAACGCTCTCACTACTTATTTCAAGATTGAAAGGCGTTTCGATAGTCTCAATCAGTGAAGTACCGCTACTTGCGATATAATAGAGACCAGGCTTTGCAAATTATTTCAACAGGGACTGATGACAATTTCATCACCTCGTTGGAGAGGACGGTTAATAGCTTATTTTATTTAATGTCTCTGCTCAGTGAGTCTGATTATAAATGTCCTCTTTGTCATACCAAAGTAAAATTTCTGGAAATGCCAATGGCAGAGAATAGATTCTAGAGACTTCGTCGATAAAGGATCTTGCCTTGTTTCCGGTTAGTATATTATCCATGGATCTAGGAGTCTTTATATCTACATTATAACCCGGTTTCTTTAAGCCATTAAAAAAAAATAAACACGAAACTAATATCAGTTGGTACTTTTCTGAATGCCTAGATAAAGCCACTGTGCATGTACGAGATTTATAGGCGTTTCAAACTTCTCTATACTAAAGCAACGTGTTTGCTATTTTGTATTATATGTTAATTAAGCAGCCGCGGTATATTTCAACACGCATTTCGTTCTATTAATAACTATATTGTATTACATTCGTTATGTGTGAACTAATGCGACACATCTGTGACAGATTAACAAATTCAGCACAGCGGAAGTAGAAGCTTCTATTTAAGTTAGATACTTGCTTTTTCTTGCAACCCGGAATGCTCTCTTTCATGACACTTTTATCTGGAGTTTTCATTTTCGCAAATTACCGAAACCATCATGGTATCATTTTCGTTTCATACGTACAAAGGGCATCCTGAAAGTAATGCCTCGACCCTCATAAGATTTTGATTTACAGCAGCAAAAATGTGAAACTTGGTGGCAAAATACTTGGACGTATTGTTAATAATGCTAGCGTATTCAAAGTATTGTCCATCACTTTCTATACATTTCCACCATCTTTGAAACCATTAGAAAAATCCATTTTGAAAAAATTCCTGAGGCTGTCGTCCCACACACGAGTTCACAGCCAGTTTAACGTATGTCACATCGTCGAAACGTTCCTCACGAAGGGTGTTTTTCAAAGGGGCAAACAAGAAAAAGTCTGGGGGAGCCAAATCAGGACTGTAGGGGGGTTGATGTACCACCGTCCACCCCATTTTGGCAATAGGTTGTGAAATCTTCATTGAGGTGTGGGGACGTGCGTTATTATGGTGTAACACAACACTATGAAGTGGAATGTCGCGTCTTTTCCTTCTGACAGCTTTCTTTAGCTTCTTCAATGTCGGCGCACTATTTATTGTTACACCCTGTTCAAGAACATCAATCAAAATGACACCACCTTTGTCCCATAAAATTGTTACCATCACTTTCTCTGCGGAACTAGTTGTTTTTACCTTTTTCTGTCGAGGTGAAGATGTGCGGTGCCGTTTCATTGACGCACAAAGGTCATGAAAGAACTCCCAGGTTTCATTCCCCGTCACAACATTAGAGAAAAACACCTCACCCTCCCTCTCATTACAGTCCAAGAGGTTCCGGCACATGTCCACCCTTTGCTCACATTGTTCACGAGTTAGGTTTCTTGGGATCCACTTTGAAAATTTTTTGTGTCAGCCCAGATTCCTAATTAATGTCTCCATAGCACTAAGACCACAATGAATTGCATCGCACAACTCCTGGATGGTGACACGACGATCAGCTGTGTTGATGTCTTTCACTCGTTGCCTGTTGGCATTTGTCATTGCAGTTGAGGGTCTTCCACTCCGTTGTTTGTCTTACCCTGAACTTTCTCCCTCTCGAAACCTCTTCATCCATCTCCGGACATTACTTATATCGATTGTGGCAGCTCCATACACCGCCAGGAGTCTTCTGTGGATTTCTGGAGCCTCTCATCCCTCTTTTTCCAGGAATTCAATTACGGCTCGCTGCTTTTCTCTGTAATTCATGATCTCTATTTCCGATTCTGAAAAAAAAATGTTCCTACATTGGTAACATATCATAGTACATGTCAGTGCAGTTTCATTAAAATCACTTAAAATTTTCAAAAGTTACTAAGAAGGAGGTATGTATTCCTCTTCATTTTACAAAATTTCTTGAGAGGCCTTATTATGTCAGTTAAAGTCTACTTCAAAATTACTTACAGCCCACGAGTAAAGGGAATTGCTTATACAAAATCACCATAAAAGATATCATATTTGAAGGAAAATAATTCATAGTTCACTATTTTAAGCTGTGGCTCTTTTCAGTGAGAATTTTGAATGTAAACTTTAATATTTCGAAATAACTTGTCTTTTATGCATGTATAGGTAAAATTAATAAAGCAGCAGAAAAGCAGAACTGAAATTACAGCCTAATGCTTTATAAATTAACATTTCTGACGGTATGCCTTCAAAATTTAACTCAGCACATATTCTATTCTTAACTCTTTAAGCGGTCGATGTACATGAACCAACTGGAGCCCCACATTTCCTGCGCTACCCAAAGAGAATGTTCCATGGTGGTCGAGTTTTACGAAAGCTGGGCAAAACAATTTCTTTATGCCGCTGGTGATAAGCATTTATTTCAAGTCCTTTATTCTCTGCTTCATGATACAAGGCATGGTGAGTTAGGAAGTTAGGAGCAGTCCCCCTGACTCGTACATCAGGCTACTGGGTAGACACAGGCGAAACAAACACCTCTCTGTTTTCTTAAGTTCATCGACATTCTTACAGCCCTTTTATCTCGTAATCAGTCAGAAAGGACTAGTGTCAATCATCTTCCTAAATTACCACTTTGAGTAATAAAGCTAAGCAACGCTTTCTGATGCGCAGTTTCATTCATTCCAGCTATGTTTGGCCCACTTAGACAACGTGTGAAGAAATACCATTTTGCGTATCGTGGTATTCAAATCTACGTCTTCTTGCTCCGGAGCTGAACATTTTCCCGACTGAACTATCCCTGCAAATCTTATATTGCTGCAACTTCGTTTTGACTATTTTGTCACCTGGTACGTCACAGGCCAACAAATTCCTTCGAGCGGATTCCAGCCCATTTTGCTAACCCCTAATACATTCGTATAAACCAGTTAGAGGTTTAAACCAGCACCTCTTTATGTGCATATTATTCCCCCAAAATATTGAGATACGAAATTTTCAAGCTCTGATAGAAAGTTGTTTTTGTTTTCCGTTTACGCCTAGTTGTAGAGATGCAGGGGCGCATTTAGACGGAGAGCAAAGGGGCCTTCCCCCGAAGAAAGGGTTTCATTTTTTAATTTTGGTTAAAATCAGAAAAAAATGCTTTAATTTAATAAAGATGTATCAACTTATATTAGTAAAAAATGCTTAAATATTTCTCCTATTTTGCATTAATTTTTCTGTCGTTCTGGTTGCTTTCAAAAGCTTTCACTTTTCGCCGGTTCTCCAGAAAACGGAAATTACATATACGACCCTGTAAAGAGGAATTCCACAAATTTCTCATTGTACTGATTCCAATGCATATCTGATTAGGCGTTTCACTTCTAGTTTACTGAAATCAGTTAATTTTATTACTTTTAATTCTGCACCTTTGTTGCAGTGGTCCTAGCTCTGGCTGTTGACCATTCTTCCGAGATGCGTCCAGGTTCGAATCCCCATGAGACATGGATGTTGGCCTTGTCTTATGGCACTAGCTCTCTCCTTTACCTGGAACCAGTAGCCCTGAACTAGGGACAGGCGGTTGTTCATATCCCATCGAGTTATTTACGGTTGTCGTGTTAAGCTTGCGACCAAAAAAATATCTTTAACAAATTTTCCACTGATGACCTGCTAATGGGTAAAGTGAAAATGCTATGACACACTTATGATATAACACAGTGCTTTGTTTTATATGACATGACTGAAAAACGTTATAAATCTTAACAGTGTTGTACTATCTTGTTCGTAAATTTATACCAGAGAATTCTGAGCTTTGTGACTTTGACCAAAACTTTTGGATGCCTGTGAGACTATTCCAGGTTTTAAAGCGCGGTTTTCTCGCATCAGTGCTCTTCACTGCATCATCAGAGCTCCTCAGTGCATCCGTGCTCTGTTGTATTTCCTCTGACGTTTTCATTATTTCCCTGAATTGCTGGCAGATATTTTCTACAGAAGAAGAAACGTTGACCCAAATGTTGTTAAAAATCATCACATGTAAATCTCAAATCTTGTTGATCATAAAAACCTAACATAGAACTATTTTCATGGTTCGTGAATTCCCTGTTTCGTAAATTCTGATACAGGAACATAAAAATTTGTGAAAACGAAAAGGATCGTGTGATCTTTTCTTCTTTTATCTAAAAATTTAGGCTAAATCTTTCACTGAATTTAAGTAATTTTAAAATTTCATCTTTGATATTTTATTACAAAGCAGCAGCCTATTGTAGGATAAATGTATGTATCCCATTGCTCTAATAGTATATTTTCCTGATAACTGCGATTTAAATTGCTACTCATGACAGCCATCAAAACTCACGCAATATACATATACAGTATGTAACAAACGTTGAGTTTGTAGGAAGGGACATGTATTTGCCACATTTTTCATTCAAATTTCTCTTGAGAAAGATAAACAGTTTCTCAAGAAATGATAAACATAGAACTCATCATTATAATTTTCCCTCCGTTTATGATTTAGTAGTGAAATCCTAGCAGAGAAATATTTTATTGGTAAACCGATTTTCAGCATATTAGCTATGTAAATTCCTGATACGATATATAAATTTCTGATACGATATATAAATTCCTGATACGATTGATGAAACGGAAAACTATAAAGCAGAGACAGAACTAGAATTCTAACTTCTTGACTAAGATTTGTGATTCTTAAAAAATAAACCGTTTCGCAAGAAATGATAAACATGGAACTCATCATGATTATTTTCCCTCCTTTATGATTTTGTAGTGAAATCCTAGTGGAGAAATATTTCGTTATTTCGTCCGTAAACTGATTTTTCAGCTTTTTCGCTCTACAAATTGCTGATACAAGGGATCTTATTGATGAAACGAAAAGAAAAATTATAACTTAGAGACAGAGCTAGAATTCTAACTTCTTGACTGGAATTTGTGATTCTTAAATATTTGAAGCTCACATGAATAGCTTTGCAAGCTTGAAAAAGTCATGACGATAATTGTGAAAGAGAGTGAAACAGTTTGTGAAACTAAATATTATCTTATTTATTTTTGTACATAGTTTCTTGATCATCTGTTGTACAGAGTCTTTTCTTATGCATAATTTATCACATGACGAAAATGCATAAATATGTAAATTACTGTTGCTATGTATCTGCTGTTGAATCATCTGAGATGCTAAGACAGCGTAATAAAGAAGACCATAATTCTGCAATCATTTCACCAAAAAGCGTTGCATAATAAAAATTGCATTACATCATGTTCGCAAAAAATACAGGAAGTGAAAATATAATGTTTATTTCGATTTATTCATCACCATCCCATTCTTGTATTCATCAGAAATCAATAAAAAATTTATCTCTTGTTCAGCTTTATTTTCTGAATTAGTTGAAGTGTGATAAATTACGATGTTGTCACGTTTGTACATAGCTCTTAGGTTACATAATTACACTCACAGACAATAAAATGTGCGCACCTAGAAGAAAACATGCTACAACCGCGAAACTTTGCAAATAGCTAGAGTGCGTGCTAGTATGCAAATGATCAACGTTTGGTGCGAGTGCGCATGATCGCACACCCTGTGGTGGCGCTGCAAGCACGAACCGGCAGCCTTATAAACCGGCGTGTAGTCGATGCCCCATGAAAGGGAAAAGCGCACCGGTCTACTCAAGCAAGAGTACAGAGTGACAAGAATGCCGGGTAGACGCCAGAGACGTCGATTTACGCAACGTTAGGACTTTGAGAGATGCCTGCTCATCTGGTTGAAAACCGCAGGGTGGTCGGCACGCCGTATAGCCCACCACGTGGATCGTTCTGAGCATACCGTCCGACTGTGTTAGGAGCAGTAGACACGTAACGGCAGTGCCACACGGAGAAGCGGCTCCGGACGGACCAGGAGGACCACCGGTAGAGAGGATTGACGGATCGTGCGCCAGGCACGAACAAATCCCACGGGGACCCGGTCTACTCTACAAGCAGATGCAGCGGCTCCTGTGTGCCCACGAATCATTTCCCTACGTCTTGTGGAACCGATCGCAGCGCCTTTTATGTGTTCTGCCATTAAGATCGGAACATCGCAGGTTCCGTGTGCAGTGGTGCCAGGCTAGAGCGAGTTGGAACGCCACAGACTGGCTACGTGTGATGTTTAGCGATGAGTGCCGCTTCGTTTTAGGGACAGATGATCATCGTGTCCGGGTGTGGAGGTTCCCGGGTCAGCGGCACAATCTCAACCTCGCTATCGAGCGCCACACCTCCCCACTGCTGAAATTATGGTCTGGGGAGCCATTGCATACGATAGCCGATCAGCTCTAGTAGTGATACGTGGATCATTGACGGGCCAGCGGTATGTGGATGAGATCCTACTGCCCCATGTGCTCTCCCATTCCTGGCCGGGATTCCAGGTGCTCTCTACCAGCAGTATATTGACCGCCCGCACACGGCTCGGGTTGCCCATGACTGCCTACGTCATGTCCAGACACTTCCATGGCCTTCCCGCTCCCAAAACATGTGCCCTATCGAGCATGTGTGGGACCAGTTGAAACGCCGGCTGCCACCGTGCCGCACTATCCGGGATTTTGAGCACACCGTCCATCACGTGTGGGTAAGTCTGCCGCAGGACAACATCAGGCGTCTGTTCGCCTCCATGCCGGACCGTATTGCAGCATGTATCGCCGCACGAGGCAGTGCGACGCGCTATTGAAGATGAACGGACTGCGTACCACAGATCCCTCTGTAATTTTCCTGCAGCTCTGTTTTCGCCATCATGTGTATCATTCATTTGCACCTTTCATCTGCATCATTACGTCCATTAAATTTCAGTTGAATCCGATGCTGCCTTCTTGTTGCGCAAATGTCATTGTCCGTGAGTGTATGTTAGGTGTTATACATTTTCTTTTAACCTTCAAGTACAAAAACTAAAATCATCTAAATTTTGAAGCAAAGTAATGTCTAATACATCTCTTAAATACTGTGCGTTAGATTGCTTAAATGTTTTAAGCAAAATTTAAGCATGATATACATTATGTACATAAAAGCATTCGAGCACCTACATCGGACGGAAACAAGTGTTTCTATTTACCGAAAACATTACAGAGTTGATTCGGCCTCACCTGTGGGGCAGTGGTCTAAGCTCTTGCTTATGACCATTCGTTCAAGATGTGTCCCGGTTCGAGTCCCGGTGAGGCATTCATGTGTTTTTTATTGAACGGCACTGGCTCTCTCCGTTCCTGGAAGCAATAACCCTAACTTAGGCACTGACGAATGCTTACAGCCATCGAGTTGCGCACGGTTTTCGCTCCTGTGACGCAGTGGTCTAAGCGCTGGCTTATGACCATTCGTTCGAGATGTGTCCGGGTTCGAGTCCCGAACAGTACTGGCGCTCTCCGTTCCTGCAACCAGTGACCCTAAATTAGGAACGGGCAACTGCTTATAGCCCACTGAGTTGCTTATGGTGGCCATTAAATCTCCAATAAAAAAAATACCTCGGGCAAACAAAACAAATAAAGAACATAATCGGCCCATATTTGGCCGTTATGACTTCAGCAAACTTTCTAAACATGCTTTCCAATAAATACTGATAAGTCTTCACTGTAATTACCATCCATTATTCCAACAAAACTTCTAGCACAGCTGCCGTAGAGGATGGTCTTACAATGCCGAAATAGGATTCGATGTTACAACTCGTCAAAACAGTTGTTTTATTGGTTTAAGATCTGGACCCTTCAACCTAATCCAGGCAATACAACACTTTTACATCCTGCTCCTCAAACCAAGCCTAGAAATGTAGCAAAGAGCTCCATCTTGCTGAAATAGGCAGGAATCAATACGGCAGTACTGCCACAGCTTAGGTGGTGAAGAACTGTTCAGAATATCTTCCCCCTGCCGACCATTAGGTTGAAGGGCCCCACAACAAAAGGACTGAATTATTCGCAGTAGAAACAGCCCACAATGTCACAGATTTCCTTCAGAGCTACCTGTAGCGGCAATGCAGTCCGTTTGACAGCGTTCTCAGGAGCAACGCCCTACCCGGATACATCCATCCAAAAGAAAAAGTTAGTAGCAAGATTCGTCACTCACCTCAACGCACTTCCACTCTTCCGTTATCCACGAATGGCCAGTAAGATACCATCATATTCGTCGTTCTGGCAGTGTTTTGGGTGACGTAGGGCTGGTGCGTAGTTGACTTAGCATGGTAAGCGTGGGGCATGTTGTTCCCGTTGAACTGTTCTTTGCCACCCCGGAGACGCAGTCGCCTAAGTTCTGCCTTATAACCATTCGTCAGATAATGGTCCGGGTTCGAGTCCCTGCGGGGCATGGATGTTGTGTTTGTCTTATGGCACTTGGCCTCTCCCTTCCCTGGAACAAGGTGCTTACGGTGGTCGTTAAACAAATAAAAGAAAATTGTTTTGGTACAAATAGCTGTCCCAGTGCCTTTTGTGACGTAACCAGCCAGGTCTGTGGTAGAGAACGTTTGTGCCTTCTCCATATTCCCCAGTAATAAGTTCCTTTTGGCACGATCTCCCAGTTTGTGCGGCCTTCCAGGTAACGGCTTCGCTGCGGTGGAACCATCTGCTTTCCATTAGAGTCTTCTTCAGCGACCTGGGATTTTGGGAATCCAAGAACAGCGACATTGCTATGCACTGTTTGCTTATTCAGGTGGCATTCAGCAGCCATACCCCTTTCATTTTCCTTCAGTTCAGCTCTGCGTAGCAGAATATTTTCCACTGCTGTCTGACAGGTGTGCCAATGCTCCTCTCGTGGAAGCATCTAGCTCTGGAAATTCACTTTTATTTTCTTATGTATAGGTGTTTGAAAACCTTTGTCTACGAACTATATATATAATTTAAGCGTCTAAATTTGATTAAACACTTTAATACTTTATGTTAGATGGCACAAAGTACTAAACGTGCAAACATTTTCTTAACTACTTCAGTGATTAAGGAAAATAAGTGCTGGGGTTTTACTACACGTAGGACTAAGCGATTCTTCAGTTACTTCACTGATGAATTGAAAGCAAATGTCGTCTCCCGCACGATACACTTTAATGATAAAAAACTATGTACAATTAAAATAAATGTGTTTAAGAACTTTCAACACCACAAAGGTGTCATCATCAGAAACAGTGCAGCAGTGAGCACAGAAGTGAGTAGCCTACATACTTTGCAAGACACTTAGCAGTTAATGCGCATGTGCAATAATCGGCAAAGTCCAAGTTAAGTTCAGTGGGTACAAGCATAGTTGGTGGGCGTAACCTGGCCCAAAAGTGTTCTCCAAGGAAGGGGGGGGGTTCATCGTTACATCTTTCACCATTGACGAATATGTTAATACTTTTTGTGAAAGTATTCACATATTCGTCAGTGGTGAAAGATGCTGTAACGATGAACCCCCTGTGTTTATCCCCTTCCTTGGAGAACACTTTTGGGCCAGGTTACGCCCACCAACTATGCTTGTACCCACTGAACTTAACTTGGACTTTGCCGATTATTGCACATGCGCATTAACTACTATGTGTCTTGCAAAGTATATAGGCTACTCACTTCTGTGCTCACTGCTGCACTGTTTCTGATGATGACACCGTTGTGGTGTTGAAAGTTCTTAAACACATTTATTTTAATTGTACATAGTTTTTTATCATTAAAGTGTATCGTGCAGGAGACGGCATTTGTTTTCAATTCAATAGCTTTTGGTGCACGAGTTAATTTCTTAATACTTCACTGATTACGGAAAACAACACATGGGGTTTTATTTAAGTGTCTAGATTTGCTTAAGCACTTAGGCATCTGTCAAGTTATTCGAGAATTCAAAGTAACACACGAAACGTGGCATGTGGAGATATTTAGAGATACACTGGTAACAAAAAGTTATGGATATTGCGATTCCGAAGGAATAACGTGGTAATATGCAAATTTAGCGACTACTGGAAATCGGTTGTCAGCGTAGGTAACAACGTCATATATAAATTAGCATCGTGACAACGCATCACATGGCGTGCGAGTTCCGATAAAAGTACTCTGCGAGAAGTGGAAAACTGGTTGTTTCACCGTTTATTCTAGAAGTTTGCTGCATGAATTGCCCTCAGTGTGAGATTAACCTGAAATAATGTCGAGACCACGTTTAAGCATTGACAACAGGAACAAGGCTGTTGGCAGGTTACAGGCAGGTAGATGTGGCGGCTGCTTTAGGAATTATACAAAGTGTAGTAAGTCGGATGCACACAAAATTTCTACAGCACGGAAATGTTGTAGATCGGCAGGAGTGGTTGACCGAGGGTAACCACCAGGATGCACGATCGGTACCACCTGACTGTAAGTGCTCTGAAAAAGCCTAGTAACACCAGTAGCAAATTCGGGGAATTACTTCGAGCTGCTTCTGGTGTCATAGTATGTACTCAAGCGGTACGAAACCGTCTCCACGAGTACGGACACAACACCCCATATTACTGAAGATAAGCTGCTTCCATGTAGTAAGCTTATGTCAATGCTATACTTCTCGGAGGACACCGAGAAGTATAGCATTGACATAAGCTCACCTTCGTGAAAGATGTACCTGGCTCCAACATTATATGTCATGAAATACAGAGTTGCACGATGTACTTTTCCCAAACGAGTCGCGTTTCGCTCTTTATCCTGATACTCGACGAGGACATGGGAGGAGGAGATCTGGTAGAGGAATGCAACATTTTGTGCACTCCGTTCACTTTTACCTGCGGCAGTTAGTTCTGGTTTAGGCAGGATTGTGTTTTAACGGCCGTACCTCCTTGTATGTTCGTCAGGGCAACATGAATGCCTCAGTGTACCGAAACGAGATCATTGTGGTAATTGTGACACTTTTCATACTGTTTTTGGACATGCATACTGTATCCTCGAAGACAATGCAACCAGCCACCATGCCTGGAGTGTGCCTCAGGAGATGTAAAATCATGGGAGGGAATCGTTACAGCTGTTTCCGAGGTCTCTTGAACTTTATTCTGTTGAGAACATTTGGGAGGGGTTACAGCGACGTCTGGATAACCACGTTCCATAACCCAGCACACCGGTAGACCCCCGCAACGTGTTGCCTGTAATATGGGACGAGCTGTCCCAGACACTCATCAATAATGTCAATGTAAGTACGCCGCGTAGGTGTCAAGAGGTTCTTCGACACAGAAGTGGTGTTAGCGGGTACTGAAATCCAGAAGTATGGACGTTCCCCGAATTTACCATTTTGTCTATATTGCAGTGCTATTTTGTTACGCGCATATATTGCACAATCAATTGTTTTTGCATAACGCATTCTTTACCGTTTGTGCAACCTAGCCTCGCTGATGTTATTTACGCTTTCCAAACTTAGGTAGAAGAAGCGTATATGCTGCAGCTTTGTCCGTCCGTCCGCATGATAACTCACGTAAAAAAGGTTCGATTTCAGTGAAATTTTAGTATGTGGTAGGGGACCACTGGGGACTAACCCTATTGGATATAAGCGAAATGGGGTCATAGGTCAGGACATAGTAGCGGGATACATTCCATTGCCCTTATGCGTCAGAAGTTGTGTAAAAATGGTTCGATTTCGATAAAATTTTAGTATGTGGTAGGGGACCACTGGGGATGATCCCTATTGAAAATAGGCGAAATGGGATCATAGGTCAGGACATAGGAGCAGCAACCATTCCATTGCCCTCATGCGTCATAACTTGCGTAAAAATGGTTCGATTTCGATGAAATTTTAGTATGTGGTAGGGGACAACCTGGGGACGAATCTTATTGAAAATGGGCGAAATGGGGACATAGGTCGGGACATAGGTCGGGACATAGATCGGGACATAGGTCGGGACATAGGTCGGGACATAGGAGCGGCATCCATTCCATTGCCTTTATGCTTCATAACTTATGTAAAAATGCTTCGATTGCGACAAAACTTTATCATGTTGTTCCGTAGGTGTACTGAACCGGTTCTGTTGAATAAAATCGGAATGGGGTCAAAGGTCAGGACACAAGAGCGAGATTTATTCCACAGCCAGTATCCTCATAACTTGAGTAATGATTTCTGGTATGTTGGAAAGCGTATCATAATCAATGCATTGCATGATCTTACTAACTTGTTTTAATACGTGTTAATAGAGTCAGATACATATATCCTTAATTTCATGCAATATCTTTAACTTTTTGTGACCAGTGTGTATTTTGTTTTCAAAAGCAGTTTAGTTTTCAATAGCACTTACGTATCGTACCCCGCAGCCTGATGCATTGAAATAACATCATCAAGGCTGTATTCTAAGTGTTCAGCTCCTTTACTCTTTCCAACCGTACGTTGAAGAAACATATATGGTTCAGCTACGTTCGTCTGTCTGTCTGTCTGCACGATGACTCGCGTAAAAATGGTTCGATTTCGATGAAATTTCAGTATGTTTGTAAGGGGCAAGCTGGGAGCGAACCCTTTTGAAAATGGGCGAAATGGCGTCAAAGTTCAGGACATGGGAGCGGGATACGTTCAGTCGGTCTTATGTGTCATAACGTACGTAAAATGCTTCGGTTGCGACCAAACTTTATCATGTAGTTCCAGAGACATACTGAACCGTTTCTGTTGAATATCGTCAAAATGGGATCAAAGGTCAGGTAACAGGAGCGAGATTTATTTCACTGCCATTACTCTCATAACTTGACTAAAATGCTTCTATTGCGACAAAACTTTAATACTTGTTGTTCCGGAGGTATTCTGAACCGATTCTGTTTAATATAATCGAAATGACTCAAGGGGCAGAACACAGGAGCGATATTTATTTCACAGCCATTATCCTCGTAACTTGAGTAATGATTTCTGGTATGTTGGAAAGCGTACCATAATCAATGCATTGCATGCTTTTACTAAGTTGTTGTGGTATTAGGTAACTGAGACGCGTTGCGTCGAGTTACGTAATATGACCTTCCAGGTTAGAAAACCACTTGTTCAGTGGTGCTTTCAGTCCTTGGAATTGATAATGAGGCATTTTCCAGATCTTTTAATCAGTCCACTTATTGGTATGCCGCGGCATCAATCAAGCAAAAATGATCTCGTGTAACCGCACACCCAACACCCACACATTTTAAAGCATTTTCCCAACTACTCGCGACTAAAGAAGACTACTCTTTCAACAATCAAAGAAATAGATAAGCTCTAGTAAGAAACAACGGAGTTGGACAAAGGCTAACTGCAATACCGTATCTCTCACTGGGTGTGGGTGCCTGCCTTTAACTCTAGTACGTCTCAATCAAACAAAAGTGACAGCAACTCGCACACACGAAAAATGAACGTTGACGCTTTGTTGACTTATCAGGCGGGAACATTTAATTCATCGGATATTTCTCCAAATACTTGTGACTGGACGCTTTAATAACAGTAAAAACGATGTGATGGCACTAGCTCAGTACAGACTATAAATTTTACCATTACACAACACCCTAAACAACCAGGAGAGTACAAACGCAGAATAAACGGGGCAAATATACACTGAGTTATCTTCTCAGATCATATGTGGAGGATTTTTTAGGAAGGGAGTGCCTGACCCCAGGTGTTAAACAACCCTTTGAAATAGGAAGCCAGGAGATTTGGGCTAGAGTTTCCGATAGGAAAGTGACACGGAAGCGAGGTAGAAAGGGGGAGAAAGACGCCCTTATTTATTATCGGGGGGCCAGTACCCGGGGTCGGACAACTTAACGTGCCCGTCCGACGCACGGCTGATATTTAGTGGTTTGAGCGTTCGTACCTGCCTGGGATCGAACCTGAGGTTTCTCCTTGGCAGTCACGAACGTTGACCACTAGGCCATCTACGGCCCCAGTTATCTTTTCATTAGGGTCATCTCCGTTTTATATATTCAGGGAGTGCTGTTCAGGGTTGTTGATTTTTCGGAATTTCAGTTTAAATACGGAAAAACCAGAAATGAACTTTTTTTTAAATAAACGGAATTTCTGTCTACGGAAATATCTGTGAAAATACCGAAGTTAAAATGAACGGGCACTTTTAAAAACGGAAATTTCTGAAAAAGACGGGTACCTCCAGGCAACTTTGCTGCACGTTATTTTCAGAAAATTTTCGTGAATTCACACCACTTATTTTTTACAAGGCAATTTATTGTCTCCGTATGAAGAATGTTTGGAAAAGTCTTCTACCCTTTCCATCTAATCTTCGTCTCACAAAGTTTCGTGCATTTCGCACTGGAAATCAGTGGGGGAGGTATGGGACGCTTGATTGAATAACTTCTCATATCAAATCTGTTTTTAAAACGCTCTGCCATTTTGAAAATTTGTCTTGAACAGAAATTTTGTCCGATAAACTGATAAGCAAACAAAAAAGGGTTCTGAATAATAATTCTGTTGCTTTTCCTTCTGAATGCTAGGGACTAGGCCTACTTTTCGTAGTGGAGGTGGCTGATGCGGATCTTCTACGATTGATCTTCTATACTCTTAGGTTGACTTGGAATACTGATCACAGGGAACAATAGGCAACGTTCAGCCACGGAGTTATCTCTCTATTCTAAAAAAAGTAACTACAGCTTTTTTAGAAACTTCGCGACACTCTTGCTTTCCTAGCTCGCAACGCAAAACGTATTGAACACAAAAATATGAAAAAATATGAAATTTACATCGTTTGTAGAGAATTGTTTGGAGAACACGCGGAAATAAACCGTTTCTCGATTCTAGCGAAACTTCAAGAGCTATTGTATTTCAAAGTAAGCAAAAAAGTGCTATCAGGTCGCGTTCCGGACACACTAACAGCAACAGAACCATGAAACTTTGTAGGCATGTAGTGCCAGGACCGAATTTTTGCACCTCTTTGCCCTTTTTTTGAATTTCGATTTAGTTTACGAGAAATTAAATTTCTAAATTTCACAAAATTCTCTACTTCGCGATGGAATCCATTTAAAAACCGAATATATGGCAAACTATAAATTATTACGCATTGCAATTTTTACAGCATAAAATAAATTATTACGCATTACAATTTTTACAGCATAAACTTACAACTATCGTCCCTTTTCTACAAAAAAAAAAAATTAAGAAAAAGTCATTTTCTGATTTTTAAGCATTTTTTAAAGACGCAAAGGAAAGAAACGAACGGTTGTCTGTCTTCACGATAACCACTGAGGAACGTTCTGGTCTCGTGACCTGCTCCCATGGTGACGCAGAGAATTTGTTATGCATATATTTTGCTAGTAAAGCTATCTCAGTTGTTTAAGGTGGACGTTAAGTAATTTTGCTTCCTATACTTCCAATGGAAAAACTTCTGTACACATTTTCTTCACAATTAATGTGTTCCCAAGGATGAAAATTTGATTATCGATTAAAATAGCTTCATTTTATAACTTGGAATACTTAATATTTTCTAAAACGTAACCATAATTATGTAATCCAACATGTGTTTGTCTCCTGACGTCATCAAAGTACAGGTCGCGCCATCTGTTTTCTGGTTCCAACACCACCAAAGGAAAAGCTATTGATTTTTTATGTAATTATGGTTATGTTTTAGAAAATATTAAATATTCCAAGTTCATAATATAAAGTTATTTTAATCGATGTTAAAATTTTCATCTTTGGGAACACAATAATTGTGAAGGAAATGTGTACAAAAGTTTTTCCATTGGAAGTATAGGAAGCAAAAAATTACTTGACGTCCACCTTAACGGTTTAGCACAACGGTTTACGGAAATGCTTTTTGTAGCACTTTTGTTTTTCTTGGTAAATTTAGTAAGTGCCATAAGTTGAAACGACAAAAGTCCGACCTTCCAAATATTAACGCCAATAAAAAAAAAAACTCGGAAATTTTGGAATAACAAGCCTTATTTGCTTAGACATGCAATAAAAATTGAAATTTATATGAATATTTCAGTTTTTATTTCATGTGATATACTTGGAGATCGGGCTGCAGGGCCCGAGCGCTACTCTGGAAACAAGCGTAGCGAGCCTAGAGGCGCAGTCCCTAGTGTTCATAAAAAAAACCAGAATACCTGAAAGGAGTGGAGCTACGACTCCTTTCAGATATTTGCTACGGATATGCAAATCAGGTAACATGGCAGAAATGGTTAGCATTTCGGCGTCATAGGAGCATACGCACCACGTCTAGGCAAATCAGATCGCGCAACGTCACAGCCCCGAAAAAGGCCGTTTTCTGTTATAAGTACCGCGTGGCTCTGTTGGCATGTCAGTGCCTGGTGGGTAAGAATGCCTCGTCGTCGTGTGAGACAAACTTACAGTGAAATCAGCGAGTTCAGCAGAAGTCGCATTATCGGCACGAAAGACTACAATGCTTCCCTCCGAGAGATTGCTGGTGGTGTGGTGCTCACTATGTTCGTCATGTGCAGGCAATGGTACGAAGAACAGCGTGGGACATACGAAAAGAAGGCTTTGGACGTCGTACGCAACAAACGATGAAAGACAACCGTTATCTTGTGAGGAAGTCTTAGAGTGACCGTTCTGCGTTATCAATGGCGTTGGTGCAGCAGTGGGAAACTGTGACGTATGTTCCCATGTCAGCTGTAACAGTACGTCACCGGTAATTACAGTTCGGGCCTCAGGCTCGTCAGCCCCTCTCAGGCTACCTTTAACACCGTAGCAACGGACTGCCAGGCTGCAACGTTGCATCGAACGAAGGAAGTGGCGTGACGATGGCATAATATCGTGTTCTCGACAAAAACGCGCTTCTGTTTAGACGAAAATGATGGCCGCATTTCTGTCCGCCGATGACAGCGCGAGAGGCGTCGAGAAGAGTGTGTTTTCACCAGGCATACCTCACCAACATTCCTCACCCGAGGAATGTTGGTGAGGTATGGTTGCAATGGAAGCCCAAGCCATAATGGCTTAGGCTTCCATTGGGTACTAAAGCAGATCCCCTATCGTGAGGGTCCGTACCTCGGTAAGAAGTGCCTGTTATGTAAATGACATCCTACGGCCGTTCGACCTTCCGTACCTGCAGAACGTCGGGCCATATTTCAGCAGGACAACGCCACACCCTATGTTGCTGCACACCTCGTGCCTTCTTCGGGGATAACAATGTTCCATTTCTGCCGTTACCGGCTGCATCGCCGGATTTATTACCCATCGAAAATCTCTGGGACATGCTGAAAGGAAGGGTCCAGCTGTACAACCGTGCGCCAACAACCCTTGATGAATTTTGGCCGTGGGTCAATAGAGCCCGGATGGCTATTCAACAGGACATCATTCACGAATTATTTGATTCGATGCCTCAGCGCGTACAAGTGATACGAGCTAGAAGTGGCCATACCGATTATTAGCTACACTGACGCACCTGATGCGTATGACACTGAGATGCTTACCATTTGTTCCATATTGCCTAATGAATATATCCTGCAAAAATTAAAATCGTAGCTCGATTCCTTTCAGGATTTTTTTACGTACATTAGTGTACCTTCCACCTAGTACTGAGAGGCAGAGTCCTATCGCCAATGACCGGATCACGTTAGAAAGAGCTTAGCTTTACCGTTCTACAGGTTTACTTTCTGCTCCGCAGGATGGATCTTAATTTTCCTTTGTCTAAAAACATTTCATTCTCAGGGCATATGAAAGAAGCCTGAGCTCAACCACAAGCTTAGTCTTCTTTCATATGTCCCGTTGTGTCTCTCTTTTCCAGGTTCAGGAGCCAGTTCTTGGCTATTTTATTTCGTTGTCACGGTTATGAGCAGTCTAATCGATACGGGCGGTCTCTTTTTCAATGTATCGACAGTTCTTGTCTATTTTACTTCCTTGTTACGGTTATGAGCAGTCTGATCGAGATGGGCGGTCTCTTTCTCAAGGTAAGAATAGTTCTTGTCTATTTTATTTCCTTGTTACGGTTATGAGCAGTCTGGTCGAGATGGGAGGTCTCTTTTTCAATGTATCGACAGTTCTTGGCTATTTTACTTCCTTGTAACGGTTATGAGCAGTCTGGTCGAGATGGGCGGTCTCTTTTTCAATGTATCGACAATTCTTGGCTATTTTACTTCCTTGTTACGGTTATGAGCAGACTGGTCGAGATGGGCGGTCTCTTTTTCAATGTACCGACAGTTCTTCGCTATTTTACTTCCTTGTTACGGTTATGAGCAGTCTGGTCGAGATGGGCGGTCTCTTTTTCAATGTATCGACAGTTCTTGGCTATTTTACTTCCTTGTTACGGTTATGAGCAGTCTGGTCGTGATGGACGGTCTCTTTCTCAAGGTAAGAACAGTTCTTGGCTGTTTTTATTTCCTTGTTACGGTTATGAGCAATCTGGTCGAGATGGGCAGTTTCTTTTTC
This sequence comes from Macrothele yani, assembly GCA_039090855.1. Taxonomy (NCBI): domain Eukaryota; kingdom Metazoa; phylum Arthropoda; class Arachnida; order Araneae; family Macrothelidae; genus Macrothele; species Macrothele yani. The sequence goes on from CM077025.1 coordinate 32,515,908, forward strand.
AATGTATCGACAGTTCTTGGCTATCTCATTTCCTTCTTACCGTTATTAGCAGTCTGGTCGAAATGAGCGGTCTCTTTTTCGATGTATCCAGTGTTCCTGGTTATTGTCAGTGATTTACGGTGCTAGCACAATTCTGCAGGTCCGGGAGGACATTGGGTGTAGGATTTCATGATTTAGAATTTTAGTCGCAAGCGTGTTCACAATATGAGAAATGTAAAATACGAGTATTTAAAAAGAAGTTAAAAGAAGAATAAATGGGAATATCTAGGTAATACAAATGTTTATTCCAATGAAAAATGCAATAGGCTCAACAAAACTACAAAACAGAGATGAAAGTATATACTCGTATACATATGATTTCTTCGGTAGAAAACAGGGCCAATAGTGATTTGGTTTAAATGACAGTCGAATGCTAAATCTTTGTTCTAACACTGGCCTTCCACCACTTCTATATCCTTCACTTCCAAGTACTGCGGAGGCTTTCCTGGTGGTACCGAGAAGCTTAAAGACAGCTGTAAAGAGAAACAAAAAAGCTGATGTAAAAAATTACAAAAAGAATGATCATTATTAGTATGACGTGTAGCTAACTGTGAAAAAACAACAACATATAATATGAACTACGGGTATTCGCACTTGTAGTTTTAAATATGATGTTTTAGAAGTCATTCATCTTGATACGCGTTTTTTTAACGTAGTTCCCGCGAATGGAGCCGATTCGTCTACATAAACTACTCAAAAACAACGTTAGGCATATACACTGGCGGAAAGTGAAAAAAGAACACTAAGAAGGAGACGTCTGATACCAACGAAATTTATACAGCGTAATAACGGAATACAGAGGATAACGTGATCAAAGCATTATGGCAAAATACAGCTGTATTTGCTGGTAAACTGAAAAATAACATTTCCATGTAACATGGTTAGTACGAGGTTGAACCGCCATGAACTGCGTCACACTGTGCAACTCTGGCATGGAGTCTGTCGTACAGATGTTGGATGTAAGTTTGGGATATTGAGTTCCAAGCATCCTCAACCTGGACGCGTAAATCGAGGATGGTCGTGGCTGGCCGTGGAGACCAGATAAGTGGTTGTCCCATAAAATCCTACACGTGCTCAAATCCGGTGAACGTGCAGGCCATGGAAGTTGTCTCACACCCTGATGTGCATGTTGCCTTGCACGTGCCGTGTGTGGGCGTGCGTTATCTTACTGGAAAACACCACGATGGACCGACCTTACAAATGGCACAACAACGGGCTGAATGATGTTGATGTAGGAGGTGCTGTTTAACGTACCCGGTACAAACACTAGTTGTGTACGGGAGTGATAGCTGATCGCTCCCCACACCAGGAGACCAGGTGTAGGACCTGTGTGTCGCTGGCGGATGCAAGATGGGTGGAGACGCTCCCCTGTGCGTCTGCGAACACGCATACGTCCATCGGAGGCTCCCAAGCAGAATCTTCTTTCATTGCTGAACACGAGAGATCGTTATTGCGTTCTCCAGTGCAGACGTTGGAGACACCACTGCAGCCGTTCCTGACGGTGGGCGGGAGTCAGAAGTACACATGCCAGAGGCACACGTGCACGTAGTCCTGCATCCAGTAGACGGTTGCGGATTGTTCGCACAGTCACCTCAGGCGCAACGGCAGCTCGGATTTGGGTCGCAGTGGATGTTCTGCTTGACAACGCCGCTCTTCTTATGCGTCGATCGGTGCGCTCATCAGCCCGTCTGTGACTCCCGGTTCCACGTCTTCTCGTGTGGGAATGTTCCTCAGACCATCTACGCCACCATCGTACCACCACCGATACTTCCCGTCCAATTCGCTCCGCAATACGACGATACGACCACCCGGCCTCGCGGAGTCCGAGTAGACGATCGCGCTCAAAGTCTGATAACTGCTGAAATTGTACACGTCTTCCATGTCCAGGCAGTGCAGCTTCTTCAGGGTCTTCTCACGTCTCCGTACGCCGACGACTGATTACATTCACTTCGCCGTACTCCTTAAATACCACCGACGATAATTTGCATATTATGCCGTGCTGTGGAGTAAGCGCTTACCGGTTGGTCCCGAAATTAACATCACACCTACGTAAATTCGGCCCCATTAACATATGTAAATTGCAGGATCGTTGGTCAATTTCTTCTTATTGTTCTTTTTTCACTTTCCGCCAGTGTATGAAGAAAGAAGAGGTGAACAGAGCATAAAGCAATCGTATTGGTTCAATTATAGACAACACAAGATTCAGAACACGAAACAGGCATAAAATGGTCAAACAAGAGGTATTGCATGATACTTTCGGCGTTAAAACAAGAGTAAACATCATTGGCTCAGAATAATAAGAAGCACACGAGGCTCATCTTGATCAACCAGCATGTAGTGGCACCGCCGTGGTTGTGCACTACCACTTAGAGCCTCCGTTAGTATTATACATTGTGACACTTCCTCGGATGTTCGCAACCGCCTAGTACCTCCAACAGCACGAAGTGACACCGCCTCAGTTGTGCACAACCGCTTGGGACTCCTATAAACATGTAGTGGCATCGCCTAGGTTGTGCACAACTATTTAGCACCTCCGTCAGTTCGTTGTGACACATTCTCGGCTGTACGCAATCACTTAGAACCGTCATCAATAAGTAGTAACACCTTCTCGGGTGGGTACAATCTTTTGGAACCTCCACCAGTACGTTGCGACACCTCCTCGGTTGTGCACAACCACTTGCCACTTCTGTCAATACTTTGTTACCCCTTAGCGGTTGTTCAAAACCATTTGCAACTTCTGTTAGTACGTTGTGACATACCCTCTGTTGTGTACATCCACTTGGCACCTCTGTCAGTGAGTTGGGATGCATCCTCTGTTGTGCACAACCACTTGGAACCTACACCAATGCGTTGTGACACCACCTAAGTTATTGACAACCACTTAACACCTCCACTACTACGTTGTAACACCCCGTCGGGTGTGCTCAACCGCTTGGAACGTACGTGAAGTTCTACAGATGAGGTATTACTGCCTTTGGGGCAGTACTGCCCGCAGAGCAGTTAAGAGGTCACAACGTTTTGGAAGCGACGCAGGAGCCGAGTGATATTTGTCCATAAATTCCTCTGTAGTGCATACCAGTCGTGCTTGTTGGGTTTAACGTCGAAAGTCCTTAGAGGTAGTTTCAAACGTGGAATATCGTAATGTTCGAGCTCGATAAGGTCATTCGTTACCAGATACAACCAGTAAATGGTGCCTATCACACATGGAAAAATATCACAGCATTCGTGATTATGTCGTCGCATAATAACGTTCTTGTGTCTCAAAAAATATACAGATATTTGCAGCCGTCGAGAAGCATATTCCTGCCCTTTCCATGACTTTTCCTTGCCTGTTTGCACAAATGCTGACATCTTTATGTCCCTGAAGTTCTCCAGGAAATAAGTCCCTGACTACCGGAGTATAAGTGATATCCGGACTTGTGGTAGAACAGGACTCTGTGCTACACTTTCTGACACAAGAGGTTTTGTTGCAACTACTCACATCTTCATTGCCGGGATGCCGCAAAGAGCAGTATTCGGCGCAATGCACGTTTGGACTACAGACCTTCCGATGCAGTCGATTACTGATGATTTAATTAATCCCTTACCTCGACGAGGATACCGGATGCGGAGATTTGATATGGATTGATCCCAGATGTAGCGACTGAATGTGAATGGATTCTTGATGTGTCGACGAGTTGTAGATGGATTCCGGATGTAGCGACTGGATGCGGATGGATTCTGGATGTAGAGACTAGATGTGGATGGATGCCGAATGTGGCTACTGAATGTGGATGGATCCCGAATGTGGCGATTGGATGTGCATGTATCCCGAACGTGGCGAGTGGATGGGGATGGATTCCAGATGTGACGACTCGATGTCGATGGATTCCGGATGTGGATGCTGGATGTGAACCGATCCCAGATGGGGCGGCTGGATCTGGATGGATTCCGGATGTGGTGGCTCAATGTAGATGGATCCCAGATGTGACGGGTGGTATCTGCGAGTGTTTACTGCGATGCATGGATCTTGTCGGTCGTAGTTGGCCTTAGACGACAATTTCTTTATCATTCTGTGACGTTACTCTGCTTTCGACAACGCCAATCGAATCCTCTTATCACACTTTGCGATACATGAACGTAGGATGTAACACCAGTATCTTTGACCCTGAACGGCTGAATCCTCTGTTAAGCAGACGACGTCGAAATGGTCTGGAGGACAAAGTGTGACCTGTGACACTGCTCCATTGCAGCGCTAACACCGCGGATGTCATTGTGCGATCGGTCACTGCCATACGGTAGAGGTGTCTGTCATCCAGTGCAGTCGTACAATTTTGTGGTCCATTTCCTGGATTTCTGTGTGTCAGATCCTTATCTGTCTACTGACGCCATGTTCAAATCACTGTACTGGAGTACTAGTGGCAATTTCGCGGTACGAAAATCCAGCTTTCCCAACAATCCTTCCTGGCTCAAAGCCCGTCAGCTGTTCATATAACGGCCTTGTTCTGCTACGGCGCATAGTGAGACATAAGAAACACCTTTCGACTCAATGTGGGCACTTTGCTGATTGCAACATCACGTTTGAGCCAACTCTTTATACCCAAGACCGGGCAAGTTCAGAAGGAGCTGCTCCGAAATCGCATGCGCAATTGCACTGACATTTTAATCAATTGCATGTCCAACATGTTGTACATATCCTGTAATTTTCACTGGCATTTTAATCATTTGCATGTCCCAATCTATTGTACATATCCTGTAATTTTTATTGTCATTTTAATCGTTTGCATGTCCCAACCCGTTGCACATATCCTTTAATTTTCACTGACATTTTAATCGTTTGCATGTCCCAACCTGTTGTACATATCCTGTAATTTTAACTGACATTTTAATCATTTGCATGTCCCAACCTGTTGAACATATCCTGTAATTTTCACTGACATTTTAATCGTTTGCATGTCCCAAGCTGTTGTACATATCCTGTAATTTTCACTGACATTTTAATCATTTGCATGTCCCAACCTGTTGTGCATATCCTGTAATTTTCACTGACATTTTAATCATTTGCATGTCCCAACCTGTTGCACATATCCTTTAACTTTCAAGCTAACACCAGCAGTCCTTCATGGTGTTGCAATTTTTGCTAACAGTAGCGTAGTTTCAGGTCTGACCACTTGATTGCTAGTAAAAATCACGAGTTTCAGCTCTGTATATTCTCCTGTGTACCTCGCATATCTTTCATGCACCTGCTCATACATGACAATAATGGAGGTCGAAATTCACATACCGTTGCATTTCCAGTGGCGTCTCTTGGGTCCGAGACCTGTCTTCCCCCCCTCCCCTAGTACTGTTTATTTTTTTTAAATTGCGAAGTTTAATTTTTAAATGTTAAGTAATAGAAATAACTTTTTTCTAAATTTTAGGTACATGCTATTGCCAACATGATACCAAATAATTTTGAGGATTAGGATTTGAACTCTCATGTGTACATGAACTCTATGAATACTTTATTTGTACATGAACTTCATTCTTTTTTTCCTTTCGTGTGAGCTTGAGTGCTACGTTTTCATAAAAAGGGTTCATCCGAGAAATTTTTCATATTTAAAAAGAATGTTTTTCTCTATTGACAAAACAGCCAAATTTCTCAAATGTACATGTCCTTGTGTGGCTACAAGATATATCTTGATTCTTTTTAATGCAGAAAAACTTATTTCGGCAGTTGCAATTGTTGAAGGAAACTTTAATATTAGGTCTGCTAATTTCTACACCTCACTAAAACCAACTATGTCGAATAAAAACAAGTAATGTCTCGTACTGATTCCTTTTTGTACTCATCAAATGAAAAAAAACAACAACCTTCAGTTCATTTTTTAGTCGAGCTGTATCAAAATTTGAAGCACTAGAGTGCTTTAAGTTCTGACATTAGATGTTCAGGGAAGCTTTCACAAAATTTATCAAAACAGTTCGAATCCAAACAAAGCCACGAATTTAAGATATAATATCACTGATTTTAATTCATTGACACTTCACACAAACTAAAACAACTCTCGCAAAGCACGTGCTATTACGAGAGGGAGCATGCGAGTGACTAAGGTAGTCCGAAGTCTTCTCATTTCTGAGCGAACCGTTGCCCAAAACAATGGCCCATTGACTTTTCACCCGTGCATTTATGTTGTCATGGAAACGCTAGCAGGCGATCGTATCTTAAAGGCCTTCGGATCAGAATCGCGAAGACTGGGATAGAGATGTTTGCGTTAGGACCGTTGGTGATTTTCGCTACCCAGACTCATTCTCCGCACGTGTGTGTGTGTGTGTGTGTGTGTGTGTGTGTGTGTGTGTGTGTGTGTGTGTGTGTGTGTGTGTGTGTGTGTTTCACAGAGGAAGAATCCACATATCTTAATACCGTTGATAATTGACTTTTATTTGTGCACTGGGCTTCGCAGCTAGCCTCGAATATACGCCACTGGGCAGTACTATCCCAGCCACGTGACCTGGCGAGATTTGCATGAATATGCCTTGAGTTCTAAGTAGGAACATCCTTAACACTGTTTTGAGGAGTTTATTTCTGGTGCGTATCTGACAAATGCAGAAATCCGTTCCAACGTACATAATTATTTGCGTTTTACAAGTGCAAGAAATTTAATTCAATCTATACTGTAATAATACATAAAGACAGAAAGTTTGTTTGTGTGTTTGAGGTAATCTCGAAAGCTACTGAACCGATTTGGGTAATTCTTTCACCGTTGGGAAGCTTATTTCTTTCCGGTAGACATAGGCTATTTCATTTATTTATTATTATTTTTTTTATAATCTATGTATTAATTCTATAATTTTTTTTCTGTCATCCCTATTTCGAGAGAACGGCTGAACGTAAAGACATGGTTGAGGTGTCAAAATAAAGATCTTACCATGTAGATGTAAATGAGATTGAGGCAACAGTTCGGGCTTGGTGGGGCGGCAAAGTTCACATGTAAAGTCTATAGGAGAAGCGTGCAGTTAACATTCTATCGCCTGCGGTTGACTCACGCGCTGTTGAAGGCGGTGGCATGGAGGGACTGAGATACTACAAAGTCCGAAGTCTCCTTTCTGAGCGAACCGTAACGATAGCAGGCATTCTTATTAAAGTTTTTCTCATTGGAATAGCGAACACTCTCGAATACCTGATTGCCGTTGGACTGTGTGATGTATATGTACAATTTAATATTCATTTGATCCAGTTTATTCACGTATTTAAGACGTTTCCCATTATGTAAAGATGCAAATAAACATTCCGCTGACCATTGTTAGTGAAAATATTACGGGCGACTGCTTATAGCCCATTGATTTGCTTACGGTGGACGTTAAACCTTCAGTCAAAAAAAAAAAAAAATTGCGAACCTGGACTATTTTCTTTACTGAAGTGGTTGAATGAATTTGTCAATCAAATAAAGTTTACATTTGTTGTTTCATATGAGTTTATACTTTTCAAAAAAAAAAAAAAAAAAAAAAAAACAACTAACCGTCGATTCCGACGACGGAAAAGTATTCGCAACGCGAATCTGAATCCAACAACATTTACAAACACGGTTGTGACTGAAGACGAGAGTGAAAGAGTGCGCTATCGAGTTGAATTTTTGCACACGATCGAGATGAGTGGACTTCCGCCTCTCATTTTGCGACTGAAAAAGGGTGCAGTCGTGATGCTCATCACGAACGTGGTCGCAGTGGTCTAAGCTCTGCCTTATGCTGATTCGTTCGAGAAGGGTCCGGGTTCGAATACCGGTGAGGCATGGATATTGTGTTTGTCTTACGTTTCTGGCTCTCTCCCTTCCCGAGAACCAGTGACCCTAAATTAGGGACGGGCGACTGCTTAGTCCATTGAGTTGCTCACGGTGGTCGTTAAACCTTCAGTCAAAAAAAAAACAAAACAAAAACGAAAATCATGAACCTGGACTATTGTCTTTACTGAAGTAGTTGAATGAATTTGTCAATCAAATTAAGTTTACCTTTGTTGTTTCATATGAGTTTATTCTCTTCAAAAAAAGAAAAAAAAAAAGAAAACTAACAGTCGATTCCGACGGGTTTCGTCGTTTTTTATTAGTATTGGCTGTGCTACGGCATCATATCGCTTACAAGTAGTTCCCGATTTCCCATGTATCGTTCCGCTTTGTTAACATACAACCTGAGCACACCCGATGTGAAAGAAAGTAGTTCGCGATAATGTACCGAATTATTTTTACTAATGTGGAATAATATTGAAACGATTCATTTACGAACAAATATGAGAGCTCATTTAGGAGGCGGAGATACCCAATTTTCTGCTCAGCTACTACGTACCGGTGATGGCAAAGTACCTAATCAGAAGGGATTGATTCCGGTACATAGTAAACTGGGAAGCATTGTAAGATCTATTAAGATGGTTCCACGTAAAATTTCTGCCTTGTGTTTCCAATGGTAAAATTTCTGCCTTATATTTCCAATGGTAAAATTTCTTTACATATTTTGTTCGCAATTAATGCGTTCCCAAGGATGAAAATGTGCACATCGATAAAACTAACTTTAAGTTATAGCATTGGATACTTAATACTTGCTAAAACATAAACATAATTATATTAAAAATCAATCATTTTTCGTTGAGTAATGTTCAGACCTGTTAATAGATGACGCGACGTGTACATTGATGACGTCAGTAGACAAACAAATGTTGGATTGCTTAATTATGGTTATGTTTTAGAAAGTATTAAGTATCAAATGCTATAACTTAAAGTCAGTTTTATCGATGTACGAATTTGTATCATTGGGGATACAATTAATTACGAAGAAAATATGTAAAGAAGTTCAACCACTGGAAACATAAGGCTGAGATTTTAGGTGGAACCATCTTAATGAATTAGTTGACAAAATTTATCCTAATGTAGAAAATTTGCTCCAAAGAAGTTGCAACTGGAAGATACAGTGCATTATCCACATGAATGTTTAAATTCTTTAAATCCCTCAGGACTTCCACAGCATTGTCTAAAATTGAAAGTTGGCATTCCTATAATATTATTACGGAACCTGAATCCTCCAAATCTGTGAAATAGTACAAGATTACAGGTCAAAGAGCTGCGTAATAATATAATTGAAGCCATTATACTAACTGGGCCAGCAGCTGGACATATGGCACATATACCCAGGATCCCGATAATTCCGACGGACTTGCCTTTCACGTTCAAAAGATTACAGTTTCCTATGAAACTGTCCTTCGCTATAACAATCAATGAATCCTAATGCCAAATTTACAAACGTTTGTGATTGGATTTGCGTCAAGAACGTTTCTCGCACGGGTAGTTATACGTCGGCTTCTCGGGAACCGGCAGTTCAGGTAATCAATTTATTTTGATAACGACTGGAAATGAGACAAAGAATATGCAGAGGCATTATGAATTATTTTCAAAAAATAAAATAAAAATTATGTACTTAAATTTATGTAAAAGTTAATTATAATTTTCTTTTACGTGAAAAACTAACTGCCGACCATTTAATCTTTCGGCCGATTTCCTCCATCGGTTGCTATGAAATTCAACTACAGTTCTTACGGATGGATCGGATTACACGTGTTATCATAGCCCTGTTTTTCAGTGACATCTTCCACGCGAGGGAAGCCGTGTGCACAGCGAGTTCACTAACATGATACCGCACTAGAGGAAAACTGAATATCGTATTGCACTAAAGTAACTTATTCATTAAAATTTCGCAGCTCCTGAAGAAAAAGGCTAAAGTAGAACATGTGAAGATTCAGGAAAATATTACATAATAAAAATAAGTAAACACCAAATTTGTTTCACGTTCTTCTGAATTCTCTTCACATTGTATGGTTCATTATAAGATTTTCACCGGGTGAAAATTCTTGTCTTTGTTTTAAAGTGCCGATTTCTCACTGTTTGCCAGTGGCGCAGTGGTCTAACTAAGAGCTGGCTTCTGACTATTCGTACGAGATGGGCCCTGGTCCGAATCACGGTGAGGCATGGATGTTGTGTTTGTCTTACGGTACTGGCTCTCTCCCTTCCTTGAACCAGTGGCCCTAAATTAGGGATAGTGGACTGCTTATTGTCCATCGAGTTGTTCACGCTCGTCATTAAACCCCGAAACAAAATGGCTAACTGCTTTCTTATATCTTGTTAAATGTTAGGCTTTCTGCTCAAACCCTTAAAAATGAGCCTTGCTTTCCAAAACAGCATCCACAACGAAAAATAACAACTACACACTCAAACTGAAAAGTAATGCACAACCATGCGGATGAAAAAATGTTCTTGAGAAATCGATAGATAAAATGGTTTCACTTACCATGCTTGCCATGTTCCAGTTAAGAGTAACACTGAACTTAATAAAATCTACTGAGTTCGACTGCAATTTCGGATTGAAGGTAAAATTGATCTCTGGAATCCTGATTATTTCCAAAGCGTTGTTGCTGCCGTCCTTTCCAGCTATTTGTGGCCCTTTCCGGAAATACATTACAAGGCACATGGTTTTCTTGCCCTTGAATGGGGTAGTAAAGTTGAGCATACTACTTTCTCCACCGTTCAATACAATGCCCATGAATGAACCTGAAAGGAAAAAACAGTAATATCGTTTCTAAATAATACAGCAAAAATAATGAAATTTCCTTCGTGACAGCAACCGCACATAGTACACTGTAAAACATTTTCTGAAATTCATGTCCGTCATTTCTTTCGTGAATTAACGAAGCATGTTTCTGATACTATCTTTCCGTGAAATGACGGGAAAAAAACTGAATTTAAAGGACTTTTCGTGCCACGGAAAAATTCTGAATTTTCAGAAACCTTTGTTTCTTTCTTATATTAACGGTAAATACCGTTTTAGAGACCTGTTAAAGGAAAATTCTGAATTTCCAGAAACCTTTCCACAATTCCTTTCGTACTAGTATATTAACAGAAAATCTCCGTTCTCACTTTTTCCGTATCCGTATGACGAGAAATTTTATTAAATAGTAGTGATTCGTAAAAATACTTGAGGTTTGATTAACTTCCAAATTTCAATCGTCTGTCGAATTTCAAAGATCTGTAGCGAGATCGGATATTGTGGATAGCATATCGCATATATTTTGTTTGTTTTTTGTGGCCCAGGATATTTCTTCTCCTTTCCAATATTTGGTGTACCAGCTACTTATTATATATTGTGTTACTGTAAGAAACCTGGTTCTTATTGTACAGATGATTATACGACGTCTGTGTATCAGTCTTTGCAGAACTTAAGACAAAAGCTATTATAGCTATCCAGAATAAATTTTATATTTAGTTTTTTTTTGTGTGTGAAATAATACTATGAAAAGTACATTTCACCTTTTTTAAAGATAAATGAGTCATTGTCAGTTTTAAAAAATCATGATGCAGAGCAATTTGTTGCTTCAAAAAACCGCGATGAAAAATGCTGAATATTTGAAGTCCTACTAAGGAAAAAAATAAATTAGAAACCTTTTCAGAAAAATAATAAGCTCGAACAGAAAATAAAATGACTAAATCAATCACATTAATGACAAAAAACAAAATTTCTCTGTCGTGCGATTCGTTTTATGATGTACGTGAGTCAGGTTGCCGAGCGTTTGTGATAAAATGAATTACGTATAACCAAATATGCACGGTCGAGTCACATTATTGTGACCGCCCGCTAATATCCAGAGTAACCGCCGTGTGCAGCGCGGACAGCAGCTAGACGGATTGGGAGTGACTTAATAAGAAGATGTAAGGTGTTCACAGGTATGTTTAGATATGCTGACTGCAGCGCATCTGACAGCTGCTGGAGGGTGCATGGTAGAGGATCCATAGAGCGATCAATACAGTCGAGGTGGTCCCACAGATGCTCAATTGGGTTTAAGTCTGGGGAATTAGGGGATCAGGGAAGTACTTTGATGTCTTCATCGTGCTCTTCCAACCACCCTCAGACATTTCCAGCTGTGTGACGCGTCACACTATACTGGAAGAACCTATCCGCCCCAGGAAAGAAAATCTGCATGTACGGGTGTACGTGGTCTGCAAGGATGGATTCATAACGAATTATGTTCAGAGTGTCTTCGAAAGATATGAGTGGACCCAGGGAAATGCCACCAAAACATTCCCCAGGCCATAACGCTGCTCCCACCAGTTGGTGTTCTTCCACCAATGATTGAAGAGTGTTTGTTCTCCGATGTTTTTCGCCTTATACGCCAACGTCCATCCATTCGATGAAGCAGAAAACGTGACTCATCAGAGAAGGCAATCCTTTGCCAATCAGCGGAAGTCCAATTCCGATACTACCGTGCAAATGTAAGCCTTTTCTGCCGATGCACCTTCGTAAGCATAGGTGCAGTGACCATTCGTCTGCATCGGTGCCCCATACGCTGCAGGGTACGCTAAACTGTCGTTTTAGACACACTTCCGGTAACGCCCTGGTTCATTCGGCCAGTGAGTTGCTCCACTGTAGCGTGTCGATCGGCCCTCACGTACCTACGCAGCCGACGTTCACCTCTCATATCAGTGGCACGTGGTGCTCTGTAGTTTCCATGTCATTTATTAACAATGGTGTCATTTCTCCAATCACAATACACTTTCACCACAGTAGCGCGCGAACAGTTCACAAACTGCGCTGTTTCAGAAATACTGCCATCCTTGGCCCGAAAGCCGATAATCATCCCTTTCTGCAAATCTGACAAATCACTCCTTTTATCCATGACAGCAACGAGTGATATGTTTTTAGAATGCGTACAGCACACCTTATATACCCTCCAAGCTAGCTCATGACACGTGCCTTTTTTCATTGGCTACGAGATGTTGACGTCAAAAGTAGGAGATGGTCACGATAATGTGACTGGACGGTGTATATCGAGATTAATGCAGAATTCCGTAAAAAAGGAGAAAGCATATAACTGAAGTTCCACTATATTAAGTTTGTGCCTACAAAGTGTGCCCATAAAGTTTTCTTCTCTTTTGCTGCGTCTTAAAAGGTTTCTATAAATTCGACAGATAAATATGTCCATAATAATTGTAGATACTGCGGAAATAATCTACATACCTGATAATGTGTCTGATATTTCCCATTTGTTTACTCCTGATGTCACTTTTGAGGCACAGTCTTTTTCATTATTGAAGCTGCAGAAGAAGATAGATGGACCAGGTCTCTTATACTGCGGTGCTTTGTTACCGGACATTTCTGAAAAAACAGAAGGAAAATTGAGAGAAGATGCGATTACAAAACAAATAAAAACATCATGGAAACATTTTCCCGAAATATTAAACACAAGCAAATAACTCCACATCTTTAAGTTTGGAAAAAGCTCATTCAAGCTGCAAAACGTATGGTAGCTTCTCACCTTTTGTTTTTTAGTGCTTTTAGTGTTTGTTCTCTTTCATTGTTTTTCTTTGCACAACCGTTGGCAATGCCGCAGGATTAATTTGACCGAGTATTCTAAAACGCTATTCTAATTTCCACAAGAGCTTTTATCTAAGCTTCTAGTGATTCAAAAGTTAAACCATGCAAGGTCTTTGAAAATTTTTGGACAACAGCCGCAAACAAAAGCCAAAATGGAGATTTAAAAACCATTGCTATTCTCCAACATACACCACTTCAAGATTTACACACCAATAGGCATGTGCATATACAGGTTGCTTTTTTTTGATTGGAGGTTTAACGACCACCGTGAGCAACTCAATGGGCTATAAGCAGTCACCCGTCCCTAATTTGGGGTCACTGGTTCCAGGGAAAGGGAGAGAGGTAAGACAAACACAACATCCATGCTTCACCGGGTTTTGAACCCGGACCCCTTTCGGACGAATGATCAGAGGCCATCTCTTAGACTATTAACGCGCTGGTCACTGTGAAACCATCGCCGCTGCATTAACGGTTTGCTCATCTGCAAATAATTCAATTCAATTCAATTCATATTTAGCTGTTACATTAAAACCAAAAATACAAAACAATATAACAACAATGTAGGTAATTCTAACAGCAAGGGAGATCTGGGAAAAGGCCACAAAAGTCATAAAAAGACCCTGATCTCCGTGTACAAGTATAAACAAGTCAGAGTTACACCTGAAAGCATAGAGCACAACATTCAAAGATAATATAGTGGAAATTAGTGTTAATAAAGTTGTTCCCTCTCCCACTTTTTTTATCTACCACCCTCCCAACCTTCTCCAACTTCCAACTACTTTGCCCTCTATGTACCCACTTTCCCAATTTAACCCTTTTTTGTCATTTATTTTCGCTCTTTTTTTTTTTTTTTTTACATTTTCCATTTTCCATTTCATTTCTCCTTATTCCCGCCACCCTTCTCCTCGTTTTATATTCTTAGTAGTCCCAGAATGTAAAGTTTTTTTTTTTTTTTAATATATTGAAATTATTTATTACTGTAAGATCATGAGATAGAGAATTCCAAAATTGAAAACCAGTTTATAGACTGTTTAACATACTGAATCCTGGAAAAACTTGATCGCAGTTGAGATCTACCTCTAGTATCATAGGCATGGGTAGGTAGTGAAACTTCAATTAATGTATGATCTATACGAGGTCCGATCAAGAAGTTCGGAGACTAGGCCGATATACAACAAGATACTTACGTTACGTAAGTCTGTCTATGATCTCCCTCAAAGTAGTCTCCTTGGGAAGCGATACACCGCTGCCAGCGGTTTTGCAACTGATCGAACGCTCCCTGGGAGTCCTGTTTGCGAATCGTGTCAAGCCCCGTCTGCGATTCGAGCTGGATCTCGTCCACGGTTTCAAAACCGCGACCCTTGAGCTTCAGCTTCATGTTCGGAAGCAGAAAGAAGTCGCAAGGTGCCAAATCCGGTGAGTAAGGCGGGTGAGGAAGGGTAGTCATGCTGTTGCGGCTGCAAAATGTTGCTCACGGTGGTAGTTAAACATTAAAAAAAGACAGCAGTATAGCACACAAGCGTGGCTTTTTGGAAAATATTTTTCTTTCTTTCTGATAGGAAACAAAAATTAGAAAGGGTAACTTATCAAAGCGTCATGTGTATGGATGAGTTACTGAACGACGTCCAAGTGGATAAATTTACAAAAACTGGATGACAGACCGATATTTTTTTGGGAAACTGTAAAAACGTCAATTTGCATAAACAATTCTTTTGGAACAGCGCTGAAATCTAGTTCAAATATTATTGTTCACAATTTAGATTGATACGCTGATTTCTCTTGTGGTCTTTAATGTCCTGTTGCGCCTTCCCGGTGGCGCAGTGGTCTAAGTAATGGCTCAATAGACAATGCATTCAGAGCAAGCAAAAAATTGAAGGCGACATTCTAACCAACACTTGTATCTTATATACCAGTGACGCAACTAGTCAGACACGTATGTGTGTGTCCGGGTGGAGGAGGAGAGGATGGCACAAATTCCTGTGTAGCCGGTAGTGAAAAGCATTAAAAATTAGTTCTTTCAGTGTTAAGAAAAAAAAAATGCTTTCAAGTTTGCCCCCCCCCCCCCCACAAAAAAAAAAACCAACAACAACAGAAATGCTCTCCCACCCGTCCCCCATCCTGATTTCGAAGTCTAGCGACGTCCCTGGTGGAAGGCAAGAAATATTAAATTGCAATACTTAGTTTGCTGGTATTGAAATACTTTGTTTACCTGTATACGCTGTTGACACTATACAGCAGTTTGATCATGAAAGATCGAGAAAAAGAAGAAAATGCAGTTCCATACGTCGTTAAAAAAAATTATATTGACCCTATAGTAAACTTTTATTAGAAAAATGGAATTTACTTTTATGTTTTAAGAAAATTATACTTTCTAGTCCTAGCGGGCTGCAGCATACGTATGAACAACAACAGCAGACACAAGCCGAGCTCTAAAGAGTCCGTTTTTAAAACGCAACATTTTTATTGCTTCTATATAAATTGTTGCCATTGTATTCTCGTAACCATAATAAAATGAATTTGCTTCGTTGTCATTTTTAGTAAGGTACGGTTAAACGTAAGCAAACATATTACTGAATATTTATATTCCGTTTTACAGTTCTTGTTTTGTTGTCCTCCTTCGCTATCCGATAAGTACTGGTCAAATTATAAATTCTTTTTAGAAAAATGGAATCCGATAAGTACTGGTCAAATGAAATCTTACAAATTACTGATTTCGTAAAATGACAAAGTTAAGAAAATTGTGTTTCGCACAGAACAATTTGAATATAAAACACGCTTGCCGTACGGCGTAATAGCAATTATTCTTTGCTAAACAGTGTAAATTCCTTATTTTACCGGTAGATGGCAGCACAAAACCAGGTAAAAATGTTTCTCTTCAATTGTATTTTTTACTACAGCATAAAAGAAATCAGGGGAAAATATGTTTGTAGCTGACAATTAAGCCCTAATGTTCTCGTAATATTGTTAGCAAAGAAATTATGATTTGATGTTTGAAAACTTTTCAATTAATATTTAGACGGTTTGTATCTTTATTTTCAGGTTTTAGCCATCGTCATGCCGTTTTCATTTCTCATATTTTGATTTCTTTCAAACGGCAGATTTTAATGTTGAATTTATCGACATTCTCATGTTTCTAGAGTCATATATAAAATTTTCTAGATTATATATATGTTTCTAATGTTGGATAAACTTTTGTGCATAAGTTAATGAGAGATCTGATAATTCAACAATCATGACCACCTACCAAATAAGCTGTAAGACCCCCTTTAGCCTGTAAAACATCCCCCATTCGGCGAGGCATCGATTCGAAGAGGTGGTGATAGGTATCCTGGGGTATCTGGTACCATAATGTCAACAGCAAGTCCTCCAGTTCCCGTACATTTCGCGGTGGTGGGGATTTAGCGGGGACCCGTTTTTCCAAGTCGAACCACAAATGTTCTACTGGGTTTTTATCAGATGAATTTGGAGGCCATGGCATTAACAGAAAGTCACCAGCATGTTCTTGGAACCACTCCTTGACAATTCTGGCAGTGTGGCATGGCGCGTTATCCTGTTGGCAATGTCCATCACCAGCAGGGAACACAGTTGCCATGAATGGGTGAACTTGGTCCGCGCCAATGTTCAGATACCTGACAGCTGTCAGGGATTGTGCTATTGGGACAATAGGGCATAAACTGTCCTAAGAAAACATCGCTACAGCATTACACCGCCTCCGCCGGCCCATTTCCACACTACAGTGCATCCAGGTGCCATAGCCCCCGTCGGAAAAACGGAGTAACCGCGTTTGGCCGTCTACGTGATGCACCAGGAATCTTGATTCATCAGACCTAATCACATTCTGACAATCATCCGGAGTCCAATCTCGATTATGATGGGCCCATTTCATGCGTTTTTGGTGATGATGGGAATTGAGGATGGGAACACAGCTGGGTCTTCGGCTACGCAGGCCCATGTGCAGAAGAAGGCTGCGATGAACTCTCTACTGTGATACATTGCACTGATCATCACTATTGTAGCTGCTGGTGGTTTTTCGCACTGTGGGCCTGCGGTCGCCCTGAACAATGCGCGACAGTGTCCGCTCCGCTCTGGCATCAATGAGCAGCGGACGGCACACGGATGGACAACGATTCGTCGTTTGGCCATCTGTATACCACTTTTGATACGTGTTCACTACACCGGCACGTGAACAACCCACAAGCTGCGCCATTTCGGAGATCGTAGTTCCGATGAGCCGTGCCACCCCAATTTGTCTTTTATCAAACTCCGACAAATCGGCAGCTTTTCCCATTCTGACTCCGAGCAGTACTAATCGAAAGCCGGTCCTCGGGTTGTATATATACTGCTCTGTGGACTTCACCTGCGCCACCGTTCGGTCTCCAGCCGCGCTAATTCCTCTAGGCTGCGGGTGGCCATAATGTAATGACTCATCTATATATAATATCAGGGAATAAAAGCTACTTCACGGAGTAGGGCTTGAAAAGGGGTCGAATGCTGAATTTGAAATCATATGGGACTTCAGTTTCACAAAATCACCTTGAGTGAATGGCAATACGACAATTATGAAAGAGACTGAACAGGAAACAAGCAGATGATGAGATAAAGAATCTTTTGACTCAGTCTAAAGAGAGGTACTTTCCCAAGAAAGTCACGAAATGTAAAAAAAAAACAAATAAAAAAAAAAAAACAGGGATAACGTTTCAGTATTGTGAATGCCACATGAAGAGAATCAAGTCATGCCAACCGCGTAGAGTTCTCAGGGTCTTCCTAGTCCACATTCACTTATACTGTAAAATTTCAAAAGGAGCTGGCATGCCGACAACCCTGGACGTCAAAGCGAAGTGACAGCAGAAAGGCAACGAACAGAAACCAAATGTGATAGCGACACAGAAGTTAAAATATGAAGTAATTCATGTTGTTGCAGTCAAAGGCACATATTCTTTTCAACAAAGACTTTTCACTGGAGATTAATTTTGTCGTTATGTTTTAATCATAGGCGTGAGCACGGTTTCAACAACAGGGGTGCATGACGCAGGTTTATAAAAGAAACTGTCAGCAAAAAAAAAAAAAAAAAAAAAAAAGGTGAAGTTATGAAGAATTCAGATTTTGGCGGCACAGAGGAGCTGTATTTCAAAGGCTTAATAATGTACACTATTATGACAAAAGTCAAAAGCAAATGAACGGACCCGCTGCGTTGTTAAGATGTGCGGTGCAGCTACAAACGGTATAAAAGAAAGCCTGCAGCTGACCGCGATCATATCGCACTGTGAGGTTGAGTGAAAATGTCGCAGAACTGACTTTGAGAAAGGAAAGATTGTTGAGTGTTATATTAGTGGGTTTTCCATAAGAGAAACCCAGAGGCGTTTAAACATACCCAAGTCAACTACTTTGGATGTACTGAATACGTGGAAGACACATCGCGTGCCTGAAGCAGCGAAATGTACCGTCAGACCAAAGAAAATCAGGGATAGAGGGCGTCGAAACCTCAGGAGAATCGTTACAGTTAATCGACGAAGTACTGCACAAGACCTCAGTGTACAGGTGAGTAAAAATTCTGGAACCTCGGTATGTACACGTACCATTCGCAGATAACTTCATTCCATGGGTTACCGTGGTCGTGCGGCTGCTCTTAAGCTTTTCATCTCCACTCGGAATGCTACCGTCGTCTAGCATGGCGTACAGAACATTTACCGGGAACCCTAGAGCAATGGAAACAGGTCCTATGGACTGATGAATCCAGAAACAAGATCAATCAGTCTAATGGCCGTGCGTGAGTATGGCGGCATCCGGGGGAATGCTATTTACCACAGTGTGCTGTTCCTACGGTCAAGTTTGGAGCTAGCAGTGTACTCGTGCGGGGGTGTTTTTCGTGGTATGGTCCCGGCCCATTGGTTATCGTGGACAAACCTATTAACCAACACGTCTTTCTCGATATTCTGGACAATTATGCCCTACCAACTCTGTGCCAATACTATGGAACCGAGCCTTTTTGGTACCAGCAGGATAATGCACCGAGCCATAAAGCAAGGACTGTTACGGCGTGGTTTGTTGATAATTCCGTGTCGTGTGTGGACGGACCGGCACAGAGCCCTGATCTTAATCCCATAGAGTACCTATGGGATGAATTAGAGCGCCGCATAAAAGTTTGGAACCAAGGCCTACTACTAAGCAACAGTTAGCGGCAGCATTATGTACTGAATGGAAGCGCATACCTATCGCTGTGTTCCAAAACCTTGTCGAAAGCATGTCTCGAAGGATCAGTGCATGCTTTAAAGCCAAAGGTGGAACGACACCGTACTAATGCATGTCAATAAATGTTATGTTGTGTTTCTCTTCGAGGTGTGCGGGGACTTTTTTCCATATAGTGTATATCATAAAAAGGTTGTTCTTTCTATATGGTTCTTATAAAACATAACATTTAAGTTATATTGTTACATTCATAATGCCTAAACAGAGTTTATACACCCCTCCTTCATATTTGTCTAACTTGAATTAGTGGAAGGATTTTTGAAATGATTCTGGATTTGGATGTCTAACGAAATAAGCTTTCTAACGATATATCACAAAATATCCCCTTCCATTTAAAATTTTTAAGTCTGTGTGCGCCGTAACGCTGTGGTTAGTCAAAAACGAATTCATCAGAACGCACATGAAAAATTACTAAAGCTATGCATGTTTCATTTTAAAAAATAATCGAGTGACCCAGTGAAATATAAAACTGGGTGGGGTTGTAAAAACTATCTGTACGTTTTATGAAATCACAAAAGAAAGGAAACAAAAACCTTTTGCCATATGTCAGTGCGCTGCAGAATGCCTCGTTCATAGAAGGGCCTGTCTTTCGTGGTGAAAAACTGTTCAAGGTGCTGATTTACAGCCTCATCTGAATTGAGCGTTATACCGCGCAAGGACTGTTGAAGAGAGCGAAACAAGTGGAAGACTGACAGCGCAAGATCAGGCGAGTATGCTGGGTGTGGCAACACATCCCACCCAAGCTCCAATAATTTTTGGCGGTGATCAGACTTGTGTGTGGTCTCGTGTTGTCATGATGGAACACAACACCTTTTATGATGAACGAGCTCTGGACGTTTATGGATGATGGATTTGTTCAAACTGTCCAATAGCCGACAGTACATATTCGAATTGATTGTTTGGTTCCGTGGTAGGAGCTCGAAAAACACGACACCTTTAAAATCCCACCACACTGAGACTAAAACCTTTTGCTGATGAATGTCTGCTTTGGATGTCGTTTGAGGCGAAGCAGCACTTCGGGACCAAAACCGTTTGCTCAGCACATTGTTGACCACAATCCACGTTTCGTCACCAGTTATCAGTCGCTTCAATAAAGGATTGTTTTCCTCACGTTTTATGAGCATATCGCAGATGTTTATACGCGCCGGCAATCGAGCTTCTTTGAGTTCATGAGGAACCCACATTTCGAGCTTCCTTACGTATCCCAGCTTCTTCAGGTGGTCGTGAAAACTTGAATGATGGATGTGCAATGTGTCTGCAATCTCTCTTGTCGTGTAACATGGGTTTGACTCGATCAATGCCTTGATTTGGTTGTCATCAACCTCGGTTGGCCTCCCAAACCGAGGAGCATCGTTAAGGTCAAAATCACCAGAACGGAATTTTGCGAACCACCGCTGGCATTGACGTTCTTGTAGAGCATTATCACCGTACACTTTACGCAACTTTTCCTCGTTCATAGACCATCGTAGAACGCAGTTTTGTCTTCACGAGTAAAAGTCTTGAGAAGTTCCTCTCAGACGAGCAACTAGTTACTAAAATTAAGTAAAAGCAGGAAGTTAAAAAAGAACTGGTAAAAGCAGAAAGTTGAAAAGAAAAATTATTTAAATTATAACTCATCAATTTGCTGTAAATAAGTAAAAAAAAGATATCAGCTAGCTAATTTTCCTATTGCTCGGCATTCTTATCTAATGTTGTCAAAGGGATAAAGATACGGGAAGTTGTAAAGCAAAGGGTTGGGTACAACGCAATATTCTTCTGCTGATAAGTCATACTACAAACGTTTTTAATTTACAAATAATTGGCAAAAATATTAATTGCTCCCAAGTTTTGCACAATGCAAGGGGCCAACGGGGTGCAGCCGCACCCTCTAAAACCCCCGTGCGAACGCCTATGGTTTTAATGTAAAATCAATACGTTCATGGTTAGTGTTGTACAATGATCATCTTGCAGCTGTTTTGAACTCGGCTCTTCTTTCTTTTTCTTTTCTTTTCTTTCCTTTTTTTGTTTGTTGCTATGCATCTTTTCCGACAGCAGTCAATAAAGCAAATGCTATGAAAATAATTCAATGTAACGAAAATGAGTAACGGGAGTTGTCAAAAATACTGTTGAAATCTGTTTTTTGAACGCTGTCCCATGAAGTTTTGCAGCAATAGTTAATTTTATTGTTACTCTACAACATATTTTACATATTAAGTTACCGCTGAACATTACTTCACCATGTTTTAACATGAATTTTACATAAACGTAACAGTACTTCATTGCAATCCACACAAATGTAGAGAACCTGATGCCAGGGACGTCCCTTTAGACTTCAAAATCAGGATGGGCGACGGATCGGCGAGCATTATTTTTGCTGGGGCAAGCTTGATATGAACTCTTTTTCTACGAAACAATGGAAGACCGAATTTTTAATGCATTTTTTTTATTGATGGTTAAAAAAATTATTTATTGGACTTGCTTGGCAGATACAATTGCATATATATTGAACATATATTGGTCTTGGTTGGCAGATATACGTATACAATATAGACATTCTGTGTTTCAACGACAGCAATGTACATAGGTGAACAAGGAACTCAGCGAATAAACCTCCGAAAGACAAACACAAACAACCATGGCTTACCCGATATTCGAACCCAGACCCCTCCTTGGGTGAATGATCAGAAGCCATCGCTTAGAACATCGCGCCACCGGGGCGGCCGTGCCTTACCTGCGATTCGAACCCAGACCCCTCCGTTAGGTGAATGATCATCGCGCCAACAGGATGGCCGTAACACAAAACAACATCCATGCCTTACCCGGTATTCGAATCCAGACCCCTCCGTTGAGTGAATGAACAGAAGCCATCGCTTAGAACATCGCGCCACCGGGGCGGTCGTGCCTTACCCTCGATTCGAATCCAGACCCCTCCGTTGGGTGAATGATCAGAAGCCATCAATTAGATCATCGGGTCAACAGGGTGGCCGTAACACAAAACAACATCCATACCTTACCCGCGATTCGAACCCAGACCCCTCCGTTGGGTGAATGAACAGAAGCCATCCCTTAGAACATCGCGCCAACAGGGAGGCCGTAACACAAAACAACATCCATGCCTTACACGGGATTCGAACCCAGAACCCTCCGTTGGGTGAATGATCAGAAGCCACCGCTTAGACCTCTGCGCCAACGGGGGCGGCTTTTAATACTTTCCACTACGGGATACAATGGAATTCGTGCAATCCTCAAAACATCCACCTGGACACACACATACGTGTCTGACTAGTTACGCCACTGGTGTAAGATACATGTGTTGGTTAGAATGTCGCCTTGAACTTTTGCTTGCTCTGACTGACTACATAGTCTTAAATTGCTTTTCAAAATTTTGCATTTTTGCTCACGAAAATAAACAATTTATTTAAAAGAAAATATCGGTTCTGCTTATATAAAAACAAATTTTAACGTCGTGCCACGCAAACACAATATCTTTCCCCTCCTTAACTTCCTTCCAGCCAGCGACTTTGCCTTGCACTCCTCTCTAACAAAGCAGTCGTCAGCCACTTTCTCCACTTTCACAGTCCCTGAGCAGTCTTAAGAGTGCTAGTGTAGCTTTAGATTCCCCTTTCCGTGTTGGAATCTCCTATTTTGTATAGGAAACAAACAGAGCAGTTATATATATTTGTGACATTCTCAGTTAATTCGTATTAACCGGTTACCTTTCTCAGCAGTGCCTTAACGATACACACATGAGAAAGAGGCTTAAACTACGGAATTGGAAGAGCGGAGAACAACTGAATTTTGATGGCCCTGCTTATGCTGTTTTGATAAACTTTCTTTGGAGACGTAAATACTGCAATTCCCGGGGAAAATATGTAGAGCTACATGAAATAAAACAAAATACTTATTACTTGGCAAAGCGCAGATTATATTTTAAAGTTAAATATACTGAAAAATGGTAGATTCTGAACTGGGTGGGCGGCAAGGTGGGCAAAACAAATTTCAGAATGGGCTCCAGCTCACCCTCGCACCTCCTTGGCGACGCCCCTGCCTGGTGTTAAATATGATAAAAGCCATTACAAAAATGCATTTTTCTTTCACTTTTGCATTATGAGTCCTCAAAAATAGACGACCCAAAGCAATTGACGGCCTTTGGAAAACTTGCAAACCGGAGTGGGATAGAATAATCTTGCCTTTCTGCAAAGAAGCCTGATTCAGTGGAAGCTGCGCGGCAGTAGGATAGCACAGGGACATGGTAAGCACACAGAACACAACAGAAGTTGGCGCCATGGTATCACTTTACTGTATGATCCTGCAAACTTTGCAAAAAGCGTTTGGGGAGAATACAGCCAACTTACGAACCATTCGGCGATGGGTTGTGAAGTTTCGAAGCAGAGATACGGACCTGCAAAATGAAGTACGTGGTGCCACGACCAGTTGCTGTTTCTGTCGATGATATGTTACGTGTGGTTGAAGAGGACCCATGAAAAGCGTCTCGCGAGATAGCGGCAGAGGTAGGTGTCCACCACACGACAGTTGTTCGGCGTCTGACTGCTCTGCGTAAGGTCAAAAAGCTGGACATGTGGCTGCTGCATGAGTTGTCAACTGCCAACATGACTAAGTGTTTGGAAGTCTGCACGTCGCTGCTTGCCAGGAATAAACAGAAACCTCTACTGCATCGAATCATCACCTGCGACGAGAAGTGGGTCATTTATGATAATCGGAAACGATTTGCACAATGGTTAACAAGGCGCAGTCTGCTGGACGTCATCCTAAGCCACCCACACACACAAAGAAGATGATGCTCCTTGTCTGATGGTCCATATCCGTGATAATTCATCGGAGTTTCTTGGCAAGAGGACAAACGATCACTGCAGAACGTTATTGTGCTGAATTACACCAGGTGTACCGGAAATTGCTGCAGAAACAACCCGCTTTGACCAACAGACATGGTGTTCTTCTGCTCCAGGACAACGTCCGCCCTCATGTGGCAGAACGAACGATGCTGGCACTAAGTGCCTTGGGCTATGAAGCACTGCCTAATCCGGCCTATATCCCGAACTTGTCTCAGACAGACTATCAACTGTTTCGTCGCCTGGATCACTTCCTGTCTGGGAAACATTTCACGACAGACAACGAGGTTCAACGTGCAGTTGCTGACTTCTTTGGGTCCTAGCCACGAGACTTTTTCGTTCCGGGATCATGGCCTTGCCGGACAGATGGCAAATATGTGTCGATACCGAGGGGGATTATTTTGTCTAGGTAAGTTCTCCTACTTTTCCGTTCTCGCCATCCACGTGTGCTGCTCTTTTGCCGGACATTTCATTCGCATCGACCCAACATATACACGGTAGATTATATATCATCATCATCATAATCATCATTGTCAACCATTATCAATCCACTGCTGGACGAAGGTCTCCCCAAGTTTCCTCCACAACGGTCTGTCTTGTGCCAGTCTCCTCCATGTCACCCCTGCATACTTTCGAATTTCATCCACCCATCTCCCATGTGGTCTTCTTCTGGGTCTTTTCCTGTCCCTTGGAATCCAATCTAAAATTTCGGCTGTCCATCGATGATCTGTCCTTCTGGCAGTATGTCCAGCCCATTGCCATTTCAGGGATTTAACTCTGATCATGATGTCTTCCACTCTCGTCATTTTTCGGATCCACGTGTTCCTCTTCTTATCTCTCCTGGTTACACCAAGCAAGCACCTCTCCATGCTTCTTTGAGTTGTTTGCAGCCTTTGTATGTCTCTTTTAGCTAAGGTCCACGTCTCTGCACCATACGTAAGCACTGGAAGGATGCATTGATCAAACACTTTTCTTTTAAGACATAATGGCATATTGCTCTTGAAAATTATGCTGTTTCTTCCAAAAGCTCTCCAGGCAAGTTTTGTACGCCGATTAATTTCTTCATCAATGTCACCCTCACTTGATATCTGCTGTCCAAGATAAACGTACGTGTCTGTTATCTCCAGCTTTTCTCCATCAATCGATAAATCTTCATTTCTTGTAAAAGCATTGAACATCACTTTTGTCTTCTGAAAGTTCATTTTTAATCCCACTTCTTTACTCTTGTCAGCAAGTTCCTGGATCATACTCTGCAGCTCTGATGGGGTAGTTGCAAAAATGACTACGTCATCAGCAAAACGAAGGTATATATATATAATCACTACCTTTAAAGAGCTGTATGCAGAATTTAAACTTAACCAATTTGTTGATGTAGGAACTTGGAACTCTTATCTCAATTGCTGCATAAAAAATAACCATATCTTATATAATAATACTCTCTATAAGCAAGTGAACGGTATTCCAATGGGAACATCAACGTCCACAAATATCGCTAATCTATTCCTGTTCTTTAAGGAATATAAATTCATTAAAAATCACCCCACCTGCTCAGATAACTACCTTTACACTTTTAGATATATTGATGATCTGCTGTGTATCAATAATTCAGAAGTTATAGAGAGTGATTTTGATAATATCTATCCCTAGCTCTCTTAACTTATGTAAAACCAACCACAGTAATCAGGAACTTGAGTTCCTAGACTTAAGCATTAAGCTCAACAGAGGTAACCCATCTATTAGCCTCTTTGATAAAGAGTTAATTTTCCTTTCAAAGTAATTAAATATCTACACTGGAATAATAACATTTCAACCAAAGTAATTGAGAATGTACTAATTTCTCAGGTCCTAAGAATTTCAAGAATTTGCAGCAACAATTTGGATTTCAATTACCACATTAATATACTATTAGAAAGTTTTCTAGAGAACGAAATTCCTTCTTCTTTCATCAAAAGAACTTTAAGAAAAATTATTCTGAATAATAGAGTAAGGTTGGCAGATCTGCTTTAATTTTCTACACAGTTAATAATATGATTCTGACCAATCAAAGCCGTAAGGAAGTTGGCTAGAGGATGCCTATTAACTACCTAAAGGAACCTTAGTGCTATGGATATGACGGTCCTATTAAAACAAAAAATTAAATAATATAAACAAAATCACAAAAAAGCTTAAAATCTGTTTATAAAAGAAAATAAAAACAAATAAAAAAGAAAACTAGTTATTCATCACTAGGATAGCTATACTAAAAATAGTAAAACCAACATTAAAATTAATAAGATTCTGATTAATCTATAGAAGCTCACTAAGGTGATTTAATACATGCAAAGATTATTAAATAAACTGCTCGTGTATTTTATAATATTTCTCATGTATTCTGGAGAGTTAATTCTGCTCATTCTGATCATACAGATCCACAGTCTTAAGTTTATATATTTTTTTCTCTGGTTAAAATCTCCACGCGTTGGTTTCTTGCTGTATGAGGAGGCCATCGGCCCCACCCTCACTGCCCCCCAGCGTCTAGGGAGTGGCGGAAGAGGTCAGCCATGTTCTCCTCTTGTGAGGAGAAAAGTTTTTGTCACACAAGAGGTAAGCTCTCTTCCTTGTTTTTGGGTTCTAGGTTTTATAAGTTCAATGTTTGTACTTCATGTACTTTTTTCTCTGTCGTTTTTTAGCTTTTCAGCTTTTAGGCATTGGTTTGTCTGTTAACATTTTTGCGGGTTTTAACTCTTACTTTTCTTTGTAACTTTGAGCGTCTTTTGGGGTACCTAGGAACAGAAGATGGCTAAGCTTGTTCCTTTTCTATGCGCTGTCTATGCGCTGTTTTTTCAAAGTAGTAAAGTTCTTAATAACTAATTAATTATGCACTTAAAGCACTGCTGAAATACTTTGTACATATTGCAACTAACTGTTTAAGGTATATAACTTTCACAAAGTTTTCTTCAGTTAATTATTATCTTTAACTTATTCTCGTTTTCGTGCTGTCATAAGTTGTAGAGTAGGGGGTTTTAGACTCAAGTTTTCTTTCAAAAATCTGTTCGTTATAAATTAACATTTCCTTTTTAATTGCAATGTAAAATTTGGATTTCTTTTTGCATTGTTTTTCAGGTTTAAATTCTCTCAAACGAACTTGGAATTTCGTTATAGCTGAAAATCATTTCTATTTATTATGTCACTCTCACAGCTTGAGTTCTCTTTAATCTTCTTCTCTCTGTTTAATAGTAACAGATGAAGAGCATGGGTCGGGCCATGAAGGTTAATGGATGCAAGCGAAATTGTTAACTAGTGCTAGGTCATGCTACTCTACGGAGGACATGACTTATATATATATTTTTAAACTATTTTAGGTGGGAATGTTACTTGCATCTATGGCCTTGCAGAAACCCATTTCCAACTAGGTCTTTGTAGAAGTGAGAAAATGCAGAGTTTTGCTGGTCCTTGATAAAGCCAAGGCTCAGTATTCTCGACACCTTCTACATTCAGTTGTTTTATTTTATTTTTTTATCTTTTCTCCTTTTACTCACACAGGTAGATACATAACCTTTTCTATATGTTGTACTAGGTGTGAGTCAAAATTATATATGTATTTTTTTGTAGGTCTCTTCTTTATAGAATGTGAATTCTGAATTTTCAAAACTGCTGCGTTGCGCGTTTTGATTTTCAGGTTATTTTGCACCCTTCGTGTTAAATTCTAAAATTTTTCCTTAGTCTTCAGTTTTGCTCTTAAGTAACTAATTTCAATTTATTATTTAGCAGCTCATGCGCAAATTCTAGTTGAAATGTTTTATTATTATTATTATTATTATTTTTTTTTTTTTTTTTTTATTACTATTTTTTTCACTTGAGGTTTTTTTTCATTTTCTAATTTTTCTTTTTAGTATGTTTTGGATGCAGCTTTTTGAGTGTAGTTTATACTCGAGTTTGGTCTTTTCTTGGACTGCTTATTTCTAAAAAGTTTTTCCTAGTTGGTTTGCTCAGAATTTGTATGTTTTGGCCCAAGTGGAGTTCTAAGGACGATGAAAGGATTGGAGGTCAGCTCAGATATTTTAAGTCCTCCCGCTCGGTTAGGCTAGCACCCTTTCCCATAGTGTATGAACTCGCTGGCAAAGGTAATCTAAAGTTATGAAATGACAAACGTTGTTTGACATGTAAATCTGCAGATCCTAACCTATATTCTTCTGTTGAGGATAATTGCTCCAACAAGTTTTGCAAAGCCTACAATACCATCTATAAGCTCACCTGTACTGTCTGCAACCTTAGCTATATTGGCCAAAGTAAAAATCCTCTTCATCTTAGGATTAATGGTCACAGGTCTCTAGTAAACAAGTTCTCTAATTCAGGAGTGAACCCCTCCACAAACGCCAACCAGTACTCTACCTTTGAATTAGAGCATTTCCATACTCATGGTTTTGACAAAGTGAAAATAGAGGTACTACATATTATTCCTGACCTCTATGCTCGGCTAGAAACTGAATCCCTTGAAATTTTGCAGCATCAGTCTCTTTATCCCTATGGCCTTAATTCCACTCTATCTGACAATAAGCATAATCAGCATAAATTTTCAATTCGTGAACTCTTCTTTCTTGTTAATAATAAGAGCTGCTCTAGAGGTAATAGAGGACAGAGGTTATTTCGCACATCAAGCAAAGTTGATTTTGCTAACTTGCTAAAAACTCTGGAAAGCTTTAAAACTGGCACTAATTTTGTTAAAAATACTTACAAAATTCTCAAGTCCTTCAAGCACTCTGTCCTTAAATGTTTTTTCAAATTCTGGAATGAAACTGCTGACCATGTTGATAAGCATGTTTTTGCTTTGGTTCTGGACATTCTTAAACATATTCTTAAAGATAAAATTTCTCTTAAAGAATTTTCCAGTAATTTTGTTACCATCAGGTTCCTAAATAAAGCCTACGATAATCTCAATGTAAGGAAGCTGTTCTACAATAATGCAACTTTTTTTTCCCATCCACAGGCACCAGTCTATTGTAAGTTTTAAATATGTTAAGACCTTAGGGTCAATAGTTAAAAACTACAAACTTAACTCTTCGAGCTACATTCCTGTAATTACTACTTGTTCTTGTGATGAACATAAAGATACAGTTCACTATGATAAGAATTACAACCATATTATCACCGGAAACTTGAGTTATGTTGAAAATGAAAAGCTTAGGAATTTATTAGAGTATGGCTCTAAATTCAGACCTTCCTTCACAATTTCCAAAGAAAGGATTCTTGAGAGCTTCACTCAAGATGTAAATAAGTACATCGTAAAAACCAGTTTAACGTACAATCAGCCTATTGAGGCCTTCGCAGAATGGAAATATAATATAATCAATAGCTTCACCGGTGAGTTGGCAGGTCTGGACTTTTGTTTCGACAGAAATCTCTTTTTCTCTGGAGAAGCTAAAAGGTCACTCTCCAAACTACAAGACCAATTTATTTTTACCACTACGGATAAAGCTAGCAATAATTTTGCAATTATCTGTAAGAAGTTCTATTTTGAATTGTTAACTATGGAACTCAATAATAGAGTAACATACGAGCCCGTAAGTTATTCTACCAAGCAGTTAGAAAATCGGTTTAAGGCATTCTTCAAGAAACTTAAAATTCCACAAACTAGAGGATATGGGCCTGAATTTCCATTTCTTTTTGCAACGGTTAAGTTTCATAAGGATCCTGTGAGGTTCAGGTTCATAGCTAGTGGAGTAAGGAGTCATAAAAAGAAAATAGATCTTGCTTTTGAAGATGTCTTAAAGAAGGTTTTGAAACACATTAGAAACTGTTCTAACTTGATGTACAGAGATTTTTGGGTAATTAATAATAATGCAGAAGTAATTTCTACTATACTCAAAGTTTGTCCCCTAGATATTAATAGTTATGATTTTGAAAACCTATATACTAATCTGCCTCTATCAGATATAATCACTACCTTTAAAGAGCTGTATGCAGAATTTAAACTTAACCAATTTGTTGATGTAGGAACTTGGAACTCTTATCTCAATTGCTGCATAAAAAATAACCATATCTTATATAATAATACTCTCTATAAGCAAGTGAACGGTATTCCAATGGGAACATCAACGTCCACAAATATCGCTAATCTATTCCTGTTCTTTAAGGAATATAAATTCATTAAAAATCACCCCACCTGCTCAGATAACTACCTTTACACTTTTAGATATATTGATGATCTGCTGTGTATCAATAATTCAGAAGTTATAGAGAGTGATTTTGATAATATCTATCCTAGCTCTCTTAACTTATGTAAAACCAACTACAGTAATCAGGAACTTGAGTTCCTAGACTTAAGCATTAAGCTCAACAGAGGTAACCCATCTATTAGCCTCTTTGATAAAAGAGTTAATTTTCCTTTCAAAGTAATTAAATATCTACACTGGAATAATAACATTTCAACCAAAGTAATTGAGAATGTACTAATTTCTCAGGTCCTAAAATTTCAAGAATTTGCAGCAACAATTTGGATTTCAATTACCACATTAATATACTATTAGAAAGTTTTCTAGAGAACGAAATTCCTTCTTCTTTCATCAAAAGAACTTTAAGAAAAATTATTCTGAATAATAGAGTAAGGTTGGCAGATCTGCTTTAATTTTCTACACAGTTAATAATATGATTCTGACCAATCAAAGCCGTAAGGAAGTTGGCTAGAGGATGCCTATTAACTACCTAAAGGAACCTTAGTGCTATGGATATGACGGTCCTATTAAAACAAAAAATTAAATAATATAAACAAAATCACAAAAAGCTTAAAAATCTGTTTATAAAAGAAAATAAAAACAAATAAAAAAGAAAACTAGTTATTCATCACTAGGATAGCTATACTAAAAATAGTAAAACCAACATTAAAATTAATAAGATTCTGATTAATCTATAGAAGCTCACTAAGGTGATTTAATACATGCAAAGATTATTAAATAAACTGCTCGTGTATTTTATAATATTTCTCATGTATTCTGGAGAGTTAATTCTGCTCATTCTGATCATACAGATCCACAGTCTTAAGTTTATATATTTTTTTCTCTGGTTAAAATCTCCGCGCGTTGGTTTCTTGCTGTATGAGGAGGCCATCGGCCCCACCCTCACTGCCCCCAGCGTCTAGGGAGTGGCGGAAGAGGTCAGCCATGTTCTCCTCTTGTGAGGAGAAAAGTTTTTGTCACACAAGAGGTAAGCTCTCTTCCTTGTTTTTGGGTTCTAGGTTTTATAAGTTCAATGTTTGTACTTCATGTACTTTTTCTCTGTCGTTTTTTAGCTTTTCAGCTTTTAGGCATTGGTTTGTCTGTTAACATTTTTGCGGGTTTTAACTCTTACTTTTCTTTGTAACTTTGAGCGTCTTTTGGGGTACCTAGGAACAGAAGATGGCTAAGCTTGTTCCTTTTCTATGCGCTGTCTATGCGCTGTTTTTTCAAAGTAGTAAAGTTCTTAATAACTAATTAATTATGCACTTAAAGCACTGCTGAAATACTTTGTACATATTGCAACTAACTGTTTAAGGTATATAACTTTCACAAAGTTTTCTTCAGTTAATTATTATCTTTAACTTATTCTCGTTTTCGTGCTGTCATAAGTTGTAGAGTAGGGGGTTTTAGACTCAAGTTTTCTTTCAAAAATCTGTTCGTTATAAATTAACATTTCCTTTTTTTAATTGCAATGTAAAATTTGGATTTCTTTTGCATTGTTTTTCAGGTTTAAATTCTCTCAAACGAACTTGGAATTTCGTTATAGCTGAAAATCATTTCTATTTATTATGTCACTCTCACAGCTTGAGTTCTCTTTAATCTTCTTCTCTCTGTTTAATAGTAACAGATGAAGAGCATGGGTCGGGCCATGAAGGTTAATGGATGCAAGCGAAATTGTTAACTAGTGCTAGGTCATGCTACTCTACGGAGGACATGACTTATATATATATTTTTTAAACTATTTTAGGTGGGAATGTTACTTGCATCTATGGCCTTGCAGAAACCCATTTCCAACTAGGTCTTTGTAGAAGTGAGAAAATGCAGAGTTTTTGCTGGTCCTTGATAAAGCCAAGGCTCAGTATTCTCGACACCTTCTACATTCAGTTGTTTTATTTTATTTTTTTATCTTTTCTCCTTTTACTCACACAGGTAGATACATAACCTTTTCTATGTTGTACTAGGTGTGAGTCAAAATTATATATGTATTTTTTTGCTTAGGTCTCTTCTTTATAGAATATATATATATATATATATATATATATATATATACGTATGGTGCAGAGACGTGGACCTTAACTAAAAGAGACATACAAAGGCTGCAGACAACTCAAAGCAGCATGGAGAGGTGCATGCTTGGTATAACCAGGAGAGATAAGAAGAGAAACTTGTGGATCCGAAAAATGACGAGAGTGGAAGACATCATGATCAGAGTTAAATCCCTGAAATGGCAATGGGCTGGACATACTGCCAGAAGGACAGACCGTAGGTGGACAGCCGACATTTTAGATTGGATTCCAAAGGACAGGAAAAGACCCAGAAAAAGACCACATGGGAGATGGGTGAATGAAATTCGAAAATATGCGGGAGTGACATGGAGGAGACTGGCACAAGACCGACCGTTGTGAAGGAAACTTGGGGAGACCTTCGTCCAGCAGTGGATTGATAATGGTTGACAATGATGATGATGATGATATGCCTGACAGATGGCAACTAAGTGTCAATACCGAGGGGGATCATTTTGCCTAGGTAAGTTATCCTACTTTTCCGTTAAAGCCTACTTATATTCTCTCCTTTTCCGTTCTCCTACTTTTCCGTTTTTGTAGTGTTTCTGTGTATATATATATATAAACAGAAACATACACTGGCGGAAAGTGAAAAAAGAACACCAAGAAGGAATTGGCGGACTATCATGAAATTTACATATGTTAATGGGGTCGAGTTTACGTAGGTGTGATGTTAATTTCGGGACCAACCGGTGAGCGCTTACGCCACAGCACGGCGCAATATGCAAATTATCGTCGGTGGTATTTAAGGAGTACAGCTAAGTGAATGTAATCAGTCGTCGGCGTACGGACACGTGCGAAGACCCTGGAGAAGCTGCAATGCCTGGACATGGAAGACGTGTACGATTTCAGCAGTTATCGGACTTTGAGCGAGGTCGTCTAGTCGGACTCCGCGAGGCCGGGTGGTCGTATCGTCGTATTGCGGAGCGAATTGGACGGGAAGTTTCGGTAGTGGTACGATGGTGGCGTAGATGGTCCGAGAAATACTCCCACACGAGAAGACGTGGAACCGGGTGTCACAGACGGACTGATGGGCGGACCGATCGACGCATAAGAAGAGCGGCGTTGTCAAGCAGAACGGCCACTGCGACCCAAATCCGAGCTGCCGTTGCACCTGAGGTGACTGTGCGAACAATCCGCAACCGTCTACTGGATGCAGGACTACGTGCACGTGTGCCTCTGGCATGTGTACCTCTGACTCCAGCCCACCGTCAGGAACGGCTGCAGTGGTGTCGCCAACGTCTGCACTGGAGAGCGCAATGGCGATCTGTCGTGTTCAGCGATGAAAGCAGATTCTGCTTGTTAGCCTCCGATGGCCGTATGCGTGTTTGCAGGCGCACAGGGGAGCGTCTCCACCCTTCTTGCATCCGCCAGTGACACACAGGGCCTACACCTGGTCTCCTGGTGTGGGGAGCGATCAGCTATCACTCCCGTACACAACTGGTGTTTGTACCGGGCACGTTAAACAGCACCTCCTACATCAACAATATCATTCAGCCCGTTGTTGTGCCATTTGTAAGGTCGGTCCATCGTGGTGTTTTCCAGCAAGATAACGCACGGCCACACATGGTACGTGCAACGCAACATGCACTTTAGGGTGTGAGACAACTTCCATGGCCTGCACGTTTACCGGATTTGTCCTCCATTGAGCACGTGTGGGATTTTATGGGACAACGGCTTATCCGGTCTCCACGGCCAGCCACGACCATCCCCGATTTACGCGTCCAGGTTGAGGATGCTTGGAACTCAATATCCCAAACTTACATCCAACATCTGTACGACAGACTCCATGCCAGAATTATTGTACAGTGTGACGCAGTTCATGGCGGTTCAACCTCGTATTAACCATGTTACATGGAAATGTTATTTTTCAGTTTACCAGCAATGATCAAAACATTATGGCAAATGCAGCTGTATTTTGCCATAATGTTTTGATCACGTTATCCTCTGTATTCCGTTATTATGCTGTATAAATTTCGTTGGTATCAGACGTCTCCTTCTTGGTTTTTTTTTTCACTTTGCGCCAGTGTATATATTTACACGCAGACACACACACACGCACACACACCTATATATCAAACCCTAACAATATACTGAATGACAAGATACTAGATGCGACAAACGAACATACCAAGGTTCAGTAATATATATTTACACACACACACACACACACATATATATATACACGGTAGATATTCTTCCTCGTAGAGAAATTTCGTAACTTATCCTAATTTATATCTAGAAGCCTAACAAATTTAAAATGACCAGTACGTGAGCTAACGTTGATAACTTTAGTTTTAATTTGGCCTCCACCAAAAGGCTGTACATATTTTCCTATTTTTCATAATAAACTGTATCATGTTATATACCTAATTATGTGTATTGCACTCTTCAAAACTTCGTGTATTTGTCTGTCTCACAATATGGGGCATACGGGATGTTTGCGAAATATTCCCAAATGGCTTATGTGAAATCACAGCGCCAAGTCCGTTAACTTTGAGCTTGGATTCTTACATTTTTGCCGGCCTTAACCTCACTGTTTATCCCCGAATAGAGGATGGTATTTGCATTCTTCAACTACCGCAAAATACAGGAGTCGTGGTAATACATAGAATGACAGACAGCGAATGAATACAATCGAAAGGGAGAGAGAGAGAGAGAGAGAGAGAGAAACAGAAAGTGTTATATGTTCTCATGGTTAAATTCAACGACTAAATTTCTGAATTTTGAAGCGTTATTTGGAAATTTCAGTTCATTGAAAAATGTTGCAATGAAATGCCGAGCATGCTTCGATGTTCTCTTCTTATTTCTCAAGAAATCGGCATCTCTCTTTTTCAGTCGATGGCGTAGTAGTCGGGAAGACGGCAAAGAAGGAAATCCCCACCCACGCATACTCCTTGCACCTGCTCACTGGAGACGCTGCCTCGAGCACAGGAAGACGGCATATCTGAAAAATTATCGCCAGTTCCATCAGCCGTAGAGCTTTGAATTTATGGCACGTAATCTGACATTTATGGATGTTCTCCTGCTGATATTTTCTTGCAGCACGAAGGGGCTGCTTCTTTCTGGTCGTCGCTTCAAAACACAACATGAGCCGCAATGGCTTTGTGGAGAGAGTCGCAATAAAGGGGAATCACAAATAAAAAGAGAATTATCTTAAATCATCTTTTCTATTGTTATGTCCTTCAAATGGCAGCTAAAATATTTACACAAACCTTAGCTCACCGTTAACAACAGAAACTTAAGGATCTCACAAGAAAAGGGAATGCACGGACTTCCCTCTTTAGCTACACTGCGAAATCTTTTCTGATATTCACGAGCCATGTTACGTGATTCCATTCGCGAATTAACGAAGCATATTCTTGATACCAAGTTTTCGATGAAATGAAGGGGGGGGCTCAGGAGCAAGTTACTGTCGGGAAAGTAACTTGCTCCTGAGCGAGGGGGCGCGGTTTGGACAAATTTGTGATTTCACACCTTCCCTGGAATCAGTGGTTCTGAAGTTCTGAATTAGGTATAATGAGTTGCTCAAGATGGTCGTAACCTACCCCCCCCCCCCCCCAAAAAAAAAAGAAGATAATTAACGAGAAGAAATTAAATTTCCGTAAGGGAATAAATCCCAAAAGGAAAGTGTTTTAAAAGTTGTGACGTATATTCTAAAATAACTTTCATTTTTATGTAGTTCCTTTTCCTATGTAAATTTGAGTTTGTTCTCCTTTACACTTGCCAAACTTAACGGGATATCTTCTCTCTCACAAGAATGAGGTTGGCAACAATTGAGGTAAGAGTAAATGACGTATGAATGTGATAAGAACGATAGATAAAAATGACTATACAGCAGTTGTTCAGTGTATGTGTGTGTGTGTGCGTGTGCGGATATATTCGATCGCTGTTAAGATAAATGTAAAATTTACAACTCGTAGTGCCATATTGAGGAGTTCAACTGAAATATTGCTGGACCAATAAAAGGTTATCGTCAGTCTGACTTCTGTATATGTTCCATCTGGCCGTAAAAGCTTATTTAGGAACTATTGCATCATATTCTCATTTAGTTTAATATTTCCTTAGACATGGTTTTAGACATAGCGTAACACCAATCTTGCTCACAAAAAAGGCTTACGTTATAAGGTATATCTCTAAGTGCGTAGAAAGCGAAAAGATGTGCGGATAGTTTTATGATTTTATGATCGTAAGAGCTTGTTGATACTCTCGTCAAAGGATTCATCATTGTTATTGTTAACTGCAAAATACGCAACTGTAAAACGTATACGGTATTGCTGCTGCAAATTCGTATGACTCCTGCGATCGGAGAAAATAAAATCTTTGGGCTTGTTACATAAGCTACTCAATCTTACGACCGGTTTTCTATTTTTTCAGAGTTGCGCGACTATATTATCTGTGTAAAAAGTAACCTGGTAAATATATAATTCAATTGCTAAACTCTAAAACACTACAGAGTCTTTAATAGAGGCTAACATCATTATATCCTATTATTTAGTAAAACATTAATGATAAATATTTTCAATTCTACTGAAAACTATTATTTAATACAAAAATTTCACTGACAAATGAATAAACATGACACAAGAAAAATCTCGTGTGTACGATAGGCGTCAACTATGGGGGGCAAGGTGAATCTTGTCTCTCCAATAAAGTTACTGGGGGCAGCACCCACCCAATAGTTTTCGTTCTGCTTAATTAAATAAGTTTTAATTTTTGTGTCATTTTCAAAAAGCGTGAGTGAAAATATTTCTACAGAGCAAAAATGTTTTCCCATGCTATTCAGGCTATCGAGTGCTGTACCGATTGCAAAATAATGCATTTTTTTTCCTTTGTAGAAATATATTATTCTTTATAAAATGGGCCAAGCTTCACCTTATGAGGCCAAAGCGATTTGTTTTCCAAAAATTAATAAAAAACAACAAACATCAAACAGAAGTAATCGCTCTTTCAAGTTTATAAGTGAGTCACGGAAAAATTATCATCGGCCGCCGTCGGGAATCGAACCCAAGGTCTTCCAGTTATGCTACCGCTGCAGCACAGCGGCCTCGAATTCTCCACTCACATACGACTAACTGCCAAACCACTTGGCAAGTTGCTTCTTGGAGCCCCGCACAATGCTGTTATTCGTTCAGTTGCTGCTTGCCATCTTTGGTGATCCCCAGCATTGTGCAGGGCTCCAAGAAGCAACTTGCCAAGTGGTTTGGCAGTTAGTCGTATGCGAGTGGAGAATTCGAGGCCGCGCATGTCCGGCGCGTAACTGGAAGACCCTGGG
Source organism: Macrothele yani (assembly GCA_039090855.1). Lineage (NCBI taxonomy): Eukaryota > Metazoa > Arthropoda > Arachnida > Araneae > Macrothelidae > Macrothele > Macrothele yani. Next base: position 32,553,910 of record CM077025.1, read on the forward strand.
TTCGATTCCCGGTGGCGGCCGATGAGAATTTTTCCGTGACTCACTTATAAACGTGAAAGTGCGATGACTTCTGTTTGATGTTCCTAATACACGTCAATTGTGTGCTTTAATTAATAAATAACAAAATAAGTAGAAACTTTCCCTCCCTATATCCAACATTTCTCATTTGATAAGAAATTTGATCGCAGCCCCGTATTGTGTTTGACATGTTCTCGTGATATGTGGTTAAGCGCTTAAAGATTTTTTTAAAATAAAATAAATGTGGAGAAACGTATAATCTCTAGCGCCTTTATTTATCTATTTATTTTTCTTCTCGTTCTCTGTTTGAGTAATAGCGTTCTGTTCTCATATTTTTTATAAACTGTTGGAAATAAAATCTCGCTGGATATTTTTATAAAATCACAGGCTGAATTTTATTTAAAAAATATTAATATTTAGACAAAGAATATTTCTATTTCTTTGTTTATTTGCTGATGAGCTAATACAATTGCATTTAAAAATATGTGTCGAATCTCATAGTTTATCTTTTCGCTCTTTGTTTTTTATTTTCCTCCTGACAATCAAATAGACGTGCCCGTTCCATGTCTGATCTCTTCACGCCTGTCCCTCAAATAATTTGGCGAATTTGGCTCCTCTGGTGTACATGGTATGCTTGTGAAGAAGTATTTGTTTGGAAATTCCTGTCCTTAAAACTCATTCAACAAACTGTAAAAGTGGAAGCTTAGGAGCATACAAAAATCATTGTGAAAAAGAGAAATTAGCTAAATAAAAAGTTTGAAGCATTAGGTTTGAAGTTGGAAGTTTAATTTTAATTTTCTTGTTTGCAATATAATAGCTGAGTTGCAATTTGCGATATGTCAAAAAGAAAGGTGTTAGAAAAGGCATTCTTTTGCTTTTGAAATAATTCTCTTAATCTGGTCAGAAAAGGTATGGTAGCTCTGCTGATGAATCTGCAGAATGCTTCATTAGCTAACTGGTCGGGGACAAAGCGCTACTCTTTCCGAAGAATGACTCATTGTAACTAAGCTTATGACTCAGGACTTAATTAAAAGCAGAGATAATAGAGAGGAAAGGCTCCATTCCGCATGGAAGACCCAATTTTCCTGAAGCTCTGTCTTAATTTGTGCCATAGGGCACAGTGTAAAATTTCTCCAATTAACTGTACTCCTTAATATCTGGCGTAAAGTACCCGAAAGCAACAATTTCCCGACTAAAAACCTCACTCTTAGTGAATAAATTAGCATCAGAAATTTTCGTGAAGCATGCCATATTTGAAAATTCGCTTTTAGTAACACAACTGATTTGTTTTCGCGCTGTATGTAGAACAGAATATCAAATTCGTCACTAGGCAAAAGAAATATTTCGTAATGAATGCTTTAGGAAATCAGGGATGCATCTTACCATCCAATTGTTGACTGTTGTTGGAAACTTTTTACTTTGTTGGCAGGGAGGTAACAGAATCGATAACACACTAAGAAGAAAATTTCTGGGAGTGGCCAATTTATTAGGACCAACAGACTAATTTTCGCACGCAGACTATGATGTGTTAATTCACTGAAGAAACAAAGCATTATGACTAGCGCGTCTTTATGTGCCATTATTATTAGCTCGTTTTTATGTGACATTAAGACTAGCGCGTCTTTAGTTCAACAACTGTTAAATTATAGCCTGTATTCACATAGCATTTAATAGCTAATTTCATTATGGGGTAGTAGTTAGAATCTACAAACAATTGCGACAACCTCGTAAAAACATTACACACGACACGGTACCATCACTTTCGCTTGTACACTGAGTGGCCACTTTATTATGCCCACCTGACAGTTTTAAGCAAATGAGCTATGGCTGCACGCTGTTGTCGCCAGAGGGTGAGGCTAGTATAAAAAGGGAAAGCTTAGTGCTTGCAACAGCAGTAGAAGTGATTTTTGGGTGATGAGATGGGTCAAAAATTTGATTTGACGGACTTTCAACGTGGGATGATTGTAGGAGCTCGGAGCCATGGAGCGAGTACCACCGAAACGCTCCGCATTCGTGAAATGTTCCAGAGCTGCTGTTGTTAAAGTGTTTAAAGACTGGACTGTCAGCCAAAAAACTGGGTCTCTACGTGCAACGTGTGGTCGTCATCGACTAGTGACTGCTCGAGCGGGACGGAGAGCGCCCAGACTGGTAACGGACAACAGAAGGGCAACAGTGCAGCAAATTACAGACCATCTTAATCAAACATACCCTTAAATGATCTCTGCACGCACTGTTCGCCGTACACTGCATCGGATGGGATATGGCAGCCGAAGGCCTGTTCGAACACCTTTGCTGTCTGCAGTTAACAAGAGAAAACGTCTCCAGTTCGCACAAGAGCACAAGGATTGGACAGTCGATAATTGGAAGCAAATTATGGGGTCCGATGAATCACGTTTTCTCTTGCACCATGCCAATGTCCGAGTGAGAATTTGGCGGAAACAGCACGAAACCATGGACCCCAAATGCATTGGTACAACCCTTCAAGCTGGTGGAGGCAGCGTTATGGTTTGGGGAATGTTTTCCTGGTATGCTTTGTGCCCTTTAATTCGTGTCTGACTGGCACATCATATCTAAACATCGTTGTGGACCAAGTGCATCCTGCCATGTGTATGGTTTGTCCCAATGACGATGGCTACTTTCAACAAGATAATGCGTCCTGCCAGAGTGCTCGTATTGTACAGGATTGGTTTAAGGAACATGCCGGTGAGTTTACTTTGCCTAGGTGGCCCCCACAATCTCCAGATCTCAACCCCATTGAGAATTTGTGGGATAAAGTTGAACGAGCCATAAGACATCTAGATCCACAACCATACAATCTCACACTCCTGGAAAGTGCTATTCATCAAGCATGGTCTCAGATTCCACAAACCACCTATCAACATCCCGTGGAGTCCATGCCACGAAGAATCTACGCAGTACTAAAGGCAAAAGGTGGCCCAACGAAGTACTAAGGGGGTACTCATAATAAAGTGGCCAATAAGTGAATACGAAAATCTCATGACAACTGAGTTTAGTGGCCTCCAAATTTGGAAAGATCCTACCACTTGTAAAATGCGCCATTCTGTAAAATAGGCAATAAACGTGACAAAATCGGGACTGTAAGCGGGTGTAGCAAGAGTTCTGTTCTGTTGAGTCCGTCGTGTAGAGCTACTTGGGTTGGAATGGCGGTATGAGGTTTGGTTTGAGCACCCGTTTCTCCGTTGACTAAAGCACGGCATCGTTGCTTCTGTTGTCATACATTCGTACTAGCTGCTCGGAATAAATTCCGCCTTTGAAAATCCTGCCGCCTGGAACCAGCTCATCGTGCATCACACACTCGTAATTCCACCAGACACATAGCATGAAATATTTCGCGTAGAAACGTCTGAGTTTTGTGTTTGTTTAAACTGGTTCACCACCGGTTGGAAGTGTCTGGATTATGCAGGTGATCCAATTTTTACCACCAGTTCCTATACACTTAATGAACCGAATGACATGTGGATGCTTAAGCAGTTTCTTGCAAACCTTATTGGGGGTTAAAGGGGGTCAGCTCATGTATCTCCTCTCACCATTTTCTGAAGACCTTCTCGAGCTTGTGCAAGCAGTCAGCTATTGTGGATTTCAAAACTTCTTTTATGGCCGATGAATTGTGGGTGCTGTTTGTTGGATTTGCCTCAAAATCAGTAAGCAGGAGTCTGAATCAGTGCAGAGGGATTTCCCAAACTTTCTTTCTCTCCAAGCTCATGTCGCAAAACGCGCACTTCTTGAACGAGATATGTCCTGCCCTAATGAATCTATCTATCTATCTATCTACACACACAAACATATACACTATTTAGACAATAGTCACCGGACACCCCTTCAAAAGCAAATGAATCGAGCCGCTGCGTTGTTAAGATGCGCGGTACAGCTGCAAACAGTATTGAAACTAGCATGCAGCAGACCGCGATCATATCGCACTGTGACGTTGGGTGAAAATGTCGCTGCGGGAGAGAACTGACTTTGAGAAAGGAAAAATTGTTGGTGTTATGTCAGTGGGTTGTCCATAAGAGAAACCGTGAGGCATTTAAACATACCCAAGTCAACACTTTTTTCTGTACTGAATAAGTAGAAGACACATGGCGTGCCTGAAGCAGGAAAACGTACCGGCAGTCCAAAGAAAATCGGTGACAGAGGACGTCGAAGCCTCAGGAGAATCGTTACAGCTAATCGCCGGAGTACTGCACAAGACCTCAGTGTACAGGTGAGTAAAAATGCTGGAACCTCGGTATGTACACGTGCCATTCGCAGAGAACTTCATTCCGTGGGTTACCTTGATGTTACCTTGATGTTACCTTGTTGTACCGTGGACATGAGGCTGCTCATAAGACTTTTATCTCCACTCGGAATGCTACTCGTCGTTCAGCATGGTGTAAAGAAAATTTATCATGGACCGTACATAAATGGAAATGGGTCCTATGGACTGATGAATCCAGATACATGATCCATCAGTCTCATGGCCGTGTGTGATTATGGCGGCCGCCGGGGGAACGCTAGTTACCCCAGTATACTGTTCCTACGGTCAAGTTTGGAGCTGGCAGTGTACTTGTGTGGGGGTGTTTTTTGTGGTATGGTCCCGGCCCATTCGTTATCGTGGACAAATCAGTTAAGTAGCTCGTCTACCTCGATATTCTGGACAATTATACCCTACCAGCTCTTTGGCAATACTAAGGAACCGAGCCTTGTTGGTACTAGCAGGATAATGCACAGAGCCATAAAGCAAGGACTGTTATGGCGTAGTTTGACGATAATGTCGTATCGTGTGTGGACTGGCCAGCATAGAGCCCTGATTTTAATCCCATAGAACACCTATGAGATGAATTAGAGCGCCACATAAGAAGTTTGGAACCAAGGCGTACTGCTAAGCAACAGTTAGGGGCAGCATTGTGTACTGAATGGAAGCGCATACCTAGCGCTGTGTTCCAAAACCTTGTCGAAAGCATGTCTCGAAGGGTCAGTGCATGCATTAAGGCCAAAAGTGGACCGACACCGTACTAATGTATGCCAATAAATGCTATGTTGTGTTTCTCTTCTAGGTGTCCGGTGAAGTTTGTCAATATAGTGTATATGTACAGTACGGCACAGAAGTCCCGAGAAACTCCATTTAAATTTTTATTAGTTGCTTTTCCAGAAAAAACAAGATATCCATTTCACTTTATGGCAAGGGGAATACTTTTAGGGCATAGAACCGGGTATGTGGTGACCTCGTAGAGGGCGGAGATCAGGGTCATTCAATAATTGCAGATGGAAAGAGGGATGAGTAGTGTAATCCATCACTGGAAGGATCTTTGTATTTGACGTAACATTACTATTACCTTTTTCCATATCTCTATTAAGGGAAATGTACGCCAATGTCGTGAAATTATTTTACTAAGAAATATTTCACAAATTTATATTGTTTCGCCTTTTAGTTTTGAAAACTTATAATAGTCGTTTTATGGCCAAGCTGACACTCTGTGGGAATAAATCCAAATTTGGATATGTTTGAAAAACGAGATGTTACCTTGATGGTTTGTAATGAATTCTGCTATCGTCGTTGCGGGCCATCAGTCCGCATCGGGTTGCGATATTATGCAAATAACACTATATGATCAATTATGCAGATTTCTGCCTGCTGTGTTTTTGCCCTCGGACAGTAGCGAAACGTTAGTGCCATTTAAAGTTTCTTCTGTCATTCGAAGGTCCGTAATGCTTATGTTCTATGTTATTTTGGGAAGATGACCCACACATATTTCACTCCGGATTATGTTCAGCTAATGGTTTTGTACTTTAGGACTGGTGAGAATGCTTCTCAAGCAGCTCGGCAATTTCACGAGCAAAACATTGGTAGGCCACAGACTTCTGTGAAAGGAGTCTGTAATTTATTACACCGTTTCACGGAAACTGGAAGCGTCGTAGAGCGAAACAGAACAGGAAGATCAAAATTAGTTACCAATGCAGACAAGGAAATCGACGTTTTAGCTAGTGTCGAAACAAATCCGACACTATCACTACAGCAGCGTGCCCAAGAGGCTGGTATGTCTCATACTCCCGTTCACAGAATATTGAAGGCAAATAGATGTCGTCCTTACGAGACACATTTCGTGCAGCAGCTTCAAAAAATCGACTACAATAGGCGACTACAGGTTTGCCTATGGGCACGGGAAGCCTCATCTTCACGGATGAAGCAACGTTTATCAGGCATGGGAAATCAAGTCGAAATTGGACTTATCACTGGCCATCCCCGAATCTTCATGTTCTTTCTAAGAGACATTCACAGTACATAGAAAAACGTAACGTATGGTGTGTATCTGTAACTATAGGTCCATTTTTTACTTAAATGAAGAATCAAATATCAATGCATTTGAATTGGGAACAATGACTATAGCATCTCAGCACAAGGTGACCTTACATTGCACTATTTATTGGGTTCTCGGAAAAGTCATGACGTATTTTGGCACCCGATGGCACTTGGGCGGTTTTGGAAGTACTAGATGCATGGCAGCTCTGTTATCGCTATGGCATTCAACAGGTGCCAGTTCTAGCTGCAGTCTTAGAAGAAAAGTGAGCGATTCGGTTGATTTGCAAAGATTTGACATCAAGTTGAAGATGGAAGACCAAACTGTGCATTTTCGCCATATTTTACTGTTTGACTTCCGTAAAAGGAAGATCGCACGTTAAGCTTGTGAAAAGCTGCGTAAAGTGTACGGTGATAACGCTTTACAAGAACGTCAGTGCCAGCGGTGGTTCGCAATATTCCGTGCTGGTGATTTTGACCTCAACGGTGCTCCTCGGTCCGGAAGGCCCCCGAGGTTGATGACGACCAAATCAAGGCATTGATCGAGTCAAACTCACGTTACACGACACGAGATATTGCAGACACATTGCACATTCATCATTCAAGCGTTCACGACCACCTGAAGATGCTGGAATACGTAAGAAAGCTCGATGTGTGGGTTGCTCATGAACTCAAAGAAGCGCAATTGACGGCGCATATAAACATCTGCGATATACTCATTAAACGTGAGGAAAACGATCTTTTTTTGAAGCGACTGATAACTGGTGAAGAAAAGTGGGTTGTGTGCAACAATGTGCTGAGCAAACGGTCTTGGTCCCGACGTGCTGCTTTGCCTCAAACGACATATAAAGCAGACATTCATCAGCGGAAGGTTCTGGTCTCAGTGTGGTGCAACTTTAAAGGTGTCGTGATTTTCGAGCTCCTACCACGGAACCAAACAATCAATTCGAATGTGTACTGTCGGCAATTGGACAGTTTGAACGAATCCATCATCCAGAAACGTCCAGTGCTCGTTCATCGTAAAGCTGTTGTGTTCCATCATGACAACGCGAGACCACACATAAGTTCATCACCCGCCAAAAATTATTGGAGCTTGGGTGAGATGTGTTGCCACACCCAGCATACTCGCCTGACCTTGCGCCGTCAGACTTCCACTTGTTTTTCTCTCTTCAAAAGTTCTTGCGTGGTATAACTTTCAATTCAGATGAGGCTGTAAATCAGCACCTTGTACAGTTTTTCGCCACGGAAGACAGGTCCTTCTATGAACGAGGCATTCTGCAGCTCACTGAAAGATGGCAAAAGGTTATCGAACAGACGGGCATTATATCATTGATTGATCTTTGTTCTTTCTATCAATAAATGACCTTTGCAAAACATGGCTAAAATACGTCAGGACTTTTCCGACAACCCAATACTTTACAACATCAGAAGATCTGCCCATAGAGCACTGCTGCGAACAAGATAGGAAGGAACAGCAAACTGATTAGAATAATAGATAGAAACAACTAACAGATTAGAAAAGTGTCATATGTCCTTTTGGAGTTTTTAGCACACCTTTTGTTAAAAAAGGTCGTGCTCGTGTTATCTGTTTGTCCGTCCGTCCGCCTGTAGACCCGATATCTCCACAAATATTAGTCTGATTTGAAAAATTATTTTTGCATTGGGAAGCTTGAAATATACGAATGATGATCCTTCATTTCGTTTTTTTTTAACGATGTAAAATTTCGTCGCTAGAGGGCGTAAATACAGATAATGTCGAATTCAAAAATACATTTTATTCCACATATTTTTTTATAAACAGCAGATTGAGAAAATTCTTTTTTCTTTCCATTCCATTTATGTCGAAGATTATTTTAGAAATTTTACTTTTTCAAATTACGCATAGATTTTCCGCTAGGTGGCGTAAAAGTAAATTACGTTTTCCCCGATATCTCTTCTTCTAAAACTCCGATATGAAAAACGTTTTCTTTAGCGGGTACAGCTCCTAATGGAAAATCTTTTGCACATGATTTATAATTTTTGGTAAAGAGTACTTTGGCCACCAGGGGGCGTAAGTGTTAAGTTTTGCTTCTAATGTATTTGCCATAAAATCTGAGCTTCTAAAATCTCGATTGAAAAAATTCTTTCGTGGTCCGAGGCCACTCACGTCGATAAACTTTTTCGGATAATTTTCCTCTTAAAATATTCCATAGTTTTTTGCCAGGGAGCATAGATATACATATATTTTATTTTTTTCAATATCTCTGCTTCTAATGGTCCGATTAAAAAAATTCTTTCTTTATTAGATAGAGTTTCCGGTGTGACATGTTTTTCATATAATTTGAAAATTTTCAAGTAGATCCTAGATTTTCCTCTAGGGGGCGTAATGGTAAATCGCGTTTCCCTCTATATCTGTTCATCTAAATCTCCGATTTGAAAAATTCTTTCTGCACCGGATACAAATCCTGATGGAAAATCCTTTGCACATAATTCCTAATTAAAAAATAATGGTTTGGCCATCAGGAGGCGTAAGTCTTAATTTCCGCTTCTGATGTATTTGCAGCAAAACATGAGCTTCTAAAATCTCGATTGAAAAAAGTCGTTTGTTGACCGATACTACTCATGTCAACAAACCGTTTAGAAACATAGTCTCCTTAAAATAATGTATGGTTTCTACGCCAGGGGGCGTAAATGTATATCTTATTTTTGTCAATGTTTCTACTTCTAGGAGTCCGATTTGAAAAATTTCTTCTTTGTTGGATAGTGTTTCCAATGCGAAATGTTTTTCATATAAAATAAAAATTTTCAAGTAAATTATGGACTTTCCGCTAGGGGGTGCAAAGGTAAATTGCGTTTACTGCGTTATTTCTGCTTCTAAAACTCCGATTTGAAAAATTCTTCCTGTATCGCATACAACACCTGACGGAAAATATTTTTCATATAATTTTCTAATGTTTGGTAAAGAATAGTTTGGCCACCAGGGAGCATATGTGTTAATTTCTGCTTCTGATGTATTTGCAACAAAATCTGGGCTCCTGAAAACTCGACAAAATTTTTTTTCTCTTGGACCGATATCGCCCATATCGAAAATATTTTTGAGAATACTGTCTTCTTAGATTAATGCATGGTGTTCCCACCAGGGGGCGTAAAGTCACATCTTATTTTTGTCGACATCTGTGTTTCTAAGAATCCGATTTGAAACATTCTTTCTGTATTGGAGATGGCTTCCGGTGCGAAATGTTTCTCATATAAACTCATATTTTTCTTAACGTACAAATCTGCAACCAGACGGCGTAAGCACAGGATTCCGTTTACAGCAATATCTGAGGGATTAAAAACCCGATTGAAAATCTTCTTTCTTTCGTCAGATCTATTGTTTTCCATACCGGTTCCGTTGACTTTGAATAGCTTTGATAAATTTAATTTGCGTCAGAACGGATTCAAAAGACGTGCTAATGACACCCGAAAATTCGGCGTCATCTTTCTTGTTTTTTTTTAATAAATCATGTTACTTCTTTGTTATAAACCGCTCGACATAAAAAATGCCACACCAGGAAGTACGATGTTGCGCCATGCAAACCGGTGAGTATTTGCTGACAGTTCGTTTATGTAAATGATTACAGTGCGAAACCGTCATGTGAGGGATGAGGGAAATGAAAGTGCAAAATGGCTCTGCGTAAGGTTTGGTCGTTCTCTCCCAGCGTGTGGACCATGCATCGGAGTGATCTCGGTGGAGAAACTACGTGTAAGGAGTGAGAATGCCTTGGCAACGTCATTTGGAGTTCTACTATCATGCACACAGACATCTTTATCAAAGGTTTCATCATAGGGCTACGTACTGCTAGTTGATCTCTGCGTCGCATCTCTGCTGAAAATCATCGGGATGCAATAATTTTGGGTCGAATGTGGCGACCGTGGTGCAATGTAGGCAACGTGCTTCGCCGGACGGGTGCACATAGGCGGACGTCAAACTTTCTCGATGGTCGAATTCCCTGGAGAGACGTTGCAGCCCCGCAAATCCACAGCGGACGACATTCGACGCGCCGTAGAAGCAGCTATGGTCATTCCCTTATCGACTAAGACTGTGAATCGCAAATTAGCTATGGCACATTTGCGCTCTCGGTAACCAATGCGACGACCGTCGCTCACAGCAGGATATATTCGCGTGAGATTGCAGTAGTTTCATACCAGACATGCGTGGAGGGATGAATGGAACCGTGCCGTGTTCAGAAACGGGTCTCGCTTCTCCCTCAGTGCCGCGGTATCATGTTTTATCGCCATATCTTCTTGGTGTCTCTGTTGCCAAGTTTCAACAAGACAACGCCTGTCCGCACACTTCTCACATCAGCAGACAGTGTTGACCAAGTGTCCAGGCGCTGACCTGTATAGCGCTATCTCTAAACACCAGCTTGATCTGTGAATGAATGAATTTAAAGCCTTTTCGCAGCTGAAAAGCTATTTCCAAGCTGAGCTGTTGTGACATACCTGCCAGCAGGACGCACATGACATAAAGGGCAGATAGGAATCAGAATACATGTCCGCGTAGCTTAATTGGTAGAGCAACTTATTCCGGAATGAGTGGACCCGGGTTCGAACCCCGGCGCGGATAAAAATGACGGAGAAATTAACTTTGTTATAATGGCGCCCGAACTACCCGGATGACCCGACCGTTCAAAATCTCGCATTGGTGTGATGTTATTTCCACACCGCGAGATAGGAAAAATCAGAGAATCCCTTCTCCAGTGCTTCGAAAAATAAATGTGTGTGACGTTGCATTCCACACACCAGATTGACTGGGAGTTCTCAAGTGCACGTTCTACAGTGGTTGTCTGCCTGCAACGATTCATGGTCACGGCTGATCCGTGGGCCATGCCCCCGGCCCTCTTTCGGGGGGGGGGAGATGTGACGTACCTGCCAGCAGGACGCACATGACATAAAGGCAGATAGGAATCAGAATACATGTCCGCGTAGCTTAATTGGTAGAGCAACTTATTCCGGAATGAGTGGACCCGGGTTCGAACCCCGGCGCGGATAAAAATGACGGAGAAATTCACTTCGTTATACTGTTTTTACAGGCGTTTAAGCCATTCTTTTTTGGCCACTAACCAACACACGGTCGTATCAGAATAATATGACCACCCCCGGAATCATGACGTACCCGCCCAGGTGCGTCACAGAGTACGTGACAAGGTCGACCACACGGAGCAATAAGCGGCCTGCCAGGACAGATGAGCCATAGTGCATAAGATCAGCACAGTGGGCAGAGGCAGTAATTTGACAGACGTTCAAAAAGGAATGATCGTCGGCTACTGCGCCAAGGGTGGAAGCATCTCAGAAACAGTAGACTTCGTCGGCCGTTTGCAAGGTGCTGTAGTAAGGTTGTACCAAGAATGGACCGCTGACACACCGAGTACCTCCCAACGTCATAACAGTCATGCCACAAAGGCTGTCGACACGAGAGGAGAACGTCGCCTTTGTCGACTGGCAAAGGGCAATCGGCGCGCAATAGTGCAACAATTGACCACGCAAATGAACGCTAGAGCACCCAGGTACGTGTCTCCGATAACAATAGAGCGAACCCTGTTTCGCATGGGTACCCGGAGTCAATGCTACGTCAAGGTTCCCATGCTAACCAAGGTCCTTCGGCAGCGACGTCTTCAGTTCACATGGGACTACCGTCACTGTACATTGGAAGAGTGGAAAAAGTTGCGTTCTCCGACGAATCGAGGTTTCTAGTCCACAGAAGTGACGGGCGGTGGCGGATACGGCGCCAGACACAAGAGAACCAACAATCGGACTCGCTCGTCGGTCGAATACAGGCCGGCGGTGGCAGTGTGCATGTCTGGGGAAGGTTTTCCTGGAATGACCTGGGACCGCTGCTATCACTGGATGGGTCCCTGGACGCGAATGACTACCTGTCCGTCCTCGCTGACCACAGCATGTATCCCTCCATGTTGGACGTTTACCCTGGTTGTGATGATGTCTATCAACAGGACAATGCGCCGTGCAACCTCGCTAAGGGTTGTGTGACATGTTCCAGGAACACTACAGCGCTGTCTCCGTTTTGTTTGGCCGATTAAATCACCAGAGCACTTGTGGGACTATTTGGATCGACTTCGACGTGGCGACCCACAACCTACGTCATTTCCGGGAACTCCGTGCTCTGCAGCAGTCCGAATGGGCACGTGTGCATCGGGTAACCTTCCAGGGCCTCATTGCGTCCGATGCCACGCCGTTTCTCCGCTGTCATCAGGGCCAAGGGTGGTTATTCCCATTATTAGGTAGGGGATCATATTATAATGACACGACTGTCCATACCACTTAGTTATTTATATGTTAAATAATAAATACATTTTTAAATTCGCTTTACTTACGGCACAGTCCATTATAGCTTGGCGAAGGACAAGGTTTTCCACAGCAAGAGTTTATAGGGCATCCGCCGCAAGGATCACCTTTTTTATAAATGCTTTCATCCTTGACGTTGCCCCTGGAAACAGATAAACACTAGTTATTTTTATTTCAATGTATTAAATAATCACATAATGAGCAAATGGAAGCTAGTATTTCTCCCGTGGAATCTGTACATATAAAACTGAAAGCCATCAGTGACTCGTCAACGAATCTCAGGAACTACTGAACTTAGAACTTTCATATATGGCGGGAATGTTCCTTTTACAACATAGAGGTGCACTAAGAACAGGGTTTTCCCTACGATAACTTTAAGGGGGTTGAAATGGGTTTTTAAATAACCCAGCTTTGATAACGCTGGGTCGTTTTGCAATGATCGAGTCATTGTTGCCCAGCAACTGAAGCCCCGCCCTAAGTTTTGAATGACTTGAGTTGGCCTGCTCAGTACATATTGTGTTCTAAATTTGTTTGTTTTGAATTTATTTAACAAAAAACCTTAAAAATCGCAAAAAAAACCCCCGCTATATCATAATATTTAAACATTTATTATCGTTTGACATATCGACTGTCAAGGTCTTTTGATTTGTTCTAAATTTATTTTACAAAACAACGTTTTGAAAATGTCATGTAAAAAGCGCTATATCATATGCTTTGCATTTGAACATTTGACATAATGAATGTCAAGGTTTTTTGAGTCAAAATCAAATTACCAACATTCGTTTTCACCGAAGGAACGGTGACGTCACATAAGTTTTTTTTTTTTTTTTTGAGTCAAAATTAAATTACCAACATTCGTTTTCACCGAAGCAACGGTGACGTCACATAAGTTTTTTTTTTTTTTGAGTCAAAATTAAATTACCAACATTTGTTTTCACCGAAGGAACGGTGACGTCACATATGATTTTTTTTTTTTGAGTCAAAATTAAATTACCAACATTCGTTTTCACCGAAGGAACGGTGACGTCACATAAGTTTTTTTTTTTTTTTTTTTTTTAGTCAAAATTAAATTACCAACATTCGTTTTCACCGAAGCAACAGTGACGTCATATAAGTGGTAAGGTGACTGCAATAAATATAAATATGCGGGTCGATTTTCATAGTAATTGCAATTTGAAAAAAAAAAATGTTTCCTCCTTGAGATATTAGAGATAGCAAAACAATTTCGCTCACGCTTCCAAAAACATCTGACTTGCTAGCTTTTAAGTGTACAGTTTCGAACAAAATTGTTTATAAGCAAAGTTCTTTTTACATTTATGCTGAAAGTAACAACGTATTTTGTTCTGTTGTCTATTAATATTTTAACGATGAAAGTGAAGAGTAATGACGTATTTTGATTTGTTTCGTGTAGGCTTAAAGTTTTAAATTTACTGTTATGAACGAAATTGCTTAAGTGTCGCCTGGCAGAAGAAGTCAGGCAGACATGTTTCCCAAAGAGCGAAGAAATATGCAGTGTATGGTCATTTCAACTGTATCATATATATCATCTGTATTTCAACTGTTTAATATAACGTTCGAAGAACGGGTATTTAGTTTGTTCTCTATAAATACAAGAGGTAGCAGGTACAATAAAACAAATATTTAACTGGAGTGAGTCGTTAAGAGGAAAAACCTTTTTAGAACAAATTTTGTTACAGTTTAAATGGATGGATAGCTTAAGGCTCTACGAGACCCGCCATCTTGTATTGTGCCATCTGTTGTTAACCAACGGGCAAGCGTATTTTACAAATTACTCGGGTAATTTTGCACATTTTGGAACACCGTTTGTGGCTAACGCAAGATATATGATAAATAAAGAGTTCCCTGGTTTCAGATTTTCATTTTGGACTCTTTAAGTATTTCTTATTAATTAATAAAACTATGGAAGACGCCTTGGTACGACTTTCGCTGCACATAAAAAATGAAAGGAAAGGTCAATAAACATTCTGAAACCAGGGAACTCTTAATTTATCATATATCTTGCGTTAGCCACAAACAGTGTTCCAAAATGTGCAAAATTGCCCGAGCAATTTGTGAAATATGCTTGCCCGTTGGTTAACAAGAGAAGGCAGCAATACAAAATGGCGGGTCTCGTAGAGCCTTAACATAGAGAAAAATAACTCATGGAAACAAGCAATAGAGAAATAACACGTGAAAACATGTAACAGAAATATAGCACATGGAAATAACCAATAGAAATATACTTCATGAAAACAACCAAATATAGCACATGGAAACACATTAGAAATATAGCGGGAAACGGACTGTGTCAAATGAACTTTAATGATTGATACGTAACAGAATAAAGACGATTTCCCATCACTTTGATAAGTCTCTTTGATGATAGCTGGTTCGACTCAGCAGAAATGCATAACGGTAATATTTGAAATTTAACGCTTTTGGAACGGAACATGCGATAAAGACGGAAGAAGTGTTCCAAGTTTAATGGAGTGCTCAAGCGTATTTCAATTATCAATTATAAAGTCTGTTTCTGGCTTTACATCAATAGAAGGGAAATAACTGCGGAAGGAGTCATTAGACAGCCAACCCTAAAACTGAAACTTTGGTGAGAAAAATAACTTCTAAATTCCTGTAGTGGACAGTAATTATTATAAAATATTACAGCAGCCGCTCTAGTCCAGATTAGTCAAGATTTTAGACATCTTTCTCCACACTGGGTGGGGTTTAACATCGGAAGCACGGATGAAATGAATATATGTCACAGTTTGAACGCTTACATCTTCGAAATTAATAATCATAGAGCAATAAATAATACATCATTAAATAGTTAATAGATTCCTATTTATAACAAATCAAGTTTCAAGCCTCCACTTTTTAACCCTTCGATACAGTAGCGTTAGAAAATTAAGTTAAATTTTGCGTGATTTTGCTTCGCAGGTTGACAACTAGTGAATAGATAATGATAGCGATGACCTCAGCCCCGCATTTCGTAGCTGACGGTCATAGCTAACGGGCGTATTTGATAAACCGAAATAAAGTGACTTTAAACTGTATTTATTTTTTAGATAAAAAATAATTTGGTGTCGAAAGTTTAGAAATGCCGCGAAAATCCAGGGAAAATTGCTATTGTATAAGAACCGACGAAAGTTGAAGAAACAGCTAGAGGGAAGCAAGAGAAATCCAAAAATGCCAGCTAAATCATCAACCGGAAGGTCACGGAAATGTAGGGAGCGTCAAAATTCTGTGCGCTAGGATGCGTTTCACCCGAGTTCGGCTCTAGAGCCACAACCTTCTACTTCAACTGCACAAATTGAGTCTGAACAGCAAGAACAGATGGAGATTGATGTCATCGATCCAAATATTCAAATTTTCACACCGAGCATGGAATACCAATGTACATCGCCAGTCTTCACAACTTCGCTGGATAATGAATGTATCATGTCTCTAAATTTATACACCGTCGATGCATTCTGAATCTAGACAAGAACAAGAGCAAAAACAGGAAGAGTACATTAAGCCCGAGACATATCGCCAAATTTATAATAAGGCAAGTAAGGAGTTTGAAAAGTTGTTTCTGAAGAACGATTTCTTCAGAGACAATTTTAGCGATAACTACTGACAACAATGATACTACGCCTTCTACTTCTACTAACATTAATTTGTAATCAACGTAAGTTACTGTGAATTGCATATAGTATAAGTTGCTTTTATGTAAATAAAGTAAAACATTTCTTTCGTTTTATTTTTTAAATATTTTATAGATATCTGACAAAAATCAAAGAGGCACAGTAGCAACTGTGCCATAACCTACAATGTAGGGCTACGTCAACTGTGCATCGCCAAATACTTTAAAGACGTAGAACTAGCGAGATACTGCCATGAAATAGTGACAGCTGACGTCAACTGTCTTTTGCTGAATAGTTTAAGAACGAACGTTGAAATAGTAAGATAGTGCCATGAAATAGTGACAGTTGACGTCAACTGTCCATCGCTGAATACCTTAAGAACGTTGAACTAGTGAGATAGGGCCATGAAATAGTGACAGTTGACGTCAACTGTCCATCGCTGAATACTTTAAGAACGTAGAGCTAGTGAGACAGTGCCATGAAATAGTGACAGTTGACGTCTGCTGTCCTTCGCTGAATACTTTAAGAACGTAGAACTAGTGAGATAGTGTCATGAAATAGTGACAGTTGACGTCAACTGTCCTTCGCTGTATACTTAAAAAAAGTAGAGCTAGTGAGAAAGCGCCATGAAATAGGGACAGTTGACGTCAACTTTCCTTTGTTGAATACCTTAAAAACGTATAACTAGTGAGATAGTGCCATGAAATAGTGAGAGTTGACGTCAACTGTCCGTCGTTGAACACTTAATGAGCCGCCCCGGTGGCGCAGTGGTCTAAGCGATGGCCTCTGATCATTCGTCCGAAATGGATCCAGGTTCGAATCCCGGTGAGGCATGGATGTTGTGTTTGTCTTACGGCACTGGCTCTCTTCCTTCCCTGGAACCAGTGACACTAAATTAGGGACGGGTGACTGCTTATAGCCCATTATTGAGTTGCTCACGGGGGTCGCTAAACCTCCAATAAAAAAAAAAAAAAAAAAAAAAAAAGAGAATACCTTAAGAACGTAGAACTAGTGAGATACTGATATGAAATAGTGACAGTTGATGTAGTTCTACGTTGTAGGTTGCGGCATAGTTGCTACTGTGCCCCTTTGATTTTAATGTCTAAATAATACGGAAGGAACACATTAACCTCATGAAGGTACATTACTAATTTCAAAATACGCAATATGGCAATTACGGAATGAGACAGATTTTTAAAAAATCCTCATAACACACACGAGTCAAGAAGGCATGGTATTTTGATAAGTCATTTTTCAGCTATGTGGTGGCAACAGCGTTACATGAGAATTGCGCACATGATTATTTACGCTGTGCATGACGTCATTTGATGGAAGAACATCGCTATAGTTCTGTCATGGAGCATAGAGCAAATATCGAGTTCTGTTCAAAAAATAGTAAAACTGCATCTGGGACAGCAGAATGTTTGCGTGATGTGTATGGAGCTGATTGCCTATTTCGTACACAAATGTTCCGATGGTATGCACGTTTCAAAGATGGGCGGACAGATTTGGAAAATGACGGAAGGCACGGACACCCGATTTCAGCGCTCATGTCTGAACTCATTGAGAAAGATCGCAAAAGAAAATCATGCAATGCATTGATTATGATACGCTTTCTGACATACCAGAAATCATTACTCAAGTTATGAGGATAATGGCTGTGGAATAAATCTCGCTCCTGTGCCCTGACCTTTGACCCCATTTAGATTATATTAAACAGAACCAGTTCAGTTTATCTCTGGAAGAACGTGATGAAGTGTTGTCGCAATCGAAGCATTTTTAGGTAAGTTATAACGCATATGGGCGATGGAATGGATCCCGCTCCTATGTCCTGACCTTTGACCCCATTTTGTCCATTTTCAAAAGAGTTCCTTCCCAGGTTGTCCCTTACCACATACTAAAATTTCATCGAAATCGAACCATTTTTACGCGATTTATCGTGCGGACAGACAGACGGTCGGACAGAGCTGGAGCATATGCGCTTCTTCAACCTGGAAAGCTTAAAAAATCGATCCTTGTGTAACCTTGAGGATAACAGAATGTCAGCTCGGTATTAATAAGGAGACGATTTGTATAATTTTAATGCAAGATTTGGGGGGGGGGGGGGATTTTGTGCTCGTTTTGCACCGCGTGCTTTGTCAGGCGACCAAAAACATGCACAAGTGAAGTACGCAAAAGACATCCTGGAGACTGCACAAACAATGCAAAATTTCCTCCAATGCATTGTGGCACGTGACAATACATGGCGTTTTTGTTTCGATCGTGAAACATCAGAGTTCTCAGTGGAAGTCGCCACAGTCACCCAAAGGAAAGAAGATCACATTACAGAAGTCCAAAATCAAAACAATACTTGTGTGCTTTTACGATAGCAATGAAATTCTGCAAACACGAGCTCATTCCTGAAGGTACAACTATCACTGGCAATGCTTACACATCCATTTTGGAACGATTGTGTAAGAGGATTATTCGTGTCAGGCCTGAGTACAAAAATAGGCAATGGTTCCTTCTTCATGATAACGCACCCGCACACAGTGCAGTTCGTGTACAGCAATTTCTGACGGGAAAACAAGTGTGTGTACTCAACCATATCCCCTAGTCTCTCGATTTGTTACCGTGAGACTACTTTCTATTCCTTAAATTAAAGCTGCTTTTAAAAGGAAAAGTTTTTGAAGATATACCAAGAACTGTGACATCAGCTCTTCACTCCCTATCTAAAGATGACCTTTGCAAGTCCTTCCTTTCGTTGGTTGATCATGCCACTTTTTGTATTAACACAGGAGGGATGTACTTCAAATAAAATATATTCCCGTAAGTTTTCCTTTTTTTCCATTAAAAAAAATCTAGTCTCATTATTTAATTGCCGCACTATGTATTTATATATTATAATTAGTTCTTAATCTACAAGTGTAGTTCTTAATCTACCAGTGAAGTTCTTCATCTAGAAGTGTAGTTCATGTACTACCAGTGTATCTACTAGTGTAGTTTCTTAATCTACAAGTGTGTGTTCTTAATCTACCAGTGTACCTACACAATATAAAGTGTAGTTCTTCATCCACCTCTGTTCTCCATCCCTTATAACTCGGTGAAATCACTTCGTAAAATAGAAGCAAATTGACAATGTTCCAGTCAGTAGACAAAGGAGAATTACCAACGCGGAAGTTGAAGTCGACGCCATAAACGATTTAACTCTTTTACCCTTCTCGAGAGACTTCGATAGACAGAATAGCAAGCAACGTCTGTGTTCTGAATATGCACCATTGTTCACTTAATAAGAACCGCTACATTTAGAATACATTATCTAACCCGTCTCCATTGTTCCGCTACACATTCGCGTGTTGAAACACCTGCTACGCTTTTCTTTAGGAAATTCGTTTCAAGTCATAAAAAAATGTCATAGGAAGGGCAAAAAAGGTATCGAATGACGCAAGTATTATTACCTTGCACAAATATATTACAGAAATAAAAAAGAAAGAAAAAAAAAAAAAGGAGGAGTGCGTGTCTCACTGACTGTCTGTAGAGTTCTCAATGACAAGAACTTTCCAAGAGGTTATCCGGACGTGAACCACGGTTGATGAACTTGGTTCGATTGCTGACTCAGCTAACGAAGATGCGACCTAACACGAGAGTTCCATAAGGAATCATATCATGACCTCACGCAGCCCTACACAAATTTGACACGCAATTGAAGCAGACAACCCGAATCGACGAAACCAAGCGCTCATTCCCGAATAAAATTCAATGCATGGAGATGTTTCTTCTCAAAAATAAATTAATTTCTGAGAAATTAATTTTTTGAAAATTTCACGTCAAAATTCTCAAAATGTCTCTCTATTCTAAAAATAAGGAAGTGCCGCTGTTTTAGAAATTTCACGACACTCTTGCTTTCCTAGCTCGCAGCGCAAAACTTATCAAACACAAAAATACGAAATTTACATCGTTTGTAGAGAATTGTTTCGAGAACATGCTGAAATAAACCGTTTTTTGATTCTGGCGATACTTCAAATGCTATTGTATTTCAAAGTGAAGGTAAGCAAAAAAGTGCTATCAGGTCGCGTTCCGGACACACTAACAGCAACGGAACCACGAAACTTTGTAGGCATGTGGTGCCGTGACCGACATTTTGCACCTCGTCGCTCTTTTTTTGAATTTCGATTTAGTTTACGAGAAATTCAATTTTTAAATTACACAAAATTCTCTATTTCGCAAAGGGTACCATTAAAAAAACGGATATATGGCAAACTATAAATCATAACGCTTTGCAATTTTTACAACATAAACTTACAACTATCATCCCTTTTTGACAAAACAAAATTAAGAAAAAGTCACTTTCTGATTTTTAAGTATTTTTTAAAGACGCAAAGGAAAGAAACGAACGGCTTGTCTGTCTTCACGATAACCACAGAGGAACGTTCTGGTCCCCTGACATGCTGCCATAGTGACGTAGATAATTTGTTATGCATATGTTTTGTTGGTAAAGCTATCTCAGTTGTTTAACGGTTTAGCAAAACGGTTTACGCAAATGGTTTTTGGACCGCTTTTGTTTTCCTAAGTGGTAAATTTAGTAAGTGCTATAAGTTCAAAATACAAAAGTCCGCCCTTCCAAAAAAATGGCGACAGTAAAAAAAACTCGGAAACTTCGGAATGGCGGCGGAACAAAGTCCTTCAATATAAATAGAAGGAAAATGAAAAACGTTCCCCAAAAATTCAACAGGGAGTTCACCAGGAGCGAAACAAAAACTGTAAACAAGTTGGCATCTTGGAATCGATACAGCGCAAAAAGTATTGAACAATTAGGAGATCATTTTCATTTCGTCAGATGGTATCACCGGAAAGAGACAGTCGAACACATTTGTACACAATTCTGACATATAAGTTCAAACAACAAAAGTCCGCCCTTCCAAAAAATGACGACAGTTAAAAAACTCGAAAACTTCGGAATAGCGGCCGAGCAAAGTCTTTCAATAAAAATAGAAGGAAATTGAAAAAAACGTTCCGCAAAAATCCAACAGGGAGTTTACCAGGAGCGAAACAAAATTTGTAAACAAGCCGCCATCTTGGATTCGATACAGCGCAAAAAGTATTGAAGAATTGGGAGAACATTTTCATTTTGTCAGATGACATCACCGGAAAGAGACAGTCGAACACATTTGTCGACAACAAAGTCCTTCAATAAGAATAGACCCGAGCGCTGCTCTGGAAACGAACGTAGCGAGCTTAGAGCCGCTGGCCCTGGTTCGTAAAAAAATCCGGATGTTCAAACATTCTTAACAAAAGCAATCTGAAATTATTATATACTTTGGAATTTATTGTTCTGTACCAACCAAAGGCATTTTTAATGGTGGGTCCGTTAATTTCAGCGAAAGTTAACATTAAAAACCAAATCTGTCATATCCTTATGGTTAGAAATCATTTTTCTTTTTCGTCAGGGCTTTTGGGGAGGCATCGAGACGGTTTACCCTTAAAAAAAGAATTTGCAGACGTAAACGTTTTTCCAACGTTGCAGACGCTGAACTACAGGATGTCTATAAACGAAGTATGCCACTTCAGCATGCTATTAAAAATTACAATAGAAAAAAAACTTGCTTTAAACATCAAGAGACGTGGCAAGTGTTAAAGTTTGTTAAGTCAGATGATAGATGGCACCAGGTGTCTCATGTACTGGGAAATCTCGAAAACCCTCACGAAGACCCCACACTACTTTCGCGGATCTGTTTCAGCGATGAGTCGACATTCCTTGTCTCTGGTAGAGTGAATAAACATGACTGCCGAATCTGGAGCACGGAAAATCCCCATGTGGTCTTAGCACACGAGAGAGACCGCCCAAAGGTTAGTGTCTGGGCTGGACCAATGGAAGACAGAGTGACAGAGCCCTCTTTCTTCGCTGAGCCAACCGTTACTGGCATAACGCACCAGGACATGTTAGAACAGTTCCGCAACGCACAATTCCGGGATATTCAAGACATCATTTACCAGTAACATGGACCACTACTGTACTGGTCTTAGGATGTACGCCGATCTTTAGACCACTATTTTCCAGAGCGTTGGATTAGACTTGGGTGTCCGACGGCATGGAGACCACCGTTATTCTGATATTACAACATACGATGTTTTTCTTTGGGGCTTTATTAAGGACATTGCGTACAAGAAAAAGGTTACATCTATCACTGAACTCAAAGAACGCATTACTGCGGCCTACCTCCTTGTTACCCCTGACATTCTGCAGTGTATGTGGGTGGAACTGGACTATCGCTTAGACATCCTGAGAGCAACCAATGGATCACACGTGGAGACCTACTGACATTAAAACAAACTTTCACAGTTACCACGTGTTTTGACATTAAAAGTAAGTTGTTATTGTATTTATTGTAGTTTTTATTTTCAATACCACATTGAAGTTATATATTTCATTTATGGACACACTGTATATGCAAGTGAGTGGCCAAGTACACCCGACAGTTTGTCAGTGGTCCGTTTCAGAAGTATGGAGTACATTGTTGCGATCTACTAATATTATGCGTCCCAAACCCTGTTGACTTTTCAGGCTCCAGACGTATCATATGAACTTCTTGAACTAAACTTGAACAACACCAATGGAGATTGCCTCCTAATTTTCCACTTCGCAAATTATAACGAAGTAAATTTCTCCGTCATTTTTGGTCTACGCCGGGATTCGAACCCGAGGCCGCTTATTCCGGAACAAGTCGCTCTACCAACTGAGCTACGCAGACATTTTATTCTGATTCCTATCTGCCTTTATGTCGTGTGCGTCCTTCGGGCAGGCACGTCACATCATCTCCCCTTATTTTTTTTTTTTTTCTTTTTTCGAAGTGCTGGAGAAAGGATTCTCGTATTTTTCCTATCTCGCGGTGTGGAAATAACATCACACCAATGCGAGATTTTGAACGGTCGGGTCATCCGGATAGTTCGGGCGCCATTATAACGAAGTAAATTTCTCCGTCATTTTTGGTCTACGCCGGGATTCGAACCCGAGGCCGCTTATTCCGGAACAAGTCGCTCTACCAACTGAGCTACGCAGACATTTTATTCTGATTCCTATCTGCCTTTATGTCGTGTGCGTCCTTCGGGCAGGCACGTCACAAAATATCTGTTGCATTTATTCCTTTTTCCAGTAAAGATGTAGAGTTGCACGAATATTTCAGTTCTTAACTGACTATCCCCAAAGCTGTGCCAACATCGGATGCCATGACTCTAATTTTGGTTATAGGTATGGATTTGGATTTTATACGAGAGTTGTACCGAAGGTAACGCAAAAGTGGGCATAACGTTCTTATTAACTGCCATAGGTCATTCAAATTGAACATGTTGGTAGAGAAACTCTTCCTCTATAGTAACCCTTCTTCTTCATTGCAGGTAAATAACGGATTCCAAGCAAAAGCAACGTGCCGTCATTGAGTTCTTGACGAAGGAAGTGTGCAGGCTGTCCGACATCCACAGAAGGCTACACAATGATCACGGAGATGACACGATTGACAAGAGCAATATGTACAGATGGATGAAGACGTTTAAAGAAGGAGAAACCAACATTGAAGACAACCCACGCAGTGGGAAACCATCAACTGCGACCACTGATATCAATCATCAACGAATGCATGAATTGATTCGTGTGGAGAGACTAGTCACAATCCGTGAGCTTATTGCACAACTGAACTGTGGTCACAATGCCATACAGAAGATGATGGAAGACTAAGGGTATCGGAAAGTATGTGTAAAGTGGGTGCCTTGGCAGTTGTCACCGGATTTGAAGCAGAGAAGGGTGGAAGTCTGCTCTGATCTGCTGGTAGCGTTTGAAGCCAATGAAAGCACGTTTTGTTCCGATCTGGTGACAGGGAATGAAACGTGGGCGTAACTTTCCGATCTGGAAACGAAGAATCAATCCATGGAATGGCGTCACACCTCTTCACCAAGGCCTAAGAAGTTCAAGAGCCAGAGATCAGCACAGAAAGTCATGATGACTGTTTTTTGGGATGACAGTGGTGTCATTCACCTTGATTTTCTGGAACGTGGCCGTACTGTGACCAGCGAGCTGCACATTGAGACACTCAAGAAGCTTAGAGAAGCCATAAGGATGAAGAGACCGAACAAGAATCTGAAAAGAATCTACATTCACCATGACAATGCCAGACCACACACATGTTTAGAAACAAATGAGGCGAGCAGCAAATTAAGCTGGTCGGTGGTTCCCCATCCAACGTACAGCCCGTATCTGGTGCCCTCCGAGTTCCATCTGTTCGGTCCAATGAAGGACAGTCTCCGAGACAACGATTTGATAACGCAGACGAGGTAAAAGTGGCTGTGTAGAAGTGGGTACAACAGTCCACACCTGAATTTTTTCAAAGAGGATTCGAGAGTTGGGTTTAACAATGGTGCAAATGCATCGCTTGTGATGGAGACTATGTCGAGTAATTTGTATAGAGAATGAGTTACCCTACTAACATGTGGAATTTGAACAACCGCTGTCAGTTAATAAAAAAGTTATGCTCACTTTCGCATTACTTTCTGTACAACCCTCGTACTATTCTTGGTTTTACGTGCAATGACACGTACATTCACGGACAATGAAATTTGCGCACCAAGAAGGATACATCGGATTGAACTGAAATTTTATGGACGTAATGATACAGATGAATGATACACATGATGGCAGAAACAGAGCTGCAGGACAATTACAGAGGGATCTGTGGCACGCAGTCCGGTCATCTTCAATAGCGCGTCGCACCGCCTCGTGACGCAGTAAATGCTGCAATACGGTCCGGTATGGAGGCGTACAGACACCTGATGTTGTCCCGCGGCAGACTGGCCCACACGTGTTGGTCGACGTGCTCCAAATACCAGATAGTGCGACACGGCGGCAGACGGCGTTTAACCTGGTACCACATATGCTCGATAGGGGACATAACCGGGGAGCGGGCAAGCCATGGAAGAGTCTGAACAGGATGCAGTCAGACCTGGGCAACCCGAGCCGTGTGCGGGCGTGAATTATCCTGCTGGTACAGCGCAACTGGAATCCCGGCCAGGAAAGGGAGCACACGAGGCCTTAGGATCTCATCCACATACCGCTGTCCCGTCAATGATCCAAGCACCACTACTTGAGCTGATCAGCTATCGTAGGCAATGGATACCCAGACCAAAATAGCTGCAGTGGGGGAGGTGTGGCGCTCGATAGCGAGGTTGGTATTGTGCCGTT
The DNA here is from genome assembly GCA_039090855.1 of Macrothele yani. Classification (NCBI taxonomy): domain Eukaryota; kingdom Metazoa; phylum Arthropoda; class Arachnida; order Araneae; family Macrothelidae; genus Macrothele; species Macrothele yani. The sequence continues at coordinate 32,579,378 of CM077025.1, forward strand.
GACCCAGGAACCTCCACACCCAAACGAAGTGGCACTCATCGCTAAACACCACACGTCCTCAGTCTGTGGCGTTCCACGTCGCTCTTTCCTGACGCCACTGCACACGGAGCCGCCGATACTCTGGTGTTAATGCAGCACACGTAATTGGCGCTGGGATCTCAGATTCGCTTCCACGATGCAACGGGAAATGGTTCGTGGGAACACAGGAGCCGCTACATCTGCCTGTATAGTGGACCGGGTCTCCGTGGGATCCGTTCGTGCCTGGCGCACGATCCGTCGATTCTCTGTACAGGTGGTCCTCCTGGTCCGTCCGGAGTCGCTCCGCCGTGTGGCAGTACCTTCACGTGTCCACTTCTTCGAAGAGAGTCGGACGGTATGGTCAGAACGATCCAAGTGGCGGGCTATACGGCGCGCCGACCACCCTGCGGTTTTCAGCCTGATGTTCAGGCCTCTCTCAAAATCCATACGTTGAGTAAATCGACGACTCCTGAATCTACCCGGCATTCTTATCACTCTGTACTCTTGCTTGCGTCGGCCAGTGCTCTTCGCTTTCATGGGGCATCGACTACACGCAGGTTTTTTAGCTGCCGGTTCGACCTTGCAGTGTCACCACACTCTGTGCGGTCATGCGCACTCGCACCAAATGTGGATCATTTGCATACCAGCACGCACTCCAGCTATGTGCAAAGTTTCGCGGTTGTAGTATGCTTTCTTCTAGGTGCGCAAATTTCATTGCACGTGAGTGTACATCCAACATGGGGAATTTGCGCAAGGAAAAACGGACAGATATACGAACTACATTTCGAGCATAACACTTACAATAAAATAAAATACTTCAGACGTTACTGTTCTCCTTTTGGTTTCCTAGCGATTTTAAAAACATGACTATTGTGGAAGGATTATAAATGGAAAGTCTTTTATGTTGAAAGAATATGAAAACATGAAGCTCTTATGTTCAAGTAGTATAGATAACGAGTTTCTTATATTGAAATGTTTGAAAACATAAGTTTCATTTTGAAGGTGTACAGATAATGTGCTTTATGTTAAAGGAGTGAAGATAATGAGTCCTATATTGAAGGAATACAGATAATGAGTCTTACGTTGTAGGAGTACAAAAACATGAGTATTTTATGTTGATGGAGTATGAAAACCTGGGACTCTTATGTTGAAGGAGTACGTATAGACCTTGCGTCTTTTATGTTGAAAGAGTAAGGATAACGGGGAACCTTATGTTGAAGAAGTATAGATAATGAAGGTCTTATTTTGAAGGAGTGTAAAACATGAGGCTCCTATGAGGAAGAAGTATAGATAATCAGTTCATTTAGTTGAGAAAGTATGAAAACATGAGACTATTTTGTTGAAGGAGTGCGAAAACATTAACTTCACGTTGATGGAGTATGAAAACATGGGACTCTTATGTTGAAGGAGTACGTATAGACCTTGCGTCTTTTATGTTGAAAGAGTAAGGATAACGGGGAACCTTATGTTGAAGAATTATAGATAATGAAGGTCTTATTTTGAAGGAGTATGAAACATGAGGCTCCTATGAGGAAGAAGTATAGATAATCAGTTCATTTTGTTGAGAAATTATGAAAACATGAGTCTATTTTGTTGAAGGAGTGCGAAAACATCAGCTTCACGTTGATGGAGTATGAAAACATGGGACTCTTATGCTGAAGGAGTACGTATAGACCTTGCGTCTTTTATGTTGAAAGAGTAAGGATAACGGGGAACCTTATGTTGAAGAAGTATAGATAATGAAGGTCTTATTTTGAAGGAGTATAAAACATGAGGCTCCTATGAGGAAGAAGTATAGATAATCAGTTCATTTAGTTGAGAAAGTATGAAAACATGAGACTATTTTGTTTAAGGAGTGCGAAAACATCAGCTTCACGTTGATTGGATGTAGATAATGAGTTTTACATTGTAGTAGTCCGAAAATATGAGTGTCTAACGCAGAAGGAGTAAGGGTAACGAGTATCTAATGTTGAAGAAGTATAAATAACGAGTGTCTTACGTTAAAGTAGTACGGAAACATGAGTTTAGTATGTTAAAGAAATATAGGTATTGAATCTCTAATGCCAATATAGTATAGATAATAAGTCTTTTATGTTGAAGAAGAATAAAAATATTTCTCTTATTTTGAAGAATTTTAGGTATTGAATCTCTAAGGTTGGAGGAGTAGAGATAAGTGTGCTACGAAAAAAACCCCGGCTTATTGATTCCAAATATTTTGCCGTTGCAAAATTAAATCAGTTCTGTCTAAAAAATCGCGAGTATTGTAGATTGTGTAATATTTTGATATAAACATGTAAAAGAAGTTACTATTCATAAAAATATTTTTTTCATTACATACGCTGGGCCGTAATTGCAGGTGTATAGCTCCACGTATTGTTTTCCTTTTTTATACATCGTAAAACCACAGCCAACTCGCCAAGTTTTAGCCCATATGACCTATAAAGAAAGTTACAGATGTATAATATTTCTAGTTACTGTCAGTCTCACAATCAAACAAGATGTAGATATAAGTGTGTCTCTAATGCTTCGAGTTAATGTTAGTCTCATAATCAAACATGATGCAGACACTAATTAAAAAAAGTTAGGGATATTGAGGTTTAGAAGGGAAAACGTGGGGACATGCAAATTTAGGGACTACTGGAGGTCGGCTACACGTCATTTGCAAATTAGCATCATGACAGCACAACACGTGGCGTGCAAGCTCCGATAAGAGCACTCTGCGAGAAGTGGAAAATATGTCGTTTCACTGCTCGGTGTTAACGTTGCTGAAATATTGCCTTCAGTGTAAGATTAACCTGAAATGATGTCCAGACGACGTTTAAGCATTTGGCAAAGAAATAGTGCTGCTAGCATGCTACAGGCATGTGTACGGTAAATCGATGTGGCTGCTGCTATAGGAGTTTCCGAAAGTGTAGTAAGTCGGCTACACAGAAGTTCTTTACGGCATGTAAATGTTGCGGATCGACACAGGAATATTCACCCGAGGATAACCACCAAGATGCAAGTTCCCTACCTGAGAGTAAGTGCTCGAAGAAGGCATAGTTTCAGCAGTAGCCAACTCCTGGAATCACGTCGAGCAGCTTCTGGTGTCACAGCACTCAAACGGTATGAAACCATCTTCCCAAGTATGGACTCAGAGCAAGGAGGCCACTATTATGTATGATATTTACATCAGCTCACCGTCGTGAAATATGTTCCAGGGCCCAACAGTACCTTTCATGGAACACAGAGTGGCATCATACTTTTCACAGACGAATCCCGTTTCGCTCTTTGTACTGATACTCAACGATGACACGTGTGGAGGAGATCAGGTACACGTATACCACCACACTATAAGCAGTCCGTCCACCCTTGCCAACGGCAGTCAATTCTGGTCTAGGCAGTAGTGTGTTTTAATGGCCGTACTTCTTTGTGTGTTTGTTAAGGCAACATGAACGCCTCACAGTACCGAAACGAGATTACTGTGCCTATTTTGACACTATTTCATGCAGCTATTGGATATGCATTCCGTTTTATCGGTGACAATACAGACACTCGTCCGTTCCTGGTGTGTGCGTTTGAAGCTGGAATATCCTGCGATTGAATCTTCGGAGGTCTTCTGACCTTAATCCTATTGACAATATTTGGGAGGCTGTACACCTACGTCTGGATAACCAGGTTCCATACCCCAGTACAATGGCTGACTTCCGTAACGTGTTGCTTGTAATATTGGACTAGCTACCCCAAATACTCATCAATAATGTCATTGCAAGCATGCCTCGTAGGTGTCAAGACGTTTTTCGACACAGAGGTGGAGTTACCGTGTACTGAAATCCAGAGGTATGGAGATTCTTCGAGTTCAGCCTTTAGTCTATATTGTAGTGCTATTTTGTTATGTTGAGAAATCGCACACAATAATTGCATTTCGTAAACGCACTTTTTATCGTTTGTGTAACGTAGCCTCACTGATGTTATTTCAATACGTGTTCTTTGAGTCAGATACATACATCCTTCTTTTCGTGCAATATCCTTAACTTTTCGTGGCCAGTATACAAATTCACGTTCGTGTATGACAAGTGAAGAAAAAAATTACCTAGATAATATGCGAACCATGAAAGCGTGAAAAGAATTCAAACTTGCCTCGTAACATAAACAGGTGTAAGCAGAACGTAGACAACCAGAAACTGCTTCGAGAAATTTGCTTATATGGCACGCAACAACAGTTACTAACAAGGAACACCCTTGGGGTTGAACAAACAAAAACCGCACCAAACCCGTTATAAGTAATTTACGTACCTCTGAATTCCATGGTGATATTCGTTTTTCTGTAAAACTCCTCAGTTGACCAGTAGAGATCTTTGAAGATAGGTGCCGCGTCGAAGCGTAAAGAGCGGATCTGCACGAAAATAATTATCACGTACATAGGATTGTTGATGTCCTTAACTTCATACCAAAGGGTCAGAGTGTGCAAGTGTCAAAAGATTAGTTCATGTGAGGGCTGTCTATAAAATGATCAAAGCAATAACCATTGCAGACAAATGCACAGCAATTTATAAATGCAACATCGGTACGCCCACAAGATGCACACGCACGAAGAACATTAGTGTTGAAAGTCACGTCGATGACGCTTTTGAAATTATTGCACAAGTTCACCACAATGGTAGTCAGCTTTCTGCGATGCGTAACGAAGCATTGGTCTATAGATCTCCGCAGACAGTTGATTGTAGATCACAGAATGCATCTTCAGAAGAAGGAATGTTCTGCCATGTAATTTTGGTTGCTGCATGTTGGATCGCAGTTTTATGTAGTCTGTAATCCTCTTTGCGTAAATTTAATACTGTCTGAAAAAATTAACATCGAGGGGTTGAACAACATATTTCGCAGTTTTTGGTGGAATGATGTTTAAATGAACTTGTTTTCCCCTGGAGACCTCCTGAAGTATTCGTTCATTCTTGTGTCCAGACCAGGAATCACAAAGTACGAGTGATTTGTCAGATAGATGTATATTCAAAACTGACGCAAAAAGGTCGAACCATTTTGTCGTCTCACTACGTACAAAGACAAACAAGGCATGTGATACAAGCACCTGCACACTCTCGACTGGCGTAGCAGCAGGGGTGCGACGGGTGACTCAACGTAGCACTCTAGTGAGCAACTGCGGAGTTTTACAGAAAAACGAATATCACCATTGATTTCGGAGGTACGTAAATGACTTGTAACGGACGTTTGGTGCGGGTTTGTTTGTTCGAACCCTGGGGTGTTCCTTGTAAGTATTAAAAACACTAACAAACGTAAAAAACTTGACTGGAGGATTGTATTTAAAAAAAGGAAAAAGCACATTTTCCAGAGAAGTTTATCATGGCGTTTTTTAACCCTTTAACGACCATAACGCCCAAAACGCCCGTACATACAAACGACCATAGCTTCCCGAAACGCCTGTACAGAGTGATATAGATTTATTTCCCTTACCTATTCTTCAAATTTTCACAACCTATGAGGGATCAGCAGGAGTCACCCTAGTCACTATTGTTGTTATTAAACAAAGAACTGAACCAAGAGACAGTTTCGGGCATTATGCTTTTTAGAGTGACACAAGATTTTTGGGTCATGGTCGTTAAAGGGTTAAACTGTTTAATCATTAATGCGTCCTTCCAGTTTTTACTAATAGATCACAGACGTAGACCTTAACTAAGAAAGCCATACAGAGACTGCGAGCAACTCGTAGAAGCATACAGTGATGCATGCTTGGTGTTACCAAGAAAGATAAGAAAAATAACTGATGGATCAGGATTACGACAAAAGTGGATGACATCATGACTAAAGTAAAGACCCTCAAGTGGCAATGAGCTGGACACATTGCTAAAAGAACTGACCACCATTGGATAGCTGAAATCCTAGACAGGATTCCAAGGAACAGAAAAAGATCCAGAACAAGACCCCGTGAGAGATGGGTTGGTAAAAATTGAAAGCATGCTGGATTGACAGGAAGTAGAAGTGCACAACGCAGAGAGTTGTAGAAAGAAATTACTAGGAGGGGGTAACTTTATTTTTGGGGCATCGCCAAGCTTGCCTTAGTAGAGCTGTATGGCGACAGAAATGGAACTATGCCGTTTCCAGAGATGAGTCTAAATTCCGTCTCGGTGTCGACGATCATTCAGCCGACGTCTAGCGACGACGTGGCAACAGGAAGGATCCAACTGTTGTCCGTGAGAAGAACTCTGCTTCCCAACTGGGCATGCTTCTATTAGGTGCCATGAGTTACCATATCCTGCCACCTATGATACACATAACGAATAAGAAGACAGGTCACGGTACGTGAACGACATTTCATAGACTCGCTGTAGCTGAGTTGTATTCCGCAAACGACTTTGCAGTACGATAGTGCTCGGTCACACACAGCTGATATCTCCGGACCGTGCGTACAAGGGTATCATTAGTTTCCAAGGCCCCATAGATCTCTGAAACTCCTGCTCTTTGAGCATATATACTATATTGACAAAAGTCACCGGACACCTCTTCAAAAGCAAATGAACGGATCCGCTGTTTTGTTAAGATGCGCGGTAGAGCTGCAATTGGTATAAAAACAAGCTTGCAGCTGACCGCGATCATATTGCACTGTGAGGTCGAGTGAAAATGTCGCGGCGGGAGAGAACTCACTTTGAGAAAGTAAAGTTTGTCCATAAGAGAAACTGAAAGGCGTTTAAACATACCCAAGGCAACTGTTTTGGATGTACTAAATAAGTGGAAGACACATGGCGTGCCTGAAGCAGCAAAACGTGCCGGCAGACCAAAGGAAATCAGTGATAGAGGACGTCGAAGCCTCAGGAGAGTCGTTGCAGCTAATCGACAGAGTACTGCACAAGACCTCAGTGTAAAGGTGAGTAAAAATGCTGGATCCTCGGTATGTACACGTACCGTTTGTAGAGAACTTCACTCCATGGATTACCGTGGTCTTGCGGCTGCTCATAAGCCTTTCATCTCCACTCGGAATGCTACTCGTCGTTCAGCGTGGTGTAAAAACATTTATCGTGGACCGTAGATCAATGGAAACGAGTCCTATTGACTGATGAATCCAGATACAAGAGCCATCAGTCTGATGGCTCGTGTGTGGGTATGGCGGCAGCCGGGGGAACGGTATTTACCACAGTGTACTTACTGTTCCTACACTCAAATTTAGAGCTGGCAGTGTATTCGTGTGTAGCTGGTTTTCGTGGTAAGGTCAAGGCCCGTTGGTTATCGCGGACAAATCTGTTATGCAGCACGTCTTCCTGAATATTCTGTACAATTATGCCCTACCAACTCTGTGGCAATACTATGGAACCGAGCCTTTTTGGTATCAGCGAGATAATGCACCGAGTCACAAAGCAATGACTGTTACTGCGTGGTTTGATGATAATTCCGTATCGTGTGTGGACTGGACAGCACAGAGCCCTGATCTTAATCCCATAGAGCACCTATGGGATGAATTAGAGTGCCGCATAAGAAGTTTGGAACCAATGCCTACTACTGAGCAACAGTTAGCGGCAACATTAGGTATTGAATGGAAGCGCATACCTAATGCTGTGTTCCAAAATCTTGTCGAAAACATGTCTCGAAGGATCCGTGCATGCATTAAGGCCAAAGGTGGACCGACACCGTGCCAATGTATATCAATAAGTGCTGTGTTGTGTTCCTATTCTAGGTGTTCGGTGCTTTTGGTCAATATAGTGTATATGTGACCTCATTGGATGACACTTCCAAGCCTCTTTTCAGCCGCCACAGAACACCCCTGAAATATCAAACTGTTGATAGATAAAGGTTTGTCGTCCCAGGTATCTCAGAGCACCATCAAAGAACCTGTATCACTCCATGCCGCGCCGTGTGACTGATTTCATTGCGCAAAACGATTTTCACACAAGGTATTGATTGCTGTCACGTGACCCTGTCAAACCTATGTACCGCCTTGGATATTAAATCTTATAATATGCAGCTTATATTCTATGCCCCTGATGATTTTCAGCGCATTTGGCGTAATATTTCTGGGTGTGGAAATTCCAGTGCCGAGTAATGTGTCATAATACAAAAATCTATATTTACAGCGATTGTAAACACAAATTTCCAACCCATTCTTGCAGAGAATTTGTATAGGTATTTCAAAATTCCAGAATGAGTATATGACTTGATCGGCCTATTTTTGTCTTGTAACGACTGACTTGGAGTCATTAGACAATCATACACTGAAGGACAAATAAAAGCATTTTATCAAGATATTGTTATTGAGTGTAGTTCACTGAAAAAAACATTCCGAAAAGTACAAAAGGCATACATCGCGCATCTAATAACTTTTCCGGGCAGGCAACAACACTATCGAACGATTTGACGGAAACCTTTGCATCTTACCACTCTGCCACCTAACGGTGCTCTGAGATCCTATAGAATGAATGCTATGCTACCTGTTAGGACCTAGGCCAAAGACTCAGAAGTACTTGAAGTACAGTATCACCTCCTGCAAATATGGTATACCATCTCGCTGAGCTTCATTCAGGATGTCTGTGCCATCAATACACGTCGTCAAATGGTGTGAACATACGCTTGTGGCGGATGAAAACCATGGTGTTTTCTGGTATTTACAGTTCAGTCACATGAGTTACTCGTGGGTGAAATTACACCAAGTATTGTAGCTCCTTTTCGTTGGTAGTGTATTACATAAGTACTGTATAGGTGTTCAAACCGCTTCGGCGGCGCAGTAGTCCCTGTGGTACCGGATTGGAGACTGGATGAAGCATGGGTCTTGGGCTTGTCATAAAACACTGGCTCTCTCTTTCCCTGGAACCAGTCACCCTAAATAAAGGACGGGTGACTGATTATAGCCCTTAGAGTTGCTCATGGTGATCGTTGAACCTCGAAATGATGATACTAATTGGTGTGTTTAAGGTATACACAACATTGACACTAATACATATCAAGTTTCATTGATTTCAGAACGTCACAAGTCAGTGTGCACAGCTCACGGAAATCCGTAAAGTTGTTGCTTTTATATGGGACGTAGCAGCGGTGGTAACTGCAGGACTTGAGGGCATGCAATGAAGAACGTGCAGAAAAATTGACGGTACGTATGAATAATTCTGATTGTTACTGTCTGGTCAATGTTACCAGGAGGATGATTTTGCATGCTACATCACACACCTAGAAGGTGAAAATGTTGTCTGCAACTGGCGAAGCTGATTTAGAGCGACTTTCCGAATCGTGACGTTCAGGACTGTCAAGGAGAGTTAACACTGGGTTGCCGGCTGTTTATATTTTGTATGTACGCAGTTTTCACGAAAGAAAATCAGCCTTGGTGGTGGTGTTGCGTTGCGGGCTTAACGACCATCTCGTGTGTTTTTGTGTAGCAACTTGATGGGCTGTAAGCAGTCGCCAGTCCTTAATTTAAAGCCACTGGTTCCAAGGAAGGGAAGAACCGGTGCTGTTGGACAAGCACAACATCCCTGCGTCACCGGGATTCGAACCCGGACCGATATCGGAAGAATGGTCATAAGCCAGCTCTTAGATCATTGCGCCACCGGGGTGGCAAAATCAGCCTCAGCACGCACAGTAATGAACATTCCTTTGCACTCCATCGCAGAAGTTGAGTTTGGCCACCCCAATGGCTGAGTTGTAAGATGCGTAGGTTTCAGTAATACCTGGTTAGAGGCCCTGATGAGGCATGGATCGTGGGTTGGTCGTACACTACTGGTGTTTTTCCTTCTCCAGAATCAGTGGTCCTATTTTTAGGACCACTGACAACAATTCTAATCCATAGGATTCTGTGTCGAAAACACGCATATCTGAGAGGCAGTGAAGATATGTGTAACGAAAATCTGGTGGAGTATTAGAAGAATAAAATCTACTAGTGGAGCTTCTGCTGTTCAACGAATGTATCGCAGAATGAAAATTCTTCCGAGCGCTGAAATGTGTGGTCAACCTTCCTGCCCGTTAATAGACAGTTTAACTTCCATTGTATATATCACTTTTTTGCCACAGTCTGTGAAGCCATACACCAGAAACATTTCTGGTAGTGTTCCACAGAAGGACTGTTTCTGCTTGATCACGGAACTAATAACACTATGGAATCCAAGACGACGCTGACAGCCCACCATGGCTGGCAGCATTATTCAAAGCTCTTGAAATTTAGTGTAGCAGAAATCCACGGAGAAATAATCCCCGTTTTACAGAGAACACCAAAGATGTCCTTATTTTTATTTTATGGATGATATACAGGTAAATTCCAGTCTCTGTAGTTTACACTTTAAAAAGGTCCCTTGAATATTGGATCTACAGATGGTGAGTCGAAAGATATGCACTATTTGCATAAACGCATGCGCTGCGGCGGGTATGTCACGTGTTTAAACTGGTTCAAGTCGCGCACTGTAGTCAGTCGGAAGGGATATAAAGTGGTAGTCATTGTTGTGAACAACAATGCATATCGTCTTTCTGTCTGTGGTTGGGACGCATGAAAGATGAATAGCCAGAACCGGCTAATGAGGGAACTTTTGCTTTATGAGTTTGAACTCGGCCATAACGCTGTTCCAGCAACACAAAACATTTGTCATGCGAAAGGGGAAGGCTCCGTGGACCACAGCACTGCAACCAGATTGTTAAAGAAATTTCGCTCTGGTGACAGAAACCTCGCCGATCAACCAAGGCCAGGTATGCCTCGAACCGTGGATTTGCGCCCGGCCGTAGAGGGAAATCCGACAACCAGGACTCGGAGATTATCAGGCAAGCTGGGCGTATCACAGACCACCGTGGTTCGTCACCTTCAGGACTTAAACAATGTCTACAGGAGATGCCGCATTGTCCGTCACGAACTGACGCCAGCTGAAGCAAACCGCTGAGTGGAAGTGTGCTCGAAACTCCTAGAAAACCAGCGCGATGTACGTTTCTTCAAGAGAACAGTTTCGTGCAATGAAAAGTTGGTCTATTTACGTAATTCTAACACACAACGGCAGTTGCGGAACCCGAGCCAGCTTCCAGAACCTATTGCCAAAAGTGAGCGCTTGGAGCGCAAAATGATGCTCTGCTTCTGGTGAAATTTCGAGGGGATTTACGAATTTGTTCCAGACGGTCGGACCATCAACGCCAACCTCTACTCTGAACAGTTGGAGCGGATGTATGCCGTTTTGGAGGAGAAGTTCCCGGCACTGGTGAACAGAAAACGCGCTCTCCTACAGCAGGAAAACGCTCGGCCTCATACCGTGCGAACTACCAGGGCAAAACTCCAGGGATTTGAGGGCATCGAACTGATGCTACACCTAGCATATAGTCCGGAACTTGCCCCGTCGGATTATTATATGTTCCGGACCATGGCCCACTTCCTTCGCGGCCGGCACTTCAAAAACCCGGAGGAAGTGGCAGCTAAGGTGAAGGAGTTCGCATCGAAGGACATGAACTGGTACTCCTGCGGAATCGAAGAACTGGCCGACAGATGGCTAAAGACGGTGCAACACGATGTCCTATACTTTGAATGCTAGTCAGCTTTCGTCGTAAAGGTACTTATGAAGATATAAAGTGGTCCAAATATTGCAAAACTCTCTACTCACTCTCTGTAGAATCGAAGAACTGGCAGACAGATGGCTAAAGACGGTGCAACACGATGTCCTATACTTTGAATGCTAGTCAGCTTTCGTCGTAAAGGTACTTATGAAGATATAAAGTGGTCCAAATATTGCAAAACTCTCTACTCACTCTCTGTAGAATCGAAGAACTGGCCGACAGATGGCTAAAGACGGTGCAACACGAAGTCCTATACTTTGAATGCTAGTCAGCTTTCGTCGTAAAGGTACTTATGAAGATATAAAGTGGTCCAAATATTGCAAAACTCTCTACTCACTCTCTGTAGAATCGAAGAACTGGCAGACAGATGGCTAAAGACGGTGCAACACGATGGCCTATACTTAGAATGCTAGTCAGCTTTCGTCGTAAAGGTACTTATGTGTACATAAAGTGAACCAAATATTGAAAAACTCTCGACTCACCCTCTGTAGAATCGAAGAACTGGCAGACAGATGGCTAAAGACGGTGCAACACGATGTCCTATACTTTGAATGCTAGTCAGCTTTCGTCGTAAAGGTACGTATAAGGACATAAAGGGATCCAAATATTGCAAAACTCTCGACTCACCCTCTGTAGAATCGAAGAACTGGCAGATAGATGGCTAAGGACGGTGCAACACGTTGGCCTATACTTTGAATGCTAGTCAGCTTTCGTTGTAAAGGTGCGTATGAGGACATAAAGTGATCCAAACATTGCAAAACTTTCGACTCACCCTCTGTAGAATCGAAAAACTGGCAGACAGATGGCTATAGACGGTGCAACACGATGGCCTATATTTTGAATGCTAGTCCGCTTTCGTCGTAAAGGTACGTATAAGGACATAATGGGATCCAAATATTGCAAAACGTTCGACTCACGCTCTGTACTTGGAGAGGGAGTCGAACCCGTGCCTTCCGTTTGAAAAAAGGCATTTCACTTCCATGAGAGGGCAGCCGTCAAACATCCTTTTCACTCCTCTTGCCTTCCTCGGACAGTTAATAGTTTATTCGCGAAATTAAGTACGTTACACGCTATTCACTTCAACACATAAATTATTTATGCAAATACACTACTAAAAATTTAAGTTATCTTTCTCAGTAACCCAGTGTTGTTAACTTGTACTTGCCGCCCCGGTGACGCAGTGGTCTAAGGCGTTGGCCTCTGATCATTCGTCCGAAGGGGTCCGGGTTCGAATCCCGGTGAGGCATGGATGTTGTGTTTGTCTTACGGCACTGGCTCTCTCCCTTCCCTGGAACCAGTGACCCTAAATTAGGGACGGGCGACTGCTTATAGCCCATTGAGTTGCTCACGGTGGTCGTTAAACCTCCAATCAAAAAAAAAAAAAAAATAACTTGTACTTGGACTACCGATATCACTGACATTTCTTTCAGCGTGTTGTAGCTTTCATGGGATGAAACTTTAAAAAGTCCGCCCAGCTGGCGCAGTGGTCTAAACGCTGCCTTCGGACTATTCGTCTGACATGGGTCAAGGTTTCAATCCTGGGAGAGGGATGGATGTTGTGTTGCCTTACGGAATTGGTTCTCTTCCTTCCTGGAACCAGTGGCACTGAATTGGGGACGGGCGGCTCATTATAGACTACTAAGTTGCTCACGGTGTTCGTTAACCCCCAAAAAATTTAAAATGTTAAGTTAATGCTATGGTTATAACCAGGCAAATTTTCTTTAAGAACATTACTAACCTGCGTAAAGTGACCAGTCGGCGGTGGCCCTTCGCCATCTTGGAAACTGTCGATTTGTGCTGTTTTGAAATCTTTCACTTCGTCGTACCAGGCTTTAACAGCTGCTCCCCAGTCAGGCTTCATAGGCAGAGGATAGACCGTCCGTTCATACAAGTTTTGACCGACGTCAAAGTTTTCTGCGGAAAGTTAGGAGGAAACAAATTAAGAAAACATCAGATATTATTTTAGTAAAAAATATGTAAGTTTCTTTTTATTCGGTGTAGAGAAATATACGTCAATATAAAATTTTAACCACAAAATAGAGTCATCTTTTTTTTCGTGAGGTCAAACTACTAAAGCAATGTGCAAATCTTTATGTTCACGATACGTGCTAAATTGCTGATAGGATTACTAGAAGTCAAAGTTTTAGAAAATTCATTAATTTGCTTTCGAAATTGTTAGAATTCGAAGCACAGAGATTTAAAATAATGTTATGAAATATTTTCTCATTTTGTGTAGGCGCAATGCATGTTTGCATGTTTTTGCTTCCTGAGTGAATTAGGGAAAGAGCTGAGGCCATTAAAAAGTTTCTGGCAAAGTTTTAAAAACAATGGTTGCGCCGAAAGCTATCTTCTTGACAACTATCGCGACGGACACACGGAGCACTCTAACAATAATTGACAAACTGAAATTTGTCATAATTGTCATTCTATGGAATGACAATTATGACAAATATATAATGACAATTATGACATTTATGACAATATATAAATGACAAAATACGTATATATGACAATATATATTTTATGACAATTATGACAATATATAAATGACAATACATTTATTATGACAATATATGAATGACAATATGACAATATATAATATATAAATTAATATATATATATATATATATATATATCCGCGCCAAGGGTGGGAGCATTTCAGAAGCTGCAGACCTCGTCGGCTGTTTGCAAGGTGCTGTAGTAAGGATGTACCAAGAATGGACCGCTGGCACACCGAGTACCTCCCGACGTCATAACTGTGAACCCCCAAAGGCCATCGACCCCAGAGGAGAACGTCACCTCAGTCGACTGGTAAAGGCCAATCGACGAGCAACAGTGCAGCAATTGACCACGCAAATGAAAGCAGAGCCATCCAAGTACGTGTCCCCGATAACAGTAAAGCGAATCTTGTTACGCATGGGTCTTCGGAGTCGATGCTGCGTCAAGACCCCCATCTAAACCCAAGTCCATCGGCAACGACGCCTGCAGTTCGCATGGGACTACCGTCACTGGACAATGGAAGATTGGAAAAAGGTTGCCTTCTCCGACGATGCGAGGTTTCTACTCCACAGAAGGGACGGGCGGTGGCGGATACGGCGTCAGACACTCGAGAGCTAACACTCGGACAAGCTTGTCGGCCACGTGCAGGCCGGCGGTGGCAGTGTACACGTCTGAGGGGTGTTTTCCTGGTATGGTCTGGGACTGCTGGTACCACTGGAGGGATCCCTGATTGCCAATGGCTACCTGTTCATCTTCGCTGACCACATGCATCCCCTCATGTTGGACGTTTACCCTGGTGGTGATGGTGTCTACCAATAGGACAGTGCGCCGTGTCATGTCGCTAGGGGGGCTGCGTGACTGGTTCCAGGAACACGACAGCGATGCCTCCGTTCTCCCTTGGCCTGCGAAATCTCCCGACCTCAATCCCATAAAGCACTTGGGGGACTATCTGTATCGACAGGTTCGATGTGCCGACCCACAACCGCGTCATCTCCGAGAACTCCGTGCTCTGCTGCCGTCCGAATGGGCACGTGTGCCTCGGGTACTAGGGCCTCATTGCGTCCAAGCCACGCTGTCTCGCCGCTGTCATCCGGGGCAAGGTTGGTTACTCTCATTATTAGGTAGTGGTCATATTATTCCGATGCGACTGTGTACATCACAACTGTTCTTATAGATGCTGCTTCTATAAATGAGAAAAGAGAAAAAATAATGATGATGGACATAACTATCGCAAAAGAGAACGGTATATTCTTCTAATTTTAGAGCTTAGCTACCATCATGACAACTCTAAGTATCATGAACCTGCCCCTAATTTAGGGCCACTTGTTCTAAGAAAGGAAGAGAGACAATGCCGTAAGACAAACACAAAAATCATGCCTCACCGGAGACTTTGATTCGAGCGGAATTGGACTCAGGAGTCAGGGTTAAGACCACTGTACCAATGGAGGCAGCTTACGTCACCTAGCAAGTCAGTGTCGTATCAAAAAAGTGGAAAATGTGAAGTTACAGGAATTGCTTACGAACAGAATTCCCAATGTAGGTGTTTCAGAAGTGCAGACCAATTTTGAAAATTTAACTCTCTTGACTCCTCTTAACGGTGGAAAAGCGAATCTTAAAAATTAGCATGTGTAACAGGGTGAAGCTAGCCAACGCTAAAGTAATTTTCTTTTCTTTTCTCTTTATTGGAGGTTTAACCGACCACCGTGAGCAACGCAATGGGCTATAAGCGGTCGGAAAGTAATTTTTCTCAGACGTTATTGAACTAAAAATCCTGTTTTGCGCCAGCTTCAGGCAATATTGTTCGTATATAAGAAGTAGGTTCCTAAATGCATGAAATATGATTAGCTACAGCTCGAAGATTCTAACCTACAGCTGCAGAGATACACTGTTCAATGCATAGGAATATTTGTTTTTATGAAGCCCCGTAGGAATATACATTCGCGGTGAACCTGCACAATATTAGTAGAAAAAAGTTCGGGAAGTCTTACAGATGTCATCAACTATCGTATGCAAAATAAACTTTTTCCATGTGATTTTGAAAAGTGCAGATATTATGCAAACAAAACATGAAAATAACTTAATGCCATCTATCAAGAAAAATTGGGATCAAAGAATTTTGGATGTGCGTGACTCCTCTTGTTGGTTGTTGTGTAATGTCCAATGCAGAAAACAAAAATCCAATTTTATCCTTTGGTGTCGAGATATCACGTCTACAGACGAAAAAAACTATACTACGAGCGCACACGTTTGTTTCAGACTTTCTTGAATGCTGGATAGAATTGCATTTTAATCCAAATCATAACGTGATTTTGTTTTTCAAAAAACCTTGAAAATAAGCTTTGCCAGTCAAATACAATTAGGTCTATGCGTAAACTTCCAACGTTTTGTAGTCGAAATCTTCCCCATGATATGCAACTGTCGAAACAAGTTTGACTGATTCACGCCTAACTACAGTACGTCTGAATAATGACTGTGTACTGAATATACGAATTTCAGTAATGTAATATTAAAGAAATTTTGGATGGAATTACAGTGGAAGTGACCTGCCACCTGGAAGTGCGCTGTGTCTGGTAACCTTCTTGTCTCCCCACCCCGAGGTGCGCGCGGCTGTCATTCCAAGCAAAGGTCATTCCAGAGAGCTTATTCGACGGAGGCAGAAGTATCGATTGCTCACTCGTCTCGGAACAAGGGCAATTGTGTTGACGGTTGAACAGAGAGTGTATTTTGGTGGAACATGTTTTTCGTCATGACGACAAGTACACGGACGAAGTGCACAAAACAGCTCGCTAGGAAATTTCGCGATGCAGACGTCCCCCGCCGTGATGCAGTAAGTCCGCTAATAGCAAAGTTTCGCGAAACGGGCAGTGTTCTGGATGTATCCTGAAATCTGTATCCTGTCCGTGGATGTCATGTACGAGACCATACAGGACATCCAGGACAGGATGCAGAATAGTCCGCACAAGTCCATGAGACGGCTGTCACAACAAAACTAATGTGCCAAGGAGTACAACCAACAATATTCTGAAAAGAAAGTTGCGTTTCCACCCGCACAAAGTGTCTGTCGTGCATCAGTTGAAAGAAACAGACCACGTGACCCGTGTTGGGTACTGAAGGTGGTTTCAAGAGTTCCTGTCTAAAGAAGGTGAGTACATTCTGGACGTGGGCTTCTTAACAGATGAGGCCTGGCTCCACCTATGCTGGGACATCAACAGCCAAGATACTCCTCTGTGGGGTACTACCTCATACACCTCAAGAGCTACAGGCTGCAGAAACAACCTACATCCAACAAATCACACCATATACCCTGAGAAAGGTCTTCAGCAACATGCAGACATGTCTGGACGTCGGTGGGGCCCGTTTCCAACACCTCCTGTAGGAACCAGTGTGACATGGGCGAAGTATATTCTAAAATAACTTTCATTTTTAGTTCCTTTTCCAATGTAAATTTGAGTTTGTTCTCCTTTACACTTTCCAAACTTAACGTGATAGCTTTTCTCTCACAAGAATGAGGTTGGCAACACATTTTGGGTCAGAGAGAAAGTGACGTATGAATGTGATAAGAACGATAGATAAAAAAGACGAGACAGCAGTTGCTCAGTGTACACTGAAAAACAATTGAATTAGAGGAAGCGTTGGGAAGCCATAAGGATCCACGATCCCTGAACAAGCTATCACAGTTCACGAAGATTTGATGGAGAGGGGTAAGAGCCGAGAACATCTCTCTCGATGGCATCCCAGATGTGCTCGATGGGATTGAGGTCAGGTGACCTAGCTGGCCAATTAAACGAGGTCACGTCGGTGGAGTGTTATCCAATCATTCGGATACAATTCGGGAGCGATGGCACGGTGCATTGTCTTGTTGCAGGATGAGGTCCCCAGTGGGATGTTGAAGACGCACAAACGGGAGCAAATGGTCGTCCAGGATATTCCGGTAACGTTGGCCTGTGACGTACGATGTCACACGTACCAGGGGTCCCATTTCAGTCCACGTAAGCAGTCCCCAGACGAGAATGTCATCCCCGCCAGCTTGAAGAGTACCCTGCTGGCAAGAAGGATCCATCGCTTCACGTGGTTTGCGCCGTACTCGTATCCTGTCATCCGCATGTACCAACGTGAATCTCGATTCATCAGTCCAGGCAACATTTTTCAACATGTCTAGGGTCCAGTGGCGATGTTACCGCGCCCATGCTAATCTTTGCACCCTGTGATGTGCGGTCAACAGCGGTACCCTCGTGGGACGATGGCTTCTGCACCCCATAGGGAGGAGATGGTTCTGGATGGTGTATCTGCTTACACGTTTTTGTGCACCAGCGTTAAATTGCCGAGTGATTTCTTACACTGTTGCCCATCTATCCGCTGTTACAATGTGAGCTAGCCGACGATGACTTCGCTCATCCACACGCTGTTGTCCACGGCAGTTGGCCCTTGCAGAGATGGTTTTACCGGATTCGATGTACTCACGGTGCACCCGTGACACAGTTGCTCGTGAAAATCGCAGAGCCAGCACGGCTTCCGAGATGGAGTGACCCATTCGTCGGGCCCCGACATTTTGCCCACGATCAAATGCTCTTAGATCCTTCGTCTTACCCATACTGCGTCCGACTCTTACTGATTCCCGTTGCATCACTCCTTATATTGTCGGATAGCTGCATACGTCACGTCGTTTCCGTATACAGGGCCACCCACAGCGCCACATTTGTATAACGCCAGCTGTCTCTAATTCAATTGCTTTTCAGTGTATGTGTGTGTGTGTGTTTGGAGATGTTCGATCTCTGTTAAGATAAATGGGAAATTTACAACTTGTAGTGCCGTATGGTGGATCTACTGAAATATTGCTGGACCAATAAAAGGTTATCGTAAGTGGACTTCTTTTTATGTTTCGTCTGGCCGTAAACTAATGCATCGTATTCTTATTTAGTTCAACATTCCTTAATCATGGTTTTAGACATAGCGTAACGCAAATATCGTACACTAAAACGGTTTACGTTATACATGGTAAGTGTTATTTTCAGTGCACAGTTATTTTTCGGACACCCTGTTTATTGCCAGTTCCGTAGTCGATTGGACGGCATCTTCGTTCAGAAGATCTTGCAAATACGCTTTCTGCTTCTTGATTGGCTGTCTGCTGTTTGTCCTCTACGCAGCAATCATGACTTCTGAACTTCATAAACCATTGACAACACCTTCTCGCACCTATAGCTTTCACGCCGTGTGCCGAACAAATTCATTTCCGGGCCTCTGCAGTGTTTTCCTGAGATTAAACGTGAACGACAGACAGGACGAATATGTACCTTGTGGGTGCCAAATCCTGGCGCAATTACACTGTAAGAAATAAGTGTTATGAATTCACGGAAATTTCCCAAAATAACGTTAGCTAAGTTGTTCGTAGGTGTCCGTCTTTAAGAAACTTTTTTTTTTTTTTTAACTTCTATATTTTTACAGATTTCCCGTAGTCAGCAATTCCGTTTATTTCAGAAAAGTCGGCTTCAGTCCTTTTAGTAATTACACAGAAATTTCGCAAAATCGAAGCCCCTGAATGTTTCAGATAAATAAAGCCGCATAATCGTTTCGCACCGGCGAGATTCGTTCCGAGGTCGTTTGGGTTGGCTCAACACAAAACGCCCGTCTTAACCACTGAGCCATCAGAAAGACTCGGGAGTCACAAAATATATGACACTGAATATCGCAGCCCTTACACCAGCTAATCCTTTCGCACCGGCGGGGTTGGTTCCGTTGTCGTTTGGGTTAGCTTAACATGAACCGCACGTCATAACCACTGGGCCAGAAAGACCAGGTAGGCAGCGTAGTCTCAACCACTGAGTCAGAAAGACTAGGTAGGCAGCGTAGTCTTAACCACTGAGCCAGAAAGACTAGGTAGGCAGCGTAGTCTTAACCACTGAGCCAGAAAGACTCGGGATTCACAAAATATATGACACTGAATATCGCAGCCCTTACACCAGCTAATCCTTTCGCACCGGCGGGATTCGTTCCAAGGTCGTTTGGGTTAGCTGAACAGAAACCACGCGTCTTAACCACTGAGCCAGATAGAGTCGGGAGTCACAAAATATATGACACTGGATATCGCAGCCCTTACACCAGCTAATCCTTTCGCACCGGCGGGGTTGGTTCCGATGTCGTTTGGGTTAGCTTAACAAGAACCGCACGTCTCAACCACTGGGCCAGAAAGACCAGGTAGGCAGCGTTGTCTTAACCACTGAGCCAGAAAGACTAGGTAGGCAGCGTAGTCTTAACCACTGAGCCAGAAAGACTAGGTAGGCAGCGTAGTCTTAACCACTGAGCCAGAAAGACTAGGTAGGCAGCGTCACGTTCAAGGTAAAACTGTAATTCCCCGAGATGTGAATGAGTCATTTTCTTTTCTTTTGGAGCTGTTTCTTTTTTAATAGATTCATAATAATTTTATTTTTCCTTTAGGAGGACTTTTACAAATTCCGTATTTCTTTCATCACGATTTTTCGAAGCAACAGAATGCTTTGAAACTTAAGACTTTTTTAACATGGCAATGACTTTTAATTATGTTTAAGAGAAGATGAAATGTTCTGTTTTATAGTATTATTTTCCAAAACTCCTAAATACAAAATTTACTCTTGATAGTTATAATAGCTTTTGTCTTAAAGACTCCACAGACTGATACATAGAGATCGTACGATCACCTGTACAATACTTTAAGTACACGGTTTCTACTGTAACAAGAAATACAATATCTGGTGTACAAAATGGGGGAGAGAGTAAGGAATATCCAGTGGTACAATGAGCAAAATTTCATCATGCGATATGCTATCCACAATATCCGATTTCGCTACAGAATTTCAAAATCAGATTCTTCGACAGACGATTGAAATTTAGTAGTTAATCAAACCTCAAGTATTCCTTTCCGCGAATGGCTGAGTGGTTAGCAGTTCAGATTACGAATGCAAGGACCTCAGGTTCGATCCTGGGCCGATCTTGCGGAGGTGGTGTGATTTGCTAACAATCATTGAATATTCGCCGTGCATCGGACGAGTACGTTAAGTGTTGGACCTACTGGTTAAATGGGTATCCTTTCCCATGCCTCCCCCCTGAAATTCTCTCACCCCTCTATGTGCAACATCGTACTTGTACGGTGGCGCCATCTACTGTGCTCTAAGCTCACTACAAACTGTTCTGTCAAAGTCGCTAGACTTGCGCTCATTCTTTCCGTTTCTCTGTCCTGCCCAAAAGGCGAACTCGCTGTAGGTGTACTAAATCTACTCACTGTGGACAGAAGTCCTACAAGAAAATGACGCATACTTGCTTACCTCAAGTATTCCCGCGAATAGCTCCTATTGCTGGAAATGTTAAATCATATGGATACGGAAAAAGTAAGAACATAATTTTTCCATTAATACATCCATATCCCTAAGCTGTTTTCTGAGATGCAGAGGTTAGCTCTACAAAGAAATACAAACTACCAGATTAATTTCTAACTGATTACTTACTTACTATTGCCATATCAAAATTCTCCATTTACAGCGATCTTGACACACAACTCGGGCTTCATTGATATCCATCACACGACGTACACGGGCCTTCGATACTTCATACTCATAATATTTTCCTCATGCAGACACTCCTGCAGCTGATACTCCCATGACTTCCTTGGAGTTTCTCTGCCTTCTCTACCTACCACTTGTGCTAAAAAAATTCTTAGTAAGCATCTCATCACTCATTCTTTCAATATGGCCAAACCACCGAAGAATATTAGTCTTCACATTACGCAACTGCAACGCATCTTCATTCCTCACACGATCAAAACGTATCTTGCCAGAAAGCCCCCGCAAGTAACGAATTTCTCCAGCACCCAAACGACTCCTATTTTTCTTCTGTAGTACCCAGGTTTCATCGCCATACATCAGAGTAGGAACAATTACACTTTCATACACAGCCATGCGGGACTCTCTTGAGGACCCTTCATTTCTGTGAAAACCTCCCAAAGCAGCCATGACATTCAAAGAAGAATTCACTCGCCTAGTAATGTCACCATCCCATTTGTTCTCTCTGTCAAACATGCTTCCTATAAATTCACAAACTCACTCACCTGGTCAATTACTGAGCCATTTATACTTATATTAGATTCAGTGTTAACAGTTCGTCACTCTAAAACCATAACTTTGGTTTTTCCCTTTTTTATACTTAGCTTGAATTTCATGCAAACTTCGTACATCCGGCACGACATACTCTGCAGGATTCTTTTTTCAAAAAATAAATAAATAAATAAAGATTTTCCGATTAATATAAGAAAAGAATTGCGGTAAGGTTTCTAAAAATTCAGAATTTTCCGTTAACACATCTTAACAAGAAAGATGACACCGAATTTTCGGATGTAATAAGCACGTCTTTTGAATCCGTTCTGACGCAAATTAAATTTATCAAAGCTATTCAAAGGCAATGGAACCGGTATGGAAAACAATAGTATCTGACGGAAGAAAGAAGTTTTTTAATCGGGTCTTTTTTCCCTCAGATATTGGTGTAAACGGAATCTTGAGCTTACGAACTCTTAGAAACAGAGTTATCGACAAAAATAAGATGTGACTTTACGTCCCCTGGTGGGAAAACCATGCATTATTTTAGGAAGAAAGCATTCTCAAAAGGTTTATCCATATGAGCGGTATCGGTCCAAGAAAAAAATTTAGTCGAGTTTTC
Source organism: Macrothele yani (assembly GCA_039090855.1). NCBI lineage: Eukaryota > Metazoa > Arthropoda > Arachnida > Araneae > Macrothelidae > Macrothele > Macrothele yani. The sequence continues at coordinate 32,602,067 of CM077025.1, forward strand.
AGGAGCCCAGATTTTGCTACAAATACATCAGAAGCAGAAATTAACACTTATGACCCCTGGTGGCCAAACCATTCTTTACAAAACATTAAAAATTATGTGAAAAATATTTTTCATCAGGTCTTGTATGCGATACAGGAAGAATTTTTTAAATCGGAGTTTTAGGAGCAGAAAACACAATTTACCTTTATGCGCCCTAACGGAAAGTCTTAATTGATTCACGTGAAAATTGTGAATTTATAGGAAAAACATTTCGCATCGGAAACACTATCCAACAACGAAGAAATTTTTCATATTAGAAGTAGAGATATTGACAAAAATAAGATATACATCTATGCCCACTGGCGTAGAAACCATGATTTATTTCAAGAAGAAAATGTTATTAAAAGGTTTGTCGACATGAGTAGCATCGGTCAACAAAAGACTTTTTTCAATCGAGATTTTAGAACCTCATATTTTTCTGCAAATACATTAGAAGCGGAAATTAAAACTTACGCCACCTGGTGGCCATAACATTTTTTTACAAAAATTAGAAATTATGTGCAAACGATTTCCCATCAGGAGATGCATGCGGTGTAGAAGGAATTTTTCAAATCCGAGGTTAGAAGCAGAGAAATAGTGGGAAACGCAATTTACCTTTACGCCCCCTAGCGGAAAGTCTATGAACTACTTGAAAATTTTGAATTTATAAAGAAAACATGTCACACTAGAAACACTATCCAACAAAGAAGAAACTTTTTAAATCGGACTCCTAGAAGTCGAGATATTGACAAAAATAAGATATAGGTCTACGCCACCTGGCGCAGAAACCATGTACTATTTTAAGAAGAAAATGTTTTTAAAAGGTTTGCCGACACGAGTAGTATCGGTCTACCAACGACGTTTTTTTCAATCGAGAATTTAGAAGCTCATATTCTGCTGCAAATACATCAGAAGTGGAAATTAAGGTTTACGCCCCCTGGTGGCCAAACCATTTTTTTACAAAAATTATAAATTATGAGGAAACGATTTCCCATTAGGAGCTGTATTCGGTGCAGAAAGAATTTTTCAAATCGGAATTTTAGAAGCAGAGATATAGGGCGAAACGCAATTTACCTTTACGAGCGGAAAGTCTATGAATTACTTGAAAATTTTGAAATTATATGAAAAACATATCACACGGAAAACACTATTCAACAAAGAAGGAATTTTTCAAATCGGACTCCTAGAAGTAGAGATATTGACACAAATTAGATGTACATCTACGCCCCTGGCGGAGAAACTGTGGGATATTTTAGGAAGAAATAATTCCGAAAAGGTTTATCGATGTGAGTGGCATCAGTCCACGAAAGAATTTTTTCAGTCGATATTTTAGAAGCTCAGATTTTATGGCAAATGCATCAGAAGCAAAAAGTAACACTTACGCCCCCTGGGGGCCAAAGTATTTTTAATAAAAATTTCAAAATTATATGCAAAAGATTTTCCATTAGGAGATGTATCCGCTGAAAAAAAGATTTTTCAACTCGGAGTTTTAGGAGAAGAGTTATCGGAAAAAATGTAATTTACTTCTACGCCCCATAGCGCAAAATCTATGCGTAATTTGAAAAAGAAACTATATTTAAAACACTCTTCGACATAAATGTAATCGAAAGATAAAAGAATTTTTTCGATGGGATGTTTATGAGCAAATATGCGGATTAAAACGTAATTTTGAATTCGACATCATCTGCATTTACGCTCCCTAGCGGCAAAATTGTACATCGTAGAAAAAAACGAAACAAAGGATCATCATTTGCATATTTCAAGCTTCCGAACGCAAAGAGAATTTTTCAAATCGGATTAATAGTAGCAGAGATACCGTGGGTACAGACGGACGGACGGAAGGACAAACTGATAACATAAGCACGATCGTTTTTTAGAAAAGACGTGCTAAAAACGCCAATTTGCCGTCAATATAAGAAAGGAATTGCGGAAAGGTTCTTGAAAATTCAGAATTTTCGTAGTGTACGAAAAATCCGCAAAATTCAGGTTTCCTTCCGCCATTTCACGGATAAAGTATCAGAAACATGTTTAGTTTATTCACGAAAGAAATTATGGAAAATGACTATTGAATTTCAGATTTTTTTTACAGGGTAACTTCAAGTAAACGTCTGTCTGCGAACACGTGTCGTTCGACGCATTGTTGCCACCACATAAAATTTTGACGCAAACGTACTGTTTCGCTACGTGGTGGGTCGAAATATTACGCAAAGACCTACACTAAAATGTCTGGCAACGAAGTTTCCAGCCAATCAGCAGTGTTAAAGAAGTCGAAAAACGTAAAATGATGATATTTCAATCCACATGTAATAAATAATGCATAATCTCTTATACTGCAACGGAAAAATTCTGTCCAGAAAAGGAAGTTTTTAACTCTTTTTACGTCCATTTCGTTCGCAGGATGTATTGTTTCAGTTTTTAAGTTTTCCCGCTTCGTCATTCCAGCGGTTTCTGATTATACCGTAACAAGTAGAATATAAAAAAAAAGACCCCACTCATCATTTTGGCATTTCATGTCCTCAACACTAAAGTTGAAGAATAAATAAAATGCAGTTCAAGTCACACTGTGATTTAAAATTTTTTTCTGAATGGATGCGGAAATCGCTTTTACTGAAAACGAAATTCAAGAAAATAGGCGATACATAAATTTAAATTTATATGTCATATGCTACAATTTGACTTCTTCTTCCGTGATGCTTTTAGAAATCCTAAAACGACTGTAACCCAATAACAAGAAACCCTCCCTTTCTTCCACATTTACGTGGAAATGAAAACTACAAACGGATTTACATACATTTGTGACTCGGTTGGAATGCACTCGCGCTACGAGGCATTGGTTATTGTCGTTTCACAGCAATTTAATATATCAGCGCATGTCGCAATCGCTACGTTATCAGGATATCTCACTGTCAGCAGCTTTTCACGTCACAGCTGCAAAAGTTACCTACGATGCGAGGGTTTCTGCTTCAAAGCCAAATGAATTGCGATTCTGATGGTGGAGCATGCATCAGAATTTAATGCTGCTTGAGGGTGAAGTAGCGTTCAATCACAAAGGCGGAACTTTTATTTTGCCAACGTCAGCAATTTCATACCAGAAAGTGCGCGAAGCGAGCGAATTATTATAGAAACAATACTTCCTTCGTCAGTTAGAATTCACTTTGCAACTTCTGGAATATCTCGCAATTTCATTAAATGCAGGAAAAAAGTATGCTGTCCCACCGAAGCTTGTGAAAAAGGCATGTTTCTGAGGCAAAAAAATTGATGCGATAACATGAGAGCATTTTCTGTAATTCATTCATTATCGCACCTCACTCGCACAACAGAGAAATGAAAGAGAGAGAAGAGAGAGAGAGAGAGAAAAGAGAGAGGGAGATAAAGAGAAGAGAGAGAAGAGAGAGATACAGAGAGAGAGAAGAGGGAGATACAGAGAGAGAGAGAGAAGAAGGAGAACACGAGCGAGAGAGATAGTAGGAGAGAGAGAAGACAGACGGAACGAGAGAGAGACAAGAGAGAGAGCGCAGAGAGAGAAGAGAGAAAGAGCGAGCGAGAAAGATAGAAGGTGAGAGAAGAGAGAGAGCGCGCGTGAGAAAGAAGAGAGAAAGAGAGAGAGAGAGAGAGAGAGAGAGAGAGAAGAGACAGAGACACAGAGAGAGAGAGAGAGAGAGGAGGAAGAGAACGAGCGAGAGACATACAAGGAGAGAGAGAAGATATATATATATATAAATATATATATATATATATTCTATTAAGAAGAGACCTAAGCAAAAAAAATATTTTTTTGACTCATACCAAGTACAACATAGAAAAAGTTATGTATCTACCGGTGTGAGTAAAAAGAGAAAAGAATAAAAATAAAATAAAACAACTGAATGTGGAAAGTGTCAAGAATACTGAGCCTTGGCTTTATCAAGGACCAGCAAAAACTCTGCATTTTCTCACTTCCACAAAGACCTAGTTGGAAATGGGTTTCTGCAAAGATATAGATGCAAGTAATAAGCCCACCAAAAATTTTTTTTAAATTATATATATATGTCATGACCTCCGCAGAGTTGTATGACATAGCTCTAGTTTACAATTTAGCTTGCATCCATAACTTTTCTGGCCCGACCCATGCTTTCATCTGTTACGATTAAACAGAAAGAAGAAGGTTAAAGAAAACTCAAGTTGTGAGAGTGACATAATAATTAGAAATAATGTTCAGCAATAACGAAATGCCAAGTTCGCCTGAGAGAGAATTTAAACCTGAATAGCAATGCAAAAGTTTTCCAAATTCTTACATTGCAATTAAAAAAGGACATATTAATTATTTAAAACTCAGATTCTTGAAAGAAAACTTGATTCTAAAAACCCCTACTCCACAACTTCTGACAACACAAAAACGAGTATAAATTGAAGACAATAATTAACTAAAGAAATGCTTTGTGAAGGTTATATGACAGAAACAATTAGTTGCAATATGTACAAAGTATTTCAGAAGTGCTTTAAGTGCATAATTAAGTAGTTATTAAGAACTTAACTACTTTGAAAACACAGCGCAAAGTACAAGAACTATGAATGGCCAGCTGCTTGGCCTAAGTTTCCTAAAAAACGCGCAAAGTTACCAAGAAAAGAAAGAGTTAAAATATATATATATATAGAGAGAGAGAGAGAGAGAGAGAGAGAGAGAGAGAGAAACAAAAAGAACAATAGCAATAACAAAAAACCAGAAAGACGAAACCCTTCAGTTGTAATGAGCACGTCATTTGAATCTTTTCCGACACGATTAAAAATTTTCAAATTTATTCATAGTCAGTGGAACCGGATAGAAAAAAAAACAAGAAAGATTACACCAAATTTTCGGTTGTAATGAGCACAAAAATTTATAAAGTTATTCAAAGTCAATGAAGCCGGTTAGGAAAAAAAAACACTAGATTTCTACATTCGATAAAACATCCAGAAATAGAAATATCTACTGCCTTCCACCAGCTGCTAAAAAGTATGTTACGGAGATTAACAAATGGCGCACAAAAATGGTTTTCACTACAGAACGAAATATCAGAAACCAACAGATTTCAAATCGAGCATTTAAAAGAAGAAATGATATAACTTTAAGCCTTACAGCGGAAGAATGTTTCATAATGGCAAAGTTAAAAACAGGCGAAAAGTATTCTTCATGGCAAAAGCTATGCTAAGGAAAAATAACTTTTCAAATACGTCTCCAGGAAGCAGAGGTAGCGAGAAAACGGTTCTGACCTTTACGCCCCTAGCGGGAAAGCTGCGCACTATTTAAAGAGGGTAATGCTCTACATCTTTATTGTGGTAAATGGCATACAGCAAAAAAAAATTCTCAATAGGGTTTTTAGAAGAGGAAATACAGTACAGCTACAAACAGAAGTAAACATACACCACTTAGAGACAGAACTGTGAACTACAAAACTCATACCAATACAAATCTTAATTGTTCCGCATGGTAAATTATATCTCGTGTTAAACATTTTTTATAGCGCACGTTTAAAAGCAGAGATGTTGAAAAAAACAGATTAACTATGAAAACAAAGTGTTTTTGATAGTTAGTAGTACTAAACTACTAACTATGAAAATAAAGTTTTCATAGTTAGTAGTATCTGACCGTAAAAAGGTTTTTCAGTTCAGTTTTTAGTCCAGCAGATATTTCTGTAAATAGAAACGTGAACTTACGCTCTCTAGTGGCACACTAATGAGTTAAGAAAATTTTGAAATTACATGAGAAACATTTCGCACCGAAAACGCTCTCCAACATAGAAAGCATTTTTCAAATCTGACCCTTAAAAGTCGAGATATCGACAAAAATAAGATATATACATCTACGCCCTGTCGGAAAAATAGGAACTACACTATCTACCAACAAGTAATTGGACACCCTTGCAATCGACGATATCTGCGGTCCTGATACACGTCACGGCCGCCGCCGTTAAATATCGTGTGGGAAACAACAACTGCAACCAGTCGCATGCAAGATGCCATGCAGTTCGGAGCTCTCTGATTTCGAGAAAGGTGTAATCGTCGTACATCACAGAAATGGCCGATCCATACGTGACATATCCAGCAAGTTGAAGTACCCAAAATCGACAGTGGCCTACGTGATTGGCAAGTGGAAAATGAGAGGTGACTGTCGGAATGTGCCCCGACCCGGCAGGCCCACAAAACTGGGAGTTAGAGACCGACGGGTGCTGGCCAGAGAATTTCCGAAGAACCGTACCAAATCGATGGGCCACATCCGCGAGGAATTTCAACAGGCATCCGGGAGTGTTCTTTCGATGAATACCATCCGTAAGGAAGCCCATCTGCTCGGTTATCATGGACGTGCTGCCGCTTACAATCCTTTGATCACCAAGTCCAATAGCGCTGCTCGGCTAACGTGGTGCAGAGAACGTCAACAGTGGACCGTTAAACAGTGGAAACAGGTTCGCTGGAGCGACGAATCAATGTTCATCCTCTACCGTTCGGATGGCAGGGTCTGAGTTTGGCGTCTATCTGGAGAACGCCTCCTGCCGGAATGTATTGTGCCAACTGTGAAGTTCGGCGGCGGTGGAATTATGCTATGGGGGTGTTTCTCCTGGTATGGCACGGGACTCTTGGTCGCAATTCCTGCTAGACTCAACACCGTGACGTACTGCACCATTTTGGATGACTATGCGCTTCCTACGTTGTGGCAGTTTTACGGGGTGGACCCATGTTACTTTCAGGATGACAATGCCACCTGTCATGTGCGAGGTCCACCATGGCTTGGTATGGTGACAATGGGGTTAATCGAATGGACTGGCCTGCGGAGAGCCTGGACCTGAACCCTATCGAGCACCTCTGGGACGAGTTGGAGCGTCGACTTAAGGGGTGCCCCCACCGTCCGAAATCGGTGAAGGAACTGACCTGTCTTCTTCAAGCCGAGTGGAAGAAAATACCGCTAGCCGTCGTACAATGCCTGGTTGAGAGTATGCCCCGGGGTTCGCAGCTGTAATCGCCGCTCGTGGAGGCTCCACCAACTATTGAAGGTGAATAAACTTCGTTTTCCTTTACTATCACAGGTGTCCAATTACTTGTTGGTACATAGTGTATTTTAAGCGGAAAATATTCTTAAAAGATTTCGCGAGGTGAGCGGTATCGGTCCACGAAAGGATTTTTTCAGTCCAGTTTAAAGAAGCTCAGATTTTTCTGCAAATACATCAGAAGCAGAAAAAAAAAAAAAAAAACTCCCGCCAGTTGTTGACAAACCATTCTTTAACAAAAATTCGAAATTATATGCAAAACATTTCTCAGCAGGAGCTGTATCCGATTCAGGAAGAATTTTTCAAATCGGAACTTTAAAAGAACATATATTGGGGAAATAGCAATTAACCTACACGCCCTCTAGCGTAAAATCTATGGATTACTTGAAAAAAAAACTGTGCTTAAAATAATCTTTGTTAGAAATGGCATCGGAAGAAAAAATAATTTTTTCGACCGGATATTTAGAAGCAAATATATGAAATAAAATGTATTTTATGTATTTTGAATTCGATATCATGTGCATTAACGCCCTCTAGCGGCGAAGTAATGTGCCTGGAAAAAACCGAAATACTTTTTTTTTATCGGAGGTTTAACGACCACCGTGAGCAACTAAATGGGCTAGAAGCAGTCGCCTGTCCCTAATTTAGGGTCACTGGTTCCAGGAAAGGGAGAGAAGCAGTGCAGAAAGACAAACACAACTTCCATGCCTCATTGGGATTCGAACCCGGAACCCTTTCGGACGAACGAATAGAAGCCATCGCTTAGACCACTGCACCACCGAGGCGACAATTAAAATCTGTCTGGCAAAGGCCATCATCCCGGAATGAAAAACGTCTTATGGCTGGGACCCGAAAAAGTCATCAACTGCACGTTGAACCTCGTTGTCTGTCGTGAACTGGGTCCCGGACAGGAAGTGGTCCAGGCGACGAAACAGATGATAGTCTGTCGAAAACAAGTCTGGGAAACAAGCAGGAGGAAGCAGTGCTTCATAGCCCAAGACACTTAGCGTCAGCATGGTTCATTGTGTGATATGAGGGCGAGCGTTGTCCTGGAGCAGAAGAACAGCGTGTCTTTTGACCCAAGCCGGTTGTTTCTGCAGCAAATTCCGGTGCGTATGGTGTAATTCAGCACAATATCGTTCTGCAGTGATAGCATGGCCTCTTGCCAAGAAACTCCGATGAATTATCCCGGCTGTGGACCACCAGATAAGGAGCATAATCTTGGTGTGTAGAGGTGGCTTAGGATGCCGTCCAGCAGACTGAGCCTTGCTTAAATATTGTGTAGATCATTTCCGATTATCATAAAAGACCCATTTCTCGTCTCAGGTGACGATTCGATGCAGTAGAGGTTCCTGTTTATTTCCTGGCAAGCAGCAACGTGCAGACTTCCAAACGCCTAGTCTTGTTGGCAGTTTTTAACTCATGCGACAGCCACATGTCCAGCTTTTTGACCTTACCCAGTGCAGCCAGACGCCGAACAACTGTCGTGTGGTGGACATCTACCTCTGCTACTATTTCACGACACGTGTTTTGGGGGTCCGCTTCAACCACACGTAACAGAACGTCTTTAGAAACAGCAAAAGACCACGTGCTTCACTTTGCAGGTCAGTATCTCCGCTTCGAAACTTCACAAACCATCGCCGAATGACTCGTTCGTAGGCTGTGTTCTCCCCAGATGCGTTGTTAGCGTTTCGAGCGGCAATTGTTGTAGAATGGCCCAGTTTAAACTCGTACAAGAAGATTACTTTCAAATCCGGCGTCTGCATGTTTCCTTTGCAAGCCACGACGCGTCCAAACAAACCACGCCTGAACCTTGTTCTTCACACACGTGCTAGCTATTTATAGTAACTCTGTGACGTAATACACGCAACACCTGTGGGTGGTTCCATTCCGCTGTGGTGGGGGCCTGTATCCACTGCTCGTTCGCGCCGGACATTTAATTTGCACCAGCCCAATAGTTTTCGTTATAAAGGCAACAAAATGATGATTATTTCAATAGGATATTTAGAAGACCCTAGCAATTATACAGAATAAAGTGCATTTTGAATTCGATAGCATCTGTATTTACGCCCCCTAGCGGTAAAATTATGCATCATAAAATGCCGGAAAGCAAAAATCATTGATCACACATTTTAGGCTTTCCAATGGGAAAATTATTTTTCAAGTCGGAATGAAAGTTACTGGTATATGGTGTCCACCGTTTGACGGACAAAGTGTACTAAAAGTACGTATTTTTTTTTTTACAAAAGATATGCTAAAAACAGCGAGATAAAAATTAATGCTGAAACTCAGAACATTGATCATTTCTTTCGTTCCATTGCATGATTTTCTGCTTCTAGCAAATTTCTTCCTGTGTCACTAATGATCAGTTTTATGGTCACTATCCATCTCGTTCTAGAGTTTCGCTTTGGCCGCCCGGATGGCAAGTGGTCAGAGCTCTTAGTCAACTTTAGTACACGTGGAAACCAGAGTAACACTTCAGCTCTTAGCCAACTTTAGTACACGTGGAAACCAGAGTAACACTTAAGCTCTTAGTCAACTTTAGTACACGTGGAAACCAGAGTAACACTTCAGCTCTTAGTCAACTTTAGTACACGTGGAAACCAGAGTAACACTTCAGCTCTTAGTCAACTTTAGCACACGAGGAAACCAGAGTAACACTTCAGCTCTTAGTCAACTTTAGTACACGTGGAAACCAGAGTAACACTTCAGATCTTAGTCAACTTTAGCACACGTGGAAACCAGAGTAACACTTCAGCTCTTAGTCAACTTTAGTACACGTGGAAACCAGAGTAACACTTCAGATCTTAGTCAACTTTAGTACACGTGGAAACCAGAGTAACACTTCAGCTCTTAGTCAACTTTAGTACACGTGGAAACCAGAGTAACACTTCAGCTCTTAGTCAACTTTAGTACACGTGGAAACCAGAGTAATACTTCAGCTCTTAGTCAACTTTAGTACACGTGGAAACCAGAGTAACACTTCAGCTCTTAGTCAACTTTAGTACACGTGGAAACCAGAGTAACACTTCAGCTCTTAGCCAACTTTAGTACACGTGGAAACCAGAGTAACACTTCAGCTCTTAGTCAACTTTAGTACACGTGGAAACCAGAGTAACACTTCAGCTCTTAGTCAACTTTAGCACACGTGGAAACCAGAGTAACACTTCAGCTCTTAGTCAACTTTAGTACACGTGGAAACCAGAGTAACACTTCAGATCTTAGTCAACTTTAGTACACGTGGAAACCAGAGTAACACTTCAGCTCTTAGTCAACTTTAGTACACGTGGAAACCAGAGTAACACTTCAGCTCTTAGTCAACTTTAGTACACGTGGAAACCAGAGTAATACTTCAGCTCTTAGTCAACTTTAGTACACGTGGAAACCAGAGTAACACTTCAGCTCTTAGTCAACTTTAGTAAACGTGGAAACCAGAGTAACACTTCATCTCCTAATCATGAAACACGTCTGAAAGTGCGATACTTTGTTATAAGTAGGTTTCATGTTTACAGTCACGGGTAGGTTCATTTGCTGAAATCACATGGATGCCCTGTGGCTAAGGAACATGCCGTTGCTACGACTAAGACAAGGCTCATTCTTTCTTCCATGTTTAACAAACCCCGAGAGTTACTCTAAGTGCTATTAGTAGTCTCTTGTCACCAATTTGGGATCACTGGTATCAGGGAAGGGTAAAAGCCAGTGCTGTAAGACAAACATGAAATCCATGCATCAACAGTGATTACAGCCAGGTTCCATGTCAAACGACTGATTTGAAGCCAGTTTCTTGTCCCTCTCAGATACCTGGACGGCAGTGACAAAATTCCACAGTCATGGTAATTGGTATGTTCTATGGTTTCAGTCGGGATATGCTGCTGCTTTAGGATCACTGGAATTAGTTGTAGCTATGATCATACGAATACTTCATATTTACGGGGATAGATATGTCCTGCAGCTACGGTATAGGGAAGATTTCGTAGTCATAGTCATGTGAATGCTTCATGGTTTCAGTCATAGAAGAGTAGCACTGATATGGACTTAAAAAGGATTGAATAGCAAAGATCAGAGGCTACGTTTTTAAAAAGACAGTATACTTACAGTATACGAAGGTTCGTAGTTATGGTTACAAGAACACTTCCGCGGTTAAGGTCATAATAGTTTTCCACACAAAGTTGTAGAATGGATCCGTGACTGCAAGCAAAGGAAATATTCATAGTTACAGTCATATACGCTCATATAGGGGGCAAGAAGGGACATTCGCTCTGCTGTGGAAATCGGACCATGCGCATTTTGTTCTTGGAATGTACTACAAAGATTTCTGCTATAGCACTAATTCTAATTACTAATTTTTCAGTAGAACGTCTGGACGAATTTTTTCTGTAGCACGTCTGGAGGATGCATGCTGTAGAAATGGGAAACACGTTGGGAATTTCCAGTAGAAAAGGCAGAAATTTGCGGTAGAAAGTAATAATGACATTTCCCATTTCATGTTGAAGAACTGCGTACATACCAATGTTGCTATACAGTAGATCTACTGATTTTGACTCCAGTCTAATGAGAGATTTTCGTAATCTACTGATTTTTTTTCTGTTTTAAGACTACCTACACACTCAGGGAGATGCTATCTAAGGATGGATGTATTCTTTTAGTACTCATCATCTAATGATCCAATCGACGAGACTGACCTCAGAACTGGTCTAAAGAGAAAATTCTGACGAAGACTAAAATTATTCACCACCTGCTTCCTGTTATATTTTTTAAATTCATACTGGTTGTCATGTAATACATTTTTTTTACTTTATATAACTAATTTGTCTGTTATACAAGGATTTTCCTTAGTTTTGTTTAAACACAGGATATTAGGAAAACGTCTATAGTGCGAAATTTAGTGTAATGACATTTTGTTTCAGTATAGCACTTATTTCACGTACTTTGGGAACATCTAGGTGTCGTTTAGTACAATGTAAGTATATAACTCTTTCTCTCTAGGAACACAGCAAAGGAGATCGATTCAACTCTGACTACATTAAAAAGCAAATGCCATAATTATTTACCCCAACATTTATTTTAATGATGAGCATTATTTTATAAAGCCTTTTTCTGAAAACTCAGCAAGGGGAACCCATGGTTACAGCCACAGATAGATTCCGTATTCACCGCAGTAGTAAGATCGCGCAGATTACATCATCCGTAGATACAGGAAAAGAAAGATTTTGCAATTTGTATCTTAGAAAGATTCTGTGTTTGCGACCGGCCATCCGAAGAGTCTATCGTTACTTATAAAATAATGAATGGCTCAGTGGTTTTGATCGTGGGTAGGTTTCGTACTTACGGTGAAATTTTGCAAATTAAAAAGTGAGCAGCACTTAAAGATGCTTTCAGCGTCCATCATTTAAACAGCGATCACGACTGCAAAGAGGATCGAAACTGTGCGCTCGGATGAAACACTTAGTAATAAAGTCATTCAAAACCATGCACTATTCTGCACCGTATACGGAGAAGCTTGAAGAATTGGAATTCATTGAAAAACGCTTAATTGGTAAAATACACCGTTGGTGTTCTGTTAATTTTAATAAATACATTGCAGATGCTTGTTGGACTTACCCTTGCGTGAACATTAAATCTCGCAGAACCTTTTTGTTTTGCGAGAGCATTAGTGACAATATTTTTGGATTGGTTTTGAATGAAATGCAAACACGAATTATTTTATCCTGCTCGAGCATTAGAAGTTCGTATTTCAATAAAACGGAATTCATGAGGGAATTCGTTTAGGAGGAGGGGCAAGCAGATACTTAAACAAATTGAACGTCAACCGAATTTTATCGCATTTTCATTTCTATTTAACTTCAACACTGGTACACATTCTTCTTTGATTCTGATTTTCTGAACAATCTTATGTTTTAGTAAATCCTTTTGGATAAAGCACAACATACTGACCTTTAGAAAGCACTCAAAGAAGACTTTTGGGCTGTATAAAGCCGCAGTGATACAGTACACACACACACACACACACACACACACATATGGATCTGGAAGACTCTTCCAGATCCATATTGAGGAGGATTCTCTCCAGTTAATCGCTTAAAATAACTTTGGTCTGATTCAGAAGAATGAGATATACGTCACAGAAAACGTTTTAGTTGATTAATTAATTAATTCTATGCGAAAGATCATAAAGCTACAAATTGAAAAATAGCAACAAATACTCACTAACTCTTCTACACTCATTGCAATCGTGTTCAAACAAGCATTGGTCTGAATGTTTCTGTGCCACAGACGCAAGTTCGTCATCCCAAACCTGAAAGAAAAAACGTAACTCCGGTAATTGTTTGGGATACGGATTTGAGACAATTGTACACATATGTCCAAAACTTAAGCACGAACACCATTTTCATGGGTTGCACATATTATACATACCTGGTTTAATCACTGATGTTTACGCAGAGTAATACATGTCATTTGAGAACACAACATGCACTTAGTTACTATTTATCAACGACTGATCGAGAGTGGCCGACATCCTGAGTATGCGAAGCTGGTACAACCGCCAGTAACACTGAAGTCCACAGTAACGAAGATATATACTGTCTAGGAACACCTATAGGTTAATCAATATGGAGTACGTCCTTCTCTATCAGATATGCACATTTGAGACTGGTGTGGCATACTCAGAACAAGACTATTGAACAGTTCCTTAGGCAGATCTAGCCACTCATCCACCGGTGCTCTTCGAAGCTCAGAATATCACCTGATGGTAATGTTCTCTCAGTTCGACGTCTGCTCAAAACATTTCAAGCGTGCTCTATTGGGTTGAGATCAGGGGAGTATGCTGTATACTCCATTTGATGGATATCTTCTTCCTCAAGGAGTTCAGCCACAGCCACTGAACGATGGGGACGTGCATTATCGTCCATAAAAAAGAACTCTGGTCCTATATATCCACGAAACAGCCGAACATGAGGGAGGACATCATTGCAGTACCATTCACCGGTCATGGATCCTCATTCTACTAGCTGCAACTCGGTACGGCCATTGACCGTAATGTCGGCCCAGATTTTCATTCCCCCAACGCAATTTCTATCCATTTCCACGACGTTCTCTTGACGGTATTGTGTACCACGTTCACGCCAGATATACTGACGCCTAGAATCTGACTTCATGCTGAATTTATTTTCATATGTGAATAAAATGCTGCTCCCTTCCTCATTCGTCCAACCACTGCGTTATCAACACCAACGTAAACGGGAGTGTTTGTGTCTCAGTTTTAAAGGCACATATTTAAGAGGTTTACGTGAATAGAGCACTCCAGCATTCAACCGCCTTGCCACGGTTTGACGCGACAGCTCCCAATACTGACAAACAGTTGATCCCTCAACTGATCAGCAAGACTCCGACGATTCCGTTTTGCAGATGGCATCAAATAACTGTCTTCTGATGCTATGACGCATCGCGGACGACCTCCCTCAACACGAGCAGAGCAGAGTTGGAAACGGGTTAAAAATGTTGGACCCGGAATTGACCCGGATCTATAAGTGATCCCGACAAATCAGATTTGAACTATAATACATATACACTGCTGGCCACTCAAAATGCAACACCAAGAAGGACACGAGATAGCAAAGCCAGATTCACTGGACACATAACAACAGATACAAATATGAAACGATTGAGATCACATAAAACCACATTAGATTATTTCGGTCTTGCTTCAATACTATCATCCGATGTGGTAAAACGCGTGAATGACTCAGTCAATGCAAGAAAGTTTATGTTTTTTTCTGTTAAAGGCTGGGTGATGTATGCCATGCGCATGCTCAGTCAATGTAATGATAATGATAGTTGACATCGATTTATTTTTTGGTTGTTTGTGGATTTCTTTTTAAACCTTTTGGTTATATCACGAACTAGCTTGTTTCCAAGGTAACGGAATATGAAGTGCAGTTTCATCGTTGCAGCATGTATTTTTGTATTTGTGAATATATAGGATTTCAGTAAATATGGAGGGAAATTGGGAACGTGGGGTGGCTAGTATAGTAGATTCGTTTCAGCATGAGTAATATGTGCCTTCATTCGTTAATCGTGACAAAACCGTTGACTCTTATTTTTGCATTTTTTTGTGTGTGTTCAGCCCGTCTGATCCGTAACGAACGAACAGTGGAGTCTATGTAGACGCGATCCAGGTCAGAAGCGTCAACCAACTGACTTTAATGGGACACTCTTTGTTCGTTACAGATTAGACTAACTGAACATAAATTCAATGTAAAAATAGGATCCGAGAAGACGGCTTTGTCCCGGTTAATGAATAAAGGCACACATTACCCATGCTGGAACGAATCTACAATACTAGCCACCTCACGTTCCTAATTTTTCTCCTTATTTACTGAAAGCCTATATATTCACAAATACAAATATATATTCTGCAACGATGAAACTCCACTTCATATTCCATTACCTTGGAAACAAGCTATTTCGGGATATTACCAAAAAGATTTAAAAAAATCCACCAACCAAGGAATTAATAGGTGTCAACTATCATCATCATTACACTGACTGAGCACGTGCATGGCGAACATCATCCAGCCTTTACCAGAAAACTGTTCTGCAGCATAGTCTTGCATTGACTGATTCATTCACGCGTTTCGCCACATCGAATGATGATCTTGAAGCAAGACCAAAAGGACTATGACATGCCTGCCCCGCAGGACGCACACGACATAAAGGCAGATAGCAGCGAGAACGAACGTCCGCGTAGCTCAGTTGGTAGAGCGACTTGTTCCGGAATAAATGGACTCGGGTTCGATCCCTGGCGTGGACCAAAAATGACGGAGAAATTTACTTCGTTATAATGGCGTCCGAACTTTCCGGATGACTCGGCCGTTAATGATATCGCAATGGTGTGATGTTCTTTCCACACCGATAGACAACAAAAATAAGAGAAATCCTTCTCCAGAGCGTCGAAAAATAAATGTGTGTGACGTTGCATTGCACACACTAGATTGACTGGGAGTTCTCAAATGCGCGTTCTACAGCGGATGGCTGCTTGCAACGATTCATGGTCACGGCTGACCCGTGGGCCATTCCCCCGGACCTCTTTCGGAGAGGGGAGATGGGACGTGCCTGCCCTGCAGGACGCACACGACATAAAGGCAGATAGCAGCGAGAACGAACATCTGTGTAGCTCAGTTGGTAGAGCGACTTTTTCCGGAATAAGTGAACTCGGGTTCGATCCCTGACGTGGACCAAAAATAACGGAGAAATTTATTTCGTTATAAGACCTAATGTGACTTTATATGTTTTTAGTATGATATATTTTACTGTGACCTTGTAAATTAAATTTTTAAGGAATCATAGCTTTTATTACATCACTTTCATTACCGTGCAAAAACACGGCAAGGATTTTTACTCGGTTCTCATCAAATAAATTCATCTGCTTGAAGTTCACATAATTCCATTTTAAAATGGGCTTTGTGCTTTCAATGCCAACATTTAATGGACTGCAGAGCAGATGTGTGCTTGGTTTGAGTTCATCAAATTGTTTATCGTATCCCTGTCACCAAAATTCTCAATAGGAGTGATACTCAGGATCAAATACACTGCCGGACAATTGCTAAGGACGGATGACAATAGCAACGATAGCAACCATAAAATGGAAGGCAGGAAAATGTGGAAATTAGCATAAGTGCGGGATACAGTAAGACGTGTTGTGCGTATGCAAATTTTGGATTGCCGAACTTGTTCGTGACGTCATAGCGCTGATAACAGATATAAAGGATTTGACGTGTATTGACCGTTGTTGTTCAAACGCAAAGTTGAAAGGGAAAGAATCAATTGACGAACTTGCAATTTTCAGTATGTCTTCCCGACATCACCTAGATGATTTTACGCGTGGCCGTATTATTGGCAAGATTGAAGAAGGGCGAAAAATAACAGATGTTGCCAGGGAGTTCGACGTCAGCCACAGTGTTGTTTCAAGGCTTTGGAAATCATTTCAAACAAATGGAGAGTGTAGCAAACGTCACGGGGGAAATCGTGTTCGCAGTACGACACCTGCAGAAGATCGGTACATAGTGCTATCAACAAAAAGACACCGGCGCAGCACAGCTAGTGAGGTAGAAAATCAGTTTATGGCTGCTACTGGCAAGCGGATCTCCCGAAAAACTGTCGCCAGACGTTTGCATGAAGGAGGACTATACGCCCACCGTCCTGTTGTGTGCATCCCATTGTCCAGACGTCACCGTACCGCCCGTTTGCAATGGTGCCATCAACATCGCAATTGGACTGATAACGACTGGTCTGCTGTCCTCTTCTCAGATGAGAGTAGATACAGTCTATCGTCTGATTGTCGACGACAACTGATCTGGCGTGATAGTGGTACTGCATATTGTCCAGCAAACATACAGGAAAGGGACCGATATCCGACATGTAGTGTCATGGTATGGGCTGGCATCATGATCAATGGCCGTACGTCCCTTTATGTGCTTCCAACTGGGACTATGACTGACCAACGATACATTAATGATGTGTTGCTACCTCATGTTTGCATGTTCCGTGGTGCTGTCGGTGATAGATTCATTTTTATGGACGACAACGCAACATGTCCTCGAACAGTCGCTGTCCAGGAGTGTCTTGAGAGCGAGGATATTCAACGCCTCGTATGGCCAGCACGTTCTCCAGATCTGAATCCCATTGAAAATGTGTGGGATGCTTTGGGGAGAAGTCTTGCTGGTCGCCAATGCCCTCCAATAAACAAGGACACCCTCATCCGTGCACTGACAGAGGAATGGGATAAATTACCCCAACAGCTGCTTGATAATGTTGTGCAAAGCATGACACGACGTGTGGAATCTTGCATCGCCCTCCATGGTGGCCATATCCCGTATTGACATCTTACGCCGGAACGCCTGCGGACGGTAATTGCATTTTTTACACGTTTACGTATTCTGCACAAAATGGCCTGTTTGTCCCTTGAACACGTTCCAAAGCCTTCTGGATTTCAGAGCACAATAAATTGTCTTTCTTGTAATGCCCTGGCATTCTGACATTATTTTATTTCACTTGGCATCCAGCCACACTTACTTTTTTGTGCGCTATATAGCCGTTTAAGATCCGTCCTTAGCAATTGTCCAGCAGTGTACTTTAAAGTCGATAGTTTTACAAAATATTTTCATTTAATCAAAAACGCTCCTTGAAGGATTGAAAGCCAGTCAAGATAGATTTGATTTTAACAAAGACAGCTTGTTACGAAAAGCAGATGTATAACAGCAAAGATTATAGATACCAGTTTTTTGCTCTTTGCCTTTGAAAGAAATATTTAGCGCATTCAAATGCTGCGTGACAGCTAGTAAGTTAAGAAAAGCGACATCACTGACACTTTTGGTTAGATCAGAATCACGTTTCATATCTTCCAAAAAAAAAAAAAAAAAAAAAAAAAAAAAAAAGAGATCGAGTCCTTTCCGAAGCTGAAAAAACTCACTAAACCTTTTCCAACATTCAACCAACGGATTCGATTGTGCAGAAAAAGCCACCTTATTAAGAATCAAGTTCATTTGAAAATAATGCACGCTAGTGTACAATGCAATGAAACATTTCCGATTTGATACTATCTATTTTTAGTCAAAAATGAAATTTGCTTTATTCCTTAGCAACACTCGACGGAATTTGACATTCGAAGATCACACAACGCTATTACGTTACAGGATATAATTTTATAAGGTACAGTGCAAACACAGTTCAGGGATTTTATACTTGTTCTTAATTTTGATACAGCTAAATATGTGGTCATATCATGATATGACCAAATGTTTAGCTGTATCAAAATTAAGAACCAGTGTAGTGAATTTTAAAAGGAGGAATATTGCGGAAAGAAACATTAAGAAAAGTAACACTCAGATTAAGAAAATTTTAGACAATCTGCGTAATGATCCTGGAATATCGATTACCCTAACCGACAAGTCGAATCAGATAGCCATTATGAACAGGTTTGATTATATTAGTAAACTTAAAGAATTAGCAGATCAATCGGACTCAGTTCTGCAGTTGAGGAATTCTCTACACAACATAATACGGGAAGTTCAAGCTCTAGCCAGGGACAAAGATCTACCGGAGAATATATGCCAGCGAAGCTTCCTCAGGACCCTACAATTCCACCAGTCTTTGGACAACTAAAGAATCATAAACATGGATCTGCCTTTGATATGTACAGTTCAGGAATTTCGATTCTTATGGCAACAGCATATTCCGTATTCATATGGCAACAGCATGGATACTGTGACCTCGTTTGCAATATGAAGTCATAAAAGAATTGAAGGCAAAGCTATGACATTAACAACCAAGGTTTTCTTTTAAACCACACTTATAATCTTTTTTTCTTTTTGGGGAAATATACACATACCGGCCACTGAACTAGAAGATTTTATTCAATGCCGGGTTGCACCTCCTTTTAGAGCAAATTACAGCACGTATCCAGTTTTCCATAGGTTCAACAAGGTGTAGAAGTGCATCTATATCTACAGCACACCAGGTGTTCACCAGACAGTCCTTTAACTGACTCAGATTTGATGGAAGAGGACTCTGCTCTCGGATATGTTTTTATAACATGCCTCGTACATTCTCAATGGTGAGCAGGTCCGTGGTTTGTGGTAGCCAGGGAAAATGGCAGACGTTGCTATCGTGCTTGCTGGTCGACTGCTGAACACATCTTGCGCGATGGACAGTAGTGTTTTCGTCCATGAAACAGCGGTCACCTGCTTGACAAAAAATCAATATTGAAGGATGAACTTGATCAGACACATTGTTCAGTAGTCCTTGGAGGATACCAGACCTTCATGAAAAAGCTGTCACCTGCTGGACGAAAAGTCAACATTGAAGGATGAACTTGATTGGCCACATTGTTAAGATAGTTCTTAGAGGATACTAGACCTTCGTGAAACAGCGGTCACCTGCTGGACAAAAAGTCAACATTGAAGGATGGACTTGATCGACTACATTGTTCAGATAATCCTTGGAGGACACCAGACCTTCATGGAAGAGCGGTCACCTGCTGGACAAAAAGTCAACATTGAAGGATGGACTTGATCGACTACATTGTTCAAATAATCCTTGGAGGATACCAGACCTTCCAGCGATATCATGGGACCCGTTCCGTTCCAACCAAATGAGCCACATATCACGACACCACTTCAGAATCTTGAGTTTTGTTAGGCATGCTGAGTCCATTGCTTCATGGGGTCCTGCCAAACTCTCTGCTTACCGTCGGCACAGAGCACGGTGTTCCGCGACTCGTCGGACCACATGATTTTCTCCTGTTTTCCAGTGTCCAGCCACTGTGCTCCTGATGCAACTGTGGACGAACTTTCCGGCTTTTCGCAGCAGACAGTGGTTCCGTATAGTCACACTACTGCCAATGCCGATCCCCTTTTATTTCTTGCGCATAGTTTGCTGAGATAGAGGTCTGTAACAGCCTTTATTGAAAGCTTCGGTCAATTGCTGCACACAGCAAGTCCTCTTTCTTCGTACAGGGGTTCTCAGACGTCGGCGATCATGTCCCCGACACATTGTCGTCTCGCCACCGTAACGCTTTTTAGACAAGAAACGTAGGTTATTTTTCCATTGATTAAAGACCCGGGATATCTCACCTTTGGAAAAACCAGTTAGCTCTGCTGCTTTCAAAATAGTCTCTCCAGCCAGATGAAAACCTACAATAAGCCGCTTATCGAACTCCGAAAGATCTTTGTTTCTCTCATTGTGATGAACACTACTGACGAGTAGCAAACATATATAATTCTGTAGACTTTATAAAACGGCTACACGCACGTGACCATGTATCTTACATATACGCTGCGTAACTGACGTTCACGTATATCTAAATAAAGCTTTCTAATTCAGTGGTCGGTGTGTGTATGATTATAATTCACTTGGACCTTGACCAACGCTTAATAGCACAACATGATGGAATTTAGGTCTTTTAGAGAAACAAGATGGAATTTAGGTCTTTTAGAGAAACATGAAATACTTATCCCTTATAACAAAGAAATTTGTTTTGCTAAATTGCTAAAAAAGCAACCTTGGTTATTCGTTTCTCGCTTATCAGATTTTCCTTTCAATCGACCATCGCATGCCTTCAGGTTATCCATCTAAGAATCGGATGAAGCAACAATCAATCAGAACCTTGCCATGTTCCCTCTCGGGTTTGGTAGCTGTAGGCTTTAATCACCTTTGCCTCACAAAAGCTTAACAGAGAAACTGAGATTTTCGAGCTCACGAGAAAGAGCAGTATTTTTTCTGGTAACTCCAAGAAATTCCCAGGACGCAGAAACAGTTTTTAGTTAGTTTTTCTGTTGCCGAAGTGATCGGCGCTTTGACCAACCTAAAGTAATTGCCAAGTCTTTTAACAATGCTTATTTGTAAAGAAAGCTACTCTCCCGAAAAAATGGAAATTCTCGCAAAAGGAGAGTCTGGCGCCTTTCGTGTCTGACTATTGTCAAATCAGAAAACAGTGTAATGAAATTATATGCGGTTAAGAAAGTATCCAGTTCAACAACAAAGTTATTAGAATGTAAGGAAACCACGAAAATAATAAATAATATTTAAATAATAAATATTAGAAACTATGAAAATATAAATAATTATCAGTTTTTAAGAAAACCATGCATTAAAATCATGAGCCAACATTCGAACTACAGCTTCTTAGAAAACGAAGAAAGCGTTAAAACTATAGGGAAGTTTTGATTATGATCTTCCGGGATGACCACTGTTCTAAGAAAATCAAGCAAAAATTACAATTAGCAACTTTTAAGAAAACTAAATAACACTGCATATACAAATTTCTAAGAGACCGAACAAAACACTGAACTTAGAAAACAGTAAGCAAATGAGGAAAGTATTATATTACCAGATTCTGGAAGCACTAAAAATTCTACCTTCTAAGAAAGCCAGTAAAACGCTGAAATATTTGGCTTCCAAGATAACTTGGAAAGCATTGAAATTCCAAACTTTCGACGAAGCCAAGAGGCATGAAAAGGACAAAATTTCAAGAAAACAAAGATTTAAAGCAGAAATTGGGTTCGGACTTCGGTGAAGTATAAACGTTGTGTTTGGCTTACGGCACTGGTTCTCTTCTTTCCCTGGAACCAGTGATCCTGAATTAGGGACGAGCGACTGCTTTTAGCCCATTGAGTTGCTCACAGTATCCATTAAACCCCCAATCAAAAGAAAAGAAGAAAAAAAGAAAGAAAGAAAAAAAATTTTGGAATTTTAAAGGAAACCAGGAAAACACATAAAATTTTCATCTTACACATAATCTTCATAACATTTTCATAAAATAATTTTTTCATAAAATTTTCATCAAAAACACATAAATCTTCAGGAGAACATTTAAATTATGAGTTTCTAAGAAATTAGAAGGAGGCAGCGTTTCAGTGCTCTTCGTGACATAAAATACAGCCAGATTTTACTATATTTTACTCTTATCCATAATATACGGTCGAGTCACATTATTATGCCCACCAGCTAATATCCAGAGTAACCGCCGTGTGTAGCGCGGACAGCAGCTAGACGGGCTGGGAGTGACTCAATAAGCTGCTGGAAGGTGTTCACAGGTATGTTGAACCATGCTGACTGCAGTGTATCTGACAGCTGCTGGAGGGTGCGTGGTGGAGGATCCATAGAGCGAACAACACGATCGAGACGGTCCTACAGATGCTCAATTGGGTTTAAATCTGGGGATTTGGGGGCCAAGGAAGTACTTTGAAGTCTTCATCGTGCTCTTACAACCACTCTCGGACAATTCTAGCTGTGTGATACGTCGCGTTGTCGTGCTGGACGATAATCAACATGTATGGGTGTACCTGGTCCGCAAGGATGGATTCATAACGAATTCGGTCTATAGTGCCTGCCACAGGTATTAGTGGACCCAGAGAATTCCAAGAAAACATTCCCCAGACCATAACGCTGCACCCACCAGCTTGTGTTCTTCCAGCAACTGTTGAATAATGTTTATTCTTCGATGTTTTTCGCCTTTAGGCCAACGTCCATCCCTTGCGATGAAGTAGAAAACGTGACTCATCGGAGACGGCAATCCTTTGCCAATCGGCGTAGGTCCAATTCCGATACTGCCATGCAAATGTAAGCCCCACCTTCGTTAGCATGGGTGCAGTGACCATCCGTCTGCATCGGAGTCTCATACGCAGCAGGGTCCGCTAAACTGTCGTTTTAGACATACTTCCGGTAGGCCTATGGTTCATTCTTCCAGTGAGTTGCTCCACTGTTGCGTGTCGATCGGCACTCACGCACCTTCGCAGCCGACGTTCACCTCTCACATCAATGGCACGTGGTGCTCCGCAGTTTTCACGTCGCTTATTCGCAATGGTGCCATTTCTCCAATCATGATACACTTTAACCACAGCAGCACGCGAACAGTTCACAAACTGCGCTTTTTCAGAAATACTTCCGCCCTTGGCCCGAAAGCCGATAAACATCCCTTTTTTCAAATCTGATAAATTGCTCCTTTTATCCATGACATCAACGAGTGATATGTTTTCAGAATGCCTACAGCACACTTTATATACCCTCAAAGCAAGCTCACGACATGCGCTTTCATTCATTGGCTACGCGCTGTTGACTTCAAAAGTAGGAGGTGGTCACGATAATGTGACTCGACTGTGTATTACATAATTATACACGCTATATGAGCAACAGTACCCGGAAGACACCCCTTTTGTGTAGTGGATCCGCTCAGGTAGGTACGTTACAGCCTTGGCCTATACAGGTATAAAAAGACGAACATGGCCTGGAAAACATTATAGACAAGAATGAACAGTAGAATGGGGTGTACAGCAGACCTCAGTGACTTTCAACGTGGTACTGTTGTGATAGGATGCCATTTTTGCAACAATTCAGTTCGAGAAATTTCTGCCCTGCTTCAGTTTCCCCGATTAACTGTAAATGATCTGTGGAAATGCATAGGAGCAACAGCAGCGCAGTCGGGACGTATTAGACAATGTAAAACGACCGAGCGCCGAGTGTTGGCAATTAAAAGGACCGAGCGCCGAGTGTAGGCAATTAAAAGGACCGAGCACCGAGTGTAGGCAATTAAAAGGACCTAGCGCCGAGTGTAGGCAATTAAAACGACCGAGCGCCGGGTGTAGGCAATTAAAACGACCGAGCGCCGAGTTTAGGCAATTAAAACGACCGAGTGCCAAGTTTAGGCAATTAAAACGACCGAGCACCGAGTTCTGAAGTAGGTGGTGAAGCAAAAACCTCTGTCCTCGATTGCAACACTCACCACCGATTTCCAAAACGCCTCTGGAAACAGCGTAAAGGTTCGTCAAAAGATGAAGGGAATAAAAATGCCTGCCCTCGATTGCGACGCTCACCACCGATTTCCAAAACGCCTCTGGTAGCAATGCCAGCACCATAACGGTTCGTAAAGAGATGGAGGGAATACAAATGCCTCACCTCGATTGCAACACTCACTACCGATTTCCAAAACGCCTCTGGAAACAACGACAGTACCATAACGGTTCGTGAAGAGGTGAAGGGAATAAAAATGCACGCCCTCGATTGCAACACTCACCGCCGATTTCCAAAACGACTCTGGAAGCAACGCTAGCACCATAACGAGCAGCTGAAGACAAGCACGGACAGTCTTTTGCATAATGCTTTTTGATGTGCTGAATGGCAGAGATTCACATAAAAGTTTACTATCACGACCAAAACCCTTCTTTGATAGTGTATATTTTTTAATTCGCTATAACTTTTCAGATATTTCATTTACAAATACAGAAACATTTCTCTAATAGCACCTATGTCACGGAGGGATTTATTGAAAATATGTTTGATTATGCTTCATGTCCAGGGACGTCGCTAGACTTCGAAATCAGGATGGGCGAACGGTGGCCGACTATTATTTTTCCTGGGGCAACTTTGATAGCAACTTTATTTGCTAAACACTGAAAGAAAGAATTTGCTTTTCTTTTTCTACAGGCTGCAAAGGTATTCGTACAATCCTCTTCCCCGCTCCCGGGTACATACTCATTAATTTTGGAACTGGCTTTTTTGCACTTTTTGAAACACAAAAGAATCTAAAGTTTGTAGTCACTTTTTGCTAATATTCCGCCCATCTATTTTTAATAAAATTAGTAAAATCTAAAGAGTTACATACCCATATAATAAACATGACACCCTACCACTAGCACCAGTAAAACGCCCTGATTAAAAGAAAATTTCATGCCAAGAAGAAAGATCTTAAAGCAAATGTTTTCGTGGATTAGGGTTGAGGGGGAATGTACAAGTTAGTATGATTAACTTTCCCCTTTACCCTCAACAGTTCAAGCTAGTATGCTTCCAACACGCAGACAATATTTTCTCCTCCTTAACTCCCTTCCTTCAAGCCAGCAACCTTGTCTTGCACTCATCTCTTCCAAAGTAGTCATCAGCCACGTCTTTTTCCCTCAATGCCCTTGGGCAGGCTTAAGAGCGCTGGTACATATAGCTTTTGGACTCCAATTGCCGTGTTGGAATCCCCTACTTAGTAGCACAAACAAACAACAGAGCAATTACTAATGTCCTCAGTGAATTTCTATTCTCTCTCTTCATTCGCCCTTAATCATACTAACTGGAAAAAAGGCTCAAATTGAAGATTTGGACAAGTGGATAACAACTGAATTTTCATGGGCCTGTGGATACTATTATGTTCATAACATTACTACGGAGAACGAAAAACGCACTTTACTAGGGGAAAATACGAACGGCTACGCGACGAAAAACACGGGAGTCATTATTCCTTGAAAAAATCCACATTATATTTTAAAGTTAAAAAAAAATTAAATATGGAACATCTTGAACTAGGTGCGCGGCAGGGTGGGCAAGATAATTTTCAGGGTGGGCTACATATAATCCGACCCTCGCATTCCCTTGGCGACATCCTTGTTAATATCAGAGAACCCCACACGTAGAAAAATTTCGTTAAAAATCCTTATGGCTCAAAATCTTTCGCAGAATATTCTTTGTTGCCCAATGAAAAAGAATTACGGTAGGAGAAATAATAATTTTTGACTAATTCCCATAAGAACTTTTTTTTTGTGTATTTGCTATTATTTTACGAAAACGTTATTTATTCATAGAAACAATGGGAAGCGAAACAGCAGAAGAAATCATTCTTCACGAATACACAGAAGGCATAAATGTACCATTGTGCGCACAGATGTTGAAGTTTTTACTGTTTCTAATGCAACCATCCTCGGGAAAACGCGCCGTGAGTTCCAAGGATGGGTATATGAGAAGCAGTAAAATGTACGTCATATGTACGCCGCGCCGGCCAAGATACATACAGTCATGGAAAAAAGTTTAAGATCACACAACCTTGTTCAAATGAGAGGTATTATTATAATGTTATCTTAAGGAAAAATAATTGAACATATTATCTTATTAGTCTAACACCTAGAGACTACATCTCTGCATTGAAATCCCATAGCCGCCCCTGTGGCGTAGTGGTCTAAGCGATGGCTTCTGATCATTCGCCTGATTTGGGTCTAGGTTCGAATCCCGGTGAGGCATGGATGCCGCACTGGCTCTCCCCCTTCTCTGGAACCACTGGCCGTAAATTGGGGGACGGGTGACTGCTTATAGGCCGTTAATTAGGGATGGGCGACTGCTTATAGGCCGTAAATTAGGGATGGGCGACTGCTTATAGGCCGCAAGTTAGGGATGGGCGACTGCTTATAGCCCACTGAGTTGCTCACGGTGGCCGTCAAACCCCCCATTAAAAGAAAAAATATTATAAACCAAAAAGTGCATAATTTGTGCAAATAAATAAGAAGAGAAAAGAGTTTGAGACACACAGCTTTTAAATGGAAAAACAGCCCATTAAGTTTCACTAAAACCTAGTTTGTCTCTCATTTACTTTCAGAACCTCAATCAGTTGTTGAGGCATATTATTAATACATTTCGCAAAATCTGATAGTGTAATTGACTGCTAAGCTGCTATTAAAACTAATTTGAGTTTATAAACATTGCCTGTTTGCTTGCTGTTAGCATAAACTCGGTGCGCCACTATGCCAAACATGTTTTCAACCAGATGAAGGTCTGGACTGCGTGATGGCCAGTCCAGTACTGTAATCCCTTTATCAGATAGCCCATCAGAAAAATCATTATATTTCTGAAAAATTAAGTCGAGATCCATTATTTCGTCTCTTAGGGGTATAAAAAGTTCCCATGAATATTCTGTTGGTAGTCTAACGAGATACATTGCCCTTTTGCAAAACAAAGTTCTGTCTTTTCTCGCTTTGAGATAGCGATTTAAATCATAATTGACCCACCCTTGCACTCGCTTCGAAGGCAAAGCTGGGTTCTTCGTTTGTTTTGTGGCTTCGAAGGCAAAGTTGTGTACAGTAATGTAAACCATCCGGTCCATCAAGGTAGAATTTTTTTCCATTGATAAACAGTGCTTTGCTCTAAAGATATGCATTCGCTACACGTTCTGAAGCAAGCTTCATCCTAACTTCTTCATGCTCTTTATTTAACTTTGTTTGATCTTATGATATTTTTAATATTTTGAGTGTTGTAACACATACGTTGTTGTTCTTGGTTTCACATAGAGTTTTGATGCTACAGTAATACTTGATGACGATACTCCTGTTTGTTTTTGTCATTCCAATCACAGCACGTTTGGAGCGTGTTGTCAGCTTACTAGGCCGCCAGCTTCGGGGTTTATTTCCGGGTACGGAAAACTGGCCCACCGGAGAAGTGCCTACCCGGAGAACTGGGCAAAAAAATTTAAGGAGCCGTACAAAAATTGCGTTTTTCACCGCTTCGTAGCCTCGTACCCAGCAGTTGTTTATCTGAGTCACAAAGTTTCAGTAATTCCGTATTTTCTTAATTGCGATGTTTCATGTAATTTCCTTTTAGAAAATGTTTATAATCTACAACTCAACATAATAATTTCAAGGTTTATAAATTACACCTGAAAACATTCTCTGCGGGAATGTGAAAACGCAACAAACCTGTAAATAGGGGGAGGGGGGGAACTAGCACAAAAAACATAAAATATAAATATTTCTAGCCTAATTGGGAAATTTTAAGCGTTTACAAATTACAACTCATTGAATTCTCTGCGGGCATGTGAAAACCCAGGGAACCTGTCAGTTTGGGGGTGGGGGTGGAGGTTAATACCTAAAATATAAAATAAAAAGAATTTGTAGCCCAATCGGAAGATTTTCAGCGTTCACAAACTACACCTCAGCTCAGCAAATTCTCTGTGGGCATGTGCTAACGCAGGACACCTGTGGAGGAGGGGGACGGGGGACGGCGGGAGGCTGAGAGAATAAAATATAAAGAATATCTGGTCCGATCGGGAGATTTTCGGCGTTTACAAATTAAAACTCAACATATTCTCTGTGGGCCCGTGCTAACGCTGGAAACCTTTCAGGAGGATATCCCGTCTCCCATAGAGAAGTTTTCTGCGGCAGAAGATGCCCAAAGAAATTTTGTAGAGTTGTAGTTTGTAAGCGCCAGAGGTCCCGATCAGACCAGAAATCCTTTATATTTTATATTTTCGGCATTACCCCCCCCCCGACAGGTTTCCTGCGTTAGCACATGCCCGCAGATAATTTGTTGAGCTCCAATTTGTAAACTCTGAAAATCTCCCGATGTGGCTGAAAATTCTTTATATTTTATACTTTAGGTATTGGTCCCACCCCCACCCCGACAGGTTTTGCGAGTTTTCACATGCCCACAGAGAATTCGCTGAGTTGTAATTTGTGAGCGCTGAAAATCTCCCGATCGGACTAAAAATTCTTAATTTTTCATATATTCGGTATTAAGCCCCGCCCTGCCCCCTCTCTACAGGTTTACTGCGTTTGTACATACCCGCAGAGAATTTGTTGAGCTGTAATTTATAAACATTTAAATTCCTTTTTTTTTTTTTTGATTGGAGGTTTAACGACCACCGTGAGCAACTCAATGGGTTATAAGCAGTCGCTCGTCCCTAATTTGGGGTCACTCGTTCCAGGGAACGGAGAGATCCAGTGCCGTAAGACAAACACAACATCCATGCCTCACCGGGATTCGAACCCGGACCCCGTTCGGACGAATGATCAGAGGCCATCGCTTAGACCATAGCGCCACCGGGGCCGGCAATTCCTATGTTGATTTATAGATTATAAACGTCTTTTATAAGGAATTACATTAAATATAGCAATTAAGGAAATACGAAATTACGAAAACTTTATGTGACTCAGATAGCCAACCTATGGGGACGTGGCTACGAAGCGGTCGAAAACGCAATTTTTATATGGCTCCTTAACATTATTTGTGGCCAGTTTTCCTACAGCCGTTTCTTCCAATAGCTATTGGGATCTTTCAGAAAATTGCACACTACACTTTGCCACCTTCCTATGCGAGCGGCAATTTGCGTTTAAGAGAAGCTGCATTTAGTATATTCTGTAATTTTCCCTTTTTCAACATCAGATATTCCAGAGCTCCATCGTAGAAACGGAGTAAATAACAAACCAGTTCTCCGTATCTAAGCCGCATAGTGGCGTTTCAACCCGGTAGGAACGAGGTTAAATATTTACGCCACTCCATTATGCAAATTTTGTCTCAAGGTGAGTCCCGTCTCATTTTTTTCCACCATATTATTATGCAGCTGACTGTAATTACGACGCATTAATGTTCGTTTAAAAACCAATTAAAATCTCTTATACTTATATTTGATACTATATGTATAAATATTTTACGAATACACGTTTTAAATTATCTCCTTAACAAATGAAATGACCACGTGGTCTCGAACTTTTCCGCATGGCTGTATTGTTTATTCAGTTTACACGAATACCCCGGTTGCGTATTAACTAGAAGCCAAAATCAATTTCATAGTTGCTTAAACAAATATGAAAGCAAAATTTAAAAGATGGGAAATAAATTAAAAAAACTTACCATTTGTAGCATGTTCAAGGCTTTAGGTAGGGAGTATGTGGTCTCCATTCCCGTAGCAACTCTACTCCTGTAATTGTTGTGCTCCTTAAGAATGATGTCTATATCGCTGGGTGTGACTTTATTCCGTTGTATATTACTTGTACACGTGGGATTTGGAGGCAGGCAGTAAGTATGACGCTGACTATAACGCTGGAAAAGCAAAGGACACGTGTCGCCTTTCACTTGTAGCCACAGAAAGCAGCTCAAAAACATCAACAGAACCTCCATCTCTGTTATTCTAAAGAGGAGAACGAATCGATTTAAGAGAAACGTACTTAAAGAAAATATAGTATTATACTAAGCAGATCTACATGCATTACTTGGTCAGAAAATTATATCCTATAAGGAAGACTTACCCTTTGGTAAAAGTTGTGAAAAATATATTTCAATGCGCAGCACTAGTCAGCATTTGAAGGAAGACTGAAGAACTCAAGTTGGGAAATGTTCTCTATCCGATATCGCAAGTCATTTAAAAGCCTTCTTCGTTACTACGGAAGTGACGTTAAGGAGGGGGAAAAAGAGAGCTGCCATTCCCAAATCACCAGCCTGACAGCACGTAAAATAACTGCAAACAATGTACATCGTAAAATTTCAGTTGAGCGTGCATGACATTAATATCAGCAATATCGGTAAGGAAGGGGCAATCAAAATCCGTGGAAATAACGTGCGCACAAAGCTGAAATCCTCTTTATACGCTCGCGCTGACTCTCTTCCTTGCTTCCATTATCACACAGAAGTACTTACGCGCCTACGCGAAAGATGAAGAAAATATAGACGAGTGAAAATGCAAGACAACACTGAAGTAACTAAATTACCTTTGGTAGCAATCAAGGATTCTGCGAGTGCAATTGTGATTACATACATCCGTGAGCTGGTGGATGCAGCGCAATTCCAGAAATGCATTCTTCAAAAATACGCTATAATTCTCAGTAACAAATGTATTTGTCTATCGTGCAGGGAACTAGTGCCACACAAACTTTGGAATTTCCGACTAGAAACAACTTGCAATATCAGAACATTTCAGATTTTTTTACTGCAGATAATAAAAAGTCAGAATTTTAGTAGCAACACTTAACTGCAATAAATGGAAATCAATATCTGTAACTACAGTTGCAGTATTGTAATTGTTGCATGAATTTATTATAATTTATAATACTCTAATAAGTTTATCACCATTTAATTTTCCATTTAGTTTAGAAAACAAAGTTGATGAATGCAATCAGAGGCGTAACTAGGGCGGCTGCCTCGTGCGCAGCTTAAGAGAGGGCGCAAAACTCACAGCTTGCAATCAGATTAAAATTGGAATTGAAACTTCTGCGCCAGTTTCTGGTACACATTTTTTGCTCCTACTTTGTTATTTGTTCATCTACAGAATTGGCTCATTATACACTGCCTAACGCAGAAAATGCCACACTATGAAGGAATGATCGAAAACAGACAAAACTGTACACGCAGATAGCCAAATAGGTCCTGAACAAATGATTTAATTGTCACATACAGACTTGGCTCCAGTCGCTGAATATACAGGATGATTAATAAGGAGTGTGGCCTCCATTTTCAGCGATACGGCGTTGAATCCGACGTGGTATCGAGGCAATGAGAGTCCGAATGGAGTCTTGGGGTATCGTGGACCATGTGGTGTTGATCCGAGTCCAAAGTTCATCTTCATTTTGCGGGGATGGGAGGCTAATTAACCGACGTCCAATCGTTTCCCACAGATGCTCGATGGCAAAAGGTCGGAGGATCGTACTGGCCATGGAAGCATCCGCACACCGTGTATAGCATTCAGACTGACCCGAGCGATATGGGGCCGGGCGTTATCTTGTTGAAAAACGGCGTTTGGGATGCCCTGCAAATACGGTAGAGCCGCGGGCCGCAGCACCTCGTCAACATAGCGGCGTGCCGTCAGTGTGCCCGTAAAGCGTACCAGCGGTAAGCGGCTGTTGGCGCTGATAGCACCCCACACCATGATTCCACGTTGCCGAGACGTATGGCACTACACAATAGCGGAGGAACCCGCCCGTTCGCAACGTCGCCAGTAGACTTTCACGCGGCGACCATCCGTGGTGAGACAGAACCGCGATTCGTCGCCGAACATCACACTGTTCAATTCGACATTCCACGCAGCTCTGGAGCGACACCACGCAAAGAGATGACTACGATGGCTCGCTGTTAAGGGTAGCCTTCGCAACGTACGTCTGGACAGAAAACCAGAAGCATTCAATCGGCGCCAAACTGTCCACGTCGTTTTTGGAGCATCAAACCCAAGGAGGTTAGAAGTAAGAGGAGCTGGCAACAACTCTTCTCCTTGTGTTTCTGGCATGACGCTACTTTTTATCAGCTGACTACGCCAATTCGCCCAACCTAAGAATCTCCTGTATATCTCTATGGGGAAATCGCGATTTTGAACGGGTTTTTCGGACTCTTACTTAACCCATACAGGCATGAAAAAAATTGAGGCTGAAATATTCATTCCCATAATAACAAATTTCCAGAAAAAACAGGAAAATAAGTGTTGGTATTTCTTTAAAAAAATTAAACAAAATAATGAATTTTTGAGCGGAAGTGCATAGTGCGCATGGTTACTTACTGCCCATGTGCAAGTAACCATGCATACTGCCCATGTGCAAGTAACCATGTTTAAAATATAACCAAAAGTCTAATGTTAAGAAATAAGAAGTCCGAAATATTCCTTCTTTCCATCCTTGGTTTGCATGAGCTAAGCAAAACTGCTTAAGCCACAGGAAGTGACGTCACGTTCCCGAACTCTCGCAGTGCAGACTCCCACCACCTCAGAGAGAGGACAGAAACAGCTGTTCTGTTTTGGCTTCACTCAAAACGGGTCCCTTCACCTCCTCTTCTTCTTAACACCTTGATCAAACCCTCCCCGTAGACTTCGCAAAGTGGCGCCCGCTGTGGCCTGTGGGTCCGCTACGGCATGACGTCGGATGCAACAATCGGTGCGCTCGGACGTCCGTCTCTCGCCTCCGGTCCCTCTGTGACGTTGCGCAGATCCTTCTTGGGACCACTGTCTCTAAATGCGACAGACGGTTGTGGCATCACGATGAGTATGTTCCGCAATGGGACGCAAGGACCATCCGGTGGTACGAAGGCCTACGATGACACCTCTCGTGAACTCATCCGTTTGACGAAATCGCGTACGAAGGCATCTTACCGGCATTGGCACCACTTGTTCGTTCTCCAGACACGGTTACAGCAGAATCACTCACCTCTCTCGGCCGCAGTGACGACGTCTCGACTGATGGCCTCACGGGCTGGTTGTCCGCTTATGTACGGGGCGCCGTTCATGTGATTGGCCTGCAAATGCAATCATTTGCATAACTGTTTTGTGTGCACCCACCTGGCAATTTGCATGGCGCTGTGTTCACGTTTTCATGGTGTGGCATTTTCTCTGGCAGGCAGTGTATGTTTCTCCAGTTCAGTAGCTTTGACAGCTTAAACTTCTCGTTTCTTCTTCAAAACATTCAAGGGCTGTTAGTTGCTCACATTCAAAAATAGAGGAGTGGTTGTACGTTCGGTGTAAGATAAAGATGCTCATATTTTTATAGATTCTTAGAGCTGTTCTATCAATATAGCGGTTAAGTGTCACGATAACGAGCCGTATTCGGTCCGTTTGACGGGATACGGAAGTTCCTAAGTCCGAAGCCGTTCGGGAAAACTCCACAAGCAGTCATAGTTTGACTGTAGTATTTTTGTTTGCTTGGAGGTTTAACAACCACCGTGAGAAACTCCGTGGGGGAGTAAGCAGTCGCTTGTCCCTAATTCCGGACCACTGTTTCGAGTGAAGGGAGAGTGCTAGCGCAGTAGGACAAACACACTATTCATGTGTCACCTGGTGTTCTCACCCGAATCCATCTCGGACGGATCGTCAGAAGCCACCGTTTGGACCACTGCGCCACCAGGCAGGCACAGTCTCATTGTGCTTCTCGCCTGAAGATACCATTACTGTATTCCGTTAATTTTGTTTATTTGAGCAGTCTTCCTATGTATATAACATCGAAAGATAGATGGAATTCTTACGGTTTGACCGAGTGGACCCCGGTTCGAGTCCTCTATGATATATGGGCGACGGTGTGTTTGTCTTACGGCACTTTTTCCATTACCTGGAACCAGGTACCCTAAATTAAGTACAGGCGACAGGATATAGCCCTTGGAGTGCTCGTAATGGTTGTTACCCTCCCGCCCCCTGCCCCAAAGAAAGACAAATGGAGCGCAAGGTTCTGTGATTTTCCCCTGGCACAGAAATTCCTATTTATACCTCTGAATGCAATATTTATAACTTAAAGTCTAGTTTATTTAAATATACCAGATCGTGAATACTCAAGAATCTCTTTTAGCATAGTAAGTCCGTTTATTTTTGTGTTGTAGATTGCATAACGATTTGCCAAGTTTTCTCTCTCCAATGGGAGGCTTTTTCAAGGCAACGGTACATATGAAATGCATTGATGTCTACCATTGCCTTAAAAAGGCCTCCAGTGGAGAATGAAAGCTTGGCAAATCTTTAGGCATGTTACACCATCAAAATAAATGGATTTACTATACTATTGCCTTGAAAAGGCCTCGAGTGGAGAGTGAAATCTTGGCAAATTGGCATGCATATTACATCACGAAAATAAGCGCGATTACTACGCTAAAAGCGTTTCTTGAGTACTAAAGTCTACTATAATTTCGCTGGAAACTATAGCCCAGTTTCATCAGGACCAAACGTTTTTATTACTGCGTGTGACGATGTTACGAGTTGCGCGTGTTAAACGTCCCGTGGTGGCCATTTCTACGGTCGATAGGTATGGAGATGAAGATAAATCATTTACCAGGTTATTACGGTTTTGAAAAACTTGAAATGCTTCTAAAAAGTCACGTTCAAACATTGATTTAGGTCTATCTAACGGTTTTGCGTCATCGAACAGAAATTGGTGGTTATATTCCCAACAGTGCTGGGCTGTGGAAGATTTTTTAAGCTCGCACTCTATAATATATGACTGGTGTTCTTTCAGTCTGAATTTAAGTGATCTCCTTGTCTGACCTATGCATGACAGGCCACACTGACACTAGATGCCATAAATTCCCCAAGAGTTCAAGTTTATCATCAGTTATTTATTCATTAGAATTTTTAAAGGTACCTGTCAATTGTGATCTTTATTATCACTAAGCAGTTCACTGTGATTCTCAGAGTTCCTTAAAAAAGATATACGATCAATTTACTAGTACCTACCAGGTAAACATAATCAAGATATACGAGCATTTTCATCTGGTAGGAACTTGGACCCCTGATGCACGTGGAACAACGTACGACTGGTGCCCACTATCGTGAATTGCTTGCTGACTCCGTACACCCAGCAGTGTCGTATTTTTTCCCAAGTGACAACGGTGTCTTCTAAGACGACAGTGCGCCGAGTCACAGGTCCAATGTTGTGCAGCAATGGTTTGAGGAACGCGGCTCAGACTTCCAGAATATCGATTGTCCTGCGAAATCCCCAGATATGCATCCTGTACGGCACTTGCGGAACATTATGGAACGACATATCAGACATCTGGGTACACAAATCACCTCCATACCTGCATTAAAAACCGCATTACAGATGTCTTGATTATTCATACTGCCCAACTGCTTCCAGCGTCTTTGAATACAAAAATTTGTCTGTGACGGAAATCGAACCAGCGACCTCTCACTCCGGAGTAAGTTGCTCTCCCAACAAAGCTACATGGGCGAAATGTATCGGTGCAGATTTGTCGTCTTGATATGTGCCTTACCTCTGTAGTACGTCACACATCTTATTGAATCGATTCCACGTCGTACGGCTGCTGTACTGAGGGCGAAAGGAGGACCTACGAATTATTAGGTAGGTTGTCGTAATTCAGTGAACACTCTGTGTATATATACAAGGGGTATCTTATTTACAGACGATAATGTATGAGAAATTGAACGTGTGTGTATATGCATGTGCAGTTTATTTTCAATTTGCAGGCTGTTGCATTATCGACGACATTTATGACGTTTACATAAGAGTTTAGCACAGTTTTAGTTAAATTCCTAGTGTACACCCCTTAAATATAATACATTTATGACTTTGCTTTCGAAGTCCAAGAACTCTACCTAAGTCAAGAACAGTCTTCAGTGCTTATATCATTTAGAGTGCATCTCAGCTACAGCAGGATAACGACGTTAATACGCAAAATAATGATAAGAAAAATCCGCAGTTTGAAGAAGGAAATGAAGTGAACTTTAGGCACCTTTCCATTTTGGAATGAAATTACAATTATAACAAACTGTGCATCTAGGAACGTACCTTATGAATTCAAATGGAGTTTTGAGGAAAGTTAGTACATGATTTGAATATGCACAATCAATTATGAGCGAGATTAGGCTAAGCACAAATCATGTAATTGATGTAGCCCTGGTTCCTTGTTCTTCAGTTTTTCCTTCCATCATCGTATTAGTGATGAATCTGACAAGATGCCTCTAGGGATCGTCTATATAGAATGTTTCCTGGCTGAGGGTGTGAAGGCCAAGACATCAGGGGAACTGATGCAACAAAGGAAACCAACCAGATCGTTTTCAATGCCAACAGCCGTAGGAGTGTTGTCAGGGTCACATGACTTCCCGCTGCGTTAACGAGGTAAGGACAATTTGAATTTACATGAAAGTTCACCTTTCCTTTTTTAATCTTTTAATTTTTTCTGTACATTATTACCGTACATCATTTGTGAAGGAGTTCTGATGGAGCCTTTTCTAAATTTTCCGAAGTGGAACTTAAACAGTGTCGCTCAAACTTTTTTGAATCGTTAAATTTCCTTAATTACTGTTGCATTTTTCAATGTAAAAATTGTAAAGTGTTGTACAAATCGTTTTTGGTCTAGCAAGATGAACCATGTATCCTGCATCTGGAACATTTTCGTGATCTTTCAATAAGAATTCTGCACAGTGTGTGACATGCTAGAAAGGTGACGCACATGTCTGGGTGATAAGCCAAAGTTTTTCCTTTCATCATTCTTTCTGGCGTAAACTAATTGGGAGAGCATTCGGCTCCGGAGCAGAAGGATGTGGTTTCGAGTCCCACCATCGGCAAATTTGTGCTTCACATTGGCGCCCGAACGTAACAAGTTAGTAAAATCATGCAGTGCATTGATTATGATACGCTGTCCAACATACCAGAAGTCATTACTCAAGTTATCACTCAAGTTATGCGGATAATGGCTGTGGAATTAATCTCGGTCCTGTGCCCTGACCTTTGATCCCATTTCGATATATTCAACAGAAGCGGTTCAGTATACCTCCGAAATAACATGATAAAGTTTTGGCGCAATCGAAGCATTTTTACGTACGTTATGATGCATAAGGGCTATGGAATAGATTCCAATCCTGTGTCCTAACCTTTGACCCCATTTCGCCCATTTTCAATAGGATTCATTGACCCCATTTCGCCCATTTTCAATAGGATTCATTGACCCCATTTCGCCCATTTTATAGCCAGGGTCCTACAACATACTAACATGTCATGCAAATCGAAGAATTGTTACGTAAGTTATGACGCATAATGGCGATGGAAGTGATTCTACTCCTATGTCCTGACCTTTGACCCCATTTCGTCCATTTTCAATAGGGTATGTCCCCAGGTGGTCTCCTACCACATACTAAAATTTCATCGAAATCGAACCATTTTTGCGCACGTTATGACGCATAAAGACAATGGAATGCATCCCACTCTTATGTCCTGACCTTTGACCTCACTTCACCCGTTTTCAATAGAGTTCATTCCCAGGTGATCCCCTACAATATACTAAAATTTCATCTACATCGAACCATATTTACGCAAGTTACGACGCATAAGGTCAACGGAGTAGATCTCGCTTCTATGCCATGACCTTTGACTCCACTTCACCCAATTTCAATTGGGTTAATTCCCAGGAGGTCCCCTACAATATGCTAAAATTTCATCGACATCGATTCGTATTTACGCAAGTTATGATGCATAAGAGCAATGGAATGGATTCCGCTCCCATGCCGTGATCTTTGACCCCATTTCGTCCATTTTTAATAAGATTCGTTCCCAGGCGGTCCCCTACCACATAGCAAAATTTCATCGAAATCGAACCATTTTTACGCCAGTTATCGTGCTGACGGACGGGCGGACGAAGCTGGAGCATATACGCTTCATCAACCTACGGTTGGAAAGCGTAAAAAATGGATCTACTGGCCGTTAGTTTTTTCAAAAAATGTGTGATTTTCCTTCCAAACAACGTTTGGAATTAATGATAATTCCTTCTTCTCTTAGAAAAATTTGTGATGCTTCTTCTACACATCATCTGGAACTTTTTGGAATTCCTTCCTCTACAGTGAGCTCCATCAAGCATGGTTTTCCGGTTCACCCGGAAACCTGCGATTTCGTGCGCCCGTGTTTCTCGGGGTGGGTGGGGGGGTATATGTGACGTGCTACAGAGGTGACGCGCAGTAGAGTGACGTGGAGAAAGAAATGGTGTTATGCCATGTTAGTATTGGGTCTGTTTTCTGCCTCTGTGCCGACGATCATCTGGATCCAACTCTGGTAACAACTTGCCCCAAAGGAAGCTCCAGCAAATGTACCCTAGCTGCCCATTGCCTTCCAGACACGCACCTTCGCATGAAGTACCGGTTACCTCTGATACGCGTGAAGGGTGACAGCCTCCCCGTACATGAATGACATTTTACAGCCTATTTTTGCCATTTCGGAGTGGTAACCCGGAGACCGTTTTCAACCGAATTAACACTCGGCGACACACTGATAATATCTTCCGAACGTGCTAACAATGTGTCCATATTACTTCGGTGGCCAGCGAAATCTCCGGACCTATCATCTATCGAGTCTGTATGGTACAATATTGAACGATGCTTGAAGATTTTCCTCGGCCAGCTCGGAATGCCGCTTAATTATGGGAGCAAATTGACATTTCGTGTTCTCAGATATCTCACGGCACTATTAAAGGACTGTATCACTCCAGGCTGCTCCGTGGGTGTGTCGTTGCATTGTTCAACATGGTGGTCACACAAAGTATTGAATGCGGTAACGTGATCCTGTTTTGTAGCCGGTAGAACTCATACACTGCGTTGGACATTTAATCATGTGTTACTTGCCTTATGCCCTATGACACTAGTGATTTTCGAATCATTTGTTTTATTCTTTGAATCTTCCGATACCTTCTTCACTTGCAGGATTATTATATCTTGTCGAATTTGCTATTGAGGTCTCTCTTCTCCATTTAGTCAGGCCTTGTATCATTTCACGTTTTAAACTCCTTTCCCCTCATTTCATTGTTTAAAATGTCCTTCCATGTCGTCATTTGTTTTCCTTAGTCCGTTTTCCCTTGTCAGCTCTGTGTTTATTACCTCATACACCCACGTTAGCTTTTATCTTTCTCAAACATGTCCACATCAAAGAAATATTCCACCTTGGGCTTTCTCAACATATTCGTTATCACGCCTGTTGCTCGTATTCTCTCCTTTCTGGAGATATCGCGTAATTTTTACAATGACATGTGGGATTTTATTATCTGTTTGTTATAATATAAGCTATGATACTAACTCATTAGTGTTAGAAAAAAGCATACACATTATATGAGAGAGAGAGAGAGCGAAGGAAGGACAATTTTTTTTTTTTGATTGAAGGTTTAACGACCACCGTGAGCAACTCAAGGGGCTATAAGCAGTCGCCGGTCCCTAATTTAGGGCCACTGTTTTGTAAAACATTTACTGTAGATTTTACGGTTTTAAACCGTTTTCCAGGGTGCCAACACAAAACCGTAAAATCTACAGTTTTATGCAGTGTTGGAGCAAAGCTATAGCTTTGCTCCAACACAATCAACACATTCGTTCCAGCCAAATGTTTGTGTTTTCATGTTTATTTGGACTTTGACTCGCTCCAGCCGAATTCTGTGCTGTTTTCTTCATTAAATGCAGTGTTGGAGCAAAGCTATAACTTTGCTTGAACACTGCATAAAACTGTAGATTTTACGGTTTTATGTTGGCACTCTGGAAAACGGTTTAAAACCGTAAAATCTACAGTCAAGTTTTTACAGTGTGGTTCTAGGGAAGAGAGAGAGAAAGCCAGTGCCGTATGACAAAAACACAACATCCATGCCTCACCTGGATTCGAACCCGGACCCCTTTCGGACGAATGATCAGAAGCCATCGCTTAGACCACTGCAACACCGGGGGCGGCAAAGGACAGTTGGAGGTGCAACTTCCAAGAAGTTTAAAATAAAGAATGGCCAAAATTTACGTAAACAAGTCGAAGCAGTACCCGATTAGAACTGCATGTGAAATAACTCTGTACAGATTTCAATTCCTTTTTTTTCGGGGGGAAGAGGGGGGGCAAGGGAGGGTTCAGCGACCTCCGTGAAAACTCAATAGAATATAAGCAGTCGCTCGTTCCTATGTAGATTGCGGGCACTGGTTCTGTGATGTATACATCTAATTTAACCTTCCTTTTGAGATTCTTTATTCTCATGTAAATTTGGCTGCTTCTCGTTAAACGCTTTCTGCCTGAACGACACATTATTTCTTCCAACGAGGTTTCAGAGACGACAGTCACTGGAAGTGGGTCAAAGATAGTAAAATGGGGTGTAAGTATAGTTTAAAGTACGCTACGTTCGACGTACCATGTGCTGTGTGCTATGCTCGATGTGCTACGGGTTATGTGCTGAGATAGAAAAAAGCGATAAGACATGTATTAGCGAGATAAAAGCGCACGATGATATTGTATGCGCAGATACGCAGATTGTTTCACGTTTATAGTGACAAAATTTGCAGGACCATACAGTTATGAAATATCATAGCGCCGACTTCTGTTGTGTTGC
Organism: Macrothele yani; assembly: GCA_039090855.1. Lineage (NCBI taxonomy): Eukaryota > Metazoa > Arthropoda > Arachnida > Araneae > Macrothelidae > Macrothele > Macrothele yani. The sequence continues at coordinate 32,642,902 of CM077025.1, forward strand.
AGCGCAACTTCCACTGTAGCTAGCTGCTTTGGAGTCAGGCAAGATCAATTCTTTCCCACTCCTCTTTGCAAGCTTTCCAATGGCCGTCAATTGTTTTGGGCCGTCTACTTTTGAGAGCTCGTTTAAGTAACCCGAAGCCGCAGAAACCCATGAGACAGGCATCTGGGGATTTGATAGGAATTGAGGAGAATAGTATAGCGTGAATCCCGGTCCAGCTTCCAGCTTCCACATGTATGCCATTGTAGCTGGAAGCTTTACCTTGGTGGATCCATACAGTTGAAGCCATAGCACCGTATAGGGATGAAATTTCTTCCCGGTAAATTGGGTCGAGAATGTTTGTCTAATAATAAGCTGAATTAATTTTCGCGTTATTCTCAACCTTTAGCGGCTTTAACTTGCCGTTATAGCAATAACTTCCCACAACCATAGATCCACGTAAAAACTTTCTTAGCATTCACGTACTCATTACGGGTATGCCTTGGCACCCTTTTCCTGATAGTATATTGCCCGGATTTTGTTTGTGTCTCTAAGGTATTGTGACGTACCTGCCAGCAGGACGCACACGACATAAAAGACAGATAGTAGTCAGAACAAACGTCCGCGTAGCTCAATTGGTAGAATGACTTATTCCGGAATGAAAGGATCCGGGTTCGAATCCTGGCGTGGTCAGAAATGACGGAGAAATTTACTTCGTTATAGTATATCCATGCTTCATCCAAAGTGTTCACAAACTTCCACCTGTCCCTTGCTAAGTGTCTCTCATACAGTTTTCTGCATTTCGTCATCCGCTCCGAAATGTGGCGCAGAAGGAGCTTGTGGACGTTAAGCTTAAACCGCTTTTCTAAGAGCAGCTCAGATTTGATAATGCGGTTTACAGTTGCCTGTGAGACACCTGCATGCTGTGCAATGCTTCTTTGCGTTGTTGGATTCTCTTTCTTTACAAGAGATCGGACTTTTCGTATCACCTCAGCAATCCTCTTTGGTTTAGAGTGGTTTTTTTTCCGTAACGTTTGTGCGCCACTCGAGAGAGCTGCAAAGTTCTATTTTGCACTCACAATATTTAAATTATGCCATTTTTGGAAATCACACAACCATTTTCTTTGCACCTTTTATGGGCTGTTTTATGCGAATAACCTTCTTCGGAAAGGGCAACTGTATACCCCTCCCAGAACGGAGTCACTCGTGAAGGCATCGTAACCCTACGAAAGCAAAATTACAAATGCTCTTAAGCCGGAAGGCTGCTACTTCACGATCAACATGGTTACGCAATTGTGACGCACATGATTTGCATATGACACACAGTTTACTTTGTCACTATAAACGTGAATCGACCTCTGCATATGTTGATGGCGTTTTGTTATAGTGAGCGAAATTCTGATAATATCATCTTGTCAAGGTAATGAGTTAATACTTTGAAGCACGTGATATTTTTTTTTTTTTTTGGTTGGGGGTTTAACGACCACCGTCAGCAATTCAGTGGGCTATAAGCAGTCTAATTTAGGGCCACTGGTTCCAAGGAATGCACAGAGCCAGTGCCGTAAGACAAACGCAACATCTGTGCATCACCGGGATTCGAACCCGTAACCGTCTCAGACGAATGGTCAGAAGGAGGTTTAAGGACTACAGTGAGCAACTCTATGGGATATAATCAGTCTCCTCTTCCTAATTTAGGGCCACTGGTTCCAGCGAAGGGAGAGTGCTAGGGACGTAAGACAAACACAACATCCGTGCCTCACCAGGATTCGAACCCGTAACCGTCTCGGACGAATGGCCAGAAGGAGGTTTAAGGACTACAGTGAGCAACTCTATGGGATATGATCAGTCTCCCGTTTCATATTTTAGGGCCACTGGTTCCAGAGCAGGGAGAGAGCCAGTGCCGTAAGACAAACACAACATCAATGCCTCACCGAGATTCGAACCCGTAACCGTCTCGGACGAATGGTCAGAAGGAGGGTTAAGGACTACAGTGAGCAACTTTATGGGATATAATCAGTCTCTCGTCCCTAATTTAGGGCCACTGGTTCCAGGGAAGGGAGAGAGCCAGGGCCGTAAGACAAACACAACATCCATGCGCCACCGGGATTCGAACCCGGGCCCTCTCCGACGAGTGGTCAGAATCCAGCGCTAAGAGACCACTGCGATATCGAGGCGGTAATACGTGATATACACTGGTGTCCAAAATTAAATTCCGGATGGCAATAGCGGGAAAATAATTCAAAGCGCTTAATGAAATGTTATGGTGTTCATAGGAAATATGAAAATGCACGAGAGAAACAAGTGCTCTCTGTGAAGTTATTATATCAGTGAACAAAATGCTGTCCAATATGTAAACTGAGTAACGTCAACGGGGAACCGTATACTCGCATTTCTCGTTGACAGTTCCTGTAAGAAGCGCTGCAAATGATTCCCTTATGTCTCATACACGTGCACCCGCGCTGTATGGGGGTGAGAGATAGGACGACTGAAAGCAGGCCACTCTCAGACCCAGGTAGCAAGGAACTTGAATATCCATCATAGAGTGGTTTCATGGTTATGCCAGCAATTCAATAACACGGGTGGGTTGTCACAAAGGCCTGGTCAAGGTCGTCCTAGGCGTACGACACCTCGTGAGCGCCGTTATGTTGCTTTAACCTCACAGCATCATTAGCACTATACAGCCCAGCAATTGTCTTCGGAACTCTCCGAAATCATTGGGACTACGGTAAGAAGTTAAATGATATATCGAAAGCTTAATACGATTGGCTTTTAAGCCACGAGACCCATGGTTTGTGTTCCAGTAACCGCCCTTTACAGGAGTGCTCGCTTGAATTTGTGAACGCAACATGCCCAGACTAGTCGCTAGTGTTCTTTGTACAAACGAGTTGATATCCAGCCTGCAAACGGATTCCCGTCGGCATTTCATCTAGAGGAAACAAGGAACCCGTAGTGTTTCTGCGAACGTTTGCGAACGAGACTCCATCGGAGGCGGTGGTGTATTCGTATGGGGTGGCATGATGTTCAACGACCGCACACCACTTCACATGTTCGCAGGAAGCAATGTGAATCTTGTGCGCTATGGGAACGAGCTCCTATAGTCCTATATCAGAATTTTCGGGGAGCTATTGGCTCTCAGTTTCTTTTAACGGATAATAGCGCTCGTTTGCATAGGACTCAGCTTGTCGATGATTTCCTGCAGAGCGAGGATATTCGGAATACGAACTGGCCAGCCAGGTCTTCGGATCTGAACTCTATAGAGTATGTCTGGGATGATCTGGGACGATATCTAACACCTCGTCAGCCTCATCCCAGGACCCTTCCCGAGCTATGCACCGTTCTCTTCACACAGGGAATTATTTGACACCAGAGTTCATTAACTACTTGGTGATGAGTTTGTATGTCGTTATGAGAGTTGTTAGTCCGTATGAGCTGATCATATTTCGTATTAAAACATTTTTAGGTTGTGTTCATACACCTCACCTTGGTGACATTTGCGGATGTTACACTGCATACGCAAAATGAAGAATTTTCTCTGGTCGATTGGTTTAGTGACAAAGAATAATAAAATCTGAGATGTTGAAATTTAGAAATAAAGATCTGACTAAATTGCGGAGAAACAGCAAATAATTTTTTTTATTGAAACATGTGCTAGAAGTGCTAGCTGTTTATTTCCGCTTGAAGGTTCGGATATGTTTTCAGTAATTTTCTAGATACTACTGGCCAATTTCACCCCCATCTCGGCCCCTAACCTCAAGCAATCATAAAACGTCGGCAAATGTAAATAGCTGTGTGCGATAATGGCTGATTACAGCGCTATCCAACAGCTTTCCAGGCAACCGTGACCGCTCACAGCTGTAGTGACAGAAGGGATGAAAGTTGACGGTGAAAGTAATGTCGACCGAGAAGCAACATTTTTTTCTTTTTTTTTGATTGGGGGTTTACTGGCTGCAGGGAAGGGAGAGAGCCAGTGCTTTAAGACAAACACAACATCCATGCCTCAGCGGGATTCGAACCCGGACCTCTTTCGGACGAATGATCAGAGTCCATCGCTTAGACCACTGCGCCACCGGGGCGGCAAGCAACATTTGAGGCACTGCTTCCTGTTCGCGTTTCAGCTGAAAAAAGTGACGCGGAAGCACAGCAAATGATCTGTTCTGCTTTGGGTGAGGCTGCTGTGTCCTACAGTACGTGTAAGAAGTGGTTCCAGCGGTTTAAGCCGGGAAAATTTCGATCTCCGTGATGCAGAACGTCCGGGACAGCCACAGAAAGTTGACGACGAGGAACTGGAACAATTGTTGGACTAGGACCCCTGTCGCACACAATCAGAGCTCGCCCAGGAATTCGGAGTAACACGGAAAGCCATTGCAAAGCGCCTGCACAAACTTGGACGGATTCACAAGGAGGGCCGTTGCGTGCCCCACCAACTCACAGCTGCGAACAAGTCTAGGCACTACGATGTTGCTGTGTCCTTGCTCTCCAGATTCAAGAAGTTGGATTTCCTCCACAAGATTTTGACCTGTGATGAGAAGTGGATCCTCTATGATAATCCTAAGCGGCGCAAATCGTGGGTTTATCCAGGTCAGCCTACCACCAGTACCGCCAAACCGAATATCCATGCCAGGAATTTGTTGCTGTGCATATGGTGGGATCAACGCGGTGTCGTACACTATGAATTGCTCAAACCTGCTAAAACGGTCAATGCTGAGAGTTATTTTGAGCAACTCATTCGTGTGAGTGACGCAATGGAGACGAAAAGTCCGTACACCGGCAAGGGCACAAGGTCGGTCCGGTTGCTTCAGGATAACGCGCATCCTCACACCGCGAAAACGACTTTAAACACGATCACCGACCTGGGATGCTAGATTTTGTCTCACCTGGCGTATTCTCCAGATTTTGCCCAGTCGAATTATCACCTCTTTTGGTCCCTGCAACATCCCCTGAGGGATAAGCACTTCACTTCTGTCGAGGAGGTCTACACAAGTATTGATGACTTTATCAACTCGAAACAGTCCTCTTTTTTCCGCAGTGGCATTCGGCAGCTCCCTGACAGATGGCTCAAATGTATCCAACACGACGGGGATTATTTCCCTGATTAGGTACGCATTCGATTTGCTGAAGTTTGGTGCCAACGTGTTGTGCCTGCGGCCGAGAATTAAGTTGCACATATAATAGAATTAATTGCGTTTCCCTACGCTTGCACTATGATTGTGGAAAACTTTAAGCATTGTGGCAGTGACGTCACTTTACGGTAGATCAGCTTACATAGCGATACTGCTAGGATTGCAAGAACTAACGTGTCGCGCAAGTGATTTCACGTTATATGGCTGAAGCCAGGAGAAAGCGTTCCAACTCAGACGAGAATTGAACACTTAATAAAGGTGAAAAAATATTTTCCATTTTGAATATTTAAATTGTGTCCAGTTTTGGCTAATATCTTGTAAATAATCATCATGGAGACACTTTTATATTTTGTGTCATACATATGATGACGTTATAGTCTTGAATTGCCGCCCCGGTGGCGCAGTGGTCTAAGGCGCTGACCTCTGATCATTCGTCCGTAAGGGGTCCGGGTTCGAATCCCGGTCAGGCATGGATGTTGTGTTTGTCTTACGGCACTGGCTCTCTCCCTTCCCTGGAACCAGTGACCCTAAATTAGGGACGGGCGACTGCTTATAGCCCATTGAGTTGCTCACGGTGGTCGTTAAACCTCAAAAAAAAAAAAAAAAAAAAAAAGTCTTGAATTGTTGATGTTTTCGTTGATCTCATTCTTTGTTGTTATGTATGAAGTTCGAGCAGACTTTTTTTTTTTTTTTTTGGATTGGAGGTTTAACGACCAGCGTGAGCAACTCAATGGGCTATAAGCAGTCGCCCGTCCCTAATTTAGGGCCACTGGTTCCAGGGAAGGGAGAGAGCCAGCGCCGTAAGACAAACACAACATCCATGCCTCACCGGGATTCGAACTCGGACCCCTTTCGGACGAACGATCAGAGGCCATCGCTTAGACCACTGCGCCACCGGGGCTGCTTTCATTTGTTTCGTACAGATGAATGACTTACTGTTCTTTTTTGTTGTTGTTGTTTTTCTTTGAAGGTTTAACGACCACCGTAAGCAACTCGATGAGCTAAAAGCAGCAGCCCGTCCCTAATTTAGGGTCACTGGTTTCTGGGAAGGCAGAGAGCCAGTGCCGTAAGACAAACACAAGCCTCACGGGATTCGAACCTGGACCTAACTCGGGCGAATAATCAGAAGCCAGAGCACTGCGCTACTAGGACAGCAAAACAGTTTTGAAATAGCTTTTTAAGAAACATCAAGAACTTAAGTCAAATATTTTTGTTGGCTCCGCTTTAATTTTGTTTTTCAAGAGAAAATGCTACTTATGGATAAGCATAATTGTTTCGGAAAACAGGTGCGAGGTATTGATAAACATGGAGTGAGTAACAAAGAACAAGAGATTAAAGTAACTAGATTTTGCATTAGATTTCAGATTTGAGTAAGAAGATTTCTCTGGGTCGCAACCGAAAAACATGTGCTGATGGAAACGATACTGTTAAATTCATCACTGTGTCCTTTGAGAAAAGCAGTGTTTCATCGCTACTAGAAAAGAATTGCTAATCGCATTGAGAATTAAAGAAATATTTTGATAATGAGAGTACATGACAAGTGGTAACGATGGGAAATCAAGGTAGTAGTAGTACTACGTATAATTTATGATAATGAGATATCTTCCATAACATCCGTCAAAGCCGCTTAAAAAGAATTGCTAATGATATTGGGAATTAAGATATCCCATTACGTTGCGGGCACTTTTTTCGAAAAAATGCAAGAATAGGGAATTTTTTTTTTGTAGGAAGGTATAACGTACAAGTGTGTCCGCGCAGGCTTTCGATCCCAGGTCCCCTCACTCCGGAGTAAGTCGTTCTCCCAACTGAGCTACGCGGACATGTGCTCTCACTGCTATCTGCCTTTATCTCGTGTGCGCCCAGCGGTGCAGGCACGTAACATCTCCCCCCCCCGCACGAAAGAGGGCCGGGGGAATGTCCTACGGGTCACCCGGGACCATGTGTCGCTGTAGGTAGTCATCTCATGAAGAACGTGCATTTGAGAAATCGCGGACAATTTGGTGTGTGGAACGCAACGTCACAGTGATTCAGTTTTTCAAAGCACTGAAGAAGTGATTCTCATTTTTCCTGTCTCGCCGTGTGGAAAGAACATCACATTATTGCGAGAAACCTAACAGCCGGGTCATCGTGGAAGTTCGGGCGCCAATATAATGTAAGGGTTTGCCCGCGTCGGGCATCGAACTCGGGTCCCCTCACTCCGGAGTAAGTCGCTCTCCCAACTGAGCTAGGCGGACATGTGCTCTCACTGCTATCTGCCTTTATCTCGAGTGCGTCCTGCGGTGCAGACACGTCACAAACGCTAACACACAAAAACTTATTAACGTTGAAAAAAAATTGATATCAATATAAATTTTCACGAAATTGGGAAATTTGTGAAAGAATTGAAGGAAGTACGTCGTTTGTGGTAAACGCTTTAAATAAAAAAGTTACAGATATATGATGGCATTTTTTGCATCAGTATATGCACATGCCTATTATCTATGCAGTGAACTAAAAGGTAAGTCATATTCTATAACGAAGTAAATTTGTCCGTCATTTCTGTCCACGCCAGGATTCGAACCCGGATCCCCTCATTCCGGAATAAGTCACTCTACCAATTGAGCTACGTGGACGTTTGTTCTGACTACTATCTGCCTTTATGTCGTGTGCGTCCTGCTTGCAGGTACGTCACAGTTCCTAAACACCACTGAGATCCACTTCGACTTGGAAAAGCGGGCTCGCGCTAAATCACCACCACCCGAAAATGTTGGAGAACTGGAGGACCTGCTGTTGACATTATGGTACCATTATACCTATCGCTACCTATCGCCACCTCATCGAATCGATGCCTCGCTGAGTGGCTGCTGTTTTTTGGGGTAGGTAGGTGGTCATAATGCAATGGTTCATCGGTGTACATGCTCAATTAAGTTATCAAAGAACGTTCCCTAATTAAATAAACAAGTGCTTCAAAAATTATAAACTCTACAGAAGTACCGCACTTTTCAAGGTATAAGACGCGACTTTTTTCTTCAGAAATCCGGGCCTCGACTTTTACACCATGTTCACTTATCTATTGAAATTGAGAAAAAAATTGTGCCTTAATTTTGGTCGTGGTCAAAGCACCCGAAATTCGATTCTACGTTCATAAGAAACCATTCCAAAAGCGTAAGAAATGTAATATTCTGTTCACTAAAAACTTGTTTAAAAGCCCTGCAGATATCTCCGATCGACAGAAACTCTGAAATAGCCTTGATCGATGTGGAGAGGCAGATGTCGTATGCTAATTGCATCCCCCTCGCGATCTCTCCAAGACTCCGTAGGTGGTATTCGTACTTGGTATTTCAAATCCGCCAGAACTAGAATGGGTGCACGCCATTTATCTCACAATGATTAAACCTCTGAAACACGTCGCTGCCACGTAGTTGATTATCTGGTGACAATGGTGTTGACAGCTGAGTGAGCATGCGCTTTAAGAATAGCAATGACTAGCTGATAGCGAAGGCAGTCTTTTATTTGCTCCGCCAATCTTTCAGTTTTGCCGGGTGACTCACTGGGGACTAAACACTTGTTATGTGGAATATATGAGATGGGGAATATACGATGAGCGTGAAACCCGAACGCAGCTCTTCTTTATTCCCTAACGAAGCAGTCGACATGCATTACCTGTGAATAAAATATCTCCCCGGCAGCTGGGTGGGTGACTCACTGGGGACTGAACACTTATTATGTGGAATATATGAGAAGGGGAATATACGATGAGCGTGAAACCCGAACGCAGCTCTTCTTTATTCCCTATCGAAGCAGTCGACATGCATTACCTGTGGATAAAGTGTCTCCCCGGCAGCTGGGTGGGTGACTCACTGGGGACTGAACACTTGTTATGTGGAATATATGAGAAGGGGAATATACGATGAGCGTGAAACCCAAACGGAGCGGTTCTTTATTCTCTGACGAAACAGTTGACATGCACTACCTGTGGAAAAAGTGTCTCCCCGGCAGCTGGGTGGGTGACTCACTGGGGACTGAACACTCATTATGTGGAATATATGAGATGGGGAATACACGATGAGCATGAAACCCGAACTGAGCGGTTTTTTATTCTCTGACGAAACAGCTGACATGCATTACCTGTGGATAAAGTGTCTCCCTGGCAGCTGGGTGGGTGACTCACTGGGAACTGAACACTTATTATGTGGAATTTATGAGATGGGGAATGTACGATGAGCGTGAAAACTGAACGGAGCGATTCTTTATTCTCGGACGAAGCAGTCGACATGCATTACCTGTACATAAAATGTCTCCCTGGCAGCTGGGTGGGGCCGCACTGACGAGCCATCTGTCTAGTTGTGGTGGGGGAATAGCGTGTCTCCGCAGGCAGTTCAAACGAGGAGGTCGAATGAAGATGGCGTACACAATTGAAGAACGGGTGTTCACTGTGCGTCAGTCCTGGGTAATCAGTTCCTTCAAACAATGTCAGAAGGAGAGTATGAAGAAATTTGTTTGGCGTAAACCACCCACGAGCGCCACCATTTCGAAATTGGCGAAGAAGCTAGAGAGTACGGGAAGCTTGGTGGATCCCTATACGGGCGGACGACCCAAGATGGCGGAGGACACAATAGAGGACGCGAAGCAGCGGTTATTGGCATCCCCGCGAAAATTTATTCGGCGTCTATCCCAAGAGACTCGATGATCGTATTCGACATGTCAAAGAGCAGCCAAACAGGCGAAGATTAAGCCGTACTGCTGTGAACGAGTTGCAGCCACTGGATTTTGCAAAACGATTGGCATATTTTCAAATGGTTTGCCAAATTTTTCGCCGAAAATTCCGCCCTCTTGGATATAACATGGTTTACTAACGAAGCATGGTTCCATTTTTCCGGCTATGTAAAATCGCAAAATACACGGGCTTGGGACAGTGATACTCCCCACGCCAATCATGAAGAGCCATTGCATCCAGTGAAAATCAGTGTCTGATGTGCGGTATCCCGACTCTGTATCATTGGGCCAATCTTTTTAAAAGACACGGTTTTTACCGGTCGATACTTGGAAACCTTTAATGAGTTTGTGAACCAGCTGGATGGTCAGGAACTTGCAGATGGTTACTTTCAATAGGACGGTGCAACGTGCCACACTTCCAATAACAGCATGGCATAAATCTGCAGCTTTTTACAGGACAGGATTATCTGCAAAGTCTTCTGGCTGCCTAGGTCTTCCGACCTAACACCACCAGATTTCTTTCTCTGGAGACTTTTAAAAAGCAAGGTTTATGCCAACAAGTCAAGGCCGATTGAGGAAGTGAAAAACAACATCACACGGGAAATTGCTGCCATCGACGTACCTTCGCTACATCGCACATTCGCCAATATGGAGAGTAGAGTGAATATGCGCCTGGAAGCTGGTGGTGGACAGTTCCAGCATCTTCTGGGAGACATTACTTTTTGTGGTGGATCAAGGTATGTTTTACGTTAATTCCATTCAAATGTACCTTTGCAATCGTGAGTTCATTAAAAATAAATAAGTGTTATGTCCCGAGTGAATCACCATATATCTCTCAACTGAATTAGAATAAACTACTGCATCCATTTATCTTAATTTATATCACGTTTCCGATTGAAATCATTAGCCCTTTTGGTTTGAGATTTCAATCGGAGTCTCATACTGTAAGGATCACCCTGATTTTGCACACTTGTGTAAGCTTTGTCTTCCCACAACCCTCACCCCTGCTTTGCGCGGCGGCTTCCCCGACTGGCCGGTCGGAGGGAAGGAATACGTTCGCGTCAGTTCTTAAGGGAAAAATAAGCTTAAAAAATAAAATGTTTTGCCTAAAAGAAAAGTGCGGAAGTTGGCTCACTTTCTCTTCCCTTTAATATTTACTGAAACATTAAAAGTGTAGTTATGTAATTTCGGAATAATAACTGTATTTGCTCTAGCTTCGTCTTATACTTAGGATCGACTTATCTATGAATAAAGATAAGGATATTAATAATTTCAACCCATTCGACTTATATTCCGTATATAAAAATATTGTAATCCTCTATCAATAAGAGCCTCTGGGTAGTAGTAATTTTAGGTCGAATTTCTAGCAATTTGAACGCTTAAGGTGGACGTCAAGTAATTTTGTTTCCTATGCTTCTAATGGAAAAACCACTGCACACATTTTCTTCACAATTAATGCGTTCCCATGGATGAGAATTTGAACATCGATTAAAATAGCTTCATATTATAACTTGGAATACTTTATATTTTCTGAAACATAACCATAATTATATTAAAAAACAATAACTTTTCCTTTGGTGGTGTTGAAACCAGAAAAAAGATGGCACGACCTGTACTTTGATGACGTCAGTAGACAAACAAATGTTGGATTGCATAATTATGGTTATGTTTGAGAAAATATTAAGTATTCCAAGTTATAATATGAAGTTATTTTAATCGATGTTCAAATTTTCATCCTTGGGAACGCATTAATTGTGAAGAAAATGCGTACAGAAGTTTTTCCATTGGAAGTATAGGAAGCAAAATTACTTGACGTCCACCTTAAAGAGAAGCCTCAGCGTTGTAGTAGCATTAAATGGTATTTGTCCAAGTAAGGTTCCCTTCATAGAGTATTGTGAGATCTAGAGCAACTCTTTCAAAATTGATTGTTGACTAATCACAGTTCTGCAGCACAAATGAAAAAATATATTAGCTGCGGCCTATTTTTATTTCACGCAAAGCATACAACCAAAGAGAAATCAACGGATTATTGTTTTTTTATATGTATTCGGATAATTTAATGAGAGTAATAAATACAAACATCAAAAATTTTAAAAAGAAATTTGTCGCAGTATACATATTTTGAAAAAGGCTTTTTTCGTAGTTGCAAAGAATCACAACAACGCCATGCTCTGTACTAACCGTAGGATCCAGATTAAGAAAATGGCTCAAACAAATGATTTTATAGTTTTTTAAAAGTCAAGTAGTAGTTAATCAAATTTTACTTGGTGGAAATGCATTTTCATACTGGGGATAATTCATTTTATTATATGAATCCTAACAAGGAAAATTAATTTTCAGAAATATGTTAACAATATTTTTCCATGCACAATATACTTATTAACTATTACGTCTTAATTTCATTTTAAACATATAATTTACATCCTATATCTTGTTAAGATCCATGACATTAATATTTCTTCCACGATGGTAAAAAGATTCGCGTACATTAATGTGTTGCGAGAGACAGTTGTTTAAATAATGAAATAAATCGCTTGCCTCAAGCACTGATATCATTTTTTTTATTGTAAGTTTAACGACCACTGTGACCAACTCAGTGGGCTATGTGAAGACAAATGCAACATGCTTGCCTCACCGGGATTCGAACCCGGACCCTTCTCTGACGAATGATCAGAAGCTATCGCTTAGACAACTGATCCGTCTGGGCAGCGCTAATATCAAATTAAGATCAAAATTTTGGAAACAAAATTTACTTACGTTTTGATTGTCAAATTCTTAGCTTGAAATATCTGTACGCTCCGTGGAGGTAATTTGCACATCTCTAGACCAGAAAACACTTTGGTAAGAAATTTTGGAATCAGTAATTGAAGAGACTCTTCTGAAATGTTTTTGATGTTACTTTGCAGCTTAAGAGCATGATTTAAGTTTACTACAACTCTGCAAATAAAATTCCGAATAACATTCCGGTTCAACAGCAAACAAAACCTATACTGACTATTTTCGCGCAGACATATGTTAAAAAACTTTCTCATAATGAGACGTTTGATTTTGAAACAAACAGGCGTGCAATTTCTGTAGGTATACATTAATTGAAGTTATAGGAAACATGCGTTTTGTAAATTATTTCACGCTGTTCTAAACATTAATTAGAAATAAACAATTATGTTCAGGAAGAATTTTAGCTCGGTCTTCAGTTACAATTGGTTTATTTATTTTTACTTGGTGCAAAGGAATGAATGATCTCGTTACCGAAATCTTAATTTTCTATGTTCCTTGTTTTTTTTATAGTTTTACGTTTATAATACATATTTCAATCATTTAGATAATGAATATCTAATATATAAAGTTGAATGTTTGGTTGTTTTTCCGCTATGCAAATCTACAGTAGTTTTCAATTTAGAACCACTAAATTTGGTATACTATCTCATGGTACTCTAACTTAGACCGTAGAAGTGGTCCCCATACAAAATTTTCGCAAAAAGTTCCAATTTTTACTTTTTTATTTTGAATTGGTATACTATCTCATTGTGTTCTAACTTAGACCGTAGACGTTTTTTGAAAGGGGTCGGAGCCCGGGGTCAAGGAGCCCTATTAGAAAATTTTGCAAAAAGTTCTATTTTTTACTTTTTTATTTTGGATTGGTATACGATCTAATGGTATTCTAACTTACACCGTAGACGGTTTTTGGAAGGAGTCAGAGCCGGGGTTCAAGGGGACCACATACAAAAATTTCGTAAAAAGTTCCATTTTATACATTTTTATTTTGAATTCGAGTTTCATACTTTTTGTTGGGATAAGTACAAGAATTGATTTTTATTTTTTTGTGACAAGTGCTTTCAAGTGAAGAACCGCAACACAATTCAGCATCGGAACTGAAGGTAAGTAAGCAACAAAAATCAAACGGAAAAACTAAAAATACTGTGTGCCTAAAGACTCTACAGAGAATAAAATTCGAATTCAATGAAGAAATTAAATACAGTATTAGGTACGGCTCATGCCGTAAAAAATTAATCGTTTTTATTTGATTTCTACAAAATTTAGAGTGAGTGATCACCAAATTCTCTAGAGCAATGCCGAGCAATTCAGCTAGTTATATATATATATATATATATATATATATATACATTCTATTAAGAAGAGACCTAAGCAAAAAAAATACATATATATTTTTGACTCATACCAAGTACAACATAGAAAAGGTTATGTATCTACCGGTGTGAGTAAAAGGAGAAAAGATAAAAAAAATAAAATAAAACAACTGAATGTAGAAGGTGTCGAGAATACTGAGCCTTGGCTTTATCAAGGACCAGCAAAAACTCTGCATTTTCTCACTTCCACAAAGACCTAGTTGGAAATGGGTTTCTGCAAGGCCATAGATGCAAGTAACAAGCCCACCAAAAATTGTTTTAAAATATATATATATGTCATGTCCTCCGCAGAGTTGTATGACCTAGCACTAGTTAACAATTTCGCTTGCATTTTTTTTTTCTCTGTTGATTTTTTTACTGTGTTGTTTTTTTCTCTGTTGTTTTTTTTCTCTGTTGATTTTTTTCTCTGTTGATTTTTTTCTCTGTTGATTTTTTGCTTTTCAGCTTTTAGGCACTGGCTTGTCTGTCAACATTTTTGCGGGTTTTAACTCTTTCTTTTCATGGTAACTTTGCGCGTCTTTTAGGGAACTTAGGCACAGCAGATGGCTAAGCATAGTTCCTTTCCTTTGCGCTGTATTTTCAAAGTAGTTAAGTTCTTAATAACTACTTAATTATGCACTTAAAGCACTGCTGAAATACTTTGTACATATTGCAACTAATTGTTTAGGTCATATAACTTTCACAAAGCTTTTCTTTAGTTAATTATTGTCTTTAACTTATTCTCGTTTTTGTGTTGTCAGAAGTTGTAGAGTAGGGGGTTTTAGAATCAAGTTCTCTTTCAAAAATCTGATTTTTTTAAAAATTAATATTTCCTTTTTTAATTGCAATGTAAAAATTTGGATTTCTTTTGCATTGTTTTTCAGGTTTAAATTCTCTCTCAGGCGAACTTGGCATTTCGTTATAGCTGAAAATTATTTCTAATTATTATGTCACTCTCACAGCTTGAGTTCTCTTTAATCTTCTTCTCTCTGTTTAATAGTAACAGATGAAGAGCATGGGTCGGGCCAGGAGGGTTATGGATGCAAGCGAAATTGTTAACTAGTGCTAGGTCATACAACTCTGCGGAGGACATGACATATATATATTTTTTAAAACAATTTTTGGTGGGCTTGTTACTTGCATCTATGGCCTTGCAGAAACCCATTTCCAACTAGGTCTTTGTGGAAGTGAGAAAATGCAGAGTTTTTGCTGGTCCTTGATAAAGCCAAGGCTCAGTATTCTCGACACCTTCTACATTCAGTTGTTTTATTTTATTTTTTTTATCTTTTCTCCCTTTACTCACACCGGTAGATGCATAACCTTTTCTATGTTGTACTTGGTATGAGTCAAAAATATATATGTATTTTTTTTGCTTAGGTCTCTTCTTAATAGAATGTGAATTCTGAATTTTCAAAACTGCTGCGTTGCGCGTTTTGATCTTCAGGTTATTTTGCAACTTTCGTTTTAAATTCTAAAGTTTTTCCTTAGTTTTCAGTTTTGCTCTTCAGTATATATATATACAAATACATAAGTATGAAAATTGCCGATACAAGAAATAAACCTAAAAAAGGCCTAAAACCCACAAGTGCGCAAAGTAGCAAGCAATTCAGGTGGAATGGCAGTATTTCGTTGGCTTGGCTTATCAGTGTAATTTACAATTCTTCTATAGCAAATACGAAGAGTAAGTCGTGCTATTGAAATACAATATAAGAGCTCCGTCTTAACACGATTTATTTTATTTTAAAAAACGAACATATATGTGCAATTAAAAGCCATTAATACTTTCGGAGTGCCGTCCACTCCATTTTCAGATGATCTATGTTGCTGTATTACACATCTATATATATATACAGAATCACGTGGGACATTACGTAGCTTAACTAATTGTCATTCATGATTTACACGGTGTTATATCACATACATCTGTTGCCACAAAAAAATAGTGAAAAAACTATACACATATGTTATAATTCAACGATTTCACTAAGTGTTTCCAAAATTCAGGTAAATCGGCAGGGTAATAGTCATTTCAACATTTCGTATCTAATGATACCAAAGCATTAGATACAAAATGGTGTAATGACTATTATTACCCTGTCGATTTACCTGAATTTTGGAAACACTTAGTGAAATCATTGAATCATAAGATATGTGTATAGTTTTTTCACTATTTTCTGTGGCAACAGATGTATGTGATATAACACCGTGTAAATCATGAATGACAATTAGTTAAGCTACGTAATGTCCCACGTTACTCTGTATATATATAGATGTATAATACAGCAACATAAATTATCTGAAGATGGAGTGAACGGCACTCCGAAAGTGCTAATGGCTTTTAATTGTACATATATGTTCGTTTTTTAAAATAAAATAAATCCTGTTAAAACGGAGCTCTTATATTGTAGTTCTTCTCTCTCTATATATATGGAGAAGACATGCAATGAAATGAACCTTTCAGCATCATCTCCCCCTCTTCTTGAATGTCAAAAACATTCTAAAATATGTATTTTTATATCGTTTCCTCAACATCCACTTGTAGCATGCTAGGAAAATGTGAAATAAATTTTCGTTAAGTTTGATAATTATTTGTGTTGTATGTAGTAAAAGAGTTATGATATCTTCTATTCAATGTTTTTGATCGATAAATAAGGGAGAATATAAAACACTCCGTACCTTTAAGATGCACAACACACAGGAGGCACCAGAAGGTTAAAAGGATCAATCAGTCTTGCTCTCTAAGAAGGCAGAGACACTACGTATATATGAGGTTTCAGGCAAAAGAATCTGCGATGAAATAACACACAGGACACATCGGCACCGCTATTTAAACGCATTTCGAACCAAATGACGGCATATGAGATAGCATGTTCTAGAACACATTTTCTCGCTTATGACGAAGCACGTTGCCTCGGAGAGCGGCCAATCAACAGCAAACAGACACTGCAGCTGAATATCCCTGTGCTTTATTAACAGGTGGCAATCTCTAATGACATTCCATTAGGATCTGTTATGAAAGGTCGTAAAATATTAGTGAAGAACCAGAGTTTGCTTTGTCTTTTCAGCTGTTATCTGCTCTTGAGGTGTTCGGGAACAATGTGATGTAAGCCAAGGAGATTCCTTCTTTTCAGGTGGGAAGTGCTGCTTCTTTTTAAAGGGAGAGGGTTCAGTATTGTCAGATTCTTCCTTTTGTCCTCAAAACGCCCAAGGTTAAAAGTGAGGCCCGCTATAGATGCAAGGAACAATGAACCCATTAAAGGAGATTTAGAGAAGAGTAGCAATAACAGTCTTTTCTACAGGAAATGGTGTCATTAGAATCAATAATGCTTTGTATTTCCTTCTCGGACATTGTTTTATTGTTACAAAGCAGTGATGTGGATATCATAACGCATGTTTTGGCAAAGTTTAAGGATTAATGATAATGCTTTTTAGAACCCTTAAGCTTCTTACAAGTTTCTTTTAAAGTGCGTTTGTGCTGACATATATTTGTTATCGCAAAACATGTACCAGCTGATAATTGAATTATGGTAATCAGCAATTCTAATGACTTTAGCAATTTGAAATTATCTTTTCCTTGTGTTTAGGATGAGCGAATACGAGAGCATTATCAAATGAATGGGAACTCTATAATGTGAAAGAAAAGTGACATAAATACAGAATTTTTAATTATGATACACAATGTACAGTACGTTCCTATTTAAAATAAAAGCAACAACAACAAAAGCCTTGCTAACCGAAGAATCCTGCCCCGAAATCGAGCGTAAATTTCATTTATTTCGTTATGAGGCTACATTTGACTATATTACATTTCAATATAAATTTTAAAACATAATATTGAGTAGAAAACACGTATAACATGCACTATATTGACAAAAGTCACCGTACACCTAGAAGAGAAACACAACACAGCATTTATTTACATTCATTAGCACGGTGTCGGTCCACCTTTGGCCTTAACGCATGCACCGACCCTTCGAGACATGCTTTCGACAAGGTTTCGGAACACAGCAATAGGTATGCGCTTCCATTGAGTAAATTATGCTGCTTCTAACTATTGCTTAGTAGTAGATCCTGGTTCCAAACTTCTTATGCGGCGCTCTAATTCATCCCATAAGAACCCTATGGGATTTAGATAAGGGCTTTGTGCTAGCCAGTCCACACACGATACGGAATTATTGTCAAACCACACAGTAACAGTCATTGCTTTGTGACTCGGTGAATTATCCTGCTGGTACCAAAAAGGCTCGGTTCCATAGTATTGCCACAGGGTTGGTAGGGCATAATTGTCCAGAATATCGAGGTAGACGTGCTGGCTAACAGGTTTGTCCACGATAACCAATGGGCCGGGACCATACCACGAAATACACTCACACACGAGTATACTGCCAGCTCCAAACTTGACCGTAGGAATAGTACTCTGCGGTAAATAGCGTTCTCCCGGCTGCCACCTTACCACACATGGCCATCAGACTGATAGATCGTGTATCTGGATTCATTAGTCCATAGGACCCGTTTCCATTGATCTACGGTTCACGATAAATGTTCTTTACATCATGCTAAATGACGAGTAGCATTCCGAGTGGAGTTGAAAGACTCATGAGCAGCCGCACGACCACGATAACCCATGGAATGAAGTTCTTTATGAATGGTACGTGTCCATACCGAGGTTCCAGCATTTTTACTCACCTGTACACTGGTGCCTTGTGCAGTATCCGTCGATTAGCTGTAACGACTCTTCTGAGACTTCGACGCTCTCTATCACTGCTTTTCTTTGGTCTGCCTTAACGTTTGCCTATTTCAGGCACTCCATTTGACTTCCACGTATTCAGTGCATCCACAACAGTTGACTTGGGTATGTTTAAACGCCTCTCGGTTTCTCTTATAGAAAACCCACTAATCTAACACTCAACAATCTTTCCTTTCTCAAAGTCAGTTCTCTCCCGCCACGACATTTTCACTCAACCTCGCAGTGCGATATGATCGCGGTCAGCTGCAGGCTTGTTCTTATATCGTTTGCAGCTGTACCGCGCATCTTAACAACGCAGCGGATCCGTTCATTTGCTTTTGAAGGGGTGTCCGCTGACTTTTGTCAATATAGTGTATATACTTATGTACAGTTTAACCACAGAACAGGAAATTGAGTAAAAGTCTGTATATATATATATATATATAGCCTGAGTGAATCCCAATTCCCCTAAAGTGCGTAGTCAAGCCAAACGTCCTGCACTTATAAGATTTCCGCATATATGGGGTAATTAATAATTTTCTACTACGGAATTTTATGTTTTAGTTTGTTAGCAAATATTTTAGTTGTTTTTTGAAAATAATTATAAATATTGATATGTGTGAGTTGACAGGGTAAATTATTCCATAATACCAATCCCTGGTAATCAATAAATCTTTGTTGGGTTAAAGTGTTAGGCATTGGTAACAAAGATACATTTCTGTCTCTTGTTTGATAGTCGCGACCCACAGTGTTCATCAGAATTAAATATTGATGCCTATTCTCCTTTATTCTTTTATACATAAATCTCATTAATCTATATTGCAATAATTTCCCAATATCTAAAAATCCATAAATATTAATCAGTACCCCCATATTGAAATTAATTCCCCCAAAATTATCTAAGATCTTGAAAATCCTATTTTGTAACGATTGTAATTTATATAAATTAGTCTTAGTAGTTTTAACGGTACACCCGAAGCTAGTTATGTAAAGCAGCGAATGCTGTGGACGATAAAAGAAAAATGGAACTACAGGAAGTCACGGAACAGCAGAATTTACCTATGTGACATACAATTGGTGTTCATGTTTAAGAGATTGGAGTCAAATACGTCAACAATCCGGGTTAGGACGTCGTTTTGGAACGCACCACTGAGTTGATGCAAGAGACAAAACGGCAATTTGTAGCGATAAGCCAGTCGGTAGAATGGCTTATCGCTAGTAGTTCAGTCGGGAGAATAACTGGCTCCAGAGCTAGGAGAAAAAACGGGCTCGAACCTCACGACCGGCAAAAGAAGAGCTTTATTTTAACATTGGTGCCCGAACGTAAAAACAAATCTCCTGATCGTGAGATGTGAAAATAATGTGTGGTATTTCTGCCGCACATCGTCTGGAATTAATTAGAATTCTTTCTTCTACAGTGAGCTCCCCTTCAAGCACGGTTTGCGGCGGACTCGAGACCTGCGATCTTGTGTCTCCGCCTTTCTTAACAAAAGGATATATGTGACGTATTACTGAGGTGACGCAAGAGTTAAAATGACAAGTTGCGGCGGTAAGCCAACAGTGCTGAGTTCAGGCTCGTTTTTTTAGAGAAAACTGAGCCTAAACTCAGGAAAGCCAGCCAAACAGTTAATCAGAAAATCGGGAAACACGACTTTTTTCTTTCTGTACCACTGGGATAAAAAGAATGGGTCAGCATGGTTCGGCTCGGCCCGTTGCTTTGATCTCTAAACTAAAAGAAGCCCGACCCGGCCCGTTGTTTTGTTTTCTAAACTAAAAGAAGCTCGACCGGCTCGTTGCTTTGCTGTCTGAACTAAAAGAAGCCCGACCCGGCCCTTTGCTTTGTTCTCTAAACTGAAGGAAGCCCGACCCGGCGCATTGCTTTGTTCTCTAACTAAAAGAAGTTTGACCTGGCCCTTGCTTTGTTCTCTAAACTAAAAGAAGTTCGACCCGGCCCGTTGGTTTGCTGTGTGAACTAAAAGAAGCTGGACCCTGCCCGCTGCTTTGCCCTCTAAACAAAAAGAAGCCCAATCCGGCCCGTTGCTTTTTTCTCTAAACTAAAAGAAGCCCGACTTGGCCCGTTGTTTTGTTCTCTAAACAAAAAGAAGCCCAACCCGGCCCTTTACTTTATTTCTCTAAACTGAAAGAAGCCCGACCCGGCCTGTTACTTTGTTCTCTAAACTAAAAAACCCGACACTGCTCGTGCAGACCTCTAATATTGGTACCATTTGTCTTTTGCTGACGTAAGTACACTATATCGTTTCATATCGTATTTCACATTCCATCATATAGAAAGCGAGCGCACTAACCACCTGAACATCGGAGCATTTTTTATTTGCTTTGCACGACAAATTTCTCCAGCGTCGTATCGTCACGTCGTAAAATTTCCTCTGTGGAAAAAACGGCGGACAAAATACGGCGATGAAAACTTTGGACACAAAAGAAAAATGCGACTCACCCCAAAACACGTGACACATAAAATATTATAGTCGGAGACAAAAGAAAAACGTCGGAGAAAAAGGATGACTCGTCCCAAAACACGTGGCGCACAAAAAATGTCATGGTTGGACAAAAAATAAAAATAAAATGGGGACAAAAGATGGTTGGAAAGATCAGGTGGGGAAAAATATGGCTGCGACTGACGTCATGATTGATCTGGAATCGACCACACCCACATCGGTAGGACAGGAGCAGTAGACGACAGCTGAGAAAAGCACGTGGGCCTCAGTGGGCAGGGGCCGGGGTGGGCACTTTCTTTATTACAGAAACCCCCTTTATCACTGCTGGCGTGCATACCGAGATCGGTGCCAGAAGTGTGAGAAGGTGGGTAAAAAATTTTAAAGACGGTTTCACAGACATTAACGATCAGCCTTGTAACGGTCGCCTTCAAACATCTTCCACGGAACACAACAAGGAAAGGTTTGTTGATGCCTTTATTCCTGATGACAGACGTGTGACAGTGAAGGAAATTGCTGCGTGCTTGGACATAGGACACAGTACAGTTCAGGAAATAATTAGCAGCTTGGGATATCAGGAAATCTGTGCCCGCTGGTTCCCACGTTTATTGACGGAAGACCAAAAAGGTAAGCGCAAAAACATCTTGTCACAACTGCTGGTGAAGTGTCGAAATGAAGGGGTCAATTTTGTGCACAGTATTCGGGCACAAGTGACGAAAGTTGGTTTCACTATTCCGAACATGAAAGAAAACTCCAGAGCATGGAATGGCATCATCTCTATTCACCAAGCAAGAAGAAGTCTAAGACAGTTCAGTCAGCTGCAAAGATTACGAGAACTGTCTTTTGGGACGAGATGGGTGTTTTCTGGTTGATATTTGTAAGCCTGAGCAAAATGTAAATACAGCTCCTTATGACCAAACATTAGAAAAGCTCCTCTGTGCATTGCTTGCAAAACGGCATGGAAAGAAAGTCATGTACCAGCACGACAACGCCAGTTCCCACACTGCTCGTTTCAACTCGAAAAAAATCCAGAATTTTAGATGGGGACTTTTACTTCACCCTACTTAGAGTTCAGATCTGGCACCCTACTTAGAGTTCAGATCTGGCACCCACCGACTATCATCTTTTTGTATTCCTAAAACTCCAGATGCACGGCCTGGAGATGCACGGCCCGGAGCACGGAAACAGTACAGCAAACTGTAAGTCGGTGTCTTCGCGCAGCTGGAATAGACTTCTTTCGCAAAGGTATATTTAAACTGCCAGAACAATGGGAAGAAGATTTTTTACAAAAATAGGATAACGTATGTAGATTAAATTGTCATACTTATTTCTTCAATCATCACACGTAGAAATATTTTAAAAATTGTTGCTCATTTCTTTTGTTTGAATCTAATAGGAAGATGTCCATTCTTGGCAAATATCTGTGAAGCTTGCAGCAGCTACAAGACGAGAGCTTCAAAGCGTAGTATTTGTTGAACTTTGTGAGCAATGCCTCATAACGTAATGTCTTTTTCATGAGCAAGAATGGTGTTACGCTATGTCTAAGGAATGTTGAACTAAATAAGAATACGATGCAATAGTTCGTAATGAAGTTTTTACGGCCAGACGAAACATATACAGAAGTCAGACTTAGGATAACCTTTTATTAGTCCAGCACTCTTTCAGTAGATCCAACATACGAAGTCTAACAATTAAGTAATGAGACTGATTTTGTCACCCGCTGTGACAACGCTGTAGCCTCGTACGTCACATATGTGTGACACTGGTTCTTCCCCCACCCGTAATCCAAGTGGCAGCACTCTGAAAGGCCTCAGTGTGTAGTAGCTGCTTGGCTCGTGAAGTTGTGTGTGTGTGCTCCTCGTCAGGAAAATGGACTCGCAGAATATTACGCAGCGGTATGCCTGCTTTTTTATGTGTGAAAATCGGTGAAAATGCTGCGGTAACGTACGGAAAACTGCAGCAGGCTATCGGCAATGAGGTAATGTCGAGAGCACAAGCCTTCCGCTGGCACAAAATGTTTTGTGAATGAAGAAACAATGTGGAAGACAAACACCGGAGTGAGCGACCAACAACAACACGGATAGAGGACAACACCGCCCGGGTGAGTGAAGTTGTGCGACATGATAGGCGATTGTCATTGAGAATGATAGCGGAAGGACTGAACATGAATCGCCAAAGTGTTCGCCGAATGCTGGCTGAAGATCTGGGAATGAGAAAAATTTATGCGAAATTGGTTCCAACAAATCTCACAGAACAACAACGAGAAGAACGGCGAAATGCGACAGCTGATCTGCTTGAACAATTGGAATTGCAGCCAGATTTACCGAACCGGGTCATCGCTGGTGACGAGAGTTGGTTTTTCCAATATGTTCCAGAGACAAAACGGCAAAGTCCGCAATGGTGTACACCGACATCACCAAGACCAAAGAAAGCTCGCTCTGTCGGTACGCCAATTTTTGTCCTCCAAATGCATTGCAACACTATCGCATCCTCGTTATTCTCCCGACATGGCACCCTGAGACTTTTTTTATTCCCAAAACTGAAATTAGTTGTGAAAGGACGCCATTTTGACACAGCAGCAGACCTCCAGAAGGCTGTGACGTAGGCCTTGAACAGTGGAATAAGTGTGTGCAAGCTCAAAGGAACTACTTCGAAGGAGATCACATTGTAGTTGATTAAAAGGGTAATTAAATGTGTTTTTTTTTACCCAGTCTCATTACTTAATTGTCAGACCTTGTATAACTCAGCAGGTAAACTTCACATTATTCCTAGCGATCGAAAGTCTACACACACACACATGCACACCCCAGCAACTGTTCTATAGTCCTTTTTATCTATCGTTTTTGTCACATTCATACGTCATTTTCTCTCTGACCTCATTTGTGTTGCCAACAATATTCTCGTTTGAGGGAAAAGACATAACGTTAAATTCGGAAGTATAAAGGAGAACAAACTCAAATTTACATAGGAAAAGGAACTAAAAATGAAAGTTAACTGAGAATATACGTCACAGCCTATGCAAGGAAATCAGTTCTTTGTGTGCACGTGTCGCCCAGGTGTGGCGCAGTTGTCTTCTGACTATTCGTCCTAGGTGGATTCGAATGCGAATTCCGGTAAGGCATGGATGTTCTGCTTGTCTTACGGTACCGGTTCTGCCCTTTCCCTGGGATCAGTGGCCCTATTTTTAGGGACGGGCGACAGCTTATAGCCCATTGAGTCGTCAAACTCCCAAACAAAGAAACAACATCAACAGGATTTAGGTCCACATAACGCTCATAGTAGTTACTTCAAAAATACCGAACACAGATCATTTTAATACACTTAAATACACTTTAAAGAAGTGAAAACAGAAAAATTAGCTACGACTTTTTTTATCTTTATCCAGTTTTTGATTAGGCGCTGAGAATGACCCTCGAAGCGTACGATCGCTTGAACTGCCGAAACGGTCGAATAGGTTTGGGAAGTAATTGCATTTGACCGAGAATATCTGCGCTAGTGATGGAAGTAGAATTGAATGTTAGCAAGGGGAATAATTAGCGAAAGTGACAGCTGGCTCCTGCTGCATGGCCATGGATCAGTGCGTCCCGCTTTAAATTTGTCTCGTGGAATTAAATTACTAGCCTTATATCTACTCGTCTTGTCGTTCTCCAAGCCCGATGTCTCTCCCGGAAAGCAGAAATTCTTCAGAGAATAAATTTAAATAAATATTTTGTTCCCCTCCAGAAGCGGTGTGAACAATGCAAAAAGAAAAAAAAAAGAAATGTTTGATTTATGTCATGCTTCAGTTTTTGTGGGTTCATCTCTGAAAACTCTTTTCTTACCCCGTAGCTTCTAGGATATAAAACTGAGACCCGAAGGAAAAGACCGAAAACTTTATGCAGATTTATAAACAGCACAGCAACAAAAGAACAAGCTGAGTTACAAAATGGGCAGAACAAAACACGTTTGTGCTGCTCATGGCAAGTACACTAACCATATTCAAAATTATTGTAGACATGAAATAGCAACGTATTAATCATTAATAGAAATTACTAAAGAAATGATCTTCCCAAGCACACTGCCTGACAGAGAAAATGCCACACCATGAAGGAATGCTTGCAAATAGACCACCAAACTGAACACACAGATAGCCAAGTTGGTCCTGAACAAATGATTTAATTGCCACATACTGACTAGGCTCCAGTGGCCGAATATACAGGATGATCTATAAGGAGGTGGTCCCCGTTTTGGGCGATACAGCGTTGGATCCGACGTGGCATCGAGGCAATGAGAGTCCGAATAGAGTCCTGGGATATCGTGGACCATTTGCTGTTGATCCGAGTCCACAGTTCATCTTAGTTTTGTGGGGGTAGGAGGGTACTCAATCAACGTTCAATTGTGTCCCGCAAATGTTGATGGGCGGGAGATCGGGGATCGTGCTGGCCGCAGAAGCATCCGCACACTATCTAAAGCATTAAAGTTGATCCGGGCAGGATGCAGCCGGGCATTATCCTGTTGAAAAACGGCGTTTGGAAAGCTTTTCACATACGGACGTGCCACGGGCCGCAGCACCTCGACAACGTAGCGGTGTGCCGTCAATGTGCCCATATTGCGTACCAGCAGTGAGCGGCTGTTGGCGCTGACAGCACCCCACACAATGATTCCACGTTGCCGGGCAATGTGGCCCTCCACAATGGCGGACGAGACAGCCTGTTGGCCCGGTCGCCTCCAGACTCTCACACGGCGATCGATCATCAGTAGTGAGACAGGGCCATGATTCGTTGCTGAGCACTACACTGTTCCATTCGGCACCCCACGCAGCTCTGGAGCGGCACCACGACAAGCGGAGGCGACCATGGCTTGTTGTTAAGAGTAACCTTCGCAACGGACTCTGCTCGTACCACTTTTTGAAGGTACTAACTACAGCTGACGGTGAGCGACCCCCCCCTCTTCAAGCCTACGTGCCTCGGAAATGTTCTGACCTAGTCGCCTAGCTATTACAATTTGGCCTTAGTCAAACTCGCTGCCTTTCCCATCTGAAGAACAAGAATAACGTCAAACATCAAATTGAAGTCATCGCTCTTTCTACGTTTAAAAGTGAGTCACGGAAAAGTTCTCATTGACCGCCACCGGGAAACGAACCCAGAGTCTTCCAAGTACGCGCCGGACATGCTTCCACTGCACCACAGCGGCCCGGAATTCATCCAGACTCACATGCACTAACTGCCAGGTCAATTAGCAGGGTGTTTCTTGGAGACACGCACAATGCTGGGAATTCACCAAAGATGGTAAGCAGCAACAGAAAAATTAATTAGAAGGAGAATGAATAATTAATACAGACATTTGAGGTAGACCAGGAACATCAAAAGAACAAGAATAACACTGATTAATACACTGAGGAGCAATTGAATTAGAGACAGCGGGCGTTATGCAAATGTGGCGGAGCTGTGGGCAGCCCTGTAAACGGAAACGACATGACGTATGCAGCGATCCGACAATATAAGGAGTGATGCGACGGGAATCAGTAAGAGTCGGACGCAGTATGGGTAAGACGAAGGATCCAAGCTCATTTGTTTGTGGGTAAAATGTCGCGGCCCGACAAAAGGGTCACACCCTCTCAAAAGTCGTGCAGGCACTGGGATTTTCATGAACCACTGTGTCACGGTTGCACCGTGTACATCGAATCAGGTAAAACCGTCCCTGCAAGGGCCAACTGCCGTGGACAACAGCGTGCGGATGGGCAGGGTCATCGTCAGCTAGCTCACATTATAACAGCGGATAGACGGGCAACAACGCACGAAATCACTCGGAAATTTAACGCTGGCGCACAAAAACGCGTAAGCAGCCACACCATCCAGAACCATCTCCTCGCTATGGGGTACAGAAACCATCGTCCCACGAGGGTACCGCTGCTGACCGCAGATCACAAGGTGCAAAGATTAGCATGGGCGCAGGAACATCACCACTGGACCCTAGACATGTTAAAACATTTTGCCTGGACTGATGAGTCGAGATTCACGTTGGTACATGCGGATGACAGGATACGAGTACGGCGCAAATCACATGAAGCGATGGATCCTTCTTGCCAGCAGGTACTCTTCAAGCTGGTGGGGGTGGCATTCTCGTCTGGGGACTGTTTACGTGTACTGAAATGGGACCCCTGGTACGTGTGACATCGTCCGTCACAGGTCAGCGTTACTGGGATATCATGCACGACCATTTGCTCCCGTTTGTGCGTCTTCAACATTCTACTGGGGACCTCATCCTGCAACAAGACAATGAAGCTCCCGAATTGTATCCGAATGAATGAATGAACACTCCACCGACGTGTCCTCGCTTCCTTGGCCAGCTGGGTCACTTGACCTCAAGCCCATCGAGCACATGTGGGATGCCTTCGAGAGAGATGTTTGAAGCTCTGATCCCCTCCCCCTCCATCAAATTTTTGTGAACTGTGGGAGCTTGTTCAGGGGTTGTGGATCCGTATGGCATCCCAATGCTTCCGATGTCTTGCCGAGTCCATGCCGAAGCAAATCGCCGCTGTCATCAGGGCGAAAGGTGGTGCTATACGTTACTAAACAGGTATCACTGATTTAATTGCTTTTCAGTGTAGAGCTCAGTATCAGGTGTTATTCATAAAGTTCCAGGACCTTCACACGAGACATCGTCGACCGTCATTTGCTTCGATTTGAGTGAAGACGCGCTGGTCATAAGGTTTTTGCTCTTCGGGGTTTATCCTGATAGTATGTCCTCATTACTTACATCGTGAAAACTGTGGGATGAATAAAAGATATGTCGGGCACACGAAGGTCAAAGAAAAATTCGATTTTATATTTTGAATACTATTAATCACATAATTTAAAATGAAATACTGGGTACCTTTGAGTAATTTATTATTAGGCGTGAACATTATAACCAAGAATTTGGAGTCATTTTCTTTGTTCATTGCGCCCTCAGCATGTTTCGATTTTTCAATGCCATTCCAGCTACAGTCGCATAGAAGAGAAGAGGAAATGATAGCAGTTAGACCCTTGTTGGGCAGTCCGTATTCCAGGTGTGCAACCAAAGACAAGTGAAACGAATTTATGAGACTCCGCTTAATTTGCGTTGATTCATAAAAGTGTTGATTCAACATTCTGGAGTCAGGTATCTGTGACTGGAAGTGATTCACCGAACTGCTTTTTCCTCGCGAGGCAGGAAATTGCGGAAGATTACGGTTTAATAGCCCATCTCTGTGCTTGCAACTTGTGACTCAATAGGGCAATTAAGCAAATTAAAAGACCACAACATTCTCTACGGTTAGGGCGCATTCTTTTCTTTCCGCAAGTTATCAAAAGGAATGTCCTGACTGCAATAACTGGAAGGTAATGGAATAAGAAAGAAAACATATTTGATGTTATTATTAAATATTTCTTAGCACTAGATTAAGGATGAAGAGTAAATTCAAATCTTAAACTTCGAAATTTATTAAAGACTCTTCCTGTATGCATTGCTCTTAAACCCTATTCTCGCGCACCGATAAAATACGGATTAGACAAAAATTAACAGCTAATTTAAAAAGCCACAATTTAGGAATTGTGACGTACACTTAAAATTTTATCTTCCTTACGAGTTTTTGTGTTTTTATGTAAATTTAGTATTTCGTTAATTATTTTCCGACTTAAGGGCACAAAATTTATCTCGACGAGCTTATAATAGTTAACCACATGACAGTGAGTCAAAGAGTAATCAAACGTAAATAAAAAGTTTGGAGTACGCAGTGTTAGAGGAGACGTAAAGCCAACTGTACTGTACTAAGCGTGAATTCTATGAACAGGGCTATATCCGATTAGCAGAGCGATTTTGTATGAACTGATTGCATTCAGAGTTGAGAGCGATTTTGTATGAGCAGATTACATTCAGAGTTGAGAGCGATTTTGTATGAGCAGATTGCATTCAGAATTGAGAGCGATTTTGTATGAGCAGATTACATTCAGAGTTGAGAGTGATTTTGTATGAGCAGATTGCATTCAGAATTGAGAGCGATTTTGTATGAGCAGATTACATTCAGAGTTGAGAGTGATTTTGTATGAGCAGATTGCATTCAGAATTGAGAGCGATTTTGTATGAGCTGATTGCATTCAGAGTGATTTTGTATGAGCTGATTGCATTCAGAGTTGAGAGCGATTCTGCATGAACAGATTGCATTCAGAATTGAGAGCGATTTTGTATGAGCTGATTGCATTCAGGATTGAGAGCGATTTCGTATGAGCAGATTGCATTCAGAGTTGAGACCGATTTTGTATGAGCACATTGCATTCAGAATTGAGAGCGATTTTGTATGAGCAGATAACATTCAGATTTGAGAGCGATTTTG
Organism: Macrothele yani; assembly: GCA_039090855.1. Taxonomy (NCBI): domain Eukaryota; kingdom Metazoa; phylum Arthropoda; class Arachnida; order Araneae; family Macrothelidae; genus Macrothele; species Macrothele yani. Next base: position 32,672,331 of record CM077025.1, read on the forward strand.
TATGAGCAGATTGCATTCAGAGTTAAGAGCGACATTATATGTTGTGAGCGATATTGTTAAAACTATGTACTTAGTGATGTTACAGAAAGTAATGTGTGTGAAGGTTGCTATAGTAATTGTGAAACGTATTACAGTATGAAGTTTATTCGTGTTGTTGTTGAGAACGACGTGTTCATTGAAATACAATTGAAGTGCTGGCATGTTGAACGAATATTTGGTTTTCGTAACTAATGTCTAATAACTTACTATGGCTGTTATTCTGAAAAGTGTACATTCACACTTAATTAAGGTTTCACGTAATACAAGAAACACACGTAATACAAGAAACACAAGACAGAATAATCGCTGGTTACGAAAGTACGTAACAGCTTTAAGTTTTAATTGATGTTAAACTTTTAAAACGCAATATTTCGGCAGACATTCAAATCCCGTTATTTTATAGAATGAATGCCGTAATTAACATATGCACACACAAAAATGTTGTACTAAACCTAGATGGTTGTCGTGATATGAAATATCCAAAATGTCAGACATACACTGGTGTGCAAAAATTAAGGACGAAGAGGAGAAATTAGCATAACAGCGGAGCGAGCAGGCAGAACGGACCGAAAGACCAGTCAGGAGATAGACTAGGGTCCGGTACGGTAGGGCATGCGCATATATGCACCATGACGTAAGGGGGTGGGGAAGTGTCGGAACAGTATAAAACACACGGGCGGTGTACGCTCAGCAATTCGGTGAAAGTTATTGCACGGTGTACATCGGTTTGAACGACGTCGAGTTGCTGCCACCGTGTGATATGACCAACAGACAATCCAGTAGACGACATCTGGATGACTTTACCCGAGGTCGCGTCATTGGGAAGTTGGAAGAAGGTCGAAGTGTGACTAGTGTGGCCGAGGAGTTCGGGATCACTCAAATAATCGTTTCACGAGCTTGGAGAGCATTTCAAACGACAGGAACAGCTGTCCGAGAGTTTAGCAGTGGTCGTCCATGAGCAACCACGGCGGCGGACGACCGGTATATTGTCCTACAGGTGAGAAGAGACAGACGGCAGACAGCGGGAGAAATCGCAAGGCACATGCAACAGACAACTGGACGTCCGTTATAGCGTTTTACCGTGGCCAGGAGGCTGCACAAAGGTGGTCTATTTGCACGACGACCAGTACGGTTGCTATAAAGTGCTCTTGTATCAGTTGGTGATTATTAGAAGAGCATCTTTTCAAAATGATACTTAAGGGTTATTTTTAAAGATGCGCATGCGGTCACGTGAGGAAAAGATGGCTCGTCCAAAGATCAAGCATCTTCCATTCTCACGTGACCAGAGCTCCCATCAAAGTTAGTAAATAAGTGATCTTCAGGCACGCACGCTCCTCTTGACTTTGTCGGCTGTTTCATGTGGTTTTCTGATGTTTATGAGCAGGGAAGGCACAAGGATTACGGCGATAGACTGGCCCTGTATAATTTCCATTGAATATGATATCGTTAACGATATTAATTATAGTGATGTAATCAATGAATTTGCTAAAATGAAAGCCAGAAAAGTGCGATTAAAGTAATTGTTTTCATTTATAAATACATGTGGATGATCCTGTATATTTTTTGTGCACATAAAAGTTATTTATAAACAATTGCTGTATCGTATTTGTTTTATTACTACTTCCCCCTCCCCCGAAAAAAAAAATTAGGGGAACCGAAAATAAAACCTTGCACAGGGCACATGGAAAGTTAATTACGGCACTGTATACGTATATACAGGGGTTGGATAGAATATTGTGAACACTTAGGAAAAGGAAGTTTTACGTACTTAATAGGTTGTGGGACCACCTTTGGCATTCAAAACCGACTGAATCCTCCTTGGAATGGATGCATACAAATACTGGATGGTGATTAGTGGGATGTTACACCATTTGCATTTTCATAGATGTTATGAATATGAACTTCCATTATGCATGGCTTTTATTGACTATGAAAAGGCCTTTGATTCGGTGAAACCATCAGCAGTTACAATGGCTTTGAAATCCGGCGGTATTGAAGATGCATACATTAATATTATTCATAACATCTATGAAAATGCAAGTGCAAAGAATCGGCTATTTGAGAATACAGCACCCAGATTGGAAAGGGAGTGAGACAAGGTGACACTATATCTTCCAAACTCTTTAATGCCATATTGGAAAATGTCTTTCAATAACTGAAATGGGAAAACAAAGGGATAAAGACTAATGGACTAATGGAGATTATCTAACTCACCTTCGTTTTGCAGATGACGTAGTCATTTTTGCAACTACCCCATCAGAGCTGCAAAGAAGTAAGATTAATAATGAACTTTCAGAAGACAAATGTGATGTACAATGCTTTTACAAGAAATAAAGATTTATCGATTGATGAGGAAAAGCTGGAGATAACCAATACCTACATTTATTTTGGACAGCAGATATCAAGTGAATGTCACATTGATGAAGAAATTAATCGGCGTATAAAACTTGCCTTGAGAGCATTTGGAAGAAACAGTATAATTTTCAAGAGCAATATGCCATTATTTCTTAAAAGAAAAGTGTTTGATCAATGCATCCTTCCATTGCTTACACATGGTGCAGAGACGTGGACCTTAACTAAAAGAGACATACAAAGACTGCAGACAACTCAAAGAGGTATGGAGAGATGCTTGCTTGGTGTAACCAGGAGAGATAAGAAGAGGAACTCCTGGATCAGAAAAAGGACAGGAGTGGAAGGCATCATGATCAGAGTAAGATCCCTGAAATGGCAATGGGCTGGACATACTGCCAGAAGGACAGACCATCGATGGACAGCCGAAATTTTAGATTGGATACCAAGGACAGGAAAAGACCCAGAAGAAGACCACATGGGAGATGGGCAGATTAAATTCGAAAGTATGTGGGATTAACATGGAAGAGATTAGCACAAGACAGACCGTTGTGGAAGAAATTTGGGGAGACCTTCGTTCAGCAGTGGATTGATAATGGTTGATAATGATGATGATGACACAATTCTGTATGCAGAAACTGCCCCAGGTCTTTGAGAGATGCAGGAGGTGGATAATGGAATCATACCCTGTTTTCCAAAGCAGACCACAGTGGCTCGATGATGTTTCAGTCTAGTGATTGGGGAAGCCAAGGAAAGTATGAAAGTTCGTCCTCATGTTCCTCAAACGATGATTGGACATTCCGAGCCCTGTGATTTGGGGTGTTATCATCTTGATAGATGGTACCCCCTGCAGGAAACAATGCCTGCCAGTGAATGGAGTTGGCCGGCCAAAATAGTTTCATACGGCCTGCCAGTCATTCGTCCTTTCTAAGTGAGTAGGGAACCTTCTGAAAATAATGATATGACCACCCAGAGCATGAAAGTGTTAACAAGTTCTTTAGTATCTTTGTTCGTGTTGTTAACTTCATAAATATTGCGTGGTTGAGTTGCTAAATCTTGTATGGTTGAACCTGATAGTAATTAACACGTAATAACCAAATGATAATAATTGTATGCAAATAATTCTTGCGATCCGTAAATATGTCTAAGAAACTTTTTTCTTCTTTTCGTTTAATTGCCTGCAAAGGTTGTGCATTAGCTGAGCTATGTTTCCTAACTGCTCCCCTTAAAACTCCAATTCCTTTTTATTAAGTCCCGCTTTCGATCATCTCTCGCGCTGTCGGGAAATCCCCTAACCTGCCGATCCACCTGAGACCCACCCTGGGACAGAAACCTCGTCGTACTTTTCGTGACCGCTCGCTTTCCTAGACCGGCGACAACTGTCATCTCGCCTCCTCTCCCATCGTGACCAAAAAATGCCCTTTAGCATATCAGAAAGTTCCCCGTGAGAAACAAACATACCGCCCTCGGTAAATCTAAAGCCTCAAAGTAAAATGTGAGGGCCTAGTCATTTGTCGGCAGCATTGAAATACAAACCTGTAAAGTATCAAAAGAGGCGCGATTGAGTTAGTCTCTATTCAACATACAAAGTGCAAATAATAGACAAAATGTCGTCTTAGTAAATAACCGTGCATCCGGTGTCTAATGGGGAACAGACTCTGAGAAATTTCTCTCACGCTTTGGGGAAACAAAGGAATGAGAGCACGAGATGGAAAAATGTTGCGATATTGAGATTTTATGTGAAATCCTAAAACCCTGTATAAAAACTCTGTTAGAACAGAACGACCACCATGCTGCACTGTTGGGAGCAGACAGTCTGGTTTGTACGCTTCGGACGGTGTTCTCCGCACGTAAACACATCCTGTGGTGTGTAATGGTGTGAATGTGGATTCATTCGACCACATTACACGCTTCCATGCATCGGCAGTCCACGTTGTGTGCTCCTGGCACCACTGCCGTCGCCGTTGTGCATTCACCTGGGCCACCAGAGGTTTTGCAATAGCAGATCTGGCAGGAATCTCTTGTTTATGCAGTTCCCTGCTCACTGTCTTCGTTGATACTGGGGTCTGGAAATGCAGATTGAGCACCGCACTAATTTTCGGCGCCGTGGTCTTCTTATTACGGGTAACAATCCTCTTTCATACTCGCCTGTCTCTATCAGTCAGGATCGTTTTTCGGAAGCTCTTGTATTTCGCAGACAAGGTTTTGCCACAAACACAGTATGGTGTCACGTCAATTCGTCGCGTGCGTCAATTCGTCGACTGCGACGATTCGTCGCGCGTCAATTCGTCGACCACGACGATTCGTCGGGCGTCAATTCGTCGCGGACAAATTCGTCGACTACCTCAATTAGTCGACTACCTCAATTAGTCGACTACCTCAATTCGTCGACTACGTCAATTCGTCGCGTTCACAGATTTTGGTTACATACAAAAGGAATGCAGGAAAACGTACGATTTAAAATTTTCGTGAAATCTAGTTTTTATTTCAGAACCATCAAATTTGGTATCATGAAACTCTAACTTAGACGCTAGACGGTTTTTGGAAGGGGTTGGAGCCCGGGGGTCAGAGTTTTCAATTTAGAACCACCAAATTTGGTATACTATCTCATGGTACTCTAACTTAGACGGTGGACGGTTTTTGGAACTGGTCGGGGCCTCGGGGTCAGAGCCCCCCCCCCTAAATTGTTTTCGTAAAATCTATAGTTTTCAATTTAGAACCACCAAATTTCGTATACCATCTCACGAAACTCTAACTTAGACTGTAGATGGTTTTGGAAGCGGTTGGAGCCAGGGGGAAGAGCCCCACATACAAAATTTTCTTAAAATCTATAGTTTACAATTTAGAACCCCCAAATTTGGTATGCCGCCCCGGTGGCGCAGTGGTCTAAGGCGCTGGCCTCTGATCATTCGTCCGTAAGGGGTTCGGGTTCGAATCCCGGTCAGGCATGGATGTTGTGTTTGTCTTACGGCACTGGCTCTCTCCCTTCCCTGGAACCAGTGACCCTAAATTAGGGACGGGCGACTGCTTACAGCCCATTGAGTTGCTCACGGTAGTCGTTAAACCTCAAAAAAAAAAAAAAAAAAAAAAAATTTGGTATCATGAAACTCTAACTTAGACGGGAGACGGTAGTTGGAACGGGTAGTGGTGCGGAGGGTGATAGCCCCCCCCCGTTCAAAATTTTCGTGAAATATACCGTTTTCAATTTAGAACCACCAAATTTGGTATCTCATGGTAATCTAAAACCACCAAATTTGGTATCTCATGGTAATCTAACTTAGACGGTAGACCGTTTGGAACGGGTCAAGGCCAGGGGGTAGGAGAACCCCATACAAAATTTTCTTAAAATCTATTTCAGAACCACCAAATTTGGTGTCATGAAATTCTAACTTAGCGGGAGACGGTTTTTGAAACGGGTCGGGGCCTGGGGGTCAGAGTTCCCCCGTACAAAATTTCAATTTAGAACCACCAAATTTGGTATACTATCTCATGGTACTCTAACTTAGACGGTAGACGGTTTTTGGAACGGGTCGGGCCCTGGGGTTTAGAGCTCCCCCCCCCCCCCCCCGCAATACAAAATTTTCGTAAAATCTATAGTTTTCAATATAGAACCACCGAATTTGATATATTTTCTCATGGTACTCTAACTTAGACGGTAGATGGTTTTTGAAACAGGTCGAGCACGGGGTCAGAGCCCCCCCCTAAAAATTTTCGTAAAAACTACAGTTTTCAGTTTAGAACCACCAAATTTGGTATACTATCTCACGAAACTCTAACTTGGACAGTAGACGGTTTTTTCAAGCGGTTGGAGCCAGTGGGGTCAGACCCACCCCCTTCCATACACACATTTTTGTAAAATCTACAGTTTTCAATTTAGAACCGCCAAATTTGGTATACTATTTCATGGTACTCTAACTTAGACGGTAGACGGTTTTTGGAATAGGTCAAGGCGCGGAGGGTAAGAGCCCCCTACATACAAAATTTTCGTAAAATCTATAGTTTTCAATTTAGAACCACCAAATTTGGTATCATTAAACTCTAACTTAGACGGGAGCCGGTTTTTGGAACAGGTCGGGGCCCGGGGGTCAGAGCTCTCCCCCGTACAAAATTTTCTTAGAATATGCCGTTTTCAATTTAGAACCACCAAACTTGGTATACTATCTCATGGTATTTTAACTTCGACTGTAGATGGTTTCTTGGAAAGGGTTGGAGCTCGGGGTTCAGAGTCCCCCCCCCATAAAAAATTTCGTGAAATCTGCAGTTTTCAATTTAGAACCACCAAATTTGGTATACTACATCATGGTACTCTAACTTAGACGGTAGACGGTTTTCAGAACGGGTCGGTTCACGGGTGGTTAGAACCCCACCCCCAACCCCACACACACAAATTTCGTAAAATCTATAGTTTTCAATTTAGAACCACCAAATTTGGTATACTATATCATGGTAATCTAACTTGGACGGTTTTCGGAACGGGTCGGGGCACCAGGGGTTTCTGCCCCCTACAAAATTTTCGTGAAATCTACAGTTTTCAATTAAAAACCACCAAATTTGGTATACTATATCATGGTAATCTAACTTAGACGGTTTTCGAAACGGGTCTGGGCACGGGGGTTTCATCCCCCCAAAAACAATTTTCGTGAAATATACAATTTTCAATTTAGAACCACCAAATTTGGTATACTATCTCATGGTAGTCTAACTTAGACGGCAGACGGTTTTTTGAACGGGACGGGCACTGGGTCAGAGCCCACCTCATAAACAATTTTGTAAAATCTACAGTTTTCAATTTAGAACCACCAAATTTGGTATACTATCTCATGGTGATCTAACTTAAACGGTAGACGGTTTTTTGGAACGGGTCAAGGCCCGGGAGGTAAGTGCCTCCACATACAAAATTCTTCTTGACAAGTGGTCAGAAGCCAGCCCCTAGATCACTCCGCCGCCGTAGCGGCACACGTTGAAATGTATTTTTCATACGGCCCCAAACGCTCTTATGGACATACTAGATTGAACTGGAGGCAAATAAATCATTAATATAATTTGTACTAGCAGGGATACCAGTTATTTGCCAGGTACATATTACTATTTGTGGAATCACCAAGTTCAGCTGGTGAAAGTTAATGAATGAAAAATACATTCCTGCAATTTTCCAGTAAACTTATTTTAAATTTTTTGATTTAGTTAATTTAACAAAAATGGGAATAGTTACCTTCTAGGAGACATCTATAGAACTGCAGTACATCTGGCGTGTGCTTCTGTGAATCCCGCAACAAAGAAATGCAATGTATCTATGTGATGTCGATTGCGTTCGACTTCACGTTGGCATTGATCAACTCTTTCTTACCATTTTGAATTTTGAATATCTGGAACTCTCTATTTACATTACATTATATTTCTTCCTGATAAGCCGTTCGTTGGTAGTGAAAGCTAAACTATATTGATTTGTGTTTTTAATACACCATTAAACGCATATTTTTGCACTTTTTTGTTATCTACAGTCCCTAACTTAGACCGTAGGTTGGTTAGTTGGTTGGTTGATGGTTTATGGTGCAAGGCTCTCAAAGGGCCGAAGAGCGCCTCAGAACGTAGATAGGGTATTCTTAAGAGTAAAAAACAGAACTTTTTACGAAAATGTTGTATAGGGCTCCCTTGACCCGGGCCCCGACCCCTTCCAAAAACCGTCTACCGTCTAAGTTAGATAACCATGAATAGTATACCAAATTTGGTTGTTCTAAATGGTAAACTGTAGATTTTACGAAATTTTTATGAGGAGGGGGGCTTTCATCCCCCGGGTTCCAACCCCTTCCAAAAATCGTCTACCGTCTAAGTTAGAGTTTCATGATACTAAATTTGGTGGTTCTGAATTGAAAACTGTAGTTTTTAAGAAAATGTTGTATGTGTGTGCGGGGAGGGCTCTGACCCCCGGGGCTTGACCCGTTCCAAAAACCGTCGACCATCTAATGTAAAGTACCGTGAGATAGTATACCAAATTTAGTGGTTCTAATTTGAAACCTAGATTTTGCGATTTTTTTATGAAAGGGGTCCTTACCCCCTTCATAAAAAAATCTGCAACCCCTTCCAAAATCGTCTAGCGTCTAAGTTAGAGTACCATGAGATAGTATACCAAATTTGTTGGCTCTAAATTGAAAACTGTAGACTTTACGAAATTTTTTATGAGGAGGGGGCTCTGACCCCCGGGCCTTAACCCGTTCCGAAAACGGTCTACCGTCTAAGTTAGAGTGCCATGAGATAGTATACCAAATTTGGTGGCTCTAAATTGAAAACTGTAGATTTTACGAAATTTTTAAGAGGGGGCACCGACCCCCGGGCTTCAACCCCTTCCAAAAACCGTCTATTGTTTCAGAACCATCAAATTTGATGGTTCTGAAATAAAAACTAGATTTTACGAAAATTTTGAATGTATGTGGAGGGGGAAGGCCCGACCCCCGGGCCTTGACCCGTTCGAAAGACCGTCGACCGTCTAAGTTAGAGCACCACGAGATAGTATACCAAATTCGGTGGTTCTAAATTGAAAACTAGATTTTGCGATTTTTTATGAAGGGGGCTCCCCCCGGGCTGCAACCCCTTGCAAAAACGGTCTACCGTCTAAGTTAGAGTACCATGAGATAGTATACCAAATTTGGTGATTCTAAATTGGAAACTGTAGGTTTTACGAAAAAAATTATTCGGGGGGGGGGGCTGTGACCCCTGGGCTCCAACCCCTTCCAAAAAGCGTCTGGCGTCTAAGTTTGAGTTTCATGATAACATACATAATGGTTCTAAATTAAAAACTGTAGATTTTACAAAAAAAACTATGGGGGGGATGGCTCTGACCCCTGGGCCTTGACCCGTTCCAAAAATAGTCTACCTTCTAAGTTAGAGTACCATGAGATAGTATACCAAATTTGGTGGTTCTAAATTGAAAACTGTAGATTTTACGGCATTTTTATGGGGGGGCTCTTACCCCCGGGTTCCAACCCCTTTCAAAACCATCTAGCGTCTAAGTTAGAGTACCATGAGATAGTATACGAGATTTGGTGGTACTGAACTGAAAACTGTAGTTTTTAAGAGAATTTTGTATGCGGGGGCTCTGACCCCCGGGCCTTTACACGTTCCCAAAACGCTCTGCCGTCTAAGTTAGAGTACCATGAAATGTATACCAAATTTGGTGGTTTTAAATTGGAAACTGTATGATGTTGGGTTTTATGTTGTTGTATATAATTATTCCTTCTGCACAGTTTACTGCCCACGCAATGTCCCCTTCATTATGTTGAATATTTTTTTAAAATATTAGTCACTGTGTGTATAATATAATGTAACAAGATGCCCTTCTGAGTACATTTAGCGTTATTTCCCCTTGTCACTGAATACTTCTGTACATATGTTGTAAATTTTGAATGTAGCATCACTGTTGCATTTCTGTGAATTAGTACCTAATGTTTAATCTTTAGTATGGTAGTAATGCTTAATTGGAATTTGTGCATAGTATAGAATCATGTCTTGCCCTGTCTACAATACTGTAGGTAAACATTTTCGTTTGTATCGCTCGTGCTTTATTGTCTGCCTCTTCTTCGCCCTACGTGGCGAAATAATTTTTTTTATGATTTTAACAATATTTTGTTTTACGTTTCACTGGAACTTTCCAGCTGATGTATTTACCGCTGTATTTATTGGCAGAATTCCATTGTCATGTACATAGAAATGTTATTTTACTGAAGAATAAAGGCAATTTTGAAATGTAGATTTTGCGAATTTTTTTATGAGGGGGGCCCTTACCCCCGGGCTGCAACCCCTTCAAAAAATCGTCTAGCGTGTAAGTTAGAGTACCATGAGATAGTATACCAGATTAGGTGGTTCTGAATTGAAAACTGCAGTTTTTTAAGAAAATTTTGTATGTGGGGGGCTCTGACAACCCGGGCCTTGACCCGTTCCAAAACGGTCTGCCGTCTAAGTTAGAGTACCGTAAGATAGTATACCAAATTTGATGGTTCTAAATTGAAAACTGTATATTTTGCGAACTGCGAATTTTTTTATGAGGGGGCCCTTACCCCCGGGCTGCAATCCTTAAAAAATCGTCTAGCATCTAAGTTAAAGTACCATGAGATAGTATACCAGATTTGGTGGTTCTGAATTGAAAACTGTAGTTTTTAAGAAAATTTTGTATGTGGGGGCTCTGACACCCAGGGCCTTGACCCGTTCCAAACACCGTCTACTGTCTAAGTTAGAGTACCATGAGATAGTATACCAAATTTAGTGGTTCTAAAATGAAAACTGTTTTACGTTTCACTGGAACTTTCCAGCTGATGTATATACCGCTGTATTTATTGGCAGAATTCCATTGTCATGTACATAGAAATGTTATTTTACTGAAGAATAAAGGCAATTTTGAAATGTAGATTTTACGAAATTTTTTGAGGGGGGCTCCTGCTCCTTCCAAAAACCGTCTAGCGTCTAAGTTAGAGTTTCATGATACAAAATTTGATGGTTCTGAAATGAAAACTAGATTTTACGAGATTTTTGAATGTATGTGGGGGTGGGGGTGGTGTGGTGGGAGGCTCTGACTTCCTGGGCCTTGACCCGTTCCAAAAACCGACAACCGTCTAAGTTAGAGTACCTTGAGATAGGATACCTGATTTGGTGGTTCTGAATTGAAAACTGTAGATTTTACGAATATTTTGTGTATGGGGGCTCTGACCAACCGGGCCTCTGACCCGTTCCCAAAACCGTCTACTGTCTAATATTTTTAGTGCCAAAGAAAAAGCGTAATATTCCTATCCTGTCTGAGTATCCAAACTTTATAAATTTGATCAGGGAGGAAGACGTTCGAAATCGTACGTTTTCCTGCATTCGTTTTGTATGTAACCAAAATCTGTAACCTGGGAAGGACCTACCGATTCAAGGTGGTCACACTTAACTGCAGAGGGTTCTCTGCTTCTCCTAGAAATGCTCTAGTGTATGAGGACTTGGCGCCTCTACACGCAGATCTTCTCTTGCTCCAAGAGACCAATTGCTCTGCTACCACTTTGGTCTCTCGTTGGCGGGCTTGGCCCTACGATTTTCACCATGCTTATCGAGTTGGACGGAATGGTGGCCTTGCACTTGGGATCCATCACCGCCTACTCCCTCTGATTTCGACGCCAGTGATTCGTGCCTTACATGTGGACAACCTCCAGGTCGTTGTCTTTTGCATTGAAAACGTGACCTATCATGTTTTTAACATATATGTCCCCTGTGATGAGCGTCTGTTACCTGATCTTCTCTCCACACTCCGTACAGAACTGTCATGCATCCCACCGTCTGAATATATTCTCATCGGCGGAGATTTCAATTGTACGTTGTTGCCGGCCCTTGACCGCAATTCAACCGTTGGAGAATACCGCAGACAACGTGTATTACAGATTTCTCAGCTAGTTGATGATTTTCAATTTGTTGATGCGTTCCGGCATCTACACCCGTCGGAAATCTCTTTTACCTGGCGCTCTTCCATCCATGGCAGCACTACGGCAGCACGGCTGGATAAATTTTATGTTTCAACTGCTCTTCTCCCGTCGATCGCAGCTGCTGCCCATCATCCTTCCGACGCTTCAGACCACAGTATTGTCAGTCTGTCGGTGTGTGTTTCGCCTTCACCTTCAAGGACTCACCGAGTATGGACTTTTCCGGACTCGCTCCTGGATGATCAACAATTTTGTGTTGCTGTGCGTGAGTTCCTCCGAAGTCGTCAGCCCCTTCTTGATACTACGTCCGAAGCGATGCAACTGTGGCTCAGTGTCAAACATGACTTGGTCCTTTTTGTACGGCGCTACTCCCATGCCTCTCGGAATGAGAGCGATATGAAAATTGCGAATCTACGTGCTCTATTGTCGATGCTCTCTCTTGATGATCCGCAATACCCCGGCTATCTGGCAGATCTCCACGCTTTGCTTCTTCCTCGCGCATCCGATGCAGCCTGCAGGACGCATTTCTTGCATCTCTCCCCTACAGCTGATTCTCACGAATACTTTACCGCCTTGGAATCTCAACATCGTTCTGCTACATCTTTGCGTCATCTTCGCCTCCAGGATGGTTCCATCACTTCGAACCCATCGAAGCTATGCACCTTCACCAGACAGTATTTCACCGCCAAGTACAGTGCGGTAACGCAGTCTTCATCCTCATTAGCTTCTCCTCTTCTCTCCTCTCTTCCTCAGGTCCCCTCTACTTTATCTACTTCTTCCGCGACGCGTTCGCTACTCTCAAACCTCATGCCGCTCCTGGACCTGACAGCCTTCCTCTGTCCTTTTATCGTGCTTTTCTACCGTGCCTTCTGCCTTTTCTGTCTGCGTGTTTCACGTCTGCTTTTTCCTGTCCTGCGTTACCGCCCGACTTTACTTTGGCACACATCATCCTCCTTCCTAAGAAGGGTGACTTCTTGGATCTTGGAAACTGGCGCCCTATCTCTCTCCTAAACACTGACTATAAGTTCTATACAAAACTCTTATCCCGTCGCCTTAATTCTGTTCTCTCTTTCGTTATTTCTCCCGACCAGACATACACTGTGCCTGGTCGGATTATTTCCACTAACGTTTCTCTTCTCCTTCATCTTCACTTCCTCGCTCGTTCTTTTGATGAACCTCTTGCCTTTCTCAATCTGGATCAAAAGTCCGCTTTTGATAACGTTTCTCACTTTTATCTCTCTGCTGTCCTTTCACAATTTGGCTTTCCTCCTGCCTTTTCTTCCACACTCTTGGCCCTTTTTCAGGGCGCCAGTTTCCATGTTCGAGCGGCCACATTTCTAACCGCTCCAATTCCGTTTAAGCGAGGCATCCGGCAAGGATGTCCGCTCTCCGGCCAGCTATTCGCTCTCGCTTTTGAGCCTTTCCTGTTAGCAGCCCGAAGATCACTCCTGGATGTCCTACCGCCGACAGTGGCTAGTACTCGTCATCATCGAATAATTTTCACCGCCTATGCTGATGATGTGACCTTTTGCGTCCGGGATGAATCTCAATTTGATCGCCTGTATTCTGTATATCAACAGTATGTTGCAATATCTGGAGCTGCGCTGAATGCCACTAAAAGTACTGGCTTATGATGAGGGGCTTGGGCTGCCCGCACCGATGCTCCTTGGGGTGCGCAGTGGACAGCCACTACACAGAAGATCCTCGGTGCGTATGTTGGATTGCCCTTGGCTTCTGCATCCGCCACCTGGACTGCTCTTCTTCCCCGGATACAACGGACTGCTGCCTACTGGAGTAAGGCCCGCCCTTTCACATCGTTCGGTCAACGAGCAGCCGTTGGTCGTCGACAACTTATCTCCCTATGCGAATACTCTTGGATGTCGACGGTTGTGCCCGTGTCACAAATGATGCGCATCACTCGCCTCTCAACTTCCGTCATCTGGTCTTCACATCACTGGGTTAAACCTGCCACGCTTCATCTGCCAGCCTCATTAGGTGGCATCCAGCTTCCTGATCCAGCTGTCCTTTATAAAACACATCGCATTATTCATTTCGTTTGCCTTGCCACTTCAACTGTTCCGTCCCTTACCACTACCTTGAATGTTCTAGCTTCTTCCCGTGACCCATCTTTCACCTTCCTACTGTTTCTGAAGATGGATGCATACTCTCTTCTCCCGTCCCACCTCCCTCCTGTCCTGCGAGAGGGTCTTTCTCTCTTTCGTTCGCTTCCTCTTCTCCGTTCATTTCCTTCTTCAACCCTTGATCTCCTAGATGAACCTCTCTTCTTCTCTTCTCTTATTCACCCTCCTAACCTCCCTTACTTTTACTTTCCTCATAGGATCCGCTCTGGTGTGATAACTGTCCGTTCTCTCGTAACTTCTGATCTAACCTGGAGACCTCTTTCTTCCCTGTTTCTATCTCCAACCATTACTCTTGCTAACGAATGTCTTCTCCTTCGCACAGCGCTTTGGAGCCTCTTTCCACTCCTCGCTTCACCTGATGGTCTCTTCTCGGTCCCTTCCGCTCTTCTTTCTCTACCGTTCTTTCTCCTCATTCGTAGCTCCCCAGTTCTAGTTACTTCTATATCCTCCTCTTCTCTTTATTGGCTTCTTCTTTCCCTTCGCGCACTTCCACTTTCTGTGCATTCTGCTCCTCCTTCTCTTCTCCCCGCCATCTGGACAGCCTCTACCTCTCCCCTTTCCTCCCCTCTTGAACTCAATGTCCATTGGAAATTTCTTCACCTTCTTCTCCCCGCCCCATCAGTACTATTTCGCATGACTCTTCTCACCTCTCCACAATGCTCCTTTTGCCCTGAAGTCAGCGACGTCCAACATCAATACCTATTCTGCCCCGTTCTCCTGCCAGTCCTAAACACAGCATTTCGTCTTGCTGATCGAATTTGTGCTCGATCGTTACCCTTTCTTGCATATGCTTGGCTACTCCAAACAAAGCATCCACCTACTCACTTGCCTCCTGTGTGTCGTTACATTTTTCTTCTTGTGAAGTTCTCTGTCTATGCTTTCCATCTTCAACAACGCTTCCCTGCCCTTATTCCACCTCCTCAGGAGGCAAGTGCTATCATTCGGAGACGCTTCCTAGCACGGTTAACCTCTCGCCTCCAAATGGAGCACTCTCGTGCTGCCTCAACAAACACCGATAGCGTTTTTCAATCCACCTGGGCCCAATCGGCTGGGTGGTTCCATATCCACAATTTGCAGTTACATGTCAACATATAAGTGGGATTTTTGTTGTCGCCCACGTTCACTGTAACAAATCATGTTTTTCGTATTAATTTTGGTGCTTCGCTATTTGTGATTATTCTGTTTTATGTGCCATTGGAGATAGCTCACCATGTTTCCCATGTTCTCTTCGATAATGTTGGATTTTATGTTGTTGTATATAATTCTTCCTTCTGCACAGTTTACTGCCCACGCAATGTCCCCTTCATTATGTTGAATATATTTTTTAAATATTAGTCACTGTGTGTATAATTTAATGTAACAAGATGCCCTTCTGAGTACATTTGGCGTTATTTCCCCTTGTCACTGAATACTTCTGTACATATGTTGTAAATTTTGAATGTAGCATCACTGTTGCATTTCTGTTTCATGAGAAGCTGCCCTTCTGGGTATGTTTAGCGACTTTCTTCCTTGTCACTGTATTGTTCTGAACATATGATATGAAACTTGTGCATTGCATTACTGTTCGATTTCTGTTTTTTTTGAAAAGTTGCTCTCCTGGGTCCGTTTAGCATATTTCTCTCTTGTCAATGCATAATTCTGTACATATGATTAGTATTTCTGCTTATTTGTTTCTACCATTACTGTCATATCTCCAAATACTGTTGCACCTGTTAGTTCCTTCTCACCCATGGTCTTTTATGTGAATTAGTACCTTGTGCATGTTTAATCTTTAGTATGGTAGTAATGCTTAATTGGAATTTGTGCATAGTATAGAATCATGTCTTGCCCTGTCTACAATACTGTAGGTAAACATTTTCATTTGTATCGCTCGTGCTTTATTGTCTGCCTCTCCTTCGCCCTACGTGGCGAAATAATTTTATGATTTTAACAATATTTTGTTTTACGTTTCACTGGAACTTTCCAGCTGATGTATATACCACTGTATTTATTGGCAGATTCCATTGTCATGTACATAGAAATGTTATTTTACTGAAGAATAAAGGCAATTTTGAAGTGTAAACGCGACGAATTGACGTAGTCGACGATATTGTCCGCGACGAATTGACGCTCGACGGATCGTCGTGGTCGACGAATTGACGCGCGACGAATTGACGTAGGCGACGAATTGACGTGCGACGAATCGTCGCAGTCGACGAATTGACGCAGTCGACGAATTGACGCACGCGACGAATTGACGTAGAACCACACAGTATGCTCTCATGACGTTAGACACAGTAGCTCTCGATATCCCTTCTACCCAGGTGACTGTTGTCACGGAAGCACCAACTAGCCGGCCACCAACAATTAGCCCTCTTTGGACGTACCTAGTGGCCAAAAAAAAAGGTGTTAAAAAGTAAAATGACACAACTTCGTTATTACTGAATCACATTTACTGAAATTTTCAGAGAGACTCAAGTAATAAGCAAAATTAATAGAACAGATTTTCAAAATGGCAAATGTCTCCACAAACCATCGTATAGAGACGAGACTGGAAATTGCCGTCTTTTCTGATGGCCAGGATTTTGTCTGCAATTGCTTGTTTGAGGTCCTCCAGTGTCTTGGGGCCAGTCCTGAAGACACGGTACTTCAAATAACACCACAGAAAAAAATCACATGGATTCACGTCAGAGCTATATGGTGGCCATTCAATGCCCTGCCCAATAAACCTCACAGTGTCCAAATCGATGATACGGTCCTGAAAGGTGTCCTGTAGCCAGGAAAACGCATCAACAAGTCTATGTGGACGTACACCATCCTGCATGAACCAGTAGGTGTTGACCATCCGATGACGTCTTTCTGGGGGTCTCGGCCAGTAGCTGCCTTGATGAAGATGGGTTCGATTATGCGCTTTGCTTCAATTCCACACCACACGTTGCGAATGCAGAGGCGCCACCTGGTGGACGTGTGGGTTTTCACTGTCTCAGTGTCTCCAGTTTAGGACTCCATTTTGAAAAGGCGTTTTCCAGAAATGGTTAGGCTCTTTCAAATTTCAATCTCTATAACTGTCCTGTGAAAAAACCATACCGAAATTAGCGACCTGCTGAGAGCACTTTACTTTGAAACACCTTTTTTGGGCCACCCTGTACGTTAAGTCGCTCATTTCGTCGTCACCCTGAAATAAATTTTGCAGCAAGACACTTTAAATGCCCTCAAAGAGGATCCTGAGAATCTAAACAAAGTTATTTCAACCAACAAGTGGTGGATACCTTTGCGTATTGCGGCGTACGCAGCTGCATTAAGAGTCACGTCCCTGAGCGTGGTGTTTACATTATTTTGTCCAATCCCTGTATGTCATCGTATAAAATTCTGAAATTCTTCCATGTATTTTCTAGAGCGAAAAGTGTTGTCACAATTCCAGAGTTGTTATGATCCCTTTACTTTTATCTGTCCACAAATACTGTATGAAAGCGAAACCAGTGTTTGAGACAAGAAATACCGTGTCAAAAACAGCATGATTCCCGAGGCCAAGGCACACATAACAACAACTAACGTAGCTGATTATCATGCAAGTTTCCCACTTTACCTCCTGACAGTTTGCATAGGTCTGCTGTCTTTTCTTCTTGATTTCGTCTCCTGCTCTGTACACCTTAACTGCAGATGATTCGTCTTCAGAAAACGCCATCAATCTAAATCGATGGCAAGATGATTCCGGTTATCTTGGTTTTTCTGTCGGGTGATGCTTAATCAGTTGGATTGGGCCATATGTCCGCCACAGACTAACTAACCGAACACACGAGAAATTGCAAAAGAAGGAAGAGCAGTCACAAGGCCAAGGATACGTCACCCATCAAACGAACGACGAACCAATCATATCAGTGCCATGTTCTCCTTTAACAAATGACCGATATGTCAAACTACTCTGCAATTTATCGCACGAATTAGGTAAATCAAATTGACCCCTCAGACATACTCTCAAGATTATCGCTCCCATTACGAAAGATCAATTTGTAACTATCTGAAGACAGAAACTTAGATCTGTTTCTGATGGAAGTTTTTACTTAATGCGATTTTCTCTTTCTCCCTGGGGAAATCCTGATTGCGAATTTTCTAAGCGGAAGGATTTTTTTATGCGACATATCTACTGTGAAAAGGATCACGGTGATAATTTAGAGATGACCTAACGGAATTTACAAGAGAAATTTAGTCATCGGTTTTCCCTTTGAACAACTACGGCGCATTGTTTCTTTTCTGATCTAGATGAATGTGTCCTCTTTCTTCCTGTCTCTAATTTTATTGTCTGTTATACTGTCTACCATTTCTCTTTCCGAGATCTCTGCATTTCCTTTTGGGTGCATTTTATGCATACATCGCCTCGAAAAGGCCTCGCAGTGATGAGTTGAAGTGTGGAAAATCTAAATGCGTATTACACCACAAAAATAAACGGATTTACTGCGCTGTAAGCATTTCTTGAGAATTTCCTATTCTTTTTTTTTTTATTATTTCCCTTTTCCTTCCACTTTCTTGTTTTCGATCTCTTCCTTTTAATCATTTCTCTCTTCTCACTCCCTCACAAAAACCACGTAGGAAATTTCCATTAGAATCTTATAGATTCATAAACAGAGCCTATGACATTGACCAAACGAAACACCTTCTGTTGTTTTTATTGTTAACAGTTACGGATCTTTCCTTTGGCTTTGCTCCACATGTTCGCTCTTTCTTTGTGTACTCTCAAATTTTTTTCTCTATTTTCTAACAGTCTCTTTTACTCTCTGTGCTGTTCCTCTACGATGTGTGACAACTTAGTTCCCGCAACAGCTGCGTAGTGTAGTCCTTGTGGCGAGGCGGGTAGAATCACATGACTAGGCGTGTCTGGACATGCTTCAAGTAGTAAATACGTTAACCTCATACCAGTGGAGCCATTCATGAGTGAGAAGTTGCGAAAACAGTGTAAGTCTGTGTGTTATACATTATATTGTAAAAAGTCACCGGACACCTAGAAGAGAAACACAACATAGCATTTATTGACATACGTCAGTACGGCGTCGGTTTACCTTTGCCCTTAATGAATGCACTGACCCTTCGAGACATGCTTTCGACAAGGTTTTGGAACATAGCGATAGGTATGCGCTTCCATTCAGTACACAATGCTGCCCCTAACTGTTGCTTAGTAGTAGGCCTTGGTTCCAAACTTCTTATGCGGCACTCTAATTCATCCATAGGTGCTCTATGGAATTAAGATCAGGGCTCTATGCTGGCGAGTCCACACACAATACGGAATTATCGTTAAACCACGCCGTAACAGTCCTTGTTTTACGGCTCGGTGCATTATACCGCTGGTACCAACAAGGCTCGGTTCCATAGTATCGCCACAGAGTTGGTAGAGCACAATTGTCCAGAATATCGAGATAGACGTGCTGGTTAACAGGTTTGTCCACGATAACCAATGGGCAGGGACCATACCACGAAAAACACCTCCACATGAGTACACTGCCAGCTCCAAACTTAACCGTAGGAACAGTAGACTGTGGTAAAAAGCGTTCCCCCTGCTGCCGCCATACCCACACACGGCCATCAAACTGATGGATCGTGCATCTGGATTTATTAGTCCATGGGACCCATTTCCATTGATCTACGGTCCACGATAATTGTTTTTGTACATCCAAAACAATTGACTTGGGTATGTTTAAACGCCTCTCGGTTTCTCTTATGGACAACTCACTAATATAACACCTAAAAATCTTTCCTTTCTCAACGTCAGTTCTCTCCCGACGCGACGTTTTCACTCTACCTCACAGTGCGATATGAGCGTGGTGCTTTTTTTATACCGTTTGCAGCTGTACCGCGCATCTTAACAAAGCAGCGGATCAGTTCATGCGCTTTTGAAGAGGTGTCCGGGGAATTTTGTCAATATAGTGTATACACGTCCTGGTGTTGAAGATGTCAACAACGGCAAAGATCGTCTAGATTTTTAATTGATGTTTCAACAACCACAATGATTGTCTAGCTTTTTAACTGATTGACAAAGTCCTTCTCTAATAAAAGAGGATTTATTTGCTTACTACATTCATTAAACGGGGCACCTCTGAGCAAACGATTTTTCTAAGAGTTTAGGAGACCACTCACCTAGTTTTCGCGTTCGGCTGCCTCAAACACAGGAGTCCTATCGTATTCCGGGAAGCCCTGAGGCATACGTACAGAACGACAGTATTTCGGCAGGAAACAAAACGAGTGAGAGATGCTTCAATGGACTGTGCAGGGCCTTTTCATTCAATCGACTTGGCAGGGCTTTTTGTTTTAATCTTAGTCAGTCTGCTACTTTCGTGACGCGGCAGCAGTACTGAATTTGGGGCCCAGACTCTTGGCGGGTATCAAGAGTGTTTTGGCTGAACTCTAAAATCAAGTAAAGCAAACTCCCCAAATTTGGGGCGCTTCCGGCTTTCTTCTCTCGTCTTCAGTTTGTTTTCTCAGCATAGCCTTTTAGTTTACAGGGAAAACCACCTTCCCGAGGTTATGGGATTTCATCCATGATCATAACATGTGTGTGAGTTTTGAGGTAAAAATGAGTGACAAAAATTTAGAACAGCACATTAATATCAAATTTTGTGTGAAGATCGGTGAAAGTGCTACTGAAACGTTACAGCTATTGCAAGAGGCGTATGGTTAGAATCTTATGAACGTGAAGTGTCTATGAGTGGCACAATAGCCGAAAAGAATACGCATGTCATGCGTGCAATTTAAAATCATGCTTGTGTGTTTTTTTATCACAAGGCGATAGCTCATCACGAATTCATTGAACAGGCACAAACTATCAACCAACAATGCTGTTGAGAGGTATCGGAGAGGTAACGGGGTTATGTTCAAGAGCATGCTTTTGTATTTTTTCGATCACAAGGATATATAGTTCATCACGAAGTTATTGAACAGGGACAAATGGTCAACCCACAATGCTATTTCATATTGGAGAGGTTACGAGATTCTGTTCAAGACCATGAGTGTGTCTTTTTTTTACCACAAGGGGATAGCTCATCACGCATGTATTGAACAGGCACAAACTATCAACCAAAAATGCTGTTGAGAGGTATCGGAGAGGTAACGGGATTCTTTCCGAGAGCATGCTTTTGTGTTTTATCGATCACAAGGATATAGTTCATCACGAATTTAATGAACAGGGACAAATGGTCAACCAACAATGCTATTTAATATTAGAGAGGTAACGGGATTCTTTCCGAGAGCATGCTTTTGTGTTTTATCGATCACAAGGATATAGTTCATCACGAATTTAATGAACAGGGACAAATGGTCAACCAACAATGCTATTTAATATTAGAGAGGTAACGGGATTCTTTCCGAGAGCATGCTTTTGTGTTTTATCGATCACAAGGATATAGTTCATCACGAATTTAATGAACAGGGACAAATGGTCAACCAACAATGCTATTTAATATTAGAGAGGTTATGGAATTCTGTTCAGGACCAGGATTTTGTGTTTTTTTCGATCACAAGGAGGTAGTCCATCACGACTTCATTGAACAGGGACAAAGGGTCAACCAACAATTCTATTTCATATTGGAGAGATAACGGGATTCTGTTCAAGACCATGCGTGTGTCTTTTTTATCACACAGGGATAGCTCATCACGCATTTATTGAACAGGCACAAACTATCAACCAACAATGCTGTTGAGAGGTATCGGAGAGGTAACGGGATTCTATTCGAGAGCATATTTTTGTGTTTTATCGACCACAAGGATATAGTTCATCACGAATTTATTTAATAAACAGGGACAAATGGTCAACCAACAATGCCATTTAATATTAGAAAGGTTATGGGATTCTGTTCAGGACCAGGATTTTGTGTTTTTTTCGATCACAAGGAGGTAGTTCATCACTACGTCATTGAACAGGGACAAAAGGTCAACCAAGAATTCTATTTCATATTGGAGAGGTTACGGGATTCTGTTCAAGACCAGGCTTTTGTCTTTTTTCGATCACAAGGAGATAGTTCATCACGACTTCATTGAACAGGGACAAAGGTCAACCAACAATGCTATTTAATATTAGAGAGGTTATGGGATTCTGTTCAGGACCAGGATTTTGTGTTTTTTTCCATCACAAGGAGATAGTTCACCACGACGTCATTGAACAGGGACAAAGGGTCAACCAAGAATTCTATTTCATATTGGAGAGGTTTCGGGATTCTGTTCAAGACCAGGCTTTTGTCTTTTTTCGATCACAAGGAGATAGTTCATCACGACTTCATTGAACAGGGACAAAGGTCAACCAACAATGCTATTTAATATTAGAGAGGTTATGGGATTATGTTCAGGACCAGGATTTTGTGTTTTTTTCCATCACAAGGAGATAGTTCACCACGAATTTATTTAATGAACAGGGACAAATGGTCAACCAACAATGCTATTTAATATTAGAGAGGTAACGGGATTCTTTCCGAGAGCATGCTTTTGTGTTTTATCGATCACAAGGATATAGTTCATCACGAATTTAATGAACAGGGACAAATGGTCAACCAACAATGCTATTTAATATTAGAGAGGTTATGGAATTCTGTTCAGGACCAGGATTTTGTGTTTTTTTCGATCACAAGGAGGTAGTCCATCACGACTTCATTGAACAGGGACAAAGGGTCAACCAACAATTCTATTTCATATTGGAGAGATAACGGGATTCTGTTCAAGACCATGCGTGTGTCTTTTTTATCACACAGGGATAGCTCATCACGCATTTATTGAACAGGCACAAACTATCAACCAACAATGCTGTTGAGAGGTATCGGAGAGGTAACGGGATTCTTTCCGAGAGCATGCTTTTGTGTTTTATCGATCACAAGGATATAGTTCATCACGAATTTATTTAATGAACAGGGACAAATGGTCAACCAACAATGCTATTTAATATTAGAGAGGTAACGGGATTCTGTTCCGAGAGCATGCTTTTGTGTTTTATCGATCACAAGGATATAGTTCATCACGACGTCATTGAACAGGGACAAAGGGTCAAACAAGAATTCTATTTCATATTGGAGAGGTTACGGGACTCTGTTCAAGACCAGGCTTTTGTCTTTTTTCGATCACAAGGAGATAGTTCATCACGACTTCATTGAACAGGGACAAAGGTCAACCAACAAAGCTATTTAATATTAGAGAGGTTATGAGATTCTGTTCAGGACCAGGATTTTGTGTTTTTTTCGATCACAAGGAGATAGTTCATCACGACGTCATTGAACAGGGACAAAGGGTCAACCAACAATTCTATTTCATATTGGAGAGATAACGGGATTCTGTTCAAGACCATGCGTGTGTCTTTTTTATCACACAGGGATAGCTCATCACGCATTTATTGAACAGGCACAAACTATCAACTAACAATGCTGTTGAGAGGTATCGGAGAGGTAACGGGATTCTGTTCGAGAGCATATTTTTGTGTTTTATCGATCACAAGAATATAGTTCATCACGAATTTATTTAATGAACAGGGACAAATGGTCAACTAACAATGCTATTTAATATTAGAGAGGTTATGGGATTCTGTTCAGGACCAGGATTTTGTGTTTTTTTCGATCACAAGGAGGTAGTTCATCACTACGTCATTGAACAGGGACAAAAGGTCAACCAAGAATTCTATTTCATATTGGAGAGGTTACGGGATTCTGTTCAAGACCAGGCTTTTGTCTTTTTTCGATCACAAGGAGATAGTTCATCACGACTTCATTGAACAGGGACAAAGGTCAACCAACAATGCTATTTAATATTAGAGAGGTTATGGGATTCTGTTCAGGACCAGGATTTTGTGTTTTTTTCCATCACAAGGAGATAGTTCACCACGACGTCATTGAACAGGGACAAAGGGTCAACCAAGAATTCTATTTCATATTGGAGAGGTTTCGGGATTCTGTTCAAGACCAGGCTTTTGTCTTTTTTCGATCACAAGGAGATAGTTCATCACGACTTCATTGAACAGGGACAAAGGTCAACCAACAATGCTATTTAATATTAGAGAGGTTATGGGATTATGTTCAGGACCAGGATTTTGTGTTTTTTTCCATCACAAGGAGATAGTTCACCACGACGTCATTGAACAGGGACAAAAGGTCAACCAAGAATTATATTTCATATTGGAGAGGTTTCGGGATTCTGTTCAAGACCAGGCTTTTGTCTTTTTTCGATCACAAGGAGATAGTTCATCACGACTTCATTGAACAGGGACAAAGGTCAACCAACAATGCTATTTAATATTAGAGAGGTTATGGGATTCTGTTTAGGACCAGGATTTTGTGTTTTTTTCCATCACAAGGAGATAGTTCACCACGACGTCATTGAACAGGGACAAAAGGTCAACCAAGAATTCTATTTCATATTGGAGAGGTTTCGGGATTCTGTTCAAGACCAGGCTTTTGTCTTTTTTCCATCACAAGGAGATAGTCCATCACGACTTCATTGAACAGGGACAAAGGGTCAACCAACAATTCTATTTCATATTGGAGAGGTAACGGGATTCTGTTCAAGACCATGCATGTGTCTTTTTTATCACACAGGGATAGCTCATCACGCATTTATTGAACAGGCACAAACTATCAACCAACAATGCTGTTGAGAGGTATCGGAGAGGTAACGGGATTCTATTCGAGAGCATATTTTTGTGTTTTATCGATCACAAGGATATAGTTCATCACGAATTTATTTAATGAACAGGGACAAATGGTCAACCAACAATGCTATTTAATATTAGAAAGGTTATGGGATTCTGTTCAGGACCAGGATTTTGTGTTTTTTTCGATCACAAAGAGATAGTCTATCACGACTTCATTGAACAGGAACAAAGGGTCAACCAACAATTCTATTTCATATTGGAGAGGTAACGGGATTCTGTTCAAGACCATGCGTGTGTCTTTTTTATCACACAGGGATAGCTCATCACGCATTTATTGAACAGGCACAAACTATCAACCAACAATGCTGTTGAGAGGTATCGGAGAGGTAACGGGATTCTGTTCGAGAGCAAATTTTTGTGTTTTATCGATCACAAGAATATAGTTCATCACGAATTTATTTAATGAACAGGGACAAATGGTCAACTAACAATGCTATTTAATATTAGAGAGGTTATGGGATTCTGTTCAGGACCAGGATTTTGTGTTTTTTTCGATCACAAGGAGGTAGTTCATCACTACGTCATTGAACAGGGACAAAAGGTCAACCAAGAATTCTATTTCATATTGGAGAGGTTACGGGATTCTGTTCAAGACCAGGCTTTTGTCTTTTTTCGATCACAAGGAGATAGTTCATCACGACTTCATTGAACAGGGACAAAGGTCAACCAACAATGCTATTTAATATTAGAGAGGTTATGGGATTCTGTTCAGGACCAGGATTTTGTGTTTTTTTCCATCACAAGGAGATAGTTCACCACGACGTCATTGAACAGGGACAAAGGGTCAACCAAGAATTCTATTTCATATTGGAGAGGTTTCGGGATTCTGTTCAAGACCAGGCTTTTGTCTTTTTTCGATCACAAGGAGATAGTTCATCACGACTTCATTGAACAGGGACAAAGGTCAACCAACAATGCTATTTAATATTAGAGAGGTTATGGGATTCTGTTCAGGACCAGGATTTTGTGTTTTTTTCCATCACAAGGAGATAGTTCACCACGACGTCATTGAACAGGGACAAAGGGTCAACCAAGAATTCTATTTCATATTGGAGAGGTTTCGGGATTCTGTTCAAGACCAGGCTTTTGTCTTTTTTCGATCACAAGGAGATAGTTCATCACGACTTCATTGAACAGGGACAAAGGTCAACCAACAACGCTATTTAATATTAGAGAGGTTATGGGATTCTGTTCAGGACCAGGATTTTGTGTTTTTTTCGATCACAAGGAGATAGTCCATCACGACTTCATTGAACAGGGACAAAAGGTCAACCAACAATTCTATTTCCTATTGGAGAGGTAACGGGATTCTGTTCAAGACCATGCGTGTGTCTTTTTTTTATCACAAAGGGATAGCTCATCACGCATTTATTGAACAGGCACAAACTATCAACCAACAATGCTGTTGAGATGTATCGGAGAGGTAACGGGATTCTATTCGAGAGCATGTTTTTGTGTTTTATCGATCACACGGATATAGTTCATCACGAATTTATTTAATGAACAGGGACAAATGGTCAACCAACAATGCTATTTAATATTAGAGAGGTTATGGGATTCTGTTCAGGACCAGGATTTTGTGTTTTTTTCGATCACAAGGAGGTTCATCACGACGTCATTGAACAGGGACAAACGGTCAACCAAGAATTCTATTTCATATTGGAGAGGTTACAGGATTCTTTTCAAGACCAGGCTTTTGTCTTTTTTCGATCACAAGGAGATAGTTCATCACGACTTCATTGAACAGGGACAAAGGTCAACCAACAATGCTATTTAATATTAGAGAGGTTATGGGATTCTGTTCAAGATCAGGATTTTGTGTTTTTTTCGATCACAAGGAGATAGTTGATCACGACATCATTGAAGAGGGACAAAGGGTCAACCAAGAATTCTTTTTCATATTGGAGAGGTTTCGGGATGCTGTTCAAGACCAGGCTTTTGTCTTTTTTCGATCACAAGGAGATAGTTCATCACGAATTCCTTGAATAGGGACAAAGTGTCAATCAACAATGCTATTTAATATTGGAGAGGTTACGGGATTCTGTTCAGGACCCCAGGTATTTGTGTTTTTTCGGTCACAAGGAGATAGTCCATCAGGAATTCATTGAAAAGGTACAAAGTTTCAACGAACAATGCTATTTAATATTGGAGAGGTAACGGGATTCCGTTCAGAACCAGGGCTTTTGTGTTTTTTGATCACAAATAGTTCACCACGAATTCAAGGAACAGAGACAAACGGTCAACCAACATTGATATTTAGAGGTATAGAAAAGGTTACGGGATTCTGTTAGAAGGAAAAGAGCTTAACTGTGGCCTAACAAGTGGATCCTCCATCATGACAATGACCCAAGCCATGATTCTCTTACTGTTCGTGATTTCCTGTCTAAGAAATTAATTAAAAAATTGGATTATCGACACTATTCACCTGATCTAGCCCCTTGTAATTTCTGCATCTTCCCAAAGATAAAATCTGCCATGAAAAGACGAAGATTTTCAGACATTTCTAAAATCCAGCGTAACGTTACAAAGGAACTCAAGAGTATTCTAGAAACAGAGTTCCAGGTATGTTTCCATCAATGGCAACAGCATCTAACCAAACGCATAGATGTGGAAAGGGATTGCTTCGAAGGTGACAGTAGCCAGTAGGACACAGGTACGCACACATTTTTTTTTCTACAGGGGCATTTCGGAAATCAAACTGTCACACTTCGTATTTGTCTGCCATTCTTACACTCTAATTTTCTTCCTCCTTCTATTAATATTTCTATACTAAATTCCATTTTCTCACTCTCCCTTTTCTCCCTCGCATTTTTTGATTTATCTTTTCCCTATCTGTTTGGAGTATCTTTCCCGCTGCTCGGTTTCTTTCTATTTCTGCTTTTCTTTCCATTCTCGCTTTGTAGTTTATATCTTTGTGTGTCTAAACCAACTGAATCCCATCTCTGTCATTGACTGTGCACAATACTTCTCGTTCTGTTTCGCTTGTCACTCTTTCTCCGCGTTTTATGACAAGTAATACTATAATGTCGTTCTAAAAAAGTGCGTCTCTTCTGAGGTAGGTACGCCACATTTATCCCCCTTCATTGAGAAAAATGGGTGCAGGAAATCGCAGGTTTTTGGGTCAGCCGACAAACCATGCTTGAAGAATAGGGTGGGCCGAAAAAAACACACCATCAAGGACTCACAAACACATCATCTATGGCTCACAAACACACCGTCTATGACTCACAAACACACCATCTATGATTCACAAACACACCATCTATGACTCACAAACACACCATCTATGACTCACAAACACACCATCTATGGCTTTCAAACACACCATCTATGACTCACAAATCCCCCCCCCCCATATGACTCACCCGAGATTCAGACTCTGCGCATCTCAGACGAATGATTTGAATCCAGAGCTTTGTACCATTTGGCCATTTTGGGACTGTAAAATAAATATTCAGCGCCAAGTAAAATCAAACATCTGAAAATTTAATATGAAATTTATAACATTACATTTATCAGAAGTAGCCGTCCCGGTGGCCGAGTGGTACCACACACCGACTATCAATCCGTCGTTGCAGATCAGTCTGGGCTCGAATCGCAGGTGAAACATGGATGGTGCGCTTGCCTTGCGGTACTGGCTGTTTCCCTTCCAGACGCAACGCTACGCGTGGGCTTCAGACCGCGCAGCTTTTCTTTGTGCCCCCCTCTTAGCCCCCTCCCAAATATGTAAGCTGTCAGAACATATGGCTGGTGCAACCGTCGAAGATTTTGGGCCACCCCCGGCGGGGCAGTGATCTAAGCGATGGCTTATGATCATTCGCCCAGGGAGGAATCTGGGTTCGAATCCTGGGTAAGCCATGAATGTTCGTGCTTGCGTTTCGGCAGTGGCTCTACATGTGTTACTTGATCAGCACTGGCTCTCTTGTGTTACTTGATCATTTCGCATAATGTATACCATGTTCGATATGTCTCTGTGTTACTTGATCATTTGGTATACTGTATGCCATGTTCTCTATGTCTGTGTGTTATTTGATCAGCACTAGCTATCTATGTATTACTTGATCATTTAGCATACTGTATAACATGTTCGCTACGTTCGCTCTGTGTGACTTGGTCATTTAGCATACTGTATACCATGTTCGCTATGTCTATGTGTTACTTGATCAGCACTGGCTCTCTATCTCTCTGTGTTACTTGATCGTTTGGCATACTGTATACCATATTCGCTATGTGCATTGTTGATCTAAACTTTATATACTGTTGTTGTCTGCCTGACAATTCTGTGTAAATTTGTTTGTTTATCCTGTCATTGTATCTGTACCATCAGGTCAAATAAATAATTAAAAAAAATTAATCTCTTAATTAAGAAAAACAGATTTGGGGGAATTTGGATAAACGTACCTGAATTTCTCGAATTCACAGAAATTTAGTTATATATAACAAATTTTTGTTAAATTTAGTGTTTACACTTCTGGGAAATGGATGGAGTCCTCTGAGCGAATTTCTAAGATAGTAGTAGAAACACATCGTTTTTTTTTTGTTTTTGTTGGAGGTTTAACAACCACTGTGAGCAACTCAATGGGCTATAAGCAGTCAGCCGTCCTTAATTTAGGGCCACTGGCTCCAGAGTAGGGAGGGAGCCGGTGCCGTAAGACAAACACAACATCCATGCCACACCGGGATTCGAACCCGGACCCTTCACGGACGAATGGTCAAACGCCAGTGCTTAGGCCACTGTGCCACCGGGGCGGCCATATAGTTTTTATCATTATAGTTTAAAAGAAGAGACAAAGAGAGAGAGAGAGAGAGAGAGAGAGAGAGTGCGAGAGAAGAGAGAAAAGAGAGTGCAAGAGAAGAGAGAAGAGAGTGCGAGAGAAGAGAGAAAAGAGAGTGCAAGAGAGAAGAGAGTGAGAGAGTGCGAGAGAAGAGAGAAAAGAGAGTGCAAGAGAAGAGAGAAGAGAGTGAGAGAGTGCAAGAGAAGAGAGAGTGACAGAGAGAGACAGTGCGAGAGAAGAGAGAAAAAGAGAGAGAGAGAGAGAGCGAGAGAGAGAGAGTGCAAGAGAAGAGAGAAGAGAGGGAGAGAGATTCTTTGTCAGGTTACAAACTAAAATTCCTAAATAGCTTTATAACAGAAAAAGAAAAAGAAATAAAGGAAGAACAAACGACGTAAGTACGCCCAAATTGAGAAGAAATGATATTACATAGAGATTAGTATCCATGGTTGCCATATTACACATGTTGAATAAATACTACGTACAAGTACATGCACATGAAAACTTTTTTCTACTAGGGATAATATTATCAGCGCCAGGTAAAATCCGAATAAACGGAATTATTTGCCAAAAGTTTTGCCTAGCCCTTCAAAATTTATGGTTTCTCTCATCATGTTTAGCCCCACCCCTAATAACGCACCGAGTTCCGAGCGGCTGACGTCACCACTGCTCCCTTCCCAGAAACTGGTAGCCCCGAATTATTGGCGGACAACTGCTTATAGCCAATTGAGTTGCTCACTGTGGTCGTTAAAAATCCAAACAAAAACATTAACATGCAAACCAATGGACTCATCGGAGCTGAGAATTAGGCATTTCTGTCTCTCTCGCCTTTATTCCGAAATTTCTGAACAATTTTTCCCGTTACACGCATGAGAAATTATTTCGCGGTATGAGTAACCTCATACTATTGCGTTTTTCTGTAACGAAAAACCTCATTCACTTGTATTTTAAATATTTATAACAAAATCCTATTTTGTTCTGCTTCAAGTCAAGTTCAGTTCAAGTTCATGAAAAGAAACAGCATGGAAAAAAACAGGAAAAATAATCAAATGTGCACTGGCACATGTACTTACCCGACTTATTGGTGACCATAAATGTTAAAAACGGAAGATAAACCACGGAATATTTGATTAATATCTTCTTTCAGGGAATCTTTTACTTATTCCTCAGCATCTCACGACATCTTGTAACACGAAAAAGGCTGCCTTCTTGATTCGGGTGCACATTTCCCTACAGTGTTTTACATGAATATGACAGGTAGTCAAATCAAGATACCAATGCTAAAACGCAAGCCCGAGGTGATTTAATGTTTATTTTTGTTTTTGCTTTTTTGAACAGCACATCTTTCACCCGGTAGACGGGTTTTCAATCGTGATTAATGGTGCTTTATCCACGGCGATGCGCATGTCTTCAAGGTTGGCTGATGGTTGCAGCCCACTGCTCACGAGAGTATATCGGAAAGATGAATATCTTATTGTTTTCCGTATTTTTCTGCCTCCAAACTATTATTAAAATTCTTGAAAGTAAATCCCACCTCCTCTTTTTTTTTCTCATATTGTTATGAAAAAGCTTAAGTCTTTGATTATTCAAGTTGGCTCGGAATTGTCGGTCGTGAAGCGCATAACAATCACGAACTCAGGTAACGGTGAAAACGTAATGGTTGTGCTTTTTGAACCAAAACAATGATGCTTTGTATTTTTTTGTATTAGATAATGATGATCGGGATAAGATGTGAAGAAAATGGTTTTCGCGTTTAGCTTCTCTTCACGCTGAGCGACTGCCTCTTTTACATAAGCATGACAGGCCCCTGTACGATCGAAATGAGCGTGATTTTTCGACCTTGATTTTTTGTAGTGCGAGATAGTAGCTAGGATAGATTGCACCTGTTTTATTGTGCTTCTTCTAATATCAGAAAAGGTGTATTTGAAAACACGCCACCTCCTAACGCGCTCTAAAAAATATAGAAATTTGTAAAACCAGGAAGTGGTGTTATAAATACCACGAAACTCACTGGATAAACAAAATAGTAGATACGTAAGAAATTATAGCACTTTGAGAGAGAAAGCAGTATATTGTTTATGACTACTAAACTTGCGGTGTTAATATAGAATAAAAATACCAACGATTCTCACAATAAAATGCTTATTATACATCGACTACAGTTTCACAGAGCGTTTGAATATTTCGCGGTATGACTTACATCATACTGTCGCGCTTTTCTATAACAAAAAAATGTGATCCGCAGATTTACTTCGGAATTTCAAAACTTCTCAAAATTTTTAATTTAAAAGTTATTTCATCATCATCATCATCGTCAACCATTATCAATCCACTGCTGGACGAAGGTCTCCCCAAGTTTCCTCCACAACGGTCTGTCTTGTGCCAGCCTCCTCCATGTCGCTCCCGCATACTTTCGAATTTCATCCTCCCATCTCCCATGTGGTCTTCTTCTGGGTCTTTTCCTGTCCCTTGGAATCCAATCTAAAATTTCGGCTGTCCATCGATGATCTGTCCTTCTGGCAGTATGTCCAGCCCATTGCCATTTCAGGGATTTAACTCTGATCATGATGTCTGCCACTCTTGTCATTTTTCGGATTCACGAGTTCCTCTTCTTATCTCTCCTGGTTACACCAAGCATGCACCTCTCCATGCTACTTTGAGTTGTCTGCATCCTTTGTAAGTCTCTTTTAGTTAAGGTCCACATCTCTGCACCAAACGTAAGTACTGGAAGGATGCATTGATCGAACACTTTTCTTTTAAGACATAATGGCATATTGCTCTTGAAAATTACGCTGTTTCTTCCAAAGGCTCTCCAGGCAAGTTTTGTACGCCTATTAATTTCTTCACCAATGTGACCCTCACTTGATATCTGCTGTCCAAGATAAACGTACGTGTCTGTTATCTCCAGCTTTTCTCCATCAATCGATAAATCTTCATTTCTTGTAAAAGCATTGAACATCACTTTTGTCTTCTGAAAGTTCATTTTTAATCCCACTTCTTTACTCCTGTCAGCAAGTTCCTGGATCATACTCTGCAGCTCTGATGGGGTAGTTGCAAAAATGACTACGTCATCAGCAAAACGAAGGTGGGTTAGATAATCTCCAGTAATCTTTATCCCTTTGGTTTCCCAGTTCAGTGATTGAAAGACATTTTCCAATGTGGTGTTAAAGAGCTTCGGAGATATGGTGTCACCTTGTCTCACTCCCTTTCCAATTTTTATGTGTGTTGTATTTTCAAACAGCCGAATCTTTGCACTTGCATTTTCATAGATGTTATTAATAATATTAATGTATGCATCTTCAATACCGCAGGATTTCAGAGCCATTGTAGCTGCTGATGGTTTCACCGAATCGAAGGATTTTTTATAATCGATAAAACCATGCACAATGGAAGTTCCTATTCTCTCGCTCTTTCAATTAGTTCTCTCAGTACGTGGATATGATCTATTGTGCTGTAGCCACTCCTGAATCCAAAATTGGGAATTTATTAGTTGCCTTGTGAATGTAGACTTTCATATATAAATGACTTCACAAAGTTATTTATAAGCCTATAAATAAGACGAAGTTTCACGGATCAAAAGGCTACGTCGAAGACATAAATTCCTGGGGAATTTATTAGTTACCTTGTGAATGTGGACTTTCATATATAGGACAGACTTGCGGGGCTTTAAGTTTTCGTGTGAAGTCTTGTGTTCACAAGACTTATGTAAGGAACTATGAACTGAAGAATTTGTCTATAGCCCAACGTTGTCAAGAAAATAACCATAAATTTTTGTTTGGAAACGCCAAGCTAATTGATAAACCTGATTCGACTACGAAGCTTAATATATTAGAAGCTTTTCACATATATCGGAACTCTTCACGCCTTGTCAACCACATGACGTTGACTCCATTTCTTTCAAGCGAGTGGAAACAACTCAGCAAAATCCGTGACCGTCAGAACTCTGATTATGTCACAATGATTTAAATGTTTAAGCTCCATTAGTCCTGATGAAGCCGAGCTAAACGTTCTGCGAAACTATAGTCCATGTAGAATAAACATTTTATTGTGAGAAGCGTTGTTATTTTTATTCTATAGAAAGCAGTGCTGGAAAAAAGGATTACAGAGCTATGTTAGTATGAAGCAAATCCTCTCTGATGACCAATGTATTCAGCTACTCTCCGCGGAATTGTGAGTTGTACAGACCCCTTATAGAGAACTGAAGCACTGAGCACAATGCTTCGTCGAGATCATATTACAGGGCATCTACCGTTGGAGGTACACACAGTTTTCGACTTTGATTTTTTGTAGTGCGAGATAATAGCTAGGATAAATTGCACCTCTTTTATTGTGATTCTTCTAATCTGAAAAACGGTGTATTTGAAAATATGCCACCTCCTAACGCACTCTGAAAAAAAAAACCCATAGGAATTTGTAAAACTAGGAAGTGGTATTACAAATACCACGAATCTTACTGGATAAACAAAATAGCAGATACGTAAGACATTATAGCATTTTGAGATAGAAAGCAGTACTGGAAAAAATATTACAGGGCCATGTTATTATGAATCAAATTCTCCCTGATCAATGTATTGGGCTACTCTCCGTGGAATTGTGAGTTGTCCAGATCTTTTACAGAAAACTGAGGCACTGACCACCATGCTTCATCGTGGTGGTATTGCAAGACATCTATTGTTGGAGGGACACTACTATTTGTGAAAATTGCAACAGCATGAAGTACTGCTAGCATTATCTTGAAGCTTACTGGATATGTATAACAGGTTAGTACGCTGAAATGATTAAAACGTCAGTGAAAATGCACATGCCGTTTTGGATCACCCCTTCTTGGTCTTGGGTATAAAGAGCTCTCTCAAACGAGATGTTGCAATCAGTGAAGAGCCGACATTGAATCGAAAGGGTGTTTCCTGTGGGTCTGGTTCATTTTACCGACGATTACTTCACCGAAGGGTCACTTGACCGAAAATCACTTCAATGAAAAGATTGTTTCACCGAAAGATCACTTGATCGAAACACTCATTTCACCGAAGGGTGACTTGACCAAAAAGTTCATTTCACCGAAAGGTCTCTTTACCTAAAAGTTCCTTTCATCGAAAGGTCATTTTACCGAAGTGTCATTTTATCGAAAACTTTGGATTTCTATTATGGGATCTGTTGAAGTGTGGCGCCTGTTCGGAAGAGAGACCACCGAAACGTTAGGGAATAATACTCAAATTGCACTTTTGCTTTCGGTGTCACAAAGAATGCAAAAAATGAATTTTAAAACAAAAATAATTAATTTTAAATCCCTAGCCATCGGTTTAGGCCTTTTGAGATAATTTAAATCATCTGTGCTTTAGCACCTAGGGTCCCTAATCCAGGATCATAATCATAAGATTACATAAATAAGTTAATGCTACTGTACATTTACTCAGACACAAAATATCAGCGATGAACATGAGCACAGATGATTGAAAATTAGGACTTATATCTTGGCTAGGGCCTAAACGTTAATGTTTAGGCCCTGGGCCTAGATATAAGTCCTATATCTAGGCCCAGGGCCTAAACATTAACTTTTCGTGGTTGAGTAATAGTGAAACATTATTAACATGACTCGTTATGAAAATTTATGAATATGATTACGAATTATTAAAAATGCTAAAAAGAAGCCTATTGCCTTAAAATTAAGTTTTGGGCCTGAGTAAAAGTACAACATTATTAACTTTACTTTTTATATAATGCGTATGAGCACAGAGGGTTAATATATGCTGAAAATTCCTATATATTGGGCTAGGGCGAAAAAAATAATCGTTTTTTGATTGAGTGATAGTGGAACATCATTAACTTCACTAGTTAAGGAATTCTTATGAAAATCAGCACAGAGGACTAAAATTCGTTTAAACTGCCCATATCCAGATCTAGTGCCTTAAAACTAATGTTTTTAGCTTGAGCAAAAGAACAACATATTTTAATTTAAATTTGATGTAACGCTTATGAATATGAGTACCCAGGGTTAAAATCTGCTGAAAAGGTCTATATGTAGGTCTATGGTAAAAAAATTATTGTTTTGTGTTGAGTAAAAGTGGAACATTTTTTCTTGATTTGCTATGTAAACCTTATGAGTGTGAGATTGGAGGATTAAAATTTACTAAAAAGACCCGGACCTAGGACTTATAGTTAATGTTATATTTCAAATGACATACCTACGGAGAGGTGTTTCGTAGAAATCGAAATTGCATTTTTATGCAATCCCATAACGTTTAGGTGGCCAGCTTTTCAAATACCCGCACGACACTACAACAAATCTCAAACAAAAAATTCTAAATTTTCGATAAACTGACCATTCGGCGAAATGATCTTTCGATCTGATGAACTTTTACATGAAGTAATCTTTCGGTGAAATGAACTTTTCGATCAAATGACCTTTCGATGAAATTGAGTTTTAGGTGAAGTGACCTTTCGGTGAAATGGAGTTTTAGGTGAAGTAATCTTTCGATGAAATGGAGTTTTAGGTGAAGCGACCTTTCAATGAAATGGAGTTTTAGATGAAGTGACCTTTCGGTGAAATGGAATTTCAAGTGAAGTGACCTTTCGATGAAATTAAGTTTTAGGTGAAGTGACCTTTCAATGAAATGGAGTTTTAGGTGAAGTGACCTTTCGGTGAAATGGAATTTCAAGTGAAGTGACCTTTCGATGAAATTAAGTTTTAGGTGAAGTGACCTTTCGATGAAATGGAGTTTTAGGTGAAGTGACCTTTCGGTGAAATGGAATTTCAAGTGAAGTGACCTTTCGATGAAATTAAGTTTTAGGTGAAGTGACCTTTCGATGAAACGGAGTTTTAGGTGAAGTGACCTTTCGATGAAATGAAGTTTCAGGTGAAGTGACCTTCCTAGTTTTAGGTGAGTGACCTTCCTATGAAATGAAGTTTTAGGTGAAGTGACCTTCCGATGAAATGAAGTTTTAGGTGAAGTTACCTTCCGATGAAATGAAGTTTTAGGTGAAGTGACCTTTCAATGAAATGAACCTTTCAGTCAAATGACCCTCCGGTGAAATGTACCTTCCGATAAACGGATTTTCGGGGAACTGATTTTCGGTCAACTGATATTTCGATCAAGTGAACGATACCCGTTTTTTGTGCCACACTATGCCCGTCGCCGAAGTATTGTTGGGATTTTGAGCGAGAAAGAATTGTTGGAATGAGAGCAGCTGGATCTTCCTACCGCAAAATTGCCACTTGTACGGAACGAAAAGCCATTTCAGGGGCACGAACCTGACATCAGTGGACAAATGAGGCCCCGACGCACAGAAATCCAGAAAATGGTCCTCAAATTCGCACGACTTTACGGAATGAAAGACACCTCTACCGCATGGCAGTGACCGCTCTCACAGCTACATCAACGGTGTTAGCACAGCAGTGGAGCACTCTGAAAGCTCAGGCTTTGTCCTCCTATACAATTCGACATTGTTTACTTAACAGAAGACTGGTTGCTAGCAGCCCATTGCTGTGCGTTCCTTAAAGCCTCAACCAGAGACGCCCTAGGCTGCAATGGGGTGTGGAACACTGACATAAGCGCGCTGATTGGGAACAGGTCGTGTTTTCTGACTACACACGATTCAACATGATGCACCAGGGTGGTCTCATGCGTATTCGAAGACATCGTGGTGAACAGTACCTTGCAGCGTGCATTTTACAGCCACATACCAGCCAAACGCCAAGCGTCAATGGGTTCAATTCGCGATCTGGCCTGATACAAAATGAAGGATCCACCAACAGCCAGATACACATCAGGAATGTTTCAGAGGCAGAAGTGACATATCCTTCCTTCAGAGTTGTCCTTGCGCTATATTCTAGGAGAGCAATGCTCTGCCACATATGGCCTAGAATATCCAAGACCTCACGGCAGATACCGTTTCTTTCCTGGCCTGCACGTACACTGGAAATGTCCCCGATCTAACATCCTTGGACATGGTAGTTAAGTGACTGGCCGTCAAGCGCCTCCCCAGTCACCATAAATGAACTCTGGTTTCGCGTGCAAGCATTCTGTCCGGCTATTCTCCAGAACGGTATCAAAATTCTCTTCCATTCAATGCCATGCTTTGTAGAAGTTGTTATTGTTGCTTGAGGTGGCTTCACACGATACCGAGGTTTGAAACGAAAAGTCTTGTATGAGACTACAAATGTAATCAGTTATCACCTCTAACATGAGGAATCCGTGGTATAAATTTCATTTGAATGCACGATTATTTCTTGGTATTGCAATCTTCACAAACAGCACTCTAGTTGATGCAATCTGGAAGTGTCGCCCAGTGTGTATGATACGTGGTGCATCGGTCAAAAATCAGGGGATCGGGTTGGCCAAGGTAGCATTTTGACAACTTGTAGATGTTACCTAAATGCGTTCGCTGAAAATGGGTGGACAAGTACTTTCTTACTGAAACAGTGTGCTGTCTGATCTTGCCTCAAATAGTATCACAACGGGTATAACATTTTTTTAAATATACACACGGGTATGTCGATCCATAGTAGGTAACTCCCAAGACCATGATGATTCCTGTTCAAGCGGTGTGTCTTTCGATGAGATTCCGTGGATTGTTGCTCAGGCAACATCGGGGCCACACTTGTATCCGGGTACAATCTGTTTCAAGCCAGAAGCGAGATTCATCTCTGTACACTACACGTAGCCGTTCTCCTACCCAGATTGTTCGGAAGCGGTACAATTCCAAGCGCTAACGATGGTAGGTATGGGTCAGTGGTAGGCGACACGATGAGTTCCGTGCATGTAAACCTGCTTTTCTTAAACTAATGATGGCTAACTGGGACTAATGATGACCAACTGGGACTAACGGTGACCAGCTGCGTCTAATGATGGCCAACTGGGACGAATGATTAATGATGACCAACTGGGACTAATGATGATCAGCTGGGAATAATGATGGCCACTGAGATTACTGGTGTCCAACTGGGACTAATGATGACCAGCTGTGACTAATGATGGACAACTGGGACTAATGATCACCAGCTGGGATTAATGATGGGCACTGGGACTAATGATGAAGAAATGGGAGTAACGATGACCAACTGGGAGTAACGATTGCCATTGGGACTAATGATGACCAACTGGGATTGATGTTGACCATCTGGGACTAATGATGGCCAACTGGGACTAATTATGGTCACTGGGGCTAATGATGGCCAACTAGGACTAACGATGGCCAAGCCTGCATTCTTTAGGCTAATGATAACATACGTCGCTCACTATGACAGCTCACTGTCAGCGTTACCAAAATGTACAAGCTGTTCGGGAAAGTAATGTGCCGTTCCGGAAGGAAGAAAGTCGTAGAGCATCAGGAAGAAAATCTTTAACCGGAATGTAACATTTTGCATGAAAAAATAGAAGCTCATAAGGACGATTAAACAGAGATACACATCACACGCCATAATTTCACGCGGATTGTATAGGTACGCTTATACAGGGTGCATAGGAAAGTCCCTTTAGCCTGGAATAACTTGCGAACGGAGAGAGGTACACTTATGCAAGTGAAATAACGGTATAGTAAAGCGATTTCGCCGAATCGAATGCAACCAATAGCAGCGCCTCTAGTGGCAAAATGAGGAAGTTAGCCATTGCGAATAGAAAACGAAGAGAGATAGAGCACAATTTCCAACTACAAAGTCGTAGAGCAAAAACTAATTAGTACAAAACGACATTTGTTTTACGTGGATACGATAAACTGTCGTGTGAATACCCTAAAATGTCCGAAACCGATGCGCGACCTTTTGTGTGGACTTTAGAGAAGGGAATTAGCCATAGGTATGAGCAAATACACACAATTTATTGCATAAATGCGTACTTATGTCAGTACAGTTTGATGACGTCAGACAAAACTAAAACAAAAAAGGCAAACTGGCGCACAATGATAAAAAGTTAATGTCGAGTATGTTCGAAAAGTTCGCCATTGCCCACGATACACATTTGTATTTGTGAAAGTAACTCTGCATGCACATTCTTCAGCATGGAAGGTGTCACGTTATTGCAAGCATCTGTAATACGACGACGTAGATCCAGCAGACTTGTAGGCACTGTTGTATACACCTGATTTTTTACGTAACCCCTGAAATCCAAGTTCGCCATTCTCAGACAGCGTACGTTGACCTAAACTTCTGATCAGGGTACATCCTGCTACTGGATTTTATATCGTAGGTACGGTACATCGTCACAATCTGCATTTGCATACGGTTACATTTGCGAAATGTGAATATGCAGATTCGAATCGTCGCACATCAATTTCGGAAGTTTTAGGGTATTCAGGCGACAATTTATCTTATCCATGTGAAACGAACGTCGTTTTGTACTAACTAATTAATGTTGTACAACTTTGTATTTGGAAATTTTGCTCTATCGTTTTTCGTTTTCGATTTGCAATGGCTAACTTCCGCATTTCATCACTAGGAGCGCTGCTATTGGTTGCATTCGATCGGGCGTAGTCACTTTACTATACCGTTATCTTACTTGCATAATTGTACCTCTCTGCGTTCGCAAGTTATTCTATGCTAAAGGGACTTTTCTATGCACCCTGTATATGTAGCGACAAGTTCTCGAAATGTTTCGGTGACTCTATTGAAAAGTATTACATAAGTAGGCATTTTATTTTGTACACCTGATTTAAAGCATTAAAACTAAATTCAAGCCTTGTGACTTTTTCAGCGATTTGCACCTTTTTGGAGCTATTTAAGCTAAACTACCTTTGAATGAATTGATGTTTTGAACAAGCACAGAATAGTATTTGTTTAGTATAGTAATTGTTGTCTTTGTTCAGGGCTCTAAGAATTGCAGGCGTGATTAGTTTAGTACTAAACAAGTAGCCGAACGCAGTGTCAATGTTCGCCTAATTAAGGATACAGCACCAACAAAAATTGGAAAGGGAATAAGACAAGGTGGCACCATATCTCCTAAACTTTCAATGCCACATGTCATTTAAGCATTGGACTGGGAAAACAAAGGGATAAAAATTAATGGATATTATTTAACTCGCCTTTGTTTTGCTGATATCTCAGTCATCTTTGCAACGTTATCTCTACTCCAGTCATCTTTTCAGATTTAACGCAGTCATCTCTACCGCTTCAGAGCTGCAGAGTATAATCCAGGAACTTGCTGAGAAGAGTAAAGAAGAGGGATTAAAAATTATCTTTCAGAAGTCAAAACTGATTTACGGTGCTGTTACAAGAGATGGAAATTTATCGACTGATGAGCAAAAGTTGGAGATTACCGATGCGTATATTGGACAAGAGTTATCAAGCAAGGGTCACTTTGATGAAGAAATTAATCGGCGTATAAAACGTAGTTGGAGAGCTTTTGCAAGAAACAGCTCATTTTTAAGAGCAATGTACCATGACATCTTAAAAGAAAAGTGTTTAATTCAGTGAATCCTTCCAGTTCTTACGTACGAAGTAGATTCATGAACCTTAACTAAAAATGACATACAAAGGCTGCAGCCAAC
This sequence comes from Macrothele yani, assembly GCA_039090855.1. NCBI lineage: Eukaryota > Metazoa > Arthropoda > Arachnida > Araneae > Macrothelidae > Macrothele > Macrothele yani. Next base: position 32,713,195 of record CM077025.1, read on the forward strand.
TGAAAGAGACATGAAGAGATACACGCTTGGTGTAACCGAGAAAAATAAGAGGAGGAACTCGCGTATCAGGAAAACGACAGGAGTGGAAAACATCATGATCACAGTAAAATCCCTAAAATGGCAATGGGGTCGACATATTGCCAGAAGATTGGACCCACGATGGACGATCAAACTTTTAGACTGGACACCAAGGAACAGAAAAAGACCCACAGGAAGGCCATGGTGGGGATGGGTGGATGAAATTCGAGGGCATGCGGGAGTGACATAGAGAAGACTTGCGCAACACAGGCTTTTGTATAAGAAACTTAGTGAGACATTCATCTTGCAGTGGATTGAAATGGTTTAGGATGATTATGTTGATGATAAAGATATATTACCCGATATACACTGAGAAAAAAGTTTTGTTAAATCAACAAAAACTTTTGTCGATATACAGTCAACAAAATTTTTTGTTGAATTTGCCAAATTATTTCGTTGAAAATTATTGTTGATTTAACAAAATTTATTGTTATCACGACAAAATGTTTTGCTCATTTAACAAAATGATTAGGTCGATTTTTAGGCATTTGTTTGATCCAACAAAACATATTGTTATCATGGCAAAAAGTTTTGCTGCTACAACAATTTTGTCATGATAACAATATATTTTGTTGGATCAAACAAATTCCCCAAAATCGACCTAATCATTTTGTTAAATGAACAAAACGTTTTGTCGTGATAACAAACAATTTTGTTAAATCAACAATAATTTTCAACAAAATAATTTTGCAAATTCAACAATAATTTTCAACAAAATAATGTTTCAAATTCAACAAACATTTTTGTTGATTGTATATCGACAAAATGTTTTGTTGCTGCAACAAAACATTTTGTCATGATAACAATATGTTTTGTTGGATCAAACAAATTCCCCAAAATCGACTTAATCATTTTGTTAAATGAACAAAACATTTTGTCGTGATAACAAACAATTTTGTTAAATCAACAATAATTTTCAACAAAATATTGTTTCAAATTCAACAAACATTTTTGTTGATTGTATATCGACAAAATATTTTGTTGCTGCAATAAAACATTTTGTCATGATAACAATATGTTTTATTGGATCAAACAAATTCCCCAAAATCGACCTAATCATTTTGTTAAATGAACAAAACGTTTTGTCGTGATAACAAACAATTTTGTTAAATCAACAATAATTTTCAACAAAATAATTTTGCAAATTCAACAATAATTTTCAACAAAATAATGTTTCAAATTCAACAAACATTTTTGTTGATTGTATATCGACAAAATGTTTTGTTGCTTCAAACAAAACATTTTGTCATGATAACAATATGTTTTGTTGGATCAAACAAATTCCCCAAAATCGACTTAATCATTTTGTTAAATGAACAAAACATTTTGTCGTGATAACAAACAATTTTGTTAAATCAACAATAATTTTCAACAAAATATTGTTTCAAATTCAACAAACATTTTTGTTGATTGTATATCGACAAAATATTTTGTTGCTGCAATAAAACATTTTGTCATGATAACAATATGTTTTATTGGATCAAACAAATTCCCCAAAATCGACCTAATCATTTTGTTAAATGAACAAAACGTTTTGTCGTGATAACAAACAATTTTGTTAAATCAACAATAATTTTCAACAAAATAATTTTGCAAATTCAACAATAATTTTCAACAAAATAATGTTTCAAATTCAACAAACATTTTTGTTGATTGTATATCGACAAAATGTTTTGTTGCTTCAAACAAAACATTTTGTCATAATAACAATATGTTTTGTTGGATCAAACAAATTCCCGAAAATCGACCTAATCATTTTGTTAAATGAACAAAACGTTTTGTCTTGATAACAATAAATTTTGTTAAATCAACAATAATTTTCAACAAAATAATTTTGCAAATTCAACAGTAATTTTCAACAAAATAATTTTTCAAATTCAACAAACATTTTTGTTGATTGTATATCGAAAAAATATTTTGTTGTTGCAACAAAACATTTTGTCATGATAACAATATGTTTTGTTGGATCAAACAAATTCCCCAAAATCAACCTAATCATTTTGTTAAATGAACAAAACGTTTTGTCGTGATAACAAACAATTTTGTTAAATCAACAATAATTTTCAACAAAATAATTTTGCAAATTCAACAATAATTTTTGTTGATTGTATATCGACAAAATGTTTTGTTGCTGCAACAAAGCATTTTGTCATGATAACAATATGTTTTATTGGATCAAACAAATTCCCCAAAATCGACCTAATCATTTTGTTAAATGAACAAAACGTTTTGTCTTGATAACAATAAATTTTGTTAAATCAACAATAATTTTCAACAAAATAATTTTGCAAATTCAACAGTAATTTTCAACAAAATAATTTTTCAAATTCAACAAACATTTTTGTTGATTGTATATCGAAAAAATATTTTGTTGCTGCAACAAAACATTTTGTCATGATAACAATATGTTTTGTTGGATCAAACAAATTCCCCAAAATCGACCTAATCATTTTGTTAAATGAACAAAACGTTTTGTCGTGATAACAAACAATTTTGTTAAATCAACAATAATTTTCAACAAAATATTGTTTCAAATTCAACAAACATTTTTGTTGATTGTATATCGACAAAATATTTTGTTGCTGCAATAAAACATTTTGTCATGATAACAATATGTTTTGTTGGATCAAACAAATTCCCCAAAATCGACCTAATCATTTTGTTAAATGAACAAAACGTTTTGTCGTGATAACAAACAATTTTGTTAAATCAACAATAATTTTCAACAAAATAATTTTGCAAATTCAACAATAATTTTCAACAAAATAATTTTTCAAATTCAACAAACATTTTTGTTGATTGTATATCGACAAAATGTTTTGTTGCTTCAAACAAAACATTTTGTCATGATAACAATATGTTTTGTTGGATCAAACAAATTCCCGAAAATCGACCTAATCATTTTGTTAAATGAACAAAACGTTTTGTCTTGATAACAATAAATTTTGTTAAATCAACAATAATTTTCAGCAAAATAATTTTGCAAATTCAACAGTAATTTTCAACAAAATAATTTTTCAAATTCAACAAACATTTTTGTTGATTGTATATCGAAAAAATATTTTGTTGCTGCAACAAAACATTTTGTCATGATAACAATATGTTTTGTTGGATCAAACAAATTCCCCAAAATCGACCTAATCATTTTGTTAAATGAACAAAACGTTTTGTCGTGATAACAATACAATTTTGTTAAATCAACAATAATTTTCAACAAAATAATTTTGCAAATTCAACAATAATTTTTGTTGATTGTATATCGACAAAATGTTTTGTTGCTGCAACAAAGCATTTTGTCATGATAACAATATGTTTTATTGGATCAAACAAATTCCCCAAAATCGACCTAATCATTTTGTTAAATGAACAAAACGTTTTGTCGTGATAACAATAAATTTTGTTAAATCAACAATAATTTTCAACAAAATAATTTTGCAAATTCAACAAAAGGTTTTGTTTACTGTATATCGACAAAAATTTATGTTGAATTAACAAAACGTTTTTTCTCAGTGTAGACATAGCGTGGGAGCACCAAAAATTTAGAAAATTTAAACTTTCGAAAAAATGTTTAAATCTTCAACTTTAGAAATTTTAAATGCAAAAACAACTAACGAAGGGGCAGAAAATATGAAAGGGTGTTTTAATGGAGTCGCTACGAAGTTCAAACGGGGAGAAAGAAAAAGTTTATAGACACACTGTTATGCTCGCCTTCTATATTTGTCTGTGATTCGTTTTCAGAAGGATGCAAAACCACGGGAGAATGCTGTCAATGTAGAGAACTTATTATGTAACATTATCTTTGTATCAGCAAAAAGATCTGTAGTATTTAAAAGCATTTTTTAAAAGAGAGAGGACCTTTTTTCAGAAAACATAGCATCTTGTCAAAAGTACGCAGGACTGTTCGTCATTGTTCACACAGAAAAAAAATGTTGGTGGTAACGCACTTAAAAGGCACACATTTTTTGACATTTACGGAGAAACTCTATCCGAGAATGCCCCCTCTCTTGAAAAACAACATCAATTTACATTTTTCGGTCACGCTACTTCTGTGGTACCAGAGATCAGTTGCAACGTACTGAGCCAAGGCACATGACATTACCTAACACAGTGTAATTCTTTGAAGGAAAAATAACACATTGCAAAGGAAACTCATTCGTTTGTTAAGGAAGGCAAAAGCATCTGGCAGACTGCTGGACTTTTAAGAACATGTGAAATAATAGCTCTTTATTGAAAAACAGATTATACAAAAAGTAAACGTTAACTTATTTTCGTTATCACAGTTCATTGCCTTGAACAGTAAATTACGTGTCAAATGATTGGAGACTGGAAGAGAAAAAACTGTTGTTAGCAGAATAATCACAAAATGAAGCGTTCCTGTTTCTTGAAGAAACCTTCGCCAGCACAAAAGTGACGAAAAGATAAAGGCTCTTATCTATTGCCAATCATTATCTCAAGCATTTTTACAAAACATCCCTTGATTTGAATTTCAAAATTTTATTAACACTCATAAAATCTCACAAGAAATATTTTAAAGTTCAGTAATATAACCAGTAAAAGGTGAAAATCTTGAGCATTTGAAGCAAAGCACATTTTTACAAAGGAGTTGATCCCAATAATACAGGGGGTTTCAGTAGGTAGTCTCTCCAAAGAATCAGTCATATTGTGCAACACAATAAATTTTGAAACATGACATGTAGTTTACAACGTACCTTAGTTCTTAGGAATGTAGGACCGTTCACAATAAATGCTGGAAATGTCCTCTACCGGCATCCAAACCCACTCTACTTAGAAACATGACATGTGGTTTACAACGCACCTTAGTGCATGAGAATGTAGCACCATTCACAATAAATGCTCGAAATGTCCTCCACCGACACCCAAACACACTCTACTTAGAAACATGACATGTGGTTTACAATATACCTTAAGTTTTGGTAGGAATGTAGCACCATTCACAATAAATGCTGGAAATGTTTTCCACCGACATCTAAACACTCTCGAACGCGAAGCAGCATACTATTGAAGGTCCTCCGTAGCATGTCTTCATCAATAGCCTGGATTGATGCACTGATGCTGCTTTCTAATAATTCTAACGTGCGAGGCTTATTGCTGTAGGCAAGGCATTTCAAATATTCCCATAAGAAAAAAATGGGAAGGAATCAAATCGAGTGAACGAGGTGGCGACAGTCGTTTGGAGATCACTCCGTAACCGAAGAAGAAGGAAATTTCACTCATGCTCACACGGGACGTGTGGCATGTCGCTCCATCCGGTTAAAAGTACCCTGTTGTCAAATAGATGTCGGTTAATTGTCCCCAAATTGTCTGAAAATGTTCACATATGACTGAGAGTAGACTACGGTCCTGAAGAAAACGGGTCCGATTATTCTGCTTCGACACCGACCAGAATAATCACCGACTTTTCAGGGAGTAATGGAAGTAATCACCAAACACCAACTTTTGCAGAATATAATGGGGTTTTGTGTAATTCACATGGATTATATGTAGCCCAGTTACGAATTTTTGGAAATTGACCGACCCGTCAAAATGAAACCACGCTTCGTCAGTGAACCATGTCAAATCCAAAATGTTCGGAATTTCGAGTAAAAATATCAGGAGCCAGTGACAATAAGATATAATACATGCTTTTCAAGATCGGGTTCTTCCAACTCTTGCACAGCTGTCACATGGTACGGATGAAGAAACGCTTTCTTTGCGACTCTTTGACAGGTGGAAACAGAATACCCAGTTTCTTGTGACAACCGTCGCAGTGACATCTTCGGTGATGCCAGCAGCCTGTGCTTCACCTCTTCGATTTTTTCGTTCGCTAAAGGAAGACGTCCGCTACTGTATTGGTTCGAAACACTGCCTGTGGTTTCAAAAGTCTTGGCTCACCTGCCGATGTAACGCTTGTCTGGTGCTTTTCTTCCCCCAAACTTCTCCTGGAATTCACGCCTGTATAGACTTCGTCATCCAATAACCTTTAACAATAAACACCCACTCCGCAACGGTATACACAGCCATCCTGAACGACGTTCAACGACACAGTAAAACACGCAGATTTCCTCCGGACAGAATTAGTGTGTGGTGGGGTGACGTCACAATGAGCCATGGCCTTATCAGGTAAATCACACCGGCACATTTCTCAGGGATCAAGGTTACTTGCAAACCAAACGTCGTGTTCCTATATAGAGTGGGAACAAAACAATAGTTGGTTCTTTGTGGGGCCTACCTAATGAAACACCCTATAGTAGACAACAGTAACGTATTTACAACACTTCTAACACAATCATTAACTCAAGCATTTTTTCCACAAATCTCTGGATTGGCATTTTAACATTTTATTGGCACTCATAAAATCTCGCATATATATTTTAAAGTTCAGTGATGTAACTGCAAAAAGGTGTCACCTGTGAATATTTTCAACGTTTGAAGCAAATCGCGTTTTTGTCACGGCGAACCGTGTGATAATAGCTAACCGAAAAGGATTTGCAACGCATTTCATCAGTTTCCCTTGTACTTGGTGTACTTGATTGAGTCTTTGCTATAACACAGTTGCAAACATTTAGTTTTTTTACGCTCCTTAAATTTGCTGCACTTTTTGTCTGCGTCATGTAAAATGAACTGACTTTGATTTCTGGTAACAGCAAATACTTCCGCAACATTTCATTCTTTTGTACACTGTATTAACAAAAGTCACAGAACACCTTGAAGAGAAACACAACATAGCATTTATTGACATACATTACTACGGTGTCGGTCCACCTTTGGACCTTAATGCATGCACAGACCCTTCGAGACTCGCTTTTGACAAGGCTTTGGAACAAAGCTATAGGTATGTGCCTCCATTCAGTACACAATGCTGCCGCTAACTATTGCTTAGTAGTAGGCCTTGGTTCCAAACTTTTTATGCGGCGCTCTAATTCATTCCATAGGTGCTCTATGGGATTAAGGTCAGGGCTCTGTGCTGGCCATTTTACACACGATACGGAATTGTCGTTAAACCACGCCGTTACAGTTCTTGCTTTATGGCTCGGTGCATTATCCTGCCGGTACCAACAAGGCTCGGTTCCATAGTATTGCCACAGAGTTGGTAGGGCATACTTGTCCAGAATATTGAGGTAGACGTGCTGGTTAACAGGTTTGTCCACGATAACCAATGGGCCGGGACCATATTACGAAAAACGCCCCCACACGAGTACACTGCCAGCTCCAAACTTGACCGTAGAAACATCACACTGTGGTAAATAGGGATCCCAGGGCTGCCACCATACCCACACATGGCCATCAGACTGATTCATTATGTATCTGGATTCGTCAGTCCATAGGACCCGTTTCTATTGATCTACGGTCCGCAATAAATGTTCTTTACACCATGCTAAACGACCAGTAGCATTCCGAGTGGAGGTGAAAGGCTTATGAGCAACCGACTGACCACGGTAACCTATGGAATGAAGTTCTCTGCGAATGGTACGTGTAGATACCGAGGTTCCCGCATTTTTACTCACCTGTACACTGAGGTCTTGTGCAGTACTCTGTCGATTAGCTATAACGACTCTCCTGAGGCTTCGACGTCCTCTATAACTGATTTTCTTTGGTCTGCCGGTACGTTGTGCTGCTTCAGGCACGTCATATGTCTTCCACTTATTCAGTACATCCAAAACAGTTGACTTGGGTATGTTTAAACGCCTCTCGGTTTCTCTTATGGACAACCCACTAATATAACACCCAACAATCTTTCCTTTCTCAAAGTCAGTTCTACGACATTTTTACTGAACCTTACCGTTCGATATGATCGCGGTCACCTGCAGGCTTGTTTCTATACCGTTTGCAGCTGTACCGCGCATCTTGACAACGCAGCAGATCCGTTCATTTGCTCTTGAAAGGGTGTCCGGTGACTTTTGTCAATATAGTTTACATTCTGATAGAGAAAATGTTTTGCTGCCTGCTGTGAAAGACAAATGTATGCTGCGAATCATTGTAAACACTAGACGTGCACCAAAGAGGCAAAACATTATGACCAACGCGTCTTTGTACATATCGAAGCAACTGCAGGTAAACGAAGGCGCGTGTGAAGGCCACGAAACGACGTAAATATCACGTGATACTGAACACCGTTAATCAGTGTTATTCTTCTTCTTCAGATGGAGAGGGCAACGGACTTTAACGAGTTGGACAAAAGGCTAAATTATAATGGCCAGAAGACTAAGTCAGAGCATTTCCGCGACGGCAAGGCATGTGGAGCCCTCACGATCAGCCTTGCCTACTATCTTCAAAAAGTGGTCCGAGGAGAGAACACCCCAAACGGCTGGCAAGGTGTGGACCGACCACGGCTCGTCAGTGCTAGAGGTGAGCGAAGGCTATTTCGTATAATGCGAGCCAACAGACCCTCCTGTTGGCTCACAACTCAACTCTCTAGCGCAACTGTAGTGCAGCTCTCTGGTAATTTGAATACGGGTGTAATCGGTCAAAATACAAAGTACACTGAACCCTGCTGAAAATGGAGTTGCGTAGTCGCATGCATCTCCAAGTGCCTATGCTAACCTCTGTTCACCTTCCAAAACGCCTACAATGGGCACATGAGCATCAAAACTGAATTTTCAATTATTGGAAGAAGGTCCTCTGGCCCGATGAATCTCGTTTCCTGTTACACAGTGTGGATGGCCGGGTACGTGTGCGTCGTTTACTTGGGGAAGTGTTGGCATTAGGACGCACTGTGATACAAAAACCAGCGGTTGGAGAGTGTGTGAAGGTTTTGGCAATGTTCTGTTGGGATACCCTGAGACCAGTCATTCATGTGCAGGAAACTGTGACATTTACCACCTACTTAAGCATCATTGCGAAGCCCGAGTTGTATGTCAAGATCGCTGTAAATGAAGAAGTTTGATACGGCAACAGTAAGTAAAAATTATCTGGTAGTTCGTATTTTTTTTGGAGCTAACGTCTGGATCTCAGAGAACATGTGACGGAATACAGAGGTGAAAACATGTGTCAAGACGACTGATCTGCAACGAGACATTCTGTCCGTGTGGCTCAGTGGGGAGAGCTACTTACTCCGGAGTGAGGGGACACGGATTCGATACCGTTGGGTTCTTCAAAATAATGTGTGATGTTTGTTCCCCACATCGTTTGGAATTAATGAAAAATTACCATTTCGCTTAAGAATCAAAAAAAAAAAAATACAAAAAAAAAGGGAGGGGAGAGGATGTGACATACTACAGAGGTGAAAACATGTATCAAGACGACAAATTTGCAACGAGATATTCTGTCCTTGTGGCTCAGTTGCGAGAGCTACTTACTCCGGAGTGAGGGGGACACCGGTTCTATGTCCGTCGCGGACAAATTTGTGTTTTCACAAATACCTTAGTGATATGTATGTACAGGGGTTGTCAAAAACAATGGAAACACCTCGCTGAAAACAGTGGCTTTGATATGTGCTGCTTTTTTGAGTAAAACGAACACGTAGCTACAATTTGTTTTGTAAAAAAATGTGGCATATAATCTCAGGGGTCTGTGCGATTGCATTGCACATCGGTGTTTGCATAAATTCGTTCCAGGTGAAGGCACAATGAGTGACCTGTCTGAGTTCCAAAGAGGGCAGATTGAAGGAGCCCGTCTGGTTGGTGCGTCAGTAACCACAGTGGCACAGGTGCTGGGGGTATCGACAGGTACCGTGTCGAAGGTCATGACAGCATACAGTGTTCACGGCAAAACATCATCTGTGAGTCACAACTGTGGAAGGAAAACCAAACTCACTGCGAGAGACAGGAGGAAATTAAAGAGGATTGTGACAGCAAGGAGGAAGACCACGGCGAAGAAAGTGATTGCTGAGCTTAATGCACATCTCCAAAACCCAGTGTCGACAGATACCGTGCGAAGGAATTGCATAAGCACAATATTTACGGCAGATCTGCGATTGCAACACCCCTAGTGTCACAGGTGAATATGAAACGGAGACTACAGTGGTGTCAGGAATATAAAACGTGGACTACGGATCACTGGAAACATGTCTTGTTTTCCGATGAATCAAGTTTCTCACTATTCCCCACGAGAGGTCGGGCTTATGTGTGGAGAACCCCCGCAGAAACCCACAATACAGACTGTCTCCTTCGTACAGTGAAGCATGGGAGCGGTTCCGTAATGGTTTGGACCATGATCTCGTGATTTGCAGCAGGTCCCATTATCACCTTACGCGGACGGATTACTAGCGGTGACTATGTCACTCTTTTGGCCGACCATGTGCATTCAATGGCGCTTGTTTTCCGGTGAATCAAGTTTTCCGTCAGGGGATTGCACCTTTCAAGATGATAATGCCCCGATTCCCAGAAGTGGAACTGTTCAATCATGGTTTGAGGAACATGAGATTGAAGTTGCACACCTTCCCTGGCTTGCACAATCACCAGACTTAAACATCATTCAGCCCCTGTGGTCTGTGTTAGAAAACAGAGTGCGATCCCGTTATCCCCCTCCGGCGTCTTTCAAGGAATTGGTGCAGTTTCTGCAGGAAGAATGGTACAACATACCTCTTACCACCATCCAGGACATGTATGCATCCATTCCAAGGAGGATTCAAGCAGTTTTAAATGCCAAGGGTGCTCCCACACCATATTAGGTGCGTAACCCCTATTGTTTCAAGGTGTTTACATTATTTTGGGCAACCCCTGAATGTTAAATAGCATTGCAGACCATGTACATCCTTTCACGGTAACAGTATTCTCCTCTAGTAGTGCGTTCTTTCAGAAGGATAATGCCCATGCCACATTGCCCGGATAGGTCGAGAATGGTTCGCGGAACATGAGAAAGATTTCTAGGTGTTCGCCTGGCCTTCAAATTTCGGAAACGTCAATATAACCGAGCATCTGGGTTTGTGTTGGAACAGCAACTGCGATCTGTGGACTCCCAACCACGTAACTTACAAGACTTAAAGCATATGTTGGTAAAATGTTGGTATCAGATATCACAACACGCTTTTAGAAATATTGTGGCGTACACACCTCGCCGGATAAGAACTGTCTTGGTAGCACGTAGAGGACCAACATCATACGTATTAGGCAAGTGATCATAATGTTTTGGTTCTTTGATGTATAAAGCTGAATGGAAGATGTTGATTAAAAGTTAGGATTGTAAGATAATATTCGACGAGAGGAAGATGTCGAATAGAAGTTAGGTGATCTAAGACAATATTCGTTTTCATTCGAAGAAAGCAACTTCCATTTCAGCGGAACATAACTCGTTTATATCCTCTAATTAGAAATATTGAATTACTTTGATATATGATAATTATCTGATAATTGACTAGACAAATGAATTAGTGGCATAATATGTAGCTATAGTGTGTGGGGGGAAGGGCAGGGGTATTAGTTCTTTCTGAAGAGGAACAGGTGAAGTAGGCAACAGTAACTCAAACGCTTTGACGAACACGAGATGAAGAATCCATTGGAATCAATATTTACATATTTCAAATTGTTAATGAGATCAAATGCAGTGTAACTCAGAATCTGTCGGAAAAAAATAGATCAACGATGTTTTTAATTTTTTGCCGAAATAGAAAAAAATGCAGGCAACTCAGCCCTGTTAGGGTCTCACACTCAAAACCAAAATAACAAAAAAGCCGTAAATAAACTCATACTTTGCTTTGCTGTATTAAAAACTTCTTTTATGAAAGTCACAACCATCAAAAGAGCAGAGAAAAGGACAAAGGTTTCAAAGAAAACTAAGTAATTTGAGCTTAAATATTTTATAAATACTCGTTGCTCATTTTTTACTACTGCGCGCTCAAACAGTAAGAGATTTAGGCTCAGAATTTAAAGATTTCAATGGAAATTGGAAAAGCGCAAAATTGGTGATTTAAAACGTTTATCAAGTTTAAAAGATGGATGGCTTTCTAATGGAGTATGACATTGGAAAACTGAAACGCTGAATTAATCGGATTTTGTGTTTTTTGGCATCCCCCCCTTTCCACGTCTTCCATTTTACACACAGTATCATTACATGTTTAAGCACACCACTTTATTCGTGACAGAGTTTAAAATATCTGCGCGAATTTGTCTTCATGCCGAGAACCATCTCTGTGGTCCGTAGAATTGCTCATCTAGGGACCACAGTGATGATTCTTGTGAGGATCTCCGCGGACAAGAGGCTTCTAAAAATATTTAAATATGATTTATGCATTCAATTGATGTATTATTAAAATTTGGCTAACAATGGCGAATATGAACTTTTTTGTGTGTGTATGTATATAATGTTCGAGCAACGCCAGTGTAAGATATATAGTATTGTATAAGTACGGACGATTTATTCTCACAAAACAGTGCTGGCCATTTTGCGAAACTTTTAAAAAAATGTCATGCTTGTTCGAACTGTTTATGAAAGTGGTTGTTAAATACAATGGTGATGTTCTGTAGGCCTTCTTACATGCTTGGAGGTGGAACCAAAGTGACATTTGTTAGGAGTGTCAAAGAATGCGACCCTCCAAACTGTAGAGGAGGCTTGCTAGGACAGGACATTTGAGGCTGTACAGAGAGAATGAGATATCACGGAGATACAGAGCAATGTGGTTTTCGTTGTATGGGATATAAGCCATAAAATATGTAAATAATGTATATATATATAACACCTGAATAAATAATCGAACCTCATATTAATGGACCGTGTAGACACAAGGCCGACTAGAATGTACAAGGCCATGGCATTAGAGAGATGAGTTCCCTCAGTTTGTAACGCCACTCTCACGTTACACAGCCTGATACGTCCGTATCGTGCTTGACGTCATACACGACAGCGTTGGTAACCAATCAGAAGCCTTGGCTTTCGCGTGACGTCAGTAAAAAAGGGAACTCATCAGTTAAATATCGTACATAGACGGTGAGGTTTTCATTTCATTTTAACTCATCAGTCTAATGTCATGCCTTATATTTTCTTGACATCTCATTTGGACCGAAATACAAGGCTTTTATGTTAAAACAAAAACCAACCAGGGTTCCTTTTGAGCATAGAAGAAAATTAAATGAGAAAAAAGAATACATCAAAGTGGTGTACACCAAAGCACGAACCTGTTACCTTATACCAAATATTAAACACGAACATTTTGCAAAAGCTACAAGAAGCATTAAATGGGAAAACAGGAAGTAATCAAAATCATTGGTATCAACTACAAGCCTTTGTTATTAAAATAAATTTTAAATCCTGATGTTTTTCGAAAGGCACAGGATCAGTTAATGGGAAAATGCGAGGACACCAATGCAATTTGCAATAAAGTACGAGACTTTGACAGAAAAGCAGTTTTAAATCCCAGTTGCTCTTCAGAAAGTATAAGAACAGCAAGTGATAAAGTTGAAAGGAATTCAAGTAATTTGTATAATATAAGATAGTATAGCTATGCTAGTGATCCGAATTTATTGGCGTAGGTAAAAATCACAGTTTTCAAGCTTTCACACATCAACCATGTGGCTTTTTCAAGGAAGGTAGACAGCAAACTGCAAACTGGATAATAGAACATGTTCTATTAGATAAAAACCAAATATATTCTATTAGATAAAATCAAAGTTTTAATAGAACGAGTTTTATTATCCAGTTTGCTGTCTACCTTCCTTGAAAAAAACATCTGGTTGATGTGCGAAAGCTTGGAAACTTTGATTTTTATCTACGCCAATAAATTCGGATCACTAGTACAGGTATACTACCTTATATAATTGGTGAAACGTTATTTATGTTATTATTCAAGCAATATGCATCAGGGTAAGATCCCATGGTTATTAAAGAAGTATAAAATCTAGGTGATTTCAATTAGTACAAGAACAATAAATGAGAAAGTCGAAATGAACTAGAGTCATTTGTGTGAAAGTACAAGCCTTTCACATTAAAACAAATAGCAAACACTCTTGGTTTTCGAATGGAACAAGAACAATAAATGCGAAAATAGAAAAAATCAAAGTCATTTGCACAAAAATACGAGCCACTCACATTAACGAGACTTTGACATCAAATTGGCATTAACGAGACTTTGATAAAAAAAGAAGCGATTGCGTTACAAGAAATAGCTTTATTTAAGCATTTGTAACATTCAATAAAACAAACATTAAATCCGAATCCTTTTCCGATAGACTCTGTGTACAAGAAGAAAGAAGGGGACGTGGAAGCAAATGTTTCAGAAATATTTCATCCTTGCGTTTGAGAGGCGACATTTTTCATTCTTGCTACTAGACCTAATGTTAAAGCCAAAGAATCAACTCTTACATGCAGTCAGGTGACCCTTCATTTTCTTTTTGAGAGTTTTAGATATTCATTGAAACAAATGTCACAGCCTGGTGCTTTTTGAACATACTTTATGGAGAAGAACCATATTAATCGAAAAATGGTTGGGAATGATGCTGTCGAATGTGAGGATTATTTACACGTGTCCATGAAGTGCGATGATAGTTTTTCTGCAACTAGAGAGATTGTTTGAAGGAAAAAAAGAAATAATTGTTACATAGAATTTGTTAAGCATGTTCTCTCTTGAATTTATTTTTCAAAACATTCGCTAAAATGAATATTTAATCTGAATGATTTTTTTTTGAGCGGGCAGTGTACAATAATGATAAACAGGAAAATCTGTGGGCATTCCCACGAAACTCTGAATGTTCCACGTTTCCCTTTGAATGCTAAGTCGAGTATTTAGGTAGATTCTTAAAGACAAAGAAGCAGATGTTAAGCTCAATTCTGTCACGTTTTTTTAAAACATTCTGATAGCCTTTACTTTTATTCATTCTAAAGCCAAAAAGTAGTGTATTAACACACAATAAAGATAAATCTGAAATATCGTTGAAATGCATTTACCTTAAAAATCTGAATTAATACGAGGGGATGCTGAAAAGTTCACGGCCTAACCCGCTTCCTCTAATTGAAGCATTATTTTGTCACTACAGCTCGAAAGAGTGCTTTTTTGCATTAAAAAGTGCCAATTTTCAGACTAATAGCTCTTTTTTTGGAGATGTTTGATGTCCTGAACTCAAATCAATGCAAAGCCTTAAATTTACGAATGTCGAACTCTAGGCTGCTATGAAATTTCAGTTCTTGTAGGAGAAAACTGCAAAGGAAACCTATCAGTGAATGACACAAGCATTAAGTGACAAGTGCCCTTCATATTCCACTGTGAAGAAATGGTGTGCCAACTTTTGACGAGGAGACTTTGAGACCGAAGGTGCAGCAAGATCTGGGAGGCCTTCAACAGTGACAACACCTGAAATTGTTGATCGTGCTTTTGACTTGATTTTGTCAGATCGGCGAATCTGGGCTTAAACAATAGCTGAGACACTGGAGATATCCAGTGTCTTGATTTGTCAGATCGGCGAATCTTGGCTAAAACAATAGCTGATACACTGGAGATATCCAATGTCTTGATTTGTCACATCGGCGAATCTGGGCTTAAACAATAGCTGAGACACTGGAGATATCCAGTGTCTTGATTTGTCAGATCGGCGAATCTGGGTTAAAACAATAGCTGATACACTGGAGATATCCAATGTCTTGATTTGTCAGATCGGCGAATTTTGGCTAAAACAATAGCTGAGACACTGGAGATATCCAGTGTCTTGATTTGTCAGATCGGCGAATCTTGGCTAAAACAATAGCTGAGACACTGGAGGTATCCAGTGTCTTGATTTATCAGATCGGCGAATCTGGGCTTAAACAATAGCTGAGAAACTGAAGATATCCAGTGTCTTGATTTGTCAGATCGGCGAATCTTGACTAAAACAATAGCTGAGATACTGGAGATATCCAGTGTCTTGATTTGTCAGATCGGCGAATCTTGGCTAAAACAATAGCTGATACACTGGAGATATCCAATGTCTTGATTTGTCAGATCGGTGAATTTTGGCTAAAACAATAGCTGAGACACTGGAGATATCCAGTGTCTTGATTTGTCAGATCGGCGAATCTTGGCTAAAACAATAGCTGAGACACTGGAGGTATCCAGTGTCTTGATTTATCAGATCGGCGAATCTGGGCTTAAACAATAGCTGAGACACTGGAGATATCCAATGTCTTGATTTGTCAGATCGGCGAATCTGGGCTTAAACAATAGCTGAGACACTGGAGATATCCAGTGTCTTGATTTGTCAGATCGGCGAATCTGGGTTAAAACAATAGCTGATACACTGGAGATATCCAATGTCTTGATTTGTCAGATCGGCGAATTTTGGCTAAAACAATAGCTGAGACACTGGAGATATCCAGTGTCTTGATTTGTCAGATCGGCGAATCTTGGCTAAAACAATAGCTGAGACACTGGAGATATCCAGTGTCTTGATTTGTCAGATCGGCGAATCTTGGCTAAAACAATAGCTGAGACACTGGAGGTACCCAGTGTCTTGATTTATCAGATCGGCGAATCTGGGCTTAAACAATAGCTGAGAAACTGAAGATATCCAGTGTCTTGATTTGTCAGATCGGCGAATCTTGACTAAAACAATAGCTGAGATACTGGAGATATCCAGTGTCTTGATTTGTCAGATCGGCGAATCTTGGCTAAAACAATAGCTGAGACACTGCAGATATCCACTGTCTTTATTTGTCAGATCCGCGAATCTTGGCTAAAACAATAGCTGAGACACTGGAGTTATCCAGTGTCTTGATTTGTCAGATCGGAGAATCTTGTCTAAAACAATAGCTGAGACACTGGAGATATCCAGTGTTTTGATTTGTCCGATCTGCGAATCTTGGCTTAAACAATAGCTGAGACACTGAAGATATCTGGGGAACGTGTTGTGTTCATAATTCATGAGCACTTAGACATGCAGTAGATATCAGCGAAGTGGGTACCCAGATGTTTGAACACCGATGACAAACGAAAACGTGCGGACCCTTACCAATCGTCTTTGCAGCATTTTGAGCGATCTGGTGATAATTGTTTGCAGCGTCTTGTCCCTGTTGATGAAACGTGGTTACATCTCTATGATCCAAAGACGAAACAACAGTCTACTGTTGTGACAGCACTCTTGTTCTCAACGGCCAAAGAATTTCAAGACTCAAAAGTCTGCAGGGAAGGTCATTGCAACAGTTTTTTTGGGGGATTCGAAAGACGTTTTACTGCCTGACTATCTCCCGAAGGGCCAAACAATAAATGCTGAATACTATTCCAACTTTCTGTGCTGATTAAAGGAAGCATCGAAGGAAAAAAGGAAAGGAAAACTGTGGAAAGGTGTTCTTATTTTCCAGGACAATGCACCAGCTCAACAGGCTGGCGAGACAATGGATGTTTTGAGGGATCTCGAGTTTAAGTGCATAGAACATCCACCCTACTCAACAGAGCTTGCTGAATCGCACTATTTCCTGTTCACAAACCTTAAAAAGAAGTTTGAAAGGGAAGCATTTTTTGAATGATTCGGAGGTGATACCAGCAGCAGAGCAGCATTTGAGTGATAAGACAAGAAATGTTTTTGGAAGGGTTCAAGAAACTTTAAAAACGCTGTGCTAAGTGGTCAGAACGTCTGGGTGAATATGTGGAATAGTCTGAAAGTTTCATGGCTCTAGCCCATTACCTTCTTGTTGAGGTCGAGAACTTATCAGCATCCCCTCGTAGTTGCTCTGAAGAATTCAATTTTCAATGCGCTGTTGATCCTAGTTATTACTTGTCCACAACCTTGTGGATAAGTTGATGTTTGAGATACTCCATTCCATTCTCCTGAGCATATAGTGATGGAGTTCTGTTGTACCGTATACATCAGCAAGAATAATAACATCCAAAATTTTCTGACTTTATCTGATGTTCGACCGAATTGGTGGCTGCCGCTCGGGTGAACTCAGACTCCAGTTTTCATACTGAGCAGGTAGAATAACTGCGAATGTGATGAAATATATGAGCACAAACAAAAGAAAAATGGTTGGGAATACAACTTTGGCCGTGTTTTCAATTCGATTTGACCACTCCTTGCTGCTGATTTGACTTCCAGGTCTCATAGCTTGCACCATAATCCACGCGAATCTCGACTTATCTCCGCGGAGAGATCTTGGGCGTTCTTTCATTCCTGGCGCAACATCCTTAAGGTTGGATTCAGGACCCACTTGAGTGCTTCCATTCTGTCATACAAAAGTAAATTAAAAAAAAGTATTCTTTATATTTATTTCAATGATCAATACCGAAATATTGGAAAGTAAAAAGCTATTTGCAAAAATTGCGAGGAATAAATATAAAAAAATGCAAGCATGTTCTGCTGTATGTTCTGTAAACTTGTTATTTTGTAATACACACAACTGACGTAGATTAGGAACATCAAACAAAAGTCATCGCTCTTTCTACGTTTATAAGTGAGTCACGGAAAAACTCTCATTGGTCGGCCGCCACCGGGAATCGAACCTAATGTGTTCAAGTTACGCGCCGGACATGCTACGACTGCACCACAGCGGTGTCGAATTCTCCAGACTCACATACGACAAATTGACAAACCACATCTATGGTTGGTTATAATATATATGATATTTGGTTTGGCAGTTTGTTGCATGTGAGTCTAAAGGTCTGGAGAATCAGAGCGCAAACTATCTCCACCATTTCCTCAGAACGGCTGGTTGACGGTCTTCCAATCCTTGGGTCATCCCCAACGTTTTCCTTTTCCTCTCGAAAGTGAGCATACCATTAAAAAACATGACCACGAGATAGGGCATTGTTCCCATAAACAGTTTTGATTATTTCGAAGATCTCCCTTGTTGACTTCCCGGACTTGCAGCAAAACGTGATGTTTACTCTCTGTTCTCTGTTTAAATCCATGACAATGGTCTTTGGGGTACCTTCTATTAACTTTTTTTTTTTTTTTTTATTTTGGTTGGAGGTTTAACGACCACCGTGAGCAACTCAATGGGCTATAAGCAGTCGCCCGTCCCTAATTTAGGGTCACTGGTTCCAGGAAGGGAGAGAGCCAGTGCCGTAAGACAAACACAACATCCATGCCTGACCGGGATTCGAACCCGGACCCCTTACGGACGAATGATCAGAGGCCAACGCCTTAGACCACTGCGCCACCGAGGCGGCCCTTCTATTAACAGTCTTCAGAATCGGACGGGTCTGCACTTTCTTAAATCTTCATGTGTCCTGCAAGAGAGGGAAACCCCAGTTACAATTTGACCCATAGAACATATTTTTACCACTAACATTAGCAGAGAAATATCCACTGTCCTGGAACTTTATAGTCAGACTGTGTAAATTGTTACGTTGTTACTAGGAAATACTTGTTTCGAAGAATATTATATAGTAGGTTTCTCTGTCACCAACTTACAGTCAGCAGAAAGAGAAGTTTATAAAAGCCATCAAGGGCATATCAGCAACGCTATAATCTTTAGTGACCATTCAAAAGCGTTTCCCACAGAACAATCGTTTAACTGCATTTCAGGCTAAGCCGGCAAGGAAAGTGAAAGTTCTCCAGGTAGTATGTAATGAGTTTGAAACCTTTACGGGGTTAATGGCTGTTTTTCACAGCAAGTGTAACGTAAAAGATTGGGAAAAGATCCGGAACAAAAAGTCGAAGGGTAAAGGTTACGAAAAGGAGAGCCGCGGATGGCTTAGTGGTTGGCGAATCAGACTGTCAATGCAAGGTCCTCAGGTTCGATCCTGGGCTGATCTTTCAGAGATGGTGTGATTTACTAACAATCGCTGAATATCCGCCGTGCATCGGACGAGTACGTTAAATGACGGCCCTCGGGTTGGACCACCGGTTAAATGGGTATCCTTTCCTACGCTCCCCCTGAAATTTTCTCACCCCTCTATGTGCAACATCGTACTTGTACGGTGGCGCCATCTACTGTACTCTAATCTCACTACAAACTGTTTTGTCAAAAGTCACTAGACTTGCTCTCATTCCTTTCCTTTCTATGTCCTGCCCAAAAGGCGAACTAGCTGTAGGTGGCTGGGACCTAAACTCTACTCACTATGGACGGAAGTCCTACAAGAGTATTCATGTTTAGGAAACTGAAGCGGTTACGAAAAGGAGAAGCTTGCGCCGGTATTTTTGGAGGGGAGGGGGCTATAGCATATCAAAGATGATGAGAATAATTAGCCACAGAAAGTGAGAGGTATTACGAAAGGATGATAAGAGTGAGGAAGAATAAAAGTGATATAAGTAAAACAGTAATCATAACTAAGACAACTTCATGACAAACAGTAGCTAGTATAATAATAAGTAATGCTAGAATTTTTATGATCTAAAAATTGCTAAAGAATGTCCTACAAAAATGTATTTATGACCCAAAAAACTAAAAAAAAAATGCTGAATAAAACAAAACAAAAATTACCTAACAAATGTGCATTTCTTTTATTTCCTCTCAAAACTAATTAAATAAAAATGAAGAAGAGGTGCATGAAACGAAACAAAGAATAAACAAAAAAAAACCAACTAAATTGTTTTACAGTTTCTGTGCAAAACTAAATATTTATTGTCCCAAAACATGCCGTATAACATAAAAAAACCTTAAAAATTCAATGAACTTTTTATAGTTTCCGTTCCAAACAGTCTTTTTTTGTCGACAAAAAATATGCGTTATAAAAGAAAACAAGAAAGACATAAAAATGTACCCTCCTCCGCATCGAACCTCAGATCTCACCTTCTGACATAACAGCAATGATCGTACTCTAAATGAGTGTACAGCTCATCATCAGCTTGAAGGAAGAGACGGGGAGGGGACTGGTGGAGTGCTTTTATTGCAGCCGTTTGATACGACGCGTGTACAGATGTTCTGAACACGAGCATTCCCCCCCCATTTTTTCAGTCTTGCTTCTGGCTTTCAGGGAAATTCGTCATCCAAAAATGCCATTTTTATTGAAAATACCAAAATATGCAAAATAATAACTCAAGCACAACAAAAAAAAATGCCTTAAAATGACCGAAAAACCTGAAAAAATGCCATTTCCTGTAAACACTACGAAAAAAATACAGAAAAATGCTTTAATAAAGCTACTTAAATCAGCATAGTTTTGTATGAAACACATTTGTATACACTTGAACAACGTTTTAGTATTGCCAAAAAAAAAATATGCAAAATCATAAAAATCCTAGCCCTAATAATATGTCTTTGCGGAAAATAAACGCAGTTGAAAAATTAAATTATACCAACTGATTTCCTCATGACACATTCTTTCATTGACAGAAGAGCAACACATAAATCGAGCCCACAAAATCACGCAAAAAGTTCTGTAGAAGGACATTATATACACATATCCTCATAATGTATGAGAGGTGTGTTTATGAAGTATGGATGTATGTGAAACTGCGTCCTTTCACATTATCTTACAGCAGGAGTAACACGTCGTAGCATAGACTCTACCAGGTATTGGAAACATTCGCACGACATTGCGGCTCATGATTCTCCCGGAGTGCCATCAGTAAAGCGCCGAGAGTTGCAGGTGCAGGTTTTTAACATCCCGTATCTGAAAATCCCCAAATCGAAAACCTCCGAAACCCGAAACTTTTTCCGATCACCCACATAGCGTCACATATTAAAAACTTTTGGAAGGCTCTGAGAAGATCCCCAGCTATTTCGCAGGACTCTGCGCACCCCAACAGATACGAACGTTGACCTCATATATCCAAGAAAGGGCTCTGCCGCTCTTTTCCGTTGTAGCAATGGGATAAACCGATTCTTTGAGTTCGCTCATTAAAACAATTCATTCATAGTGATTCGTTCGTTGAAACTTTCGGTGAACGATTTCCGCAGGGAATGACGCTCGCAAATCGATTCTGAATCGGATCCGCTTGTGCGGTTCGTTAACTCTTCTGATTTACTGAACGATCTTCAGTTTAAATTTATTTTTAAATCTCATCGAATGTTAATTAATTTAGTGTTTAGATTTGGTCCTACATCCCCAAGCTATCCCATTATATAAGTATGTCACATGAAAATATTCCAAAGGCACCGGGTTGCCTAGTAGTCAGTTTTCTTGAATGCCACGAAAATGTCGTAAGACCGATCCCAGGCAAGTAGAAACGTTCGAACGACTAAATATCTGCCTTGCGTTGGATAGGAACGCTAAGCCGTTTTAACCCGGGTACTGACCCCTCAGTTAAAAATTAAGGGAGTATTTCCCTTCTCCACCCCTTTCTTTGTTCCGTACTACTGGGGTGTAGTTTGACGTTGTGTGATATCATTCTTTCCTGCGACGCCCACAAGTGGCTATAAATACTGACTTTTTATTTTCCTATCGTAAGCCGCTAGGTTCCACCTAATATTCTGTTTTCCCTACTCGGCTCAAAAGCTACTACATACACTACAAGCTGATTGAGTCATATTACAAAGGTCGAGACAATCCGAAGTCGGAGACACTTCCGGCAACATGCGCCTCGAATAAGGGTTACTAAAACTGTATCAGGTTTCGAGCCAGCATGCATCGCTAAACCTTATACTACAGAAGTTCGATTGTGCTCATATCCGAAAGCTGGGATGGTTTTCAAGGGTCGCGGACTTGTTATTTCTGTCTAAGCACATTTGCAATTACTGCTAATGTGCTTAGACAGAAATAGCCCACTTTCGTCTGTGTTGAAGCAGCCCAAATGTATGTAAACGTCACTTACGCAGCGTATATGCAAAGTACATGGTCACGTGCGCCAGCGCGTGATTTAAGCAGCTATTGAAAACTGCTGCTTGTCAATAATCGTGCGTAGTGTTGATCACAATGGAAAAAACAAAGGATCTTTCAGAGTTCTATGAAAGGCTTATAGCGGGTGCCTCTCTAGCTGGAGCGACGATTTCGAAAATAGCTGATGTGACGTACTACAGAGGTGAAAACATGTGTCAAGACGACAAATCTGCAGCGAGACATTCATTCTGTCCGCGTAGCTTAGTTGGAAGAGCAACTTACTCCGGAGTGAGAGGACACGGTTTGTATGTCCGTCGCAGACAAACTTGTGTTTTCACACAGAGCTGGCTGGTTTCTTTAAAGGTGTGATATCCCGGGTCTTTAATGAATGGAAAAATAACTCACATTGCTTGTAACGTACCAGGAGATGTGACGTACCTGCCAGAAGGACGCACACGACATAAAGGCAGATAGGAATCAGAATAAAACGTCCGCGTAGCTCAATTGGTAGAGCAACTTATTCCGGAATGAGGGGATCCGGGTTCGAATCCTGGCGTGGACAGAAATGACGGAGAAATTTACTTCGTTATAATCGCGCCCGAACTATCCGGATGACCCGACCGTTCAAAATCTCGCATTGGTGTGATGTTCTTTCCACACCGCGAGATAGGAAAAATAAGAGAATCCCTTCTCCAGCACTTCGAAAAAAAATAATAAGAGGGAGATGATGTAACGTACCAGGAGATGTGACGTACCTGCCAGAAGGACGCACACGACATAAAGGCAGATAGGAATCAGAATAAAACGTCCACGTAGCTCAATTGGTAGAGCAACTTATTCCGGAATGAGGAGATCCGGGTTCGAATCCTGGCGTGGACAGAAATGACGGAGAAATTTACTTCGTTATAATGGCGCCCGAACTATCCGGATGACCCGACCGTTCAAAATCTCGCATTGGTGTGATGTTCATTCCACACCGCGAGATAGGAAAAATAAGAGAATCCCTTCTCCAGCACTTCAAAAAAAAAATAATAAGGGGGAGATGATGTAACGTACCAGGAGATGTGACGTACCTGCCAGAAGGACGCACACGACATAAAGGCAGATAGGAATCAGAATAAAACTTCCGCGTAGCTCAATTGGTAGAGCAACTTATTCCGGAATGAGGGGATCCGGGTTTGAATCCTGGCGTGGACAGAAATGACGGAGAAATTTACTTCGTTATATGCTTCTCTAAGATGCGTCGGTGGCGCGACGATAATATGGCAGGAACGAGATAGCTGTCGTCTGAGAAGGACTTTCCGGAGAAGCAGGACTTCCTGTGTGCAGCAACTCAGCGAAGTATTCCACGAAGGTCGTTTCCGACCCATGTCTTAACGAACTGTACGCAAGGAATTGGAAAACAGACGGTACTGGATGTCACATGCCTATATCATTGATTTCTACAGACAACCGGAAAGTTCGTCTACAGTAGTGTCTGGAACACCCTCAGTAGACACTGTAAGACTGGAAGAAAGTTATGTGGCTAGTCGCGGTACACCTTATTCCATTCTGACGGTAGGCAGGGATTATGGCAAGAGCTCCAAGAAGCAATGAGCCCTGCTTGCCTTGTAAACACAACTCAAAGTTCTGGAGGGAGTGGCATTGCGTGGGGCACGTTCGTTTGAGACGGAATTGGACCTCTGGTATTTCCGGAAGGTCCGGTGTCCTCGAACGATTATCTGAACATATTGTTGATCAAGTCCACCCAGAAATGTTGAATGTTTACCTATCTGGTGACAGCTGTTTCATGGACGACAATTCTACTATCCATCAAGCAAGATGTGTTCAGCACGCATTTCTGCGACTTCTGCCATCTTTCCTGTCTACCACAAAGACCGGATCTGAACCTATTGAGAATGTATGGGACATGTTAGAAAAACAGATCCAGTAGCAGTTTTCCTCAGTTAAACGATTATGAGCCAGTTAAACGATTATCTGGTGAAAGTCTCATATGTTGTAGACGTAGCTGCACTCCATCTTAAAGAGTCTCTGCCACCTGCCAAATCGCATATGTGCTACAATTCGGGCAAAAGTGGAGCAAACCCGGTACTGAAAAAAGAAGTTTCTAATTTAGTATCCGGTATACTGTATATATATATACACTATATTGACAAAAGTCACCGGACCCTAGAAGAGAAACACAGCATAGCATTTATTGCCATACATCAGTACAGTGTCGGTCCACCTTTGGCCTTAATGCATGCACTGACCCTTCGAGACATGCTTTCGACAGCGATAGGTATGCGCTTCCATTCAGTACATAATGCTGCCGCTAACTGTCGTTTAGTTGTAGGCCTTAATTCCAAACTTCTTATGCGGCGCTCTAATTCATCCTATAGGTACTCTATGGGATTAACATCAGGGCTCTGTGCTTTTCTGTCTACACACGATACTGAATTATCGTCAAACCACGCCGTAACAGTCCTTGCTTTATGGCTCGATGCATTATCCGGCTGATACCAACAAGTCTCGATTTCATAATATTGCCACAGAGTAGGTAGAGCATAATTGTCCAGAATATCGAGGTAGACGTGCTGGTTGACAGGGTTGTCCACGATAACCAATGGGCCGGAGCCATACCACGACCCCCCCCTCCCACACACACACACGCGCGCGTACACTGCCAGCTCTAAACTTGACCTTGACCGTAGGAACAGTACACTGTGGTAAATGGCTTTCTCCCGGTTGCCACCATACCCACTCTCGCCCATCAGACTGATAGATCGTGTATCTGGATTCATCAGTCCATAGGACCCGTTTCCGTTGATCTACGATCCACGATAAACGTTCTTTACACCATGCTGAACGACTAAACGACAAGTACCATTCCCAGTGGAGATGAAAGGCTTATGAGCTAGCTGCCGAACGACCACGGTAACCCATGGAATGAAGTTCTCTGTGAATGGTACGTGTACATATCGAGGTTCCAGCATTTTTACTCGCCTTTGCACTGAGGTGTTGTGCAGTACTACGTCGATTAGCTGTAACGACTCTCCTGAGGCTTTGATGTCCTCTGTCACTGGTTTTCTTTGGTCTGCCAGTACGTTTTGCTGCTTCAGGCACGCCAGGTGCCTTCCACTTATTCAGTACATCCCAAAACACTTGACTTGAGTATATTAAACGCCTCTCGGTTTCTCTTATGGACAACCCACTAATATAACACCCAACAATATTTCCTTTCTCAAAGTCAGTTCTCGCGACATTTTCACTCAACCTCACAGTGAGATATGATCGCGGTCAGCAAGAGACTTGTTTTCATAACGTTTGCAGCTGTACTGCGCATTTTAACAACGGAGCGGATCCGTTCGTTTGTTTTTGAAGGGGTGTCCGGTGACTCTTGTGAATATAGTGTGTACACACATATATGTATATCTAATCTTTGACTGAATAAATTTGAGAAGTGAAACATCCTTACCTTTGATCCGCTCCTGGAAAGCATTTGGTTTTCTTGAGGCGGATGCGCGGGCGGTTTCCTGTATAAATAATTGACACAAACGAACTCCAGTAGCGAGGTATATATAAAAAACATGCAGACGCCATCCCAAAGGTTCATACCAGTTAGATTCGATACCACTGGCAGAGAAGATCTAAAGTTATTCGTCGTCGTGCAAAGCTTAACATCGTTGTCACTCCAATCATGACTCTCGCTGGAACGACAGTCTTGTCCAGCCAAAAGCTAATGAATGCACTGGAAACCAATATTATTCCTGGGACGAATACTGAGCTAAAATAATAATTCTTGTCGCGGGTGAATATCATTAGGACATGTAGGCAGCTGAAGTTGCCTGCAAAGAGATAACAAAACTCTGTAACGAAGAAAATTTAAATCTAAATTTCATTGAACATAACATTTTTGTCAGTCACAATGACGGTTTGTATTCAAATATGAATCTAAAGAGTTGGTAAAAACAATAACAGTTAAAACACAAATCATTTCACGAGCGGATTTGAAAGCTTAGAAGGCTCAAGTGCAGATAGTAATGAATCCAAATGGAAACAATCTTCAGCGCGAAGGCGCATATGCACATTACACAGTTGTATCAGAATAATATGATAATATTATTCTGATACGACTATAATAATACGATAATATTATTCTGATACGACTATAATAATACGATAATATTATTCTGATATATATAATAATATGACCAACTACCTAATAAAAGGAATTACCACCCTTGGCCCGGAAAACAGCGGCGAGACGGCTTGGCATGAACGCAGTGAAGACCTGGAAGATTGCCTGAGGCACACGTGCCCATTCGGACTGCAGCAGAGCACGGAGGCCCCGGAAATGACGTGGTTGTGGGTCGGCCCGTGGAACCTGTCGATCCAAAGAGCCCCACAAGTGCTCTATGGGATTGAGGTTGGGCGATTTCGCCGGCCAAGAAAAAACGGATACATCGCTGTGGTTTTCCTGAAACCAGTCAAGCACCCCTTTCAGCGGCGCGTCGCATTGTTCTACTAATAAACACCATTATAACAAGGGTAAACATCCAAAATGAAGGGATGCATGTGGTCAGCGAGGATGGACAGGTAGCCATTGGCATTCAACGACCAATCCAGTGGTACCAGCGATCCCAGGTCATACCAAGAAAACATCCTCCATGTTGTTTATACGAATTCTCCAGTTGTTTATTCCCTGCTTGAAAAGATCTTGTACACTCAAAATTCCTATACTGCTGCTGAAATTGATTCAACCCTACAGGTTTTGAAACTTGTTGGAGACCGGTGTTTCTTCCGATTTCAACAGACTATCTTCAAACAGAATGAGGGGGCACCAATAGTTTCCCCTTTGTCACATGTCCTTGCGGAAATACTGCTTCAAGATTTGGAGAACAACTACCTAAAATCTTGCTCCGTTCAACCATCGTTATATCTTAAATATGTTGATGATGTCTTTCTTGTTTGGCCTCATTCTGAAACTGAATTATTTAATATGGCTTCGAATCTATCCTCCATCATACTCGGTATAAAGTTTACTGTTGAGATCGAGGAATCTGGGTCACTTCCTTATTTTTAGGTTTTGGTTTCCCACACCTCTGACCAATCGCATTTCGACTTTTCGGTTTACCGAAAACCAACCTCAACTCCGGTTATTATTCCCTTCAATTCATATATTCCAATCCCCTACAAATTTTCAGCACTCAGATTCCTTGTACACAGGGCTTTTTCACACTTTTCAACTTCTGATAGTCGAAATTGGAACTGAGAAAAATAACCGGGATTGCTGATGTGCATGGATCCCCCCGGGTTGGGTTCAAAGACTTGTTCAACAGTATGAACGGAAAACGTTTACAATCTTGACTAGAAATGTACCCACGATTAAGTATGTGGGGAGCATGATCTACCAGAAAGCTGTGGCCTCTTTGTTAAGAGACACCTGTAAAAATACTCTATTGGATTTGGTGTTAAAATCCAAAATCCTTTTTCAGTAATTAGACGTGATAGAGACATAGTTCCACCTATTTCCTGCTTTGGAGTGTATAATATCCTTCTAATGGACAAAAAGGGGACAATCGGCAGATCTTTGTTATGTGGGCTCGACCTTTCGAAGCCTGGGTATTCGTTCGGCTGAACACAAATATGCCATCCGTAAACAATCTGTCATCTCGACATTGTCAAAAACTGTTATTGAAAAAGACTTAAGACCTGACCGGAACAATGCGAACTTACTATCGGCAGCTTCTAATAAACGCCGTATGTTCTTTACTGAGAGTCTATATATCATAAAACTTGGACCAAAGTGCTGTAATGAGGACGTGCCTGTATACACTGAAGAGCAATTGAATTAGAGATACCTGTCTAGTAACGTGTAGCACTACCTTTTGCCAAGATGACGGCGGCAATTCGTCTCGGCATCGACTCGACAAGACACTGGAAGCATTGGGAAGCCATACGGATCCACGACCCCTGAACAAGCTCCCACAGTTCACGAAGATTTGATGGAAGGGGGAGGGGTCAGAGCCTCGAACATCTCTTTCGATGGCATCCCAGATGTGCTCGATGGGATTGAGACCAGGTAACCTAGCTGGCCAAGGAAGGGAGGTCACGTGGGTGGAGTGTTTATCCAACCATTCGGATACAATTCGGGATCTGCATTGTCTTGTTGCAGGATGAGGTCCCCAGTGGGATGTTGAAGACGCACAAACGGGATCAAATGGTCGTCCAGGATGTCTCGGTAACGTTGACCTGTGAGGGACGATGTCACACGTATCAGGGGTCCCATTTCAGTCCACGTAAACAGTCCCCAGACGAGAATGCCGCCCCCACCAGCTTCAAGAGTACCCTGTTGGCAAGAAGGATCCATAGCTTCATGTGGTTTGCGCCGTACTCGTATCCTGCCATCCGCATGTACCAACGTGAATCTCGACTCATCAGTCCAAGCAACATTTTTCCACATGTCTAGGATCCAGTGGCGATGTTCCCGCGCCCATGCTAATCTTTGCACCCTGTGATGTGAATCTTTGCACCCTGTGATGTGAGGTGAGAAGCGGTACCCTCTTGGGACAATGGCTTCTGTACCCCATATCGAGGAGATGGTTCTGCATGGTGTGGCTGCTTACACGTTTTTGTGCACCAGCGTTAAATTGCCGAGTGATTTCTTGCACTGTGGCCCGTCTGTTCGCTGTTGTAATGCGAGCTAGCTGACAAGGACCCCGCTCATCCACACGCTGTTGTCCACGGCACTTGGCTCTTGCAGGGATGGTTTTACCGGATTCAATATACTCACGGTGCACCCGTGACACAGTGGCTCGTGAAAATCTTAGTGCCTGCACGACTTTCGAGATGGAGTGACCCATTCGTCGGGCTCCGACAATTTTCCCACGATCAAATGCGCTTAGATCCTTCGTCTTACCCATACCGCGTCCGACTCTTACCGATTCTCGTCGCATCACTCTTTATATTGTCAGATCGCTGCATACGTCATGTCGTTTTCGTTTACAGGCCGGCCACAGCGCCACATTTGCATAACGCCAGCTGTCTCTAATTCAATTGCTCTTCAGTGTACATTCCCACAGCCTGGAGAAACCTGGTTTTACAGTATTCACGGGAGGAAGAAACTAAATAATTACAAAGACTTTTAATAATTTGTAGTGAATGGCAATGCCTAATGTGTTTCATTTACATAATGTGTATTACTTGTGCTCCTATCTATCACTATTTAACCTTGTGCCCTTCTAATCTGGTTTCACTCATCGGTCTGAAGATGCGGCCATAGTGGTCGCGAAAGTGCTTGCCAGAGCTTTTACCTACCATGTTTTTGAATTGTAAATAAAGTCGTTTTTTAAAAGATAATTTAGGGATATGGTGTGTGTGCGTTGGCTCCAAAAAATGTTACCATGCTTTGACAGCATTTCCAACTTCTTGCCTACAATTAGCACGAAATTGGTTCTTACATATCCTCCATACATTGATACTGCCATCGCCGGCCTAAACTTGACTGAGATGCGTGTCCGTGTGTTAGTTCGCGTTTGTCTGACACTTATTCCGCCGCAGACCGTCACTTCCGTGGCATAGAATCCTCGATTCGTCGGACAAAACAACCTTTTTCCACTCTTCCACTGTCCAATGTTAACTACAGTGGACCTGGCCGTTGGTCCTAGGTTAACATAGGCGCCTTAACGCCGCGTCGACTCCAGAGACCCATGCGCAACAGGGTTCACTCTACTGCTATCGGGGACACGTACTTGGGTGCCCCAGCGTTCATTTGCGTAGTCAATTGCTGCACTGTTGCGCGTAGATTACAGTCGATTGAGGCGACGTTCTCCTATGGGATCGATGGTCTTTGGAGATCCACAGTTATGACGTCGGAAGGTAGCGGTCCATTCTTGGTACACCCTTACTACAACACCTTGCGAAGAAATCTGCTGTTTCTGAGATGCTTCCACCCTTGGTGCGGTAGCCGATGATCATTCCTTTTTGAACGTCAGTCAGATCACTACCTTTGCCCATTGTGTTCACGTAACGCACTATGGCTCATATGTCCTAACCGACCGCTTGCATCTCCGTGTGGTCGACTTTGTCACGTGCTCTCTGTGACCAGCCTGGGTGGATACACTGTGATTCCGAGGGTGGTCATATTATTCTCACACGACCGCGTACTGTTGTGTTGTGGCAACTCAAAGTGGCGATTAAGCTACCATGTTGTTCTCGCGAAGAGCACCGAAGAACAGTTCAAATTTTGTGGGAAAGGAAAGTTTCACAAGCTGATATATACTGCTTTACCATTAACATTCTCATAATTCCATGTCTACAAATAAGTTTTATTCAGAAAATGTAATTTTGAATGCTGAACATTTTGGCCCTTATGATGGTCTCTTCGTGAAATAATTATTTCCAACAGTTTTTTGCGGTTTCCAAACGCAGGTTGAAGAAGCGTACATGCTCCAGCTTTGTCCGTCTGTCTATCTGTCTGTTCGTCCGTCCGTCCGTCCGCACGATAACTCGCGTAAAAATGGTTCGATTTTGATGAGATTTTAGTATGTGATAGAGAACTACCTGGGGACGAAACCTATTGAAAATGGGTGACATGGGATCAAAGGGAAAGGCACAGGAGCGGGATCCATTCCATTGCCCTTATGTGTCATAACTTAAGTAAAAATGCTTCTATTGCGACAAAACTTTACCATGTTGTTCCGGAGATAGATTAAACCGGTTCTGTTGAATATCATCGAAATGGAGTAAAGGTCAGGACACAGGAGCAAGATTTATTCGAATGCCATTATCCTGACTAAAAATGCTTCGATTGCGACAAAACTTGTTCCGGAGATATACTGAACCGGTTCTGTTGAATATCATCGAAATGGAGTCATAGGTTAGGACACAGGTGCTAGATTCATTCCATAGCCATTATCCTGACTAAAAATGCTTCTATTTCAACAAAACTTTAGCATTTTGTTCCGGAGGTATACTGAGCCAATTCTGTTTAATATCATCGAAATTGGGTAAAACGTCAGCACACAGGAGCGAGATTTATTCCACAGCCATTATCCTCATAACTTGAGTAATGATTTCTGGTATGTCGGAAAGCGTATCATAATCAATTCATTGCATGATTTACTAACTTTGTTTTTTTAAATGTCTGCCTTCAAGCGGTGACCCGTTCAGCGTTGTACATTGGACAATCTCGTTTTCCATGCATCCGATTAACCAATTCGGTCTGGAGATTCTCTGTTGATCCATGTGAGGGCTCTGAGCTTACAGCGAAACACAAATTTGCAGGTGTCGACACTCGAACCCTTATCTTTCTTCTCCGGAGCCAAATGCTTTTCCAATTAAACTACACCGACGGAGTTTGACGCTGCAACTTTGCTGTCTTAACATGTGCCTTACCTCTGAGGTAAGTACGCAACACATTTCCTCTTCCCTTGAGTAAACGCAGGTGCGGAATTGTAGGTTTCGGGGCCAGCCCGCGAACCGCCGTTCAAGGAGAGCTGACTCTAGAAGAAGGAATTTTGACTAATTCCAGAAAATGTGTGGAACGAAAAATCACAGATTTTTCGAAGAACCCAACTGCCTGAAGATACACTTGACATTCGGGCGCCAATACAGCGAAACACAATTTTGCCGGAGGCGGAGCTCGAACCAGCATGCCTCTGCTCCGCAGCTGAATGCTTTTCCAAGTAAGCTATACCGACGAAGTTTGTTGCTGCAGCCCTGCCGTCTTAACATGTGCGTCACCTCTGAGATAGGGACGTTTACAAGCTGGCCAGTCAAACGTTTCGATGGCCTAACGAATTTATGCACTTAAACTAATTTATAAGAAGCGGAAATTGTAACAGGGTGCTTTGTTCTTCTGATAGAGGTACGGCCCTTCCTGAAAAAACACTGTTATAGTGTTAGTAGTGCAAAATTGTCTAAGACATTTAGACAGGGACCAGAATTCTTGGCTTTGACCGAAACTCAAAATGAGGAATGGGCCTAAGCCGAACCACGAAAGACGGCTCCGCGTAAAACACGACCCGAGTAATTGCACAGCCACTACAGACAATGAGCCACAAAGCGGCCGTACACGTGAAAAAGCTTGGATACGTGAATCGTTTTGATGTTTAGGAACCGTACGACGTGAATGAGAAAAAGGTTCCGTTTGTGATTGTGTGTTCAAAAGGAATGAAAACCACACATTTCTGAAACGAATTGTGTCGGGGGATGAAAAATAGTTCGTGTATGAATACAATAATGCGGAGCAGAAGAGATCTTTGAAAAAGCGTGATGAGCTGTCATTAACCACTCCAAAGATTCCCGTGCAGTCTAATACCAGGGGGGTTCTAGGACTGGAATGGAATCTTGTATTACGTTAACAAATAAATTTTAAAGCGTTTTAAAACAACGCAACGTGTAATTTGAGAGAAAACAACAATACCTTTACGAATTAAAATAGCCGCCCCGGTAGTGCAGTGGTCTAAGCGATAGCTTCTGATCATTCGTCCGAAAAAGGTCCGGGTTCGAATCCCGGTGAGGCATGGATATTGTGTTTGTCTTACGGCACTAGACTCCCTTCCATGGAATCAGTGGCCCTAAATTTTTTTTTTTGATTGGAGGTTTAACGACAACCGTGAGCAACTCAATGGGATATAAGCAGTCGCCCGTCCCTTATTTAGGGTCTCTGGTTCTAGGGAAGGGAGAGAGCCAGTGCCATAAGACAAACACAACATCTATGCCTGACCGGGATTCGAACCCGGACCCCTTACGGACGAATGATCAGAGGCCAGCGCCTTAGACCACTGCGCCACCGGGGCGGCTGGCCCTAAATTAGGGACGGGCGACTGCTTATAGCCCATTGAGTTGCTCACGGTGGTCGTTAAACCTCCAGTAAAAAAATAAAATAAAATATGCGACGCTATTATCGATCCCCTTCCGCCATTGGTCGGGCAACTGACGGATTCCAGCCATGAAGAATACTTCGTCGTGTGACGCGATGAAATCGTCAACCCATTTTTGCACTTCGTCACATGTCCGGAACCGTACAGCAGACAAACCATGTTGCGACGATCAGAACAAATGATAGTCTGAAGGGAATATATCGGGACTATACGCCGGATGCTCCAAACCTTCCCAGCCAAGCATCCATAATGTTTTCTTGACCGATTTCGCGACATGCAACCTAGCGTTGTCATGCAGTAATTTCACGGGACGCAATCCTTTTGCCTGTGAATGGACGTTTTGGACAGATTACTGGTTCAATCGCAGCAATTGTTGCTTGTAGCGATCAGCAGTAACAGTTTGACCCTGTCCCAATAGTTCATAATAGAGCACACACACACCCTTCATATCCCACCAGATGCACAGCAGAACTTTCTTGGAGTGAATATGGCGTTTCGGTGTCGAAGTCGTTGCTTCACCGGGGTCTAGCCAGTATTTTTTGCGTTTGGGAATGTCGTACCATATCCACTTTTCATCACCCGTAACGATTTTTCACAGGAAAGACTTTCTGTGTTGTTTATTCAACAGATTAAAACACTTCACGACACTCTCATCCTTATACCTCTGGCTCAGGTCATGTGGCACTCATTTTCCTTCCTTCTGAATCCTTCCCATTGTACGTAAATGATTGGAAATGGTTTGTTGAGCTACCCCCAGTTTTTCAGCTAGTACGTTTTGCGTTTGAGACGAATCTTCATCCATCAGTGCTTGCAGTTCCTCATGTGCAACATTCTGCGGGGCGCCGCTGCGTTCTCGATCGCGAACATCAAAATCACCTGCTTTAAACCGTCTGAACCAAAAATCGCACGTGCTTTTCGATACATTGTGTTCCCCCAGAACAGGAAAGATCGATGCACATACTTTTGCAGCACTTTTTTCTTGATGAAATTCGTAACGAAATCAGTGTCGAATAAATGCAGTACCGCTTGCCATCTTTCACCTACCAATGTGCAAGTGCGTTTGACTGTTTGGCAAACTTCTGTGTCACATTTTACACTCTGGACCAGTTACGATCACATGACAACAACGTGGGGGAATGTCGGATATGTAAATTAGCGGTATACGTCACACAAAAAACGCTCTAAAACGTATATGTACGCCTAATATGAAGTGCTGCTATTAAGCAATAAAACTATCAACTCTGATAGGTACTCTCCCCAGCTGGAGCACTTAAAAGTTGCACTTGATAAGAGACGTTCAAAAAATGGTTAACAGGAAGACCGTTGTCCTTCACAGTACAACGCCAGATATCACGTTTCTTTGAAAATCACGAAAAAATTCGTTGAAGTCATTCGGCCTATTTACTCAACATTGTGCCTTCATATTTGCATTTATTCTTGTCTCGGCAGAACTCCTTTAGCGGAAAAAACTTTGCTACTTTAAGGGCCTGCAAAACTCACCTCGATCAGTTATTTGCCACAAACCATGCAAAGTTCAGAGATGATGGAATCCTCAAGATCCCCGACAGGTAGCGAAAGGTATTAGAAAATCATGGTACCTACATTACTAAATAAAGTTGCAAATCCGAAAAGACTTTTTACACAATCCAATAGGTTGCAAAGCGTGCTCATAAACAACTTGTGCAAAATGCACACACCGTCCACTTAATAAGAAACCTTTACACAGAAGTACGTAAACATCGCTTACGCAGAGTACATGCAGAATACATTGTCATGAGCGTCACCACGTGATCTAGGCAACTACGCTGGCAGAAAGTGAAAAAATAACACCAAGAAGGAAACGTCTGATACCAACGAAATTTATACAGCATAATAACGGAATACAGAGGATAACACGATCAAAACATTATGGCAAAATACAGTTGTATTTGCTGGTAAACTGAAAAACAACATTTCCATGTAACATGGTTAGTACGAGGTTGAACCGCCCATGAACTGCGTCACACTGTGCAATTCTGGCATGGAGTCTGTCGTACAGATGTTGGATGTAAGTTAGGGGTATTGAGTTCCAAGCATCCTCAACCTGGATGCGTAAATCGGGGATGGTAGTGGCTGGTCGTGGAGACCGGATAAGTCGTTGTCCCATAAAATCCCACACGTGCTCAATGGGGGACAAATCCGGTGAACGTGCAGGCCATGAAAGTTGTCTCACACCATGAAGTGCATGTTGCGTTGCACGTGCCGTGTGTGGGTGTGCGTTATCTTGCTGGAAAACACCACGATGGACCAACCTTACAAATCGTACAACAACGGGCTGAATGATGATGTTGATGTAGGAGGTGCTGTTTAACGTACCCGGTACAAACACTAGTTGTGTACGGGAGTGATAGATTATCGCGCCCCACACCATGAGACCAGGTGTAGGCCCTATGTGTTGCTGGCGGATGCAAGAAGGGTGGAGACGCTCCCCTGTGCCTCTGCGAACACGCATACGACCATCGGAGGCTCTCAAGCAGAATCTGCTTTCATCGCTGAACACAACAGATAGCCATTGCGTTCTCCATTGCAGACGTTGGCGACACCACTGCAGCCGTTCCTGATGGTGGGCTGGAGTCAGAGGTACACATGCCAGAGGCACACGTGCACGTAGTCCTTCATCCAGTAGACGGTTCCGGATTGTTCGCACAGTCACCTCAAGTGCAACGGCAGCTCGGATTTTCGTCGCAGTGGATGTTCTGCTTGACAACGCCGCTCTTCTTATGCGTCGATCGGTGCGCTCATCAGTCCGTCTGTGACTCTCGGTTCCACGTCTTCTCGTGTGGGAATGTTCCTCGGACCATCTACGCCACCATCGTACCACTACCAATACTTCCCGTCCAATTCGTTTCGCAATACGACGATACGACCACCCGGCCTCGCGGAGTCCAACTAGACGACCTCGCCCAAAGTCCGATAACTGCTGAAATCGTACACGTCTTCCATGTCCAGGCATTGCAGCTTCTTCAGGGTCTTCGCACGTGTCCGTAAGCCGACGACTGATCACATTCACTTCGCCGTACTTCTTAAATATCACCGACGATAATTTGCATATTATGCCGTGCTGTGGCGTAAGCGCTCGCCGGTTGGTCCCGAAATTAACATCAGACCTACGTAAACTTGACCACATTAACATATGTAAATTTTATGATCGTCCGGCAATTCCTTTTGGTGTTCTTTTTTCACTTTCCGCCAGTGTATTTAAAACTTATGCTCGTCAGTAGTGTTGATCACAATGAGAAAACAAAAGATCTTCCGGAGTTTTATAAAGGC
The DNA here is from genome assembly GCA_039090855.1 of Macrothele yani. NCBI lineage: Eukaryota > Metazoa > Arthropoda > Arachnida > Araneae > Macrothelidae > Macrothele > Macrothele yani. The sequence continues at coordinate 32,749,987 of CM077025.1, forward strand.
TTATTATGATTGTCCTTCTGGATGGAGCGACGATTTTGAAAAATGACTGGTTTCTCAAAAGGTGAGATATCCGGGGTCTTTAATCAGTAAAAAACAAACCCCCACATTGCTTGGCTAAGAAGCGTAATCTGCCAGAACGAAATCTCCGTCCACTGAGAAGACTTGTACGGAGAAAACGGATTTCTTGTTTGCAGTAATTGACCTAATCAATCAATGAAGGCTGTTCCTGACCAATATCACAGCAAATTTTTGGTATTTAAAAGAATCAGTATCGGCAGTTCGTATGCCTATAACGAAACCACTGATTTCTGCGAGGAACTAGAATGATGGTCTACTGTGGCATCAGGAACATCGTGAATGTATACTGGAGAACAGGACAGTGGTCGTGGACGAGTCGCGCTATATGACAGTAAGCAGAAAGTATGTCGGGAGACCCATGAAGCAATCTATCCAGCTTCACTCGTAAACAGAACTCAAATTTCCCGAGGTGTTATGATGTGGGGAATGTTTTTGATAAGGAATGGGTCTCTGATATTGCCAGGAAGTCAAGTGCGCTCCAAGAATTATATAAACATAGTAGTTAATCAAGTCCAATCTGCATTGTTGACATTTTATCCAGCAGGAAACGGTTGCTTCATGGACCACAATGCTACTGTCCATCGCGAAAGATGTGTTCAGCAGTGATTCAGGCAGCATGGCAGCGACTTCCACCATTTTTCCCTGTCCACCACAAATTACAGATCTGCAACCCATTCAGAATGTATGGGATATGTTACAAAAGAAAAAAATATCCGAGAGTAAAGTCCTCTGCCTCCAAATTGGAGCCAGTTAGAGGAATGTCTGCTGCACGCCCTGTATGCTGTTAACCAGGTCTCGTCAACCTTTTAATACCTACCACACACTTTTGTGTCTTTGTTGATTTTAAAATTTCCTTACCGTCCACCGCTGCCTGAGTAACTCAATTTAGCGCAAGTGCGAAGTAATTTTAGAGGGGAGTGTTTGTAAAAAATATGCCCTTAAATTTATCTTTTTAGTTATACTTTATGTATGCTTATACGTAGATAATTTCAATTTAAGGTGTTTTTCTACGTTAAAATACCCATTTTTGGCAAAATTTTCGAATTTTTTATTACATTACTTGAAAGAGTAGACTTTTAGGAATCCAAAACACTTTGATTTTTGTTTCTACGCTTATTAGAACAGAAGTTATAGCCAATTGAATAAACCGGAAGTGAGATCGACCGAACAGTAAAAAGTTAAACATTGTAATTCATAAGTGATTTTCTTCGCTTATATATATTTTTAATGCTAACATAATTTATTTGTAATGATTTTGGATTCATTTATTTGCATTTGGCAACACTTAATTAATTAAATAATATATTTTATGTTCTGTGGAATGGCAATCAGTATTATTCTGAGATTTAGTTACGTTTGCCTCGCGCTTTGTTTAGTCATAATTTCTGGTGAAAAGAAATTATGACTAAACAACTCAATGGTTGTGTGTCAGTAATTTCCATTGACACTGGGAAAGTTTTAGATTTGGAAGTTATGACACAATATTGTTACAAGTGTAAAAGAGACTATGATTCGAGTAAGGAGCACCTATGCTCAAATCACACAGGATCTGCATCAAGCATGGAATCAGGGGGAATGTATAGAATATTTGAACGGTCTAAAATAATCGACAACTGAAAGTACACCGAATACTATGGAGATGGTGACTCCAAAGGCTATATGGAAGTAAAAGACATTTATGGGCAAGACACAGTTCAAAAACTGGAGTGTATAGGTCATGTGCAGAAAAGAGTTGGTTCTCGCTTGAGGAATTTGAAAAAAAGCAAAAAAGGAATCGGAGGGAAAGGGAAATTAACCGATAAGTTTATAGACAAACTGCAGAATTACATGGCATTGCTATCCGGAGCAATGTAGGAAATTTGCAGAGTATGCAAACTGCGGTTATAGCTGCATTTTTCCACTGCTGTTCCAGCGACGAGAACATAATGCATGGACAATGCCCGACAGGATCAGACAGCTGGTGTAAATACCAGCGCGCATTATCTGCTGGTAATCAGATTTGTGATAAATCTCCTGGTCTTCCAGATTCTGTCATAAAGGTTGTAAAACCAGTGAACATGAGTCTGTGTAATCAAGCTCTACTTTCAAAATGTTTGCATGAGAAGACCCAAAACTGTACTGAAAGTTTTAACAATTTGCTATGGACTGTTTTACCAAAAGAAACATTTGTTGGACTGCAGACCATGTTATTAGGAGCAAATATTGCAGTTTTGCTGTTTAATTCTGGTTATTTTGGACTGTTACCTGTGTTCGAAATATTAGGAATACCATTTGAACACAAGATGGTTAAAGATTACTTGAGACTGGACAATGAGCGAATAATGAATTCGAGACGTCAATCCTTACCCACTGCAAAACTTGCTCGGAAAAAAGAAGAGCAGCAAAAAAATCAAAATTGGCACGAAATGAAATCAAGGAAGGTTGTACATATAAGAATGGTGAATTTTAAATGTGATGAACAAGTAGTATATAGAATTTTCTTCAAATCAAATCTTTTAACGCGTTTTCTGAAAAACTAAATTTTCAGCTATATTTCCTTACGAGAAATGTGATTACTCAAAATGTTTTCAAGATATTATATCGAAATTCTGTTCTATTGTTTCAAATATTCTCTTCTGTGCTTTGAACTAAAAGTTAAAGTGTACATGCATATTTGGTGATATTATAAGTGTTTAAACATGATGCGATAAGATTTTTTCAATAAATTTTCAAAAACATTTTGCAGTTTTTGTTCGATTTGCTATAATAATGTGAATTTAAGGAATATCACAAAGTTTTTGGTTCATTGCACATGAAAGGGTTACAGTAATATACAGTATCAAGGAAATTGAAATATATTGAGTTTAATTGACTGTACAGTGTCTGGCGTCCGTATGAAATTTTACTTAATTTTTACTCACAATGACACGTTTCATAACATTTTAAAGAAATTTTGTCAGAGGTATATGTTTTTTTTATGTTTTGCATTGCATATTAACTCGAATTGTGTGTATTTAATTAATTTTGTGTTATTTAAAAAAAAATGCTTCTAACGTAGACAAATACCTTAATGAATTTTTGCATCTCCATTGTGTTTTTTAAAGTTTTCCAACTTCAGATAAAGCAGAATTCGCCAGAGTGAGCCGTTCATTTCGTATAAAAATTTTGTAACTATAATTTTATGATGCGAAAACAGTTTCAATTTTCATCTGATGCAGCAAGGCATTAACCATAAAAAAATTCTCATGTGTATCATATTCCTCTCACTTTGAACTGATAGAATGACGAAAAACTTTATGCTAGTCACGTTCTATATTACCTGTGGATGCATCTGTAATTCGGTGTTGATTACGCTCCCTCAACATTCTGCTAACAGAATATTATAAAAACTCGATGATTAGATAATACTCATCTTAGAAACGTAATTGATCGTGAGTTTTAAAACGGCTCTACCCATGAGAAGAGTTGAGAACACGCCTGCTTGCTGTCAGCAAAACAGCAATAACGTCAGATGTCGTTGTTTAAAATTATATAAATTCATTCTGGACATGTTTTCCTCAGTCCAATGTGATTATGCATCCCTGCAGTAAATTTAAGGTGTGTGCTACTAAAATTAGGAAGTCATGACCTTTGAATGTTCCCTGCCTATATATCAGAGAACTTCTCATCTTTGGTGGTAAATAACGCAGTAAATCATAGGAAGGAATGGCCGTGCAATGAAAAGAGGAATGTGATAGCAATAAATCAGTAACACGGTCGACAGGTACGGAATGCCATTGCGATATATCAGGGGAGGCAACGATGTAAAGCTGATATATTTGAAGAAAATTTGAGAAAACCCTTCACGACAGAAATATTAGAAGCTGATAATTTCTTAATAAATAACGCCATTCATTCATGATCATTTCAAACAAAAAAACGAATAGTAATACAAAAAAATTGACGTTTAGAATGAATTCTATTTTCTAGTCGACCGTGGATTCGCTGTGCTTTTGACGCTGTGACGTCACCAGCGGTATCGACGGCCATGCGTTCTTGTCAGTTGCTTCCACACGTTTGATAGAAATGCAGTGGTTGCCATGTCGTTGACAAGTTGTGAAGAATTTTGATATATTTGAAAAGTTTCCAAAATATCAAGCTTTATGATTCAATCTGGTTTGTCAATAAGTTTAGCGTCTTGAAAGAGAAATTTATTATTGTTTTCATGACAGCGATTAGCTATTGATGATTTCTTTATTAAAAACTCTGTCTTGTGTTCCTTCAATCGATAACGCAATGCCTTTACAGGTCTGTCCTACACACGAAGTTTAAAAAATCGAATCCTATGATTTGTAAAAGAGCAATTTTCATTGATAGAATATCAAAGATGTAAGAATAGACTTAAATTTTATTACGCTGTAAAAAATAAGTGGTGAGAATTCGCGGAAAATTTCTTAAAATATCCGTCTATTAACGAAATTTCCGTTTTTAAAAGTTTCCGTTTCTTCTGAGCTTCAGCATTTTGCCAGATTTTTCCGTAGCTAGTAATTCTATTTATTCTAGAAAAGTCAGCTTCGGGTTTTTTCTGTATTTACACTCATCTCAAAAAAAAGAAAAAAAAAAAAATAGTTGTACCCAGAAGGAAGCAATTGTCAGGAATGAAACTTGGTGGGTAGGTTTGACATCGTGAGACAAGCAAATGGGTCAAGTATCACACTCGGGTGCGCACGTGACGCAGGCAGCGAGGGGTTGTAGCGTTGTGCCTGACCAGCTATGTAAGGTCGTCCCGTTGCGCATGCTTGCACTTCTGACTCTTGCTGTTGTGTTGGTTGCATCCTTTGCAAATGTGTATGCCTCGGAAAAAAAGTTCGGAAACAATTCCAGCTGTAGGAAGAATTCGAAAAGGGCCGCATCCTCGGGCTCCGGGAAGCCCCGTATTGTGCGCCATACCGATCGTGCGGATATCACCATAGAACGCTGTTTGCGTCAGTGGATAGGACAAGGCACGCAGCAGCGACAGGAAGGATCTGGGAGGCCTAGACAAACCACGGAGAGAGAGGACCGACGGGTTGTGCGACATGCGCGGAGTGACCCAACAGCCACGATTGCGGATATTCAGCGAGCAGTGGTGCCCTCCATGGATCGTCCGATTAGTGCCAGCACCATTGGCAGACGGCTGCACGACTTAGGACTACGCGCACGCAGACAGTTACGACGAATGCCCTTAACACCATTGCATCGTCGCCGAAGACTGCAATGGTGTCGTGCCAGACTCTCATGGAACCACTCAGAATGGCAGCGGGTGAAACACGGATTCGTTGGTCGTCTTCGAAGAGACGACCAACGAATCCGTGTTTGGAGGCACCGTGGTGAGCCCCAAGATGAACGGTTTGTTGTCGAAGCGTCACACGTCCAGAAGGCCTGGTGTCATGGTGTAGGGTTCAATTGCCTACGGTGACAGATCTCCTATGATGTTCTTTACAGGTACGTTGACAGCTCAACTTTACGTTAATGAAGCCATACAACCAATAGCCCTACCTTTTCTGAAATCTCATTCCGGTGCAATTTTTCAACAGGGCAACTTTCGTCCGCATATTGCTGCTGTCTTGAGAGCTTGCCTACAAGGCACTGACACTCTTCCATGGCCAGCCCCATAGCCAGATCTGTCGCCGATTGAAAATGTGTGGGATGCTATTGGGTGCGCTATCCATACTCCACTCCTAACGCACAATCTGCAGGAACTGCTTGAGAAGATTTAAGCTGCATGGGATGGCTTTTTGCAGGACACCATTAGAAACCTGTACAACTCAATGCCGAGACGTCTGGTATGCTGTGTGAGCAAACATGGCGGCCCGACGCCATACTCAGATGCACTGCTTATTAGAGTGTAGCTATTGCACATATCAGTCTCAATGTTTAATCCTTTATTTTTCTTGGTAACCTCTTAACCTTCCTCCCGAATAGCATTGCAATCCGACACGTCCCTTTAGTGGATGCAACTGTTTTTTTTGACGATGAGTGTATATAGAATCTTCGCAAAACTTCCGACCTTTTCAGCAGATTCTTTTACCAGTCGTACGAAGTTCCAGTCCTGACTGCACGGGAACCGGAAAAACGCACTATTTCTTTGAGATAGGAATCTTGCTGTTTTTTAACTTCCTTTTTTGTCATTGCATCACGGAAAAACAAATCCGACGTCCCCTTTTTTTGAAACTTTTTAGTAATTTCTTTGATCTGAAATATTACCGAATATTCTTAATTTAAATTCTTTGCTAGTCTTTCATTCGTCAAGGAGCATAATTTAGTTTTGAAAAGTCTTTCACTACTATAATTTAGTTTTGAAAATTTCCGATTGGGAACTTATACACTGACGGAAAAAAAAATCCCAACACCAAGAAGGGGTTGTGTTAGATAAACGACAGTTGGTAGGCGGTGAGAGTACATCTGTAAGATGACGTCTCTGCAAATTTCGCGCTCGGCCCTGACGTGTGGCGCTAGTAGCGCCCCTCGGAACATGCAAAGCAGGTTTGCTGTAAATACGCGCTGTAACGTTTGTGAGCGTTAGTTATCGTTGAGATTCGACGTAGGGTGTTGATGTTAGTCAAGAATGCCTTTAAGAAGACGAAGACACCATTATCAACAGCTCACGGAGTTTGAACGAGGTCGTGTAATAGGGCTACTAGAAGGTGGATTTTCTTTCCGCAATATTGCAGAACGACTTGGCAGGAATGTAGCCACTGTGCATGATTGTTGGCAGCGGTGGTCAAGGAAGGTACTGCCTCAAGACGATCGGTTTCCGGCCGCTCACGTGGCACTACTGAGAGGGAAGAACGCCGTCTACGGCGTATGGCCGTGGCGCATCGTACTGCGTCTGCGGCAGCAATTCGAGCTGCAGTTGCCACCACAGTGACACAACGAACTGTTACAAATCGGTTACTTGAAGGACAGCTCCGAACCAGAGCCCTGTAGCGTGCATTCCACTTACTTCCAAACCACTGCCGTTTGCGACGTCAGTGGTGTCAAGCTAGAGCTCATTGGAGGACGGAGTGGAGATCTGTTGTATATTCTGATGAAAGCCGGTTCTGCCTGGGTGCCAGTGATGGCCGTGTGTTGGTTAAAAGGAGGCCAGGTGAGCGCCTGCAACCAACCTGTCTGCGGCCGAGACACACTGGACCTACACCTGGAGTTATGGTTTGAGGAGCAATTTCTTATGACAGCAGGATCACTCTCGTGGCTATCCCACGCACCCTGACGGCGCAGTTGTACGTCGGTCTGGTGATTCAACCTGTTGTGCTGCCATTCATGAACAGCATTCCGGGGGTGTTTTCCAACAGGATAACGCTCGCCCGCATACCGTTGTTGTAACCCAACATGCTCTACAGAGTGTCGACATGTTGCCGTGGCCTGCTAGATCACCAGATCTTTTACTAATCGAGCACGTATGGGACATCATTGGACGACAACTCCAGCGTGAACCCCAACCAGCATTAACCGTCCCTGTATTGACCGACCAAGTACAACAGGCATGAAACTCCATCCCACAAACTGACATCCAGCACCTGTACGACACAATGCATGAACGTTTGCGTGCTTGCATTCAACATTCTGGCGGTTACACCGGTTATTAATGTACCAGCATTTCACATTTAAAATGGCTCTTCCCGCGCTTACAATAAGCTGTGATCTTGAAACCTTAATCGATTAAATATGTTACCTATACAAATGTATTGCCGCCATTTCATTCTTCTACAACTATTTTTTCGTGGTGTTGGGATTTTTTTTCCGTCAGTGTATATTTTTGGGCATTATTTAAACCACACTTTCATTTGAGGTCAAATATGATAAAATAAAAAAAAACGTATAAGTTGGGTACCATTTCGATTGCGAAATAAAACCCGATATTTCAAACAGAAGTTCCGCCTGCAAATTGCTTCTTGAATTGCGCACATACAAACGCACACACAACAAATCTACAAGCTTTCCTTCTTTGCTTCTGTCTCCCTATTGTCCGGTCAGTCGTGACGGATTACGCGGTTGACCAGCTTGCAGTCGAGGTACAACATGCCAGCTTAAGAAAGTTATTTCTTTTCTTATTCTCAACAAAATAATATGCACTGTTATGTTTGGCACATTCAGTGCTGTTCATGATAAATCGAAGAAAAAGCTCAGTCTTCCTGGTGGCTCAATGCCAGATGCTGGAATGCAGAAGATACTTCAAAATCCCTCAAGGACCGAGACCCACATTCCTTCACGTACACCATGCATAGGGCACGTTAGTGTTTTGCATGTAATTTTTGTGCTACAATCACACAGTATTAGCGTGACTTCCTCCTACTTGAGTGGAGAAACAACATGTGGATGGGAGAATACAAGCCTTCATTGCAGCAAATAAGCAACCATGTGATCTTCGTAAAAATCTTCGATCTACTCGTATTTTTGTGTGATGGAGGTCATAACGTTTTTATTGCATGTCCTTACTTCGTCCCAGCAGACGGTACTCTCAAAGAGAATGAAATACACACTGTATATTAATATGCTTTACGCAAAACCTAATTCCAAGCAAAATTTTTATTATGATCGACGTCTAGTGTTTTTACTTCCTATACTTCCAATGGAAAAACAATTTGACCTTATTTGCTCAGCGAAGAAAAATTTCTTATGCATGAAAGTTGGCCCACTTACACTGAAGAGCAATTGAATTAGAGATACCTGTATAGTAACGCGTAGCACCACCTTTCGCCCTGATGACGGCGGCGATTCCTCTCGGCATGGACTCTAGAAGACACCGGAAGCGCTGGGAAGCCATACAGATCCACGAACATTGAACAAGCTCACACAGTTCACGAAGATTTGGTGGAGGGGGTCAGAGCCTTGAACATCACTCTCGATGGCATCCCAAATGTGCTCGATGGGATTGAGGTCAGGTGACCTAGCTGGCCAAGGAAGCGAGGTCACGTCGGTGGAGTGTTCATCCAACCATTCGGATACAATTCGGGAGCTGCATTGTCTTGTTGCAGGATGAGGTCCTCAGTGGGATGTTGAAGACGCACAAACGGGAGCAAATGGTCGTCCAGGATATCCCGGTAATGTTGACCTGTGAGGGACGATGTTACACGTACCAGGGGTCCCATTTCAGTCCACGTAAACAGTCCCCAGACGAGAATTCCCCCCCCAGCTTGAAGAGTAACCTGCTAGCAAGAAGGATCCATCGCTTCATGTGGTTTGCGCCGTACTCGTATCCTGCCATCCGCATGTACCAACGTGAATCTCGACTCATCAGCCCAGGCAACATTTTTCCACATTTATAGGGACCGGTGGCGATGTTGTCGGGCCCATGCTAATCTTTGCACACTGTGATGTGCGGTCAGCAGCGGTACCCTCGTGGGACGATGGCTTTTGTACCCCATTGCGAGGAGATGGTTCTGGATGGTGTGGCTATTTACACGTTTTTGTGCACCAGCGTTAAATTGCCGAGGGATTTCTTGCACTGTGGCCCGTCTATCCGCTGTTACAATGCGAGCTAGAGAGACGATGACCCCGCTCATCCACACGCTGTTGTCCACGGCAGTTGGCCCTTGCAGGGGTGGTTTTGCCGGATTCGATGTACTCACGGTGCACCCGTGACACAGTGGCTCGTGAAAATCCCCGTGCCTGCACAACTTCCGTAATGGAGTGACTCATTCGTCGGGCCCCGACAATTAGCCCACGATCAAATGCGCTTAGATCCTTCGTATTACCCATACCGCGTCCGACATTTACTGATTCCCGTCGCATCACTCCTTATATTGTCGGATCATTGAATACGTCATGCCGTTTCCGTTTACAGGGCCGCCCACAGCCCTGCATTTGCATAACGCCAGCTTTCTCTAACTCAATTGCTCTTCAGTGTATAAGAAATGTCCTAACTTAGATTGTACAATTGTTTGTTTGTTTTTCGTGCAAAAAGTACGCGCTACAGGGTGATTGTAAACTCTTTCAACAAAACAAGAGGGGTGATAGTATACATCAAGACGAACAATATTTGCAATGGAACCTAAGACCGCATTCCACTTCTATTGCCCGAAAAGAGTAAAGATACATATCCACGTTGCGCCTTCAACAGTGAAGACAAGAAGACGTACTTAATTTATGAGTTGAACACTTCCAATCGCATCAGAGAAAGACTCAAAGGAGCTGCTCAAGCTGGCGTCCAAGTGCGTCGTTGCACAGACCACACCGGCGAATGAAGGACTAACGCACCCTGTCATAGATTCCCCGGTTTGGTGTCGATCTTGTCCGCAGCAACGGCGATTCGCGCGACGAGATCTTCCAGGGAGTCCACAGATGTCTCGTACACCAATGTCTTTCATGTGCCCCCAGAAGAAGGATTAAGGTCTGGGGAGCGTGAGGTCAAGACACAGGTCCACCGGGTCTAATCTACCCCCTGGATGTTTCGCATTTAGGAAGTATCGAGCCTCGGTGGCAAACTGTGCTGGGGCCCCATCATGTACAAACCACATGCCCCTCCGTGTGGTGAGTGGAACATCCTGCAACAGACCGGGAAGCACTTACTTCAGGAACATACGGTACTCTGCGCTGGTCCGACGTATATACGTCATTTCTCGTGTGATGTTCGCACGGTAATATCGTCGAACGGGTTCGGCTGCGTTTTTAAATGTTTTCTCCTCATCGTCTACGCACGAGTTCTGCGCACCTGATTTGCATCTTGTGCTTCTCATGCACTGGTTGGAAATCCGTGTGCTTGCTGGACGTTTCTCGAACTTGCTCTTTTCTGGCACTAGGAACGGAATGCTGCCCTATGTTCCATTGTTAATATTGTTCGTCTTGATGTGGGCTATCATCCCTCTTGTTTTGATGAAAGAGTTTACAATCACCCTGTATATTAAAAATCAATATTCGATGTAGTGGTAAGGAAGAGTGGCGCCACCTGTTAGCAAGTATCATAACTACATAGAAGTAAAGTTATTGATTTTTAATATAGTTCAGGAACGTTTTCTGCAAAAAACATCGATTGTGCAATCTAAGGTAGGATGTTTTTTATCAGTAGGCCAATTTTGCTGTATGGGACATCTTTCTTCGCTGAGGAAATAAGGTCGAAATGTTTTTCTTTGGAAGTATAGGGAGAAAATTCACTAGATATCCACCTTAATGTGCCTTGAATCTTCCCATAGCTTCATTTATTGTCATCATAGGAGCTATAAATCTAGGGAAAATAAAATAATAATCAGAGAGGTAAGCGTGGTTATTTTAGTTGGTCTTTAGCTCAGGGTCTGAAGTTATGAGTGAGAACATCGTATGGGTTGTATTTAATCTACAGCAGGAAAAGGTTGATTGAAAAAGAAAAGCGAAGACATGGTTTCGTACAATATTTTTCTTCACCAACATAGCCTACCTATAGCTTCTATTTTAGTAATTTAATTATAATTATTGAATCTTGATTTTTTCTAAAAACGTCTGTGAGCAAAGGGAGAGAAACAAATGCCAAAGTAGAGTCATTTTTCAGTAGTATGGAAGTTCTGAAAAACGACTGTCTTTCAGACCGGGTGAAGCAGCTACTGGGAAAATTCGTCATTTTTTATGAAACTTTTAGGTATCACAGCGGTTGTTGAAACGACAGCTGGAACGAACTGTACTATGTTTTGCTTGAAGGTAATACGGAATTTCGATCCCAGATTTTATGATTTTTGGATAATCTCAGACGTTATTGGCTTGATGTGATCTACAACATGAAGCGCCACATTAATCATCGAATAATGTGGATTCCTATATATAAAATCCGGTATCTGGGTCCGACTCTCGCAGTGTGATGCACCACTGAGATGAAGCATGAGCTAAAACGGAAAGTTGCAGCGATAAGTCTTGCCCGCGTAGATGAGTTGGGAGAACATCTCGCTTCGGAGTAGAAAAACGTAGATTTGAATCCTACAACAGACCGAAAGGGCATTTTTGCACATTGGAGCCAGAACTTAAAAATGAATCTCCTGTCCGTGAGGTTTGAAAAACAAAACGTGCGATGATTCTTCATTTATGATAATTGCATTTTAAATTAACGTATTTTTTCATTTCATTTAATGCGTTTTTCATTTTATGAACGAGTTTCTCATTTCATTACGGCGCATTTTAATGTAAGATCATAAGTGCTCCAAATCTTAGCTTCGGCTCTGTCTTTTCGAAGACGTGCAGTTATAGGCCGGTTATTTACCACCACGCCTTTCTCCATGAATGGATGCAACCCGTAGCACGTAGCAGTGACGTCACTAATCAGCTCACAATTTATATAGACCACATGGGCAGGAAGTGTCAGTCAAAGGGGAAAAGAAGAAGGATCAGTCGGAGTTTGAAAGCAAATGATTGTCGCCCGCAGGCATTGTTGGTTTTCCGAGAGCCGCCATCGTGCAGGACTAGCGGGATCAGTCCGAAGAAGAGAGCACATCCACATAACGTACCAAAAATGGGGGGCAATTACTCTCCAACAGCTGAAGTAAACGCCGGTTGGCATGTACTGTCCAGGACAACATATAACTCGCCGTGACTCAGTCGGCAGAAGAATACAACCAGGATGCACAGGGTAAAATTCAAGTACACAGTTCAAATGATTCTTTTGAGGTTGATCCTGCGCCTGAGAAGTCGGTGGCCAGTTCAGGGCCATTACAGCACCTGTACTGTACCCGCTTGCAACGGTCACGGGTGCCCCCAGCTGGCCCGATGAGTCCAGATTTTAGCCCTACCATGATGACGGATGTGTAAGTATTTGACGCCACCGTAAACAGCTGCAAATAGATTGAACTGTTGGTTGGAAATAATGACATCATAGTATGGAGAGTGTTCTCATGAACATCACCGGGTCACCTAGTCCCCGTTGAACACAACCGACCTAATAGATGTTACCTAGGCATTATTGTGACCAGGTGTTGTCTTTCATGGTGAAGGTGTTTCCGGGTGGCACTGATCTCTTTCAGCAAGAAAACGTCCGTATCACAAGGCCCACACTATGAAGGAATGATTCAGCGACCATGTCTATATATTTCGACTGATTTCCTTTCCACCAAATTTTACCGGAGTTGAACCCCACAGAACATTTATGAAATGCAGCGTTCGGCAGCCCACGTCTGTGCCTCTCTCCGTACTATGATTCTGTGAAGTTCATACAGAATATCCAAATACTGATTGAGACGATGGAACGTCATGTTCAAGCGGTTGTTCCAGAGAAAGGTAGCCTAACGTGGTTTTATGGCTATAATACGAGTTATAGATAAGATAAGGAGCGTGTTACATTGCTTACCTCTCCATGTGTATATTTCTCCACATTCACCAACTTCACTCTCCACCAAGTAAGCGTTGAATGAAAGAATAGAACTTGCTGCGCGCAATGCCTTCACATCCTTGGACCAACGCAACAGCATTTCGTCCTCCTGAAGGGAAACTGAAGCACTAATACTATTAGAGAAATAACCAGTTTATGAACACATTACTCAAAATATGAAATCAAAGATGAAATTCAAAAGAAAGAATCTAAATCAATGTGTAGAAAACTATAATATATATATATATATATATATATATATATATACACATATATATATATATATACTTTCGTTTTAAATTCTAAAGTTTTTCCTTAGTTTTCAGTTTTGCTCCTCAGTATATATATATATATATATATATACTATTAAGATGAGACAGGTTATTTTGCAAATTTCGTATTAACTTCTTGGGTAATATCTTTTGTTTTTGTCTCTGCTCTTTATATATATATATATATATATATATATATATATATATATATATGTACACTATACTGACAAAAGTCACCGGGCACCACTTCAAAAGCAAATGAATGGATTCGCTGCGTTGTTAAGATGCTAGGTACAGCTGCAAATGGTATAAAAACACGCCAGCAACTGACCGCAATCGTATCGCACTGTGAGGTTCAGTGAAAATGTCGCGGTGGGAGAGAACTAACTTTGAGAAAGGAAAGATTGTTGGGTGTTATATTAGTGGGTTGTCCATAAGAGAAACCGAGAGGCGTTTAAACATAAAAAAGTCAACTGTTTTGGATGTACTGAAGAAGTGGAAGACACGTGGCATGCCTGAAATATCAAAACCTGCCGGCAGACCAAAGAAAACCAAGTATAGAGGACGTCGAAGCCTCAGAAGAGTCATTACAGCTAATCAACAGAGTGCTGCACCAGACCTCAGTGAACAGGTGAGTAAAAATGCTGAAATATCGGTATGTACACGTACCATTCGCAGAGAACTTCATTGCATGGGTTACCGTGGTCACGTGGCTGGTCATAAGCCTTTCATCTCCACTGGGAATGCTACTCGTCGTTTAGCATGGTGTAAAGAACATTTATCGTGAACCGTAGATCAACGGAAACGGGTCCTATTGACTGATAAATCCAGATACACAATCCATCAGTCTGATGGCCATGTGTGGGTATGGCGGCAGCCGGGGGGACGCTATTTACCACAGTGAACTGTTCCTATGGTCACATTTGGACCTAGCTGTGTACTCGTGTGGGGGTGTTTTTCGTGGTATGGTCCCGGCCCATTGGTTATCGTGGACAAACCTATTAACCAACACGTCTACCTCGATATTCTGGACAATTATGCCCTACTAACTCTTGGGCAATACTATGGAACCGATCCTTGTTGGTACCAGCAGGATAATGCAGCACAAAGCCCTGATCTTAATCCCATAGATCATCTATGGGAAGAATTAGAGCGCCGCATAGGAAGTTTGGAAGCAAGGCCTACTACTAAGCAACAGTTAGCGGCAGCATTATGGAAGTGCATACCTATCGCTGTGTTCGAAAACCTTGTCGAAAGCATGTCTCGAAGAGTCAGTGCATGCATTAAGGCTAATGGTGGACCGACGCCGTACTAATGTATGTCAGTAAAAGTTATGTTGTGGTTCTCTTCTAGGTGTCCGGTGACTTTTGTCAATATAATGTACATTATTTGGGGGGGGGAGGGCGGGGATTAACGGCCACCGTGATCAACTGATGCAGTGGTCTACAAGCAGTCGCCCATCCCTAATTCCGGGCCACTGGTTCTAGAAAAGGGAGTAAGAAAGTCTTGGAAGACAAACAGAAAAACTATATCTCACCGGGATGGTCCCAGCAGGATAATTTAAAGTGTCATGTGCACAGTTCCTTGAGGGTGACGACGAAATGAAAGACCTAACGGACTTCGAAAGAGGGCTAATTGTTGGTGGCCGGCTAGTTGGTGCCGCCATGACAAAAGTCGCCAGGGTAGTAAGGGAATCGAGAGCTACTGTGTCTAGCATCATGACAGCATACCGCGTTTGTGAAGAAACCTTGTCTGCGAAGAGCAACCGGAAAACGACACTGACTGATAGGGACAGGATAGCATTAAAGAGGATTGTTACCCGTAATAAAAGGACAACGGTGCCAAGAATTAGTGCGGAGCTCAATATGCATCTCCAGACACCGGTATCGACGAAAACAGTACGCAGGGAAATGCATAAACGAAATATTCATAGCAGAGCTGCTATTGCAAGATTTCTGGTGACAAGGATGAATGTGGAACTGCGACGGCAGTGGTGCCAGGTGCGTAGAACGTGAACTACCGATGAATGAAAAAGTGTAATGTGTTCGGATGAATCCACATTCACACTATTCCCCACAGCAGGACATGTTTACGTGTGAAGAACACCGTCAGAAACGTACAATCAAGGCTGTCTCCTCCAAAGAGTGCAGCATGGTGGTGGTCTCTCATGCTGTGGGCGGTCATATCGTGGTTTTCAGCAAGTCCCCTGATCACTTTGACAGGACGGATGACTGGTATGGCGTATGAAACCATTTTGGCCGACCAAGTCCATCCAATGGCTCAGGCATTGTTTTCTCCAGGAGATGCCATCTATCAAAATGATAAAGCCCCAATTCACAGAGATCGGAATGTTCAGTCATGGTTTATAGGACATGAAGACGAACTTTCACACCTTCTTTAGCCGCCCCAATCACCAGACTTAAAGATCATCAAGCCACTGCGTTTGAAAACATAGTAAGATCCCCTTATGCTCCTCCTGCACATCTCAAGGACGTGGAGCAGTTTCTGCATGAAGAATGGTGTAACATCCCACCAAACACAGTCCAGAATTTGCATGCATCCTTTCCAAAGAGGATTCAGGCCGTTTTGAACGCCAAAGCTGGTCCCATACCGTAATATGTGAAACCTCCTTCTCATAGGTGTTCACATTATTCTATCCAGCACACGTATATATATATATATATATATATATACACTATACTGGCAAAAGTCACAGGACACATAGAAGAGAAACACAACACAACATTTATTGACATATAGTACATTAGTACGGCGTCGGTCCACCTTTGGCCTTAATGCATGTACTGACTCTTCGAGACATGCTTTCCACAAGGTTTTGGAACACCGAAATAGGTATGCGTTTCCATTCAGTACATAATGCTGTCGCTAACTCTTGCTTAGTAGTAGGCTTTGGTTCCAAACTTCTTATGCGGCGATCTAATTCATCCCATAGGTGCTCTATGGGATTAAGATCTGGGCTCTGTGCTGGCCAATCCACACACGATACGGAATTATCGTCAAACCACACCGTAACAGTCTTTGCTTCATGGCTCGGTGCATTGTTGTGCTGGTACCAACAAGGTTGGGTTTTATAGTATTGCCACAGAGTTGGTAGAGCTTAATTGTCCAAAATATCGAGGTAGACGTTCTGTTTAACAGGTTTGTCCACGATAACCAATGGGCAGCGACCATACCACGAAAACCACCCCAAACGAGCACACTGCCAGCTCCAAACTCGACCGTAGGAACAGTACACTGTAGTAAATAGCGTTTCCCCGGCTGCCGCCATACACACACACGGCCATCAGACTGATGGATCGTGTATATGGATTAATCAGTCCATAGGACCCGGTTCCATTGATCAACGGTTCACGATAAATGTTCTTTATACCATGCTAAACGACGAATAACATTCCTAGTGGAGATGAAAGGCTAACGAGCAGTCGTACGATCACGGTAACCCATGGAATGAAGTTCTCTGCGAATGGTACGTGTACATACTGAGGTTCCAGTATTTTTACTCACCTGTACACTGAGCTCTTTTGTAGTACTCTGTCGATTAGCTGTAATGACTCTCCTGAGGCTTCGACGTCCTCTATCACTGATTTTCTTTGGTCTGCCGATACGTTTTGCTACTTCAGGGACGCCATGTGTCTTCCACGTATTTGGTACATCCAAAACAGTTGACATGGGTATGTTTAAACGCCTCTCGGTTTCTGTTATGAACAACCCACTAATTTAACGCCCAATAATCTCCCCTTTCTCAAAATCAGTTGTCTCCCGCCGCGACATTTTCACTCAACCTCTGTAACGTACCAGGAGATGTGACGTACCTGCCAGAAGGACGCACACGACATAAAGGCAGATAGGAATCAGAATAAAATGTCTGCGTAGCTCAGTTGGTAGAGCGACTTGTTCCGGAATAAGCGGCCTCGGGTTCGAATCCCGGCGTAGACCGAAAATGACGGAGAAATTTACTTCGTTATACCTCGCAGTCCGATATGATCGCGGTCAGCTGCAGGCTTGTTTTTGTACCGTTTGTAGCTGTACCGCGCATCTTAACAACGCAGCGGATCAGTTCATTTGCTTTTGAAGTAGTGTCCTATGACATTTGTCAATATGGTGTATATCCTTGTGTGCGTCTGTCGCCTCTAGCGTCATCTGTAAATACGCTGCAATTAACTTTCGACAGCAACCAAAGAATTCTGTTGCGTCTTCTGACATCACTAAGTATGCAATGGTTCAATTTATTGTTTTGAATGGAAATCAGATGAACATTTTTGTGCTCCAGCGGTCGTTTAGGTTAGGACATGTGTTACGATATCTTTTCTCCTTCTTTTGTTTCAAATTTTAACGCATACTATGAGCAATTCTAGGTGAAATGAGCAGTCGTCTGTCCATAACTTGTGGCTACTGGTTCCAGGTAAAAGGCAGAGCCTGTGCCGTAAGAAAAACACACCACCCATGCCTCATCCGTAACTTCAACTCGAGTCCCCTCTGATGAACGGTCAGAATGCATTTGTGTTCTACACTTCCAGCTGTAATATAAAGTCGACCGCCCCGTTAGCCTAGTGGTACGAAGTACTGGATTCTAATCGTTCGTCCGAGTGTGAAAACACAAGTTTGTTCGCAACGGACATCCATTCCATGTCCTCTCACTCTGGTAGTAAGTCGCTCTCCCAACTAAGCTACACGGCCAGAATGTCTCGCTGCAGATTTGACGTATTGACATATGTTTTCACCTCTGTAGTACGTCACACGAGAGAGGTTTGTGTTCGAATCCTGGGTGAGTCATAGGTGGAGGTTTTGTCTTAGAAGATCTAAATGGTGCCCAAAATTTACTTCCTGTGCTCCCCAAACAGAAATGTTCATACATCAATGGAATTAAGATCAAGAGACCTCGGAAGGGCAACTGTAACGATTCAATCCATTCTCCAACTCTAGAAGTGCTGTCACCGAGAAAACGGTGCATGTCAAATAGCAGCGTGAAAAAGTCTCACAATGGGCACAATGCCTTTGTTTCGGTACACTGAGGCATTTATGTTGCATTGGCAAACATACAGGGAAGTACGGCCATTAGAATACACTCCTGACCAGACTAGGACTGACTGTCGCTGGAAAGGGTGGACGAACTGTACATAGTGTGATTGAGTACACTGGGGCATTCATGTTGCCTTGGCAAACATACAGGAAAGTACGGCCATTAGAATACACTCCTGACCAGACTAGGACTAACTGCCGCTGGTAAGGGTGGACAAACTGCACATAGTGTGGTTGAGTACACTGAGGCATTCATGTTGCCTTGGCAAACATACAGGGAAGTACGGCCATTAGAATACACTCCTGACCAGACTAGGACTGACTGCCGCTGGTAAGGGTGGACAAACTGCACATAGTGTGGTTGAGTACACTGGGGCATTCATGTTGCCTTGGCAAACATACAGGGAAGTACGGCCATTAGAATACACACCTGACCAGACTAGGACTGACTGCCGCTGGTAAGGGTGGACAAACTGCACATAGTGTGGTTGAGTACACTGAGGCATTCATGTTGCCTTGGCAAACATACAGGTAAGTACGGCCATTAGAATACACTCCTGACCAGACTAGGACTGACTGCCGCTG
This sequence comes from Macrothele yani, assembly GCA_039090855.1. Lineage (NCBI taxonomy): Eukaryota > Metazoa > Arthropoda > Arachnida > Araneae > Macrothelidae > Macrothele > Macrothele yani. The sequence continues at coordinate 32,769,223 of CM077025.1, forward strand.
GTAAGGGTGGACAAACTGCACATAGTGTGGTTGAGTACACTGAGGCATTCATGTTGCCTTGGCAAACATACAGGGAAGTACGGCCATTAGAATACACTCCTGACCAGACTAGGACTGACTGCCGCTGGTAAGGGTGGACAAACTGCACATAGTGTGGTTGAGGACACTGTGGCATTCATGTTGCCTTGGCAAACATACAGGGAAGTAAGGCCACTAGAATACACTCCTGACCAGACTAGAACTGACTGCCGCTGGTAAGGGTGGACGAACTGCGCATAGTGTGGTTATAATCGTGTTCCGGATATCCTCCACAGTCCTCGTCGAGTAACAGAACAAAGAGCGAAATGGGATTCGTCTGTAAAAAGTTCATGGTACCACTCTGTATTCCATGATATGTTCTGTTGGATTTAGCTGTGGTAAAATAATTTCTTTCCTCTCTGATCTCAGCAGTATGGACAATAAACGCGTCACTGGTGAAATGCGCTGGCTTCTAGTCCTTTATTCTTTGCTCCATGATCCAAGGCATTATGGAGAATGGCTAGTGTCCCTGACATGGACGTCATACCACTTGGTAGGAACAAGTGACCTGAACATCTCCTATCTCTTTTCTTAGTGTGTCGCCAATTTCATGGCTCTTTACAGCAGTAATCATTCACAGGACATCTCCCGAAGGTGTCCACTTTGAAAAACGATGCTAGGAGAAAGCAACGTTTTCTGATGCGCTGGTTCACTCGTTCCAGCTGCGTGCTACCCACTTCCTAGACAGGGAACATATTCACTCACATTTATTTATCCCTTTAACGACCATAACTCCCAAACCGGCAGTACATAAAACCGACCATAAAAACGCCCGAAACGCTTGTCTAGAGTGGGTCAGATTTCCTACGCTTTCTGTTTTTCTTTAAATTTGAACGATCTACGAGGGATCATTAGGGTTTACATTTTGTCATCGTTACTGTTGTTAAACATAAAAGTGAACCAACAAACAGTTTTGGGCTTTATGGTATTTATAGTGATACACAATTTTCGGGTCATGGTCGTTAAAGGGTTAAGCCCATTTACTGTAACTAACCCAAGTTGATTCAACCCAGCTGGTTATAGGGGTAAAGTGTTTTCTGGAGTTTGGATAAACAGTGATCATTGGAAGCTAAGCTCACAGCTGTGACAAGGGTGATTGTTGCACCTTTTAGTTCTCTTACCGTAAGAAATTTTACAAATGATGTTTGCTTTTACAAGGGGAACCATTTAGATCGAATTGCTGGTCACCTCCATGGCTGCAGCTGAAAACAAGAAAGATGACACTGAATTTTCGGGTGTCATAAGCACGTCTTTTGAATCCGTCCTGACGCAAATTAAATTTATCAAAGCTGTTCAAAGCCAATGGAACCGGTATGAAAAACAATAGTATCTGACGGAAGAAAGAAGTTTTTCAATCGGGTGTTTAATCCCTCAGATATTACTGTAAACGGAATCGTGAGCTTACGAACTCTTAGAAACAGAGATATCGACAAAAATAAGATGTGACTTTACGTACCCTGGTTGGAAAACCATGCATTATTTTAGGAAGAAAGTACTCTCAAAAGGTTTATCCATATCAGCGGTATCGGTCCAAGAAAAACACATTTAGTAGAGTTTTCAGGAGCCCAGATTTTAATTCAAATACATCAGAAGCAGAAATTAACACTTATGACACCTGGTGGCTAAACCATTCTTTACGTAACAATAGAAATTATGTGAAAAAATATTTTCCATCAGGTCTTGTATGCGATACAGGACGAATTTTTCAAATCGGAGTTTTAGGAGCAAAAAACTCAATTTACCTTTGTGCCCCTAGCGGAAAGTCTATGAATTACTTGAAAATTTTGAATTTATAGGAAAAACATTTCGCATCGGAAACACTATCCAACAAAGAAGGATTTTTTAAAAATCGGACTCTTAGAAGTAGAGATATTGAAAAAAATAAGATATGCATCTACGCCTCATGGCGTAGAAACCATGCATTATTTCAAGAAGAAAATGTTCCTAAAAGGTTTGTCGACATGAGTAGTATCGGTCAACAAAAAAGATTTTGAAAGCTCATATTTTGCTGCAAATACATCAGAAGCGGAAATTAAGACTTACGTCACCTGGTTTCCAAACCACTTTTTACAAACATTAGAAATTGTGTGTAGAAGATTTTCCATCAGAAGCTGTATCCGGTGCAGAAAGAATTTTTCAAATCGGAGATTTAGAAGCCGAGATATAGGGGGAAACGCAATTTACTTTCACGCCCCTAACGGAAAGTCTTTAAATTACTTGAAAATTTTGAAATTATATGAAACACATGTCACACTGGAAACACTATCCAACAAAGAAGGAAATTTTCAAATCGGACTCCTAGAAGTAGAGATATTGACAAAAATTAGATATACATCTACGCCCCCTGGCGGAGAAAGTGTTGAATATTTTAGGAAGAAAATATTCCGAAAATATTTATCGATAATTCTTTCGTGAACTGATGTGAGTGGCATCAGTTCACGAAAGAATTTTTTCAATCGATATTTTAGAAGCTCAGATTTTATGGCAAATACATCAGAAGCAAAAATTAAGACTTACGCCCCCTGGTGGCCAAAGTATTCTTTACCAAAAATTAGAAATTTTATACAAAATATTTTCCATAAGGAGATGTATCCGCTGAAGAATTTTTTTTTTCAAATAGGAGTTTTAGAAGAAGAGTTATCGGGGAAAATGTAATTTACTTTTACGCGCCTTAGCGTAAATTTGCGTAATTTGAAAAAGTAACTATATCTAAAATACTCTTCGACATAAATGGAATCGAAAGATGAAATAATTTTTTCAATCGGATGTTTAGAAGGAAATATGTGGAATAAAATGTATTTTTGAATTCGACATCATCTGCATTTACGCCCTCTAGCGGCGAAATTGTACATCGTAAAAAAAAAAACGAAATAAAGGAGCTTCATTCGCATATTTCAAGTTTCCCAATGCAAAAAGAATTTTTCAAATCGGACTTATAGTTGCAGAGATATCGTGGGTACAGACGGATGGACAAACCGATAACATAAGCACTATCTTTTTTTACAAAATACGTGCTAAAGAAAGGCAACAGGTTGGGAAACCATTGTCCTTGTGCCAGTGAAAGAAGACATTCGTGTCTTTGTAACGGGCAATATCATTGAGCGGGTTTGGAACAAATGCTTGTGTGTGTGTTGAAATTCTGATACGCAACTGGATTACACATTTGCCTTATGAAAAACTAAGCAGATCATTTAAAAGGGTCGCCCAAATGAAAGTAAGACTCGTGTAATAGCGTCGTTTTATAATTACACGGAGCGTCGGTAGATGGCGTGCCATGTCAGGAAGCACGCTGTTATCGGCGGCACGTGTCCGTGTGCTGTTTACACGTGCGGAGGCAAGTTGACTACGTAGGGTCGTCACATGGATTCGTCCAAACATGCCCAGCTGGCAGTTATGCAATGTTTGATGGCAGAAAGTGTTAGTGGAGCCGAAATTTATTGTCGTATGAAGGATGCGTATGGAATGAGTGTTAGACACGGTGCACAGTGTTACGCTGGTGTAGTGAATTTCGTGAAGGACGTGTAAGCACGGAGGACATGTTGAGACCTGGGCGAGCACAAATGGCCATCACCATGGAATCGATTGCTGCCGTGGACAACCTTGTGAAGGAGAATCGCCGAATACTACCCGCGAGCTTGCGGCAACATTGTCCGTGAGTAAGGGAACTGTTAACACCATTCTCCATCGGCGATTGGGACTCAGAAAAGTTTGCGCACAATGGGTCCCCAAGCATCTACAGGAGGAGCAGAAGACTCGGCGAATAGATGTTTGCCTGAAGCATCTGCATCGTTACCACGCAGAGGCTGGACAGTTTCTTTCCAAGTTTGTGGCCGCAGATGAAATTTGGTGCCACTACTTCGATGCGATCACAAGACGGACGAGTATGGAATGGCGGCATTCCCAACTCACCACGCCCCAAAAAACTCCGTAACAGCTGGAAAAGTGATGCTCACTGTTTTCTTCGATGAGAATGGCCCATTGTTGTTGGATTGGCTGGACGCAGGCAGTACGGTCAAGGCAACGGCGTACTAGAATACGTTATGCAATCTCAAAACTTCCACCAAGAGTAAGCGACCTGATATGTTGTTAAATGGGTTTATTCTCTTGCACGAGAATGCATGTCCGCATGTGGCGGCAGTGTGCCAAGATTTGCTGCGAAGTTTCGGTAGGGAGGTCCTCGACCATTACCTCTATAGCCCCGATCTGTCGCCTTTCGACTACCACATCTTTGGCCTACTGTAAAAAGCTCTCAAGGGCCGCCGGTTCGATAACGACGCTGAGGTCCGGGACGCCACTGAAGACCAATTCCGCAGCCAAACACGGAAGTTCTTCGTTCAGTGTATCCACAATATCGTACCGCGCTAGGACACTTGCTTGAACCGATAAGGCGACTATGTGTAGCGGGTATGTAGCCTATGTATCTCTCTTACTCCCTGGACGCTCACATATTCGAACCTATAAACCCTTACGTCAAAAAACCGACAGTCGCAGCTTAATTTGGGCGACCCTTATATGACAGAAGCTAGGATATATTTACATTTTAAAAGGAAAGATTTGCAGAACCTAGTTATTGCGTGAAGAATGTAAGAAATTGTTTATTGTATGAACTCAGTGGTAGGCAACCGATTTTCTGTTTTACATACGCATTGTTTCCCTCTTTCATTTTACGTAATTGTGCTGCACCTTCTAATCTCAATCTTGTATTTTAGTATTTTTTTTTGATTGGAGGTTTAACGACCACCGTGAGCAACTCAATGGGCTATAAGCAGTCGCTCGTCCCTAATTTAGGGTCACTGGTTCCAGGGAAGGGAGAGAGCCAGTGCCTTAAAACAAACACAACATCCATTCCTGACCGGGATTCGAACCCGGACCCCTTACGGACGAATGATCATAGGCCAGCGCCTTAGACCACTGGGCCATCGGAGCGTCTATTTTAGTATTGAAAACACAGGTTGCCGTCTGTACACGATTAAAAAAATTACAGTTAAAAATATATGTACACAAAGTTAAAACATTAGCACTTTCAAGTTCACTGTGAACCCGTCATCAAATGGTGTGGTTGCATTATGTCTTGGAATTATATACACTTCAGGCCACCCAAAATGCAACACCAAGAAGAACACGAGATAGCGAAGCCAGATTTACTGGACACATAAGAACAGATACAGAGATGAAACGATTGAGCTTACAGGCCCGTGCGACTTGCCGGACACACAGACATCAACAGTTCGCGTGGCCCCCATGGCTGGCAATAACTGCCATTACACGCCGCGGCATCGAACGAAATAGGCTTTGGATGTGGGCTTGGGGTATATCGGCCCAGGCTGCTTTCACACGTTGCTACAGTTCATCAGGCGTAGCCGCGGGTGGTGCTTGCCGGGTCACTCGGTTGCCGATCAGCGAATAGACGTGTTCGATGAGCGACATATCGCGAGAACAGGCGGGCCACGGCAGTAGGGACACCTGGTGGGCCGTAAAGAATTGCTGCACGACGCGTGCTACGTGCGGGCGCGCATTGTCCTGTTGAGACGTGGCCACTGGCAGGTCCTGCAGGTAAGGGAGGACTACAGGCTCCAAAACGTCGGAGATGTAGCGGTGGCTGTTGAGTATACCGGCGATGCGTACCAGAGGGGTGCGGGTGTCATATCCAATTGTGCCCCAAACCTTAACGCCAGGCGACGGACCGGTATGGCGATGCATAAAGCAGGCGTCATATTGTCTCTCGCCGCGGTGCCGCTACACGCGGATCAGACCATCGTGGTGTTGCCGGCAGCAGCGGGATTCGTCAGAGAAGACAATGTCGTGCCATTCCGTAGTCCAGGTGTGGCGTTCAACGGCCCACTGCCGCCGCACTCGCCGGTGGTGTAATGTCAATGGCAATCGGAGCAATGGGCGCTGTGCGACAAGTCCCCGCTCCTGCAGACGACGTCGAACAGTACGTGCTGACACAGGATGTTGCGCAACACACTTTAATTCCTGCGCTAACTTTCGTGATGTGGCGGTGAGAGCTGCCAATGCCCGCCGCACAACATGTCGGTCCTTCCGTCCCTCCTGCACCCTCCGAATCCATACTCGCCTCACTGTGGCTGGATGTCGTCTCACACGGGCGCCGATGTCTCGGTACGATAAACCGCTGTCGCGATAAGCCACTATTCGTCTTCTGTCGAACTGCGAAACGTGCTGAAATGACTGCCGTATTCTGCGATGAGGCATCAGGAAGCTTCCCACGCACAGGTCCGACAGCACAACACACTTCCACTACTTACACCCCGCCTTCAGTGCACCCTTCTTATAGTGCTTCTCGGTGGCGTGCCGGGCGCACATGATTTCCATATGCCCTAAAATGCTGATCGTTTGCATGTCCTTTCGCGGGCGACGCATGCTGCGAATTTCCAGCCAATCGGATGCTTCCTTCTTGGTGTTCCATTTTGGGAGGCCAGCAGTGTATTTTTTGACGTGCGCATGTTCGTTACGTAATCATGTCGTTATACATTGGAGATTGGGTAGCTGCCGGTGTTCTCCCTTTCATTGTAGTAGTTACAAAGTTTTAACTTTGTGTAAATATATTTTAACTGTAATTTTTGAAATCGTGTACGTCTGTACACGATTTATGTTTTTAATATATGGTTTTAATATCTTTCAAGCACGAATAAACTGACTTCATATTGTATTTTAGTGATTAAATGTTGCTGTCATTTTTTTGTTAAATACTCGTGCATTTTATGAAATATAACCCGCGGAAAATTTATTACAGGTGCATCATTTGATAAATATGATATTTGCGACATTTTGTTGGAAACATTTTTCCTGATCGAAACTTTAATAATAGATTTTGTTGCTCTCTGTTATTTTGTAATCCACGTTTGAATCATGTGGCTTACGGAATAACAGTACACATTTTATCTTCAGCCCTTTCGATTGTTCTTTCACTTCTAGAAATTTTCTGTACAACAGAGCTTTCTTTTTTTTTCGGTTATATTGATGCAAAAATATTCGGTGGAAAAATTGTATGCAGTAATATGTTTGCATAGCAAAGAATATTTCTACTTTTCTCCTCACAGCAATTGCTTTAAGCGCATCAAAACTACATCTTAAGCCAACTTATGATGTTTTTAAAGACTGAATGTCATTCATGTTTCATGATTTCTTAGTACTCGAAGTGTTTTCACGGAGCTTGGATAAGAAGCTATCTCTTTTTTATGAAGGAAATTCAAACCTCCGCCAAAGAAGAACCAAGTTAGTACAATCGTGCAATGCATTGATTATGATACACTTCCTAACATACGAGAAATTATTACTCAAGTTATGAGGATAATGGCTATGAAATAAATCTCGCTCGATGATATTAAACAGAATCGGTTCAGTATAAACATTTTGTCGCAATAGAAGCATTTTTAGTCAAGTTATGAGGATAACGGCTGTGAAATAATTCTCGCTCCTGTGCCCTGATCTTTGACCCCGTTTCGATGATATTTAAAAGAACCGGTTCAGTATATCTACGTAACAAAATGATGAAGTTTTGTCGCAATCGAAGCATTTTTACGTAAGTTATGACGCATAAGAACGATGGAATGGATCCCTCTCCTTTGTCCTGACCTTTGACCCCATTTCGTCCATTTTCAATACGGTTCGTTCCCAGGTTGTCCCCTACTACATGTTAAAATTTCATTAAAATCGAACCATTTTTACGCGAGATATCGTGCGGACAGGCAGATAAGCCTGGGGCATATACGCTTCTTCAACCTACGGTTGGTAAGCGTAAAAAAAGGATACTTTTATACGTAGTTTATAAAATATGGTGCATTTGCATTTCTTTCAAAACTTATTTCCCAATCTGTTAGTTTGAGAAACGCATGTAACTTAAAATTTGTAGGTAAAAAATGCCGATGCGATTTTCAATGGTTACCTAAAGATTATTAAAATACATTTTTCTATCTTTAAGAAATAATCATAAAGGTTTATGAAACAACATAGAAAAGAAATATTCTTATAACTCTTCTTTAAGCCTGCTGGTAAATCATAGAAAGAAATAAGTGCTGTGAATAGTGTCACGCAATTTCACAGATGGTAACGGCGGGCGTGGTTTCAGAATTGAGAAAACTGACATCAAAAGGGTGGTATCATATCACATGACTAAGGATAAAAATGGAGCAGTTCTTTTCGGCTGCAATTGTTGCCAGGCACCCTTCATGAATTTATAAGAGGCACTTTATATTTCCTGTTTCCTTTTTCCTTTTTATGGGCCGTTTACAGAAATCTCCTTTCTACGTCCACAATGTTTTCGATATTTCGATATCCTTTTTTTTTTTTTTTTGATATAATTTAGTAACTGCACCCATTCATCATGCCTTGACTCTTTACTCATACCTTTTCGTCTTAGCAAAATGTGTTATCTACAGATTTCACCTTGATCACTCTACGAATTCCATCGCCATTTGTTCTTAACAAGCCGAACAGCACTTTATCTCGCATTTCAAAAGCAAAACTCTGGCACGCATTCAAGCAGATTTTTCAGAGACTCAGCGCACGGGAAAAACTTCACAATTTTTCAACACCTTGGCTAACCCACAGTCAGTGGTTCAAATTCAATAACCATAGATTTCCCTTCAATTTCCAATGTTTTCTTTTCCGTAAATTTCCTGCGCCTTGCCTGAGATTCTCGCCACTTCGAATCTCACTACATATTGTGATTTTCTCTGAGAACTTTCAAAATATTACAAACCCTTCATTCATTATGATGTGTGACGTACTACAGAGGGGAAACATGTGTCAAGACGAGAAATCTGCAGCGAGACATTCTGTCCGCGTAGCTCAGTTGGGAGAGCGACTTACTCCGGAGTGAGGGGACACGGATTCGATGTCGGTCGCCAACAAACTTGAGTTTTCACAAATGGTTTGCCATTCTTCCCTGATCATTTGCAGATGATCCATCTCTGCTGCTCATAGCTGAATCTATCAGCATCTCTTGTAAATCTACTCACATCGTTGTAAATATAATCTATTTCACTCATTGGGTAAATTAACCCATTCTTGTAAATCTCCTGTAAATATTTCGATTCAATATAGCGATTTTGAAATTACTTACTCGACATAGAATGACGTCAGTCAACAAAAAATGAAGAGTAGTTCCTGCACGTGAATATTTGCAATTTCACTACTTCTGGTTTATTTGCTTTTCAAAGCAAAGTATTTGGACTAGCCAGGTTGAAAATTAGTTAGATGGGTGGTGTATGATCGCTGATTGTCCTGTATCTAGCGTCAACTCATTTAGGTTTCTTGAATTTTCATGATACTGAGTATCGCATGGTTCACTTTTACAATATATGTATATCTGATTATCAAAACTGCTTCACACGAGCACTTTAGAAAAAGCTGGGACGCAATTGCAGGTTTCAGGTCCGCCGCAAACCGTGATCGAAAGAGAGTTCACTATAGAAGAAGAAATTCTATTGGGTTGGTGCGAATGAAATGTCCGGCAAAGGTGGACGACGAGAACGGAAACGTAGGACAACTTGCCTAGGCAAAAAAATGCCCCTCGGCATTTACACATAGTTGCCATCTGTCCGGCAAAGCCATGATCCCGGAATGAAAATGGCCTTGTGGCTGGGACCCGAAGATGTCATCAACTGCACGTTGAACCTCGTTGTCTGTCGTGAACTGTTTCCAGGACAGGAAGTGATCCAGGCGACGAAACAGATGATAGTCTGTCGGAAACAAGTCAGGGGAATTGGCAGGCTTCATAGCCCAAGGCACTTACAAGTCAGGGGAATAGGCAGGCTTCATAGCCCAAGGCACTTAGTGTCAGCATCGTTCGTTATGTGACATGAGGGCGAGCGTTGTCCTGGAGCAAAAGAACTCCATGTCTGTTGACCAAAATCGGTTGTTTCTGCAGCAACTTCTGGTGCATCTGGTGTAATTCAGCACAAAAGCGTTCTGCAGCGATGGTTTCGTATCTTGCTAAGAAACTTTGACGAATTATCCCGGCTGTGGACTACCAGACAAGAAGCATCATCGTCTTGGTGTGTAGGAGTGGCTTTGGATGCCGCCCAGAAGGCTGTGTCTTGCTTAAACGTTGTGCAGATCATTTACGATTATCATAAAGGACCCACTTATCGTCGCAGGTGACGATTCGATGTAGTAGAGGTTCCTGTTTATTCCTGGCAAGCAGCGACGTGCAGACTTCCAAACGCCTAGTCTTGTTGGCAATTGTCAACTCATCCGGAAGCCACATGTCCAGCTTTCTGGCCATACCCAGCGCATCCAGACGCCGAACAGCTGTAGACACCTACCTCTGCCGCTATCTCACGACACGTTTTTCGGGTGTCCGTTTCAACCACACGTAACAGAACATCGTCAGAAACAGCAACAAGTCGGTGATCACGTGCTTCGTTTTGCAGGTCCGTATCTCCGCTTCGAAACTTCACAAACCATCGCCGAATGGTTCGTTCGTTGGCTGTATTCTCCCCAAGCACTTTGTTGACGTTTCGAGCGAAAATTCCTGCAGAATCGCCCAGTTTAAATTCGTACAGGAAGATGACTCTCAAATCCGGCGTCTGTATGTTTTCTTTGCAAGCCACGTTACGTCCAAACAAGCCACGCTTGAACCTTGTTCTTCAAACACGTGCTAGCTATTTATAGTAACTCTGTGACGTAACACCCGCAACACCCGTGGTTGGTTCCATTCTGCTGTGGTGGGGGCCTGTCTCCACTGCTCGTCCGCGGCGGACATTTCATTCGCATCAACCCAATATTAGATTCCAGGAGATGTGAGGAAGAAGCATCACACATAATTTTAAAATCTCACTGCCAGGAGATTCATTTTTACTTTCCGGTGCCAATGTTAAAATATACCCCATTTCTGTTTGTAGATTTGGATGCCGTGTTTCCCTGCTCCGCAGCCGGTATTTCTCCCGAAGGAACTGCTCCAACTTTGGCTTATCGCTGCAGCTTGCCGTTCTGACACGTGCGTCAACCCAACGGTACGTCACGCATTCACATACTCACTGAATAAACACAATGGTCCTAAATATCCATTCGTTAGATGTAAAATAAACTCAAGAACTACCAAGCTTCTGCTCTACTCAGAGAAGCTTTTTCTCGGCTATATGTTGGAGAGGATTGAAAACAGAACAAGTTCTATCTTGGATCTTTTTGCAACGTATAGCCTAGAAATCCTTGAGTTTATTTTACGACCAAACTTGTGTTTGCTTTACGGCTAATAAACAGATTTTTAAGACCTCTGTTTATTGAGTGTATACGTGATCAGTATTGGTATATTAGTCTCCGGTATTAAACTTTAATAATTCATTTCAGAAAGTTGTATTGGCGAGACTGTTTTTGTCCCCGGCCTGATGCGTATTTCATAAGTGTATATACGGAATCACGATAGAGGCGGTTCCGACCACTAGATTGGTTGGACGGTGATTTGTAGATAGTGTGAAGGCGTAGCATATAATGATTCATGTAACGGGAACATGCACGACTTGTTGTACTATCATGAGTGATTTATCGCTTTGGTGTTTTCTTTGCGACATTGATTACCTTTTACTTGTGGAACCTATACAGTAGGAATGAGACAGAAAGTAAACTGAGGTAGTACTTTATGGGTAGGGGACCTTGGAGTTCTCACATTAAGAGGATATACTTCACGCATCTTGAGGGATCTTCAGAGCCGCATCGGTGGCGGGGTGGTCTCTGATCATTCGTTTGAAAGGGGTCCGGGTTCGAATCCCGTGAAGCATGGATGTTGAGTTTGTCTTTACGGCACTGGCTCTCTCCCTTCCCTGGAACCAGTAACCCTAAATTAGGGACGGGCAACTGCCCATAACCCATTGAGTTGCTCACGGTGGTCGTTAAACCTCCAATCATACAATCAATCAAAATGATCTTCAGAATTAGACCCACTGGCCTTAGTTCTACGGCCGAGAGATAGCAGCACGTCAGCGCTGACTCCTGTCCTTTGATTTCATTCTCCACCCATTTGGTTCAGATTAATACCCGTGTATTATTGTTGTGAGTGAGAACACATAAGTTGTTTCGATGCATTTCCTCATTGTTGTTGCTGTTTAAGGAGGAAGAAGGGGGTTCAAAGTTATGAAGTTGAGAGAAGGTTTTGCTGAAGTTTGTAGCGACGAGAATATAAAGAATTTCCAAAAGATTAGATACATGACAGATGACTTATTATCTAATCAGACGCAATGGTATGACAGACCATATTCTGGAGTATTTATTCAGACAGAACTGTTGGACTTCCACAAGACACCCCTTTCATGTGTAACTTTCAATTATTAGACAGTTCACTGAAGCGATGAAAGATTTCCGTCTTTAGCACGATTTAATGATTAAAAGATGAGAAATATATACAATTAAAAACATGAGCACTTTCGAGGCAGCGGCTGCCTCTTCTTCAGATGTAATAAATACATATACATTTAATCTATATATAATATAGATCATTGCATTGTGGGAAGCATGGTAAGTTAGCCAATAGTAATCTACATGCGTCAAAAATGTTGCGTATACTGTTGGCCCAATGGTCTGAAGAAGAAAAACATGGAAATATATAACAGAAATAAATGGTGTAGGGTGAACATTCAATTTTAAGTTTATATTACAATTTATAATTTACATTTTTAATAAGGGATTTCCAAACGTTATGAAACTCATAGGGGGCATGTTCATTACAACATTGCTCACCGGAGGCCTCTATATACACACTTTCAGCAATTAAAAGATCACCAGGTTTACTAGGAGTATTAATTATTCTAACATTTCTCGAGTCGGGATTAAGATCATCTTGTGTAACAGATTTGGCTAGTGATGTACAATACAAGCCTGTTTTAATATTGTATTTGTGTTCTTTAATTCGTAATGCAATATTGCGTTTTGTAGAACCCACATAATTAGAAGCTGCTTGTCCTGTAGTTGCCTTAACCAGAGGGATATTGTAAATACCCCAGACAGTTCTTTCATGACAATATTAAGAATAAAAGCTTAGCCATTATTGTATCAAACATCAATCATTTTTCCTTGGTTAGTGTTTAAAGTCTACTAATAGATGACGGAAGTTATACAGGTCGCCTTAAAAGTTATTAATTTTCGGAATGGAATCAAAATTTGAGTTTATCCATGCAATAATCTGGATGGTTCAGGATGATTTGCGCCACTTAGATAAAAAATATTTCTGGCAATGATTCAGCTGAAAATTTTAACGGAACTGTAGGTACAGTTGATTTGCAATTCAGAAATAAACCAGCAAGCTCATTCTGTGACATTTTCAGCTAAATTATTATCAAAACATTTAGTCCAAGTGGCGCAAATCATTCTAAACATTCCAGACTATTAAACTATCGCATGGTTTGACTCAAGTGTTGACTCCAGAAATAAAAATTATGAAACTATTGAAAGAAAAATGCGACGTGATTTGCATTTAACAAGTCACGTGTACGTGTGGAGTCATCTACTTTCAGGTCTGAACACCACCAATGGAAAGGTTATTGATTCTTAATATAATTATGGTTCAGGTTTAGAAAATATTAATCATACTGGGCTATAAATATAGTTATGTTTATCGATATTCAAATTTGCATCCTTGCAATGGCAAAACTTCTGTAGACATTTTCTTCGCAGTGAATGCGAAGAAAATGTCTACAGAAGTTTTACCATTGGAATCATAGGGCAAAGTTTTTAGATGTATCCACTTTAGTAGTTTTATCGCGAGCTAAAGTAATGTTAAAATTTTACACGTGACTTTTAATAGGAAAATACGAGCGTCCACCCGACTTTTATTAAAATAATGATCCTGTCGTCTACATACGGAAGGTGGGGTCCTAACAAAACCTCTGTACACTGTCCATTTTTAAGAAAGTGTGAAGTAACGGAGAAAGCTTAACTTATTGCCGTACAATATACACCCCGCCTCTGCTAATCACAGCTTGCCAGCGGTGAGGTAGGACTTGGATGTCCCGCAGTATGTCATCTTTATTCAGCTGTTATATTACTCGGGTCATGTCCAGTGATAGTTCCTCCAGCGATTCGTAGCGGATACCACGGAGATGATTTTTGACCTTTGGGAAAAGATCAAAGTCGGGTGGACTGAGTGAGATCAGTGCTGTATGGTGCGTGGGATAAAATTTCTCAGTCATATTTCGACAAAAATCCATTTGCCGACGCTGCACAATGACGAGATGCGTTGCCATGCAGCAAGATCGCTTCCGCTTCCAACAAGGTGGGGCGATTTTGACAAAATTTCGATCTCAACTTTGTCCACAGAAATTTACGATAATATTGTGCGTTGACATTTTGCCCCCGGCACTCTATCAGCGACCACAACACCCTGGGCGTCCTAAGCAAAAATCATTGTTTGCTTCACTTTGGATTGTTTCCGACGACAGTTTAAGGGACGTGGGGAACATGGATGCCCCCATTCCGCTGATTGTGACTTCAGTTCCGGTTCAAAATCATGGGTCCAAGTCTCCTCAATTGCGACAATTTTGTTCTGTCGCCCTCTCTTTAGAACCTGTGGAGGGAATCCTGTGCGATGCTCACTCACGCTGCATTCGGCCCGGGGGTAACTAGGGCACCCAGCAGCGCGGCGATTTTCCTTTTTTGCCAGTGAGTCAGTCAAAATCTGGTGAACAGACATGGTGGACAAATTTGCCTGATGAAAAATCTCCTAGACTGTCAAACGGCGATTCTCTTCGAGAAGCTTTGCAACAATGGTGACAGATGTTTTGCATGTCGCCGCCGTTTGAGGTCGGGCTGAGGAGTGATTATCTTCGACGCTTGTGCTTTGGCTTTCCCGAAAGTACGATGACCAGCGAGAAATTGTGCTTCGATCAAGAGTTCCTTCCCCACAAACTTCTTGCAAGGCAGTGTAGATCTGTGTCGGTCTTTTCCCCAACAGAGTTTCTATTTTCACGTACGAGCGCTGGTCTAACGCCGTGACTCGACCTGAGGAGCTGCACACTTTTATTTCCTAACCCTCCCACGTCCACACAGCAAATGGTAGAGCGTCGTTCGGACACCACTGCATTACTGAAGGTCTGACTTTGACATGACACAATCATTTTCCCGATTGCGTAATCAGCTTCCGTTTAAGATTAGCGTTATGACCCTCGTATGTCAGTTTTAGATTAACGGGTGCAGAACTTTTGTTATGACCCTTGTATGTCAGTATTAAATTAACGTGTGTAGAACTTTTGTTATGCCACTCGTACGTGCGTTTTAGATTAACGTGTGCAGAACTTTTGTTATGACCCTCGTATATCAGTTTTAAATTAACGTGTGCAGAACATTTGCAATGACCCTCGTATCTCAGTATTAGATTAACGTGTGCAGAACTTTTTTTTTGACCCTTGTACGTCAGTTTTAGATTAACGTGTGCAGAACTTTTGTTATGACCCTCGTATATCAGTTTTAAATTAACGTGTGCAGAACATTTGCAATGACCCTCGTATCTCAGTATTAGATTAACGTGTGCAGAACTTTTTTTGACCCTCGTACGTCCGTTTTAGATTAACGTGTGCAGAACTTTTGTTATGACCCTCGTATGTCAGTTTTATATTAACGTGTGCAGAACTTTGTTATGACCCTCGAATATCAGTTTTAGATTAACGTGTGCAGAACTTTCGTTATGACATTCATAAAAGTTTTATTAAGTAAAAGTCAACAAAAATGAAATGTTAGAGAGATTGTATAGTCACAATATATTCTGAGCACGTATCAATTATGGTAATGGGAATTGTTTTCTTTTTATACAATTTAGAAATTTGAGGGTTCTTTTTGTGTATTCGTTTCATTGTTATGCTATAGTACAATCCTCGATACTTTTCTAGTTCAATTGGTTTTTTAATTTAAAAAAGTTTAACATTTTTTTTACGGTTTTCCAAATTTTGTCGAGCAATGTATACAACCAAAGAATACACAGATACAACTGAATGATCTTCGTATGCTAGTGATTCCCTCTTTGTATAATGAATTTGTAATAATGGGAGGAATATCAGTGATTTGTTTCTTTTACTTTTACCAGGAAAATACTTTTGAAAAGAAAGAATGCCAGAAGCATGTGTCAAAGCAAAAAGCTGGACTTCCGTCAGCCGTAGAAGCTTTATTATTTCCAGGTCACTGAAAGGAAGAAACTCTAAGTAAAGGAAGGGATTTACCAAGTGTCTTTGAAATTCGAATTTCGTAGGAAACATAAAGACAAGAAAATCCGCTTTTCATTTCCGTTGTTAGTGTTTACAGTAAGCACAACAAAGATAACTAGGAACCAAGAGGAAAACCAGTCCTTATCAGAAACAGCTTTGGCAACAGACCAAGATATTCAGAAAAGCGACCATTGTTTGCCAATGCAATGTGCGATGTGACACGAGCTGTTCCATTTTCATTTCATTGAGATCCCATCCCCTTTTTATTTTGATCAATTATTTCCACCGACTTAAAGATGTATGTTCCAATTTTTCAAAAGATGATTTAGGGGAAAATTATTAATACTGTTAGTCTGGAAGATGATATAAGATATCTCTTAGTAGTCTTCATTTTTCAACTGAGAACCCGCATTCAAAAGAAGTGCAAAAAATAATACTGACTCACTCGCTTGAAAAGAATTCTAATAAAAGTAGCTGGAAGAGAAATATATGAGGTCATAACAGACCTCTTAAAATGAACTGAAATCCACATCTTTCGTTTCCTAACTAGCAGGAAACTAACTTGTTATCTACCGGTCCCTTCTCCGATTTCGACTTATCAATAAACCTCCACGATTGGTTGATTGCCTAAGACATTCACGAACAGTTAAAATGAATTGGAACTAATTCCCAAATTACTCAACTATTTTGATATCTGAATACTATTAAAATTCGTCCTACTTTTGGGGGAAAAGTACGAGCGTAACGAGCGATTTTCCCTACCGTCTCTCCTTCAGCCCTTTCGTTTCTAGACAAAATACACCTAAGAACCAAAACATTATAACCAGCGTCATAATATGTTGGACCTTCGCGTGTCGCCAAAACAGCTTTTACCCGGCGAGGCATGGACGCTATAGGATCGCTAAAGGTGTCTTCCGTATTTGGAACCAAGAAGTTACCAACAGATCCTTCAGTTCTAAAGTTATTCTGTTGAGCCTTCACAGATATGATACACTGTTCCAACACAAACTACTGTTGCTCGATTGCATTGATGTATCGGAAATTTGGAGGCCAGAATAATACTTGGAAGTCTTCCTCATGCTTCACGAACATTCTTGAGCAATGGACGTTACAGGATCTCTAAAGTTGTCTTCTGTATTTAGAACAAAGAAGTTACCAACAGATCCTTCAGTTCTTAAGTTATTCTGTTGAGCCTTCTTAGATATGATACACTGTTCCAACAAAAACTACTTTTGCTCGATTGCATTGATGTATCGGAAATGTGAAGGCCAGAATAATACTTGGAAGTCTTCTTCATGCTTCGCGAACATTCTTGAGCAATGGATGCTATTGTCTTCTGTACTTAGAACAAAGAAGTTACCAACAAATCCTTCAGTTCTTAAGTTATTCTGTTGAGCCTTCGTAGATATGATACACTGTTCCAACACAAACTACTGTTGCTCAATTGCATTGATGTATCGGAAATTTGAAGGCCAGAATAATACTTGGAAGTCTTCCTCATGCTTCGCGAACATTCTTGAGCAATGGACGCTACAGGATGTCTAAAGTTGTCTTCTGTATTTAGAACAAAGAAGTTACCAACAGAGCCTTCAGTTTTTAATTTATTCTGTTGAGCCTTCTTAGATATGATACACTGTTACAACACAAACTACTGTTGCTCGATTGCATTGATGTATCGGGAATTTGGAGGCCAGAATAATACTTGGAAGTCTTCCTCATGCTTCGCGAACATTCTTGAGCAATGGACGCTACAGGATGTCTAAAGTTGTCTTCTGTATTTAGAACAAAGAAGTTACCAACAGATCCTTCAGTTTTTAATTTATTCTGTTGAGCCTTCTTAGATATGATACACTGTTACAACACAAACTACTGTTGCTCGATTGCATTGATGTATCGGAAATTTGGAGGCCAGAATAATACTTGGAAGTCTTCCTCATGCTTCGCGAACATTCTTGAGCAATGGACGCTACAGGATGTCTAAAGTTGTCTTCTGTATTTAGAACAAAGAAGTTACCAACAGATCCTTCAGTTCTTAAGTTATTCTGTTGAACCTTCGTAGATATGATACACTGTTCCAACACAAACTACTGTTGCTCGATTGCATTGATGTATCGGGAATTTGGAAGCCAGAGCAATACCTGGAAGTGTTCCTCATGCTTCGCGAACATTCTTGAGTAGTAGGCACTAAGGATTTCTAAAGGCGTCTTCCGTATTTGAAACTAATAAGTTACTAATAGATCCTTCAGCTTCAAGAAGTTATCAACAGATACTTGCAATGGGAATAGATTCTATTGGCAAAGTTGTGTCTAACTACACAACTTCACAGCAAAATCAATATAGCTGTGAATATTTTACAATCAATCACCGGAAAGGCACGAAACTGGATATGTTGTGTAATAGCATATTGCAAGTACAACAGCAAACAAGGCAAATTATGTAACAAAGTTTATTGCATTACTTACGCAGATTTACCAAAATCAACAACACATTGATTTTCGTGTTGAGTACGTGAAGTTGAGAAAAAGCTAGCGCACCGTGATTTATGAGAAATGTGGTGACCCCTTGCAGTCACGCAAGCGTCGCATCGACTTTGGGTGCTGCTTATCAGGTTTTCTCAGACCGCTTTGGGCAAGAAGTCACACTCCTGACGAATAGCAGTTCGGAGCTCCGGAAGTGTTTTGGGGAGAAGCCGACAGGCGATTCGCCTCCCTAGGGCATCCCATGCATTCTCTATCGGCTGGAAATCCGGACAAATTGCTGGCCACTCCATGTGATGGATGTACGAGTTCCGATCAAAAAGTTCCGAGACTAGGCCGATATACAACAAAATACTTACGTTACCTAAGTCTGGCTATGATCTCTCTCAAAGTTGTCTCTTTGGGCAGCGATACACCGCTGTCAGCGGTTTTGCCACTGTTGGCACGCTCCCTGGAAGTCCTGTTTGCGAATCTTGTCACGCGCCGTCTACGATTTGCGCTGGATCTCGTCCACGGTTTCAAAACGGTGACCCTTGAGCTTCAGCTTCATCTTCGGGAACAGGAAGAAGTCGCATGGGGCCGAATCCGGCGGGTAAGGCGGGTGAGGAAGGGTAGTCATGCTATTGCGGCTGCAAAACTGGCGTGTTGCTAACACATTGTGAGCTGCTTCGTTGTCGTGATGGAGCAGGAAATCGCACCAACACTACATTTCAGGTGGTTTGCGGCGAATATTCTCATTAAAACGCCGCAGAACATCGCAGTAAAAAAGGGCGGTTACGGTTTGGCCCTGGGGTATGAATTCATGGTGCACAACCCCACGAATGTCGAAGAGCACGATGAGCATGCTTTTGGTTGTACTCCGGACCTGTAGTGCCTTCTTCGGTGGTGGAGATGCTGGATTTTTCCACTGCGACGACTGTTGTTTCTTGACAGAGTTCGACACGGAGCGCCTTCTGTTCGGGGTTCAGAATCTTTGGCACAAACTTTGCAGCAATGCGGTGCATGTTCAAAACCGACGTCAGAATTTCTTGCACTGTTCAGTATGACACATTGACGATGGTAGCAATGTCTTGAACGGTTCTCCGACTATCCTCATGCACCAGTTCCCTAATTTTGTCCACATTTTCTGGGGTTTTGTTCGTAGATGGTCGCCCTGACTTTTCGTCGGCTTCAATTGCCGTTCTGCAGCTCTTGAAGCGCGAGTGCCACTCAAAGCACCTTGCACGACTCATTGCTTCATTGCCATAAGCCTTCCGCAACATTTCATGTGTCTCCGTTCCCGATTTGCCAAGTTTGACGCAAAATGTTAAGTTCGCTCGCTACTCTAGTTTGCAGTCCATACCAAAATCGCGGCTGTGTTCTGCACGTGGTCACGAAATATCGTGTAGCACAGCTCCTGATGTTCATAGAACGACGCCACTCGGCAAAATGACTCATAAAGGTCACTGCCCTCGACCTCTGCTCGCGCATCAGCGTACTGCCATCTGTTGGTGCGCTACGTACCTAGTATCCGAACTATTTGATCGCACTACGTATTCACTTTAGAGAAAGTCATCCAGTAGCTGAGTTCTGTGAGGAAGGGCATTGTTCTTTACGAATACCATGGACCAACGGCACCTCTGAAAAGTCTTACATGAGGTTCCAGTATCTCGTTTCTGTACCTCACAGCAGTGACGGTACCTCTAAGATGTGGAACTCTGTGCGATGCTTGGCCGGGCCATGACTCCACGGCTACCAAATTGATCCTCTTCTCTGTAATTTTTGGATTGTAACGGGTTCCAAGTTCTCTCAAGAGAATAGTTCGACGACATTCAGTCTGTAAACTGAATCTGGATTCTGTAGTGAAGAGCAGATTACTCCACTGATTCAGTGTCCAGTTTCGATGTTTCCGACTCCAGTTTAAACGGTCCTCTTGTTCGCACGGCTGAGCGTGACACAACCTGCTAGTCTTCTGGCATAGGAACGAGTTGCGTTGAGCCTCCTGTAAACAATTTGTTTTGAAACTCTTGTTCTTGAGGCGTAGGCAAGCTCTTCAAAGAGTTGCCTGGCAGACATCGACTTAAGACGTCTGGCCGTTTGCAAGATGCGGGTCCTGCTGAGGGGTTGTGGCTCTTGGAAAACCTAGTACGGGTTAGTGTATAACAGCTCCTGTGTCTTGGAACCTTCTCCAAAGCCTGGAGGTGACACTTTGCGGCACATTAAATGCTCTGGAGACCGCAATCAGTTATTGTCCTAATTCGAGCCTTCCGATTATTCTACCCTGCAAAAAATGGTCAACCTGGCTGGCGTCTTTGCTCCGTATTACATTCCTGATCGCCAACGACAGCAACTCTTCTCACGGGGATCTCAAGAAAATGGAATAAGACAATCAGAATAAGGTAAGCTGTTTTCATGAAACTGCGAAATATTTGCATATCGAACGTCAGCGGACATTATTTGACCGTGCACTGTTATTGGTTTGGGCTTGTGATATTCGTGCGTACCTATCGTACATACCTATGTCTCCTTTTCTATCGGTTTTAACATTTAATTTTGCGTGTTTTACCAATTATGTTTAACTTTTGGAAACCTGTATATAAAAAGCAAGCATAATTATCAAACGAAATCAGCCGCCCTCCTGGCCAAGTTGTACGAGGGGGCATTGGCTTTTAGCTAATCCTGCCAGATAGGTACGGAATTCCATTCAGGGTGAAGCAGCCAGAATGGTGTGTTTGCCATACGACACTGGCTGTCTTCCTTCTCTGGAACCAGTGGACCCGAATTAGGAACTTGCGGCTGCTTAGTGCCAATTGAAATACTCACGGTAGTCCTTAACAGCCTCTTCAAAAAATAAAAACGGAAATGAAAATTCTGCCAAAGAGAAGGTATTTTATTTTTAGATTTAAATTTTTAAAATCCAACAGCTGATTCCATTTTCGTAGTTATACTATTACCATAGTTTTAACACTATTTTTACGAATTGTTCTCTCTTTTGTTGGCTTTAAGATGGATTCACCTAAAATCTTTGCCTTATGTTTCCAATGGTAAAACTTCTTTACATATTTTCTGTGCAATAAATATATTCCCAAGGATGAAAAGTTGCACATCGATAAAAATAACTTGAAGTTATAGCATGGGATATTTATTACTTGCTAAAACATAACCATAGTTAAGCAATCCAACATGTGTTT
Organism: Macrothele yani; assembly: GCA_039090855.1. NCBI lineage: Eukaryota > Metazoa > Arthropoda > Arachnida > Araneae > Macrothelidae > Macrothele > Macrothele yani. The sequence goes on from CM077025.1 coordinate 32,791,096, forward strand.
GTCTACTGACGTCATCGACGTACATGTCGCGCCATCTATTAACAGGTCTGAACATTACTCAAAGAAAAATGATTGATTTTTAATATAATTATGGTTATGTTTTAGCAAGTATTAAGTACTCTATGCTATAACGAAAAGTTAGTTTTATCGATGTGCAAATTTTCATTCTTGGGAATACATATTTGCGAAGAAGCCATTGAAAACATAAGGCTGAGATCTTAGGTGGAACTATCTTAAAACATTGAAATACTTTATTTTCATGAGTGTGATTTGTTTCAAATATGTCTGTCATCTTTCGTGGAATACTTTTATTATTTTAACTACTAATTTAGGTGCCATTAAATTTTAAATACTTTTGTTATACATTTTATTAAAACGAAAAACAAATCAGGAATTTATTTTTGAATGCTATTTCTGTGTCTTGCAAATATTACATTTCACTGTTGGTAAACGGGTAATCAAAAATCCCTTCATACATCCACCACGGTCAGTGCCTGATATGCACGCATCATTATTTGTCTAATTATAATTAGATATTCATCTAAATATATTAAGAATGATTACTTGTAGTACCTATGAAAACAGCACCGTGTTTCTTCTTTTTTTTTTATTGAAGGTTTAACAACTACCTTGAGCAACTCAATGGGCTGTAAGCAGTCACCTGTCCCTAATTTAGGGTCACTGGTTCCAGGGAAGGCAGAGGGCCAGTGCCGTAAGACAAACACAACATCCATGCCTCACCGGGATTCGAACACGGACCCCGTTCGTACGAATGATCAGAGGCCGTCGCTTAGACCACTGCGCCACCGGGGCGGCTGTTTCTTCTTTGACATTCACTTGAATTTTAAATTCACACACAAATAAAGAGCAGTTTGACCATGCAACTGATTTTTTTTTAGATTTAACGACCACCGTGAGCAACTCAATGGGCTATAAGTAGTCGCCCGTCCCTAATTTAGGGCCACTGGTTTCAGGGAAGGGAGTGAGCCAGCTCCTTAAGACAAACAGAAAATCCATGCCTCACCGGGATTCGAACCCGCACCATTTTCCGACGAATGGTCATAAGCCAATGTTGAGATCACTGCGCCACAGGCATCAGGGTACGGAGTGAGCCAGTTCATTAAGTCATACCCAACATCTACAGATTGGGAGTCGAAAGTTTCGCAATATTTGCATAAACTCGTGTTCTGAGACGGGTATGTCACGTGTTTAAACTAGTTCAAGTCGCGTACTGCAGTCAGTCGAAAGGGATATAGAGTGGTAGTCGTTGCTGTGAACAGCATTGCATGTCGTCGTTCTGTCTGTGGTTGGGATGCCTGAAAGACGAACAGCCACAACCGGCTAATTAGGGAACTTTAGCTTTACGATATTGAACTCGGCCATATCGCTGCCCAAGCAACACGAAACATTTACCATGCGAAAGGGGAAGGTTCCGTGGACCACAGCGCTGCAACTAGACGGTTCAAGAAATGTCGCTCAGGTGATAGGAAACTCGAGGATCAGCCAAGGTCAGGTATGCCACGAACCGTGGATTCGGAAGCCGTGAGCCAAGCCGTAGGAGAAAAATCCGACAACCAGCACTCGGGAATTATCAGGTGAGCTGGGCATATCACAGACTACCGTGGTTCGTCACCTTCAGGACTTCGGCAAGGTCAACAGGAGCTGCCGCATTGTCTTTCACAAACTGGCGCGAGCGAAAGCAAACCGCCGAGTGGAAGTGTGCACGAAACTCCTAGAAAACCCTCGCTATGTACGTTTCATCAAGAGAATTGTTACGTGCGATGAAAAGTGGGTCCATTTCGGTAGTCTTAACACACAACAGCAGTGATTGAGCCCGGGCTAACTTCCAGATCCTGTTCCAAAACTTGGGCGCTTCGAGCACAAGGTGATGCTCTGCGGTTGGTGCAATTTCGAGGGGATAATTCATTACGAATTTGTTCCTGATGGTGGGACCATCAACGCCAACCTCTACTCTGAACAGCTGGAACGGATGTATGCCGTTTTGGAGGAGAAGTACCCGGTACTGGTGAATAGAAGGAGCGCTGTCCTATAGCAGGACAATGGTCCGCCTCACACCGCGCGAACGACCAGGAACTTGAAAGCATCGAAGTCATACCACACACAGCATATTGACCGGACCTTTCCCCGTCGGATTATTACTTGTTCCTGTACATGGCGCACACCCTTCGTGGGCGGCATTTCAACATATAGGAGGAGGTGGCAGCGGAGGTGAAGGAGCTCTTTGCCTCGAAGGACAAGAACTTGAACTGCCTTGGAATCGAAGAACTGGCAGACAGATGGCTAAAGACGGTGGAACATGATGGCCTGTGCATTGAATGCTAGTCAGCTTTCGTCGTAAAGGTACGTATGAAGACATCACGTGATTCAAATATTGCAAAACGTTCGACTCACCCTCTGTATGTCTCACCGATATTTGAACTCGGACCCTTTTCCAAAGAATGGTGATAAGTCAATGCTGAGAACACTGCGCCACCGGCGCGGTGCCATTGGTTTTAGGGAAAGGAGTGAACCAGTGCGTTAAGACAAACCCAACATCTATGTCTCACCGGGATTCGAACCCGACACTTACTCTAGCGAATGGTGATAAGCCAATGCTGAGACCACTGCGCCACTGGTTCCAGGGAAGTCAGTGTGCCAGTGCATTAAGGCACACTCATGTCTCACCGGATTTCGAACTAGGACGCTTGTCAGACGAAAGGTCATAATCCAGCGCTGAGACCACTGTGACACCGGGGCGGCGCCAGTGGTTTCAGCGAAAAGAGTAAACCACTGTATTAAGACAAACCCGACATCTATGACTCACCGGGATCCGAACCCGGACCTTACTCCAGTGAATGGTGATAAGCCGATGCTGAGACCACTGCGCCAGTGGTTTCAGGTAAGTCACGGAGCCAGTGCATTAAGGCACACTTAACGACTGTCTCAATGGATTTCGAACTAGGACGCTTTTCAGACGAAAGGTCATAAGTCAGCGCTCAGACCACTGCGCCAACTGGGCGGCGCCACTGGTTCCAGGGAATTGAGTGAACAAGAGCCGTAAGACAAACACAACATCCATGCCTCGCGAGATTTGAAACCGGACCCATTACGGACGAATGGTCAGAAGCCAGCGCTTACACCTCTGAGCCCTTGCGGCTGCTCAGGCACGTTCGCCAACCAACGATAAAAGAAAATCTAATTGCCATTTGCATCAAGTTCTTTCGATGATAATCAACGTCCACCCGATGAAATTAAATATGAATGTCAAGAACCAATTTAATTGAAAAATGAAAAGTTATTGCTTTTACATTTGCTGTCACCTGCAGCACTATCGAAAAACATTACTTTAACAACATAAAGTGAAAAGGGAGGAATGAGCATTTTGCCTTTAGCGTAATTGGTTCTTTGGCAACGTAAGCCTAACTGTTGCCATTTTCACATCAACCTTCATCCCTCAGCCATTTATTTTTGCTCAATGTGAAGGAATAGGTGACATGTATTTCATTAAAGGCAATTGAATTAAAAATGAGGGAACTTTTCCAGATTCTATTGTTGATTTGATTATGCTGTCCTGTTGCGCGCCTAATTTTATTATTTAAATATATGCCACTTTCAAAAACTTTATGTCAAATTCTAATGCGGATTTGAACCACTATGCGTGTGTGTGTGTGTGTTTGCTTGACATCAAGAAACATCAGGGAAGAACGTAGCCTTGAGTCCGGGCAACACTTGTCCCAATTAGCTAGAATGCGAAGTTGTAATTATCGAATCAGCCTTGACATTAAATAAGAATGGGTGAATTTTAGAGTGCACGTAATGATCGATTAAGTCGTCCTTGTATGGTCTTCATTTTATGAAAGTCAGGAATTGAAACAAGAATTCTTTTCTTTCTTTCTTTTTTCTTTCATAAGACACGAAATTCTTCTAAAACTCAGAGAACAGCACTTTTTTGTTGGAACACAGAACGTGGTAGGAACGAAGTTCTAGTGATTTTTGCTTCATAACTCATCCATCTTTTTTTCAAGGTAAATGGAATCATTTTCATGATACGATAACAAGCAGTAAAGTAAGCAAAATGTTCAGTTGAAAAATTAAATTGATAAAGCTGCAGAAGTGGATCTGTTGATGTTGTAGAATTAAAATATACACCCTAGAGTCAAATCATTATGACCAACGCAGTTTTATACAAATCTAAGCAACTGCTGGTAAAACGATGGCGCGTTTGACAGTCATCAAACGATTAAGTAACAGCTGATACTGAACTCTGTTAATAGCCCTAATTGCAATGGCCAAACGACTGGGTTACAGCATTTCCTAGACGGCAAGGCTTGTGGGGGTGAATGTAATAGAATACGGGATTACACCATACAATACAAATTTTGAAGATGACAATCCGATTTTTTTTTTTTTTTTTTTTTTTTTTTTTTTGTGTAAATATGACAAGGACAGTAAGTCAGATTATATCCGAAAAATTGAAACTTTCTTCGTCCTGGAGCGGAAACCGAATCCGTGTCTCCCAGGTAGCGCCCAGGTATGCTAACCACTACACCCCACAGAACGATTAAGTCTCAAGTTTCCGATTAATTTGAATCGGAAACCTGAGACTTGAGATCATTAAATGTTCCGGCTCCAAGCCGAAACATTTTCAAGTTTTCGGACATTATCTGACTTACAATGCTTGTCATATTTCTGTCTATTCTAAAAAATAATAACTGCCGCCGCTGCTGCTGCTGTTGCCGCTGTTTAAGAAATTTCGCGACACTCTTGCTTTCCTAGCTCGCAGCGCAAAACGTATTGAACACAAAAATATGAAATTTACATCGTTTGTAGAGAATTGTTTGGAAAACACGCTGAAATAAACCGTTTCTCGATTCTACTAATACTTCAAGAGCTATTGTATTTCAAAGTTAAGGTATGCAAAAAAGTGCTATCAGGTCGCGTTCCTGACACACTAACCGCAACAGAACCACGAAACTTTGTAGGCATGTAGTGCCATGACCGAATGTTTGCACCTCGTTGCCCTTTTTTTGAATTTCGATTTAGTTTACGAGAAATTAAATTTCTAAATTTCACAAAATTCTATATTTCGCGATGGGAATCCATTTAAAAAAACGGATATATGGCAAACTATAATTCATTACGCATTGTAATTTTTACAGCATAAACTTACAACTATCCTCCTTTTTGTAACAAAAAAAAATTAAGAAAAAGTCATTTTCTGACTTTTAAGCATTTTTTAAAGATGCAAAGGAAAGAAACGAACGGCTTGTCTGCCTCCACGATATTCACAGAGGAACGTTCTGGTCCCGTGACCTGCTGCCATGGTGACCCAGAGAATTTGTTATGCATATGTTTTGTTGGTAAAGCTATCTCAGTTGTTTAAGGTCGACGTCAAGTAACTTTGCTTCCTATACTTCCAATGGAAAAACTTCTGTACACATTTTCTTCACAATTAATGCGTTCCCAAGGATGCAAATTTGAACATCGATTAAAATAGCTTTATTTTATAACTTGGAATACTCAATATTTTCTAAAACATAACCTACTTATGCAATCCAACATTTGTTTGTCTACTGACGTCATCAAAGAACAGGTCGCGCCATCTTTTTTCTGGACAATTAATGAGTTCCCAAGGATGAAAATTTGAACATCGATTAAAATAGTTTCATTTTATAACTTGAAATACTTAATATTTTCTAAAACATAACCATAATTATGTAATCCAACATTTGTTTGTCTACTGACGTCATCAAAGTACAGGTCGCGCCATCTATTTTCTGGTTCCAACACCACCAAAGGAAAGGTTATTGATTTTTTATATAATTATGGTTATGTTTTAGAAAATATTAAGTATTCCAAGTTATAATATGAAGTTATTTTAATCGATGTTCAAATTTTCATCCTTGGGAACACAATAATTGTGAAGGAAATGTGTACAAAAGTTTTTGCATTGGAAGTATAGGAAGCAAAATTACTTGACATCCACCTTAACGGTTTAGCATAACGGTTTACAGTTTACGGAAATGCTTTTTGGACCACTTATGTTTTACTTAGTGGTAAATTTAGTAAGTGCTTTAAGTTCAAACGACAAAAGTCCGATCTTCCAAAAATTAACGACAGTACAAGAACTCTGAAATTCCGGAATAACAAGCCTTATTTGCTTAGACATGCAATAAAAATTGAAATTTATATGAATTTTCAAGTTTTTATTTCATGTGATATGCTTGGAAATCGCGCTGCAGGGCCCGAGTGCTAATCTGGAAACGAGAGTAGCGAGCCTAGAGGCCCAGACTCTAGTACACGAAAAAAAAAAAAAAAAAAAAAAAAACCGGATTGTCATCTTCAAAATTTATCTTATATATATTGTATGGTGTAATCCCGTATTCCATTCATAATTTATTTGCTCCTCTGCCAGTCGCGGAATAGAATTCTTAACCTCCAGATTCGCTAAACATGTATTCCGGTGGCTTCGACTAACGAATCCTATGATGGTTATGTTCAAATTAATCAAATATACTTGAGACTTGGTCGCTCTGGGTGATGTAGTGGTTAGCTTATATACCCGGGCGTTATCTGGGAGACGCGGGTTTGATTACCGCTCCAGGATGAAGAAATTTTCAAGTTTTCGGATATTATATGACTTACCATCCTTAAAATACTTACGGGGAAAAAAATGGTCATCTTCAAAAATTGTTTTGTGGGGGTGCTTATGGTCAGCCATAGTTAGTACCTTCATAAAGTGGTCCGATGAAGAAAAATCCACGAACCGCCGGCAACCTGTAGGCCGCCCAAGGCTCAACTATGTTAGAGGTGAGAGAAGGCTATTCCGTGTGTTACGAGCCAACATAAGGGATATGGAGCATAGTAATTATTTTTTTATTGATGCGTGTACTATCCTTCAGCAGTATGATCTCAGCAGCAGTACATTGTGTTCTTATATATTCTAAATGAGTAGTACTTCGGAAAAAATTACAGATCGTGTTTAGGCAAACTTAAATTTCTTGGAAGAAATGATATAGTAATTTTATTAGTTGAACGTTGCTATTAGGTTAAGTTACAGAGCGTGAGTCGTAACTTAACCTAATAGCAACTGCATATGCTGATAAATGCATATGCTGCGGCGGGTATGTCACGTGTTTAAACTAGTTCAAGTCGCGCACTGCAGTCAGTTGAAAGGGATCAAAAGCGGCAGTCGTTGTTGTGAACAGCATTGCTTGTCGTCGTTCTGTCTGTGTTTGAGACGCCTAAAAGATGAACAGCCGCAACCAACTAATTAGGGAAGTTTTCCTTTACGTGTTTGGCAACACGATCGGTGCAACGCAATCTCCTGTACTTTGAATGCTAGTCTGCTTTCGTCGTAAAGGTACGTATGAAGATATAAAGTGATCGAAATATTGCATAACTTTCGACTCACCCCGTGTATTTAGTGCCTTTAACTAAATTTGCTGACGATTGAATAAAACCAGTGTCTTAAATTAATGTGTTGAATATATACAGCACTCTGTAGAAAAAACTACGTGAATAAAACGTTTGAAAGAATCAGCAAAAATTACTTTAAGTGAACTGTTTATATTCCATGCCCTGGAAGTTCAGGTCACCAATATACTGTAATCGACAGGTCGTACTGCTAACACTTAAGAACGAACTTTTATATCAGCATAGAAATCTAAAACAGATAGTTACGTATAACACTTATTTGTCGGTCCACAAATATACAATAAAGTTCAACCTCTTTTGCTGTTCCAAGTATTTCGGTAACATATCCTTTGTATTCCCCATCTCCAGCCTTTTTCCTTTATCTTTTTCAACTTATTTGCTTCGGACTCAGGGGCCAGAAACTTTTTGCCCCAAATTGGTAGACCAGAGCTAAAAATATCAGTAGATCTTGTTTTTCTTGCTTGAAATGCGCTCCACCTGGCAAAGTGCAATGCATACGGGGAGGCATTCTCAACGTGAAGGAACTTTCAAATACTGATATTTCAAAAAATACGAGTACTCCACACATTCCCATACAACTCCTGAATGTAAATTCAAACAAGTACGACCCAAGTTCACTTTTGTACACGATATTAGTAATGATTAGGTTTTAACACTAATGGTGCAAGTAATAATGACATTGGTCCTAATATAATCGCAGTTGTATCGGTTCTCCTTTGTTGTCTCTCACGAAAAAAAATAATTTAAACTTACCTTGCTTATTGAACAACAACCAGATATTTATTTTAATAGGTGAAATAATGCTATCTGCTATGCTCAAAAAGTATCATTAATTAAAATATCTAACTGTAGACGTTTTTCGACTGTTTGGGTTTTAGCAAGATACTGGAGAGAATATTTGTATAAGAGACTAATTAGCAATTTAGAATGAAAATAAATCATGATAACCAACATGGATTTAAAAATAAATAAATCTCATTAGCGGGTAGTGTAAATATTTCAAGCACAGTTTGTTTTTCCTCAAACAAGTGCTGGTTTGAGAATTTATTATTAACTGAATCGGACAGTAAAACCCATCCAACAGCATTCATCCATCATTCATTTCTAATCAACTTACACAAAAGATAGGAATCCATTGAGATAACTACTTTTTGATCTTCAAACGGCATTCGATAAAAGTAAACTGCTTGAAAAATTAAACACTACATTGACAAATTCACCGGACACCCCTTCAAAAGCAAATGAACGGATCCTCTGCGTTGTTAACATACGCGGTACAGCTGAAAACGGTACAAATACAAGCCTGCAGCTGACCGCGATCATATCGCACTGGAAGGTTGAGTGAAAATGTTGCGGCGGAAGAGAACTGACTTTGAGAAAGGAAATATTGTTGGGTTTTATATTAGTGGGTTTTCCTTAAGAGAAACCGAGAGGCGTTTAAACATAAAAAAGTCAACTGTTTTGGATATACTGAATAGGTAGAAGACACATGGCATGCCTGAAGTATCAAAACGTATCGGCAGACCAAAGAAAATCAGTGATAGAGGACGTAGAAGCCTCAGGAGAGTAGTTACAGAGTTAATCGACGGAGTACTGCACAAGACCTCAGTGTACAGGTGAGTAAAAATGCTGGAACCACGATATGTACACGTACCATTAGCAGAGAACTTCATTCCATGGGTTACCGTGGTCGTGCGGCTGCTCATGAGCCTTTCATCTTGACTCGGAATGCTACTCGTCGTTTACCATGGTGTAAAGAACATTTATCGTGGACCGTTGATCAATGGAAACGGGTTCTATGGACTGATGAATCGAGATAGAAGATCCATCAGTCTGATGGCGGTGTGTGGGTATGACGGCAGCCGGGTGAAGGCTATTTACCACAGTGTACTGTTCCTACGGTCAAGTTTGGAGCTGGCAGTGTGCTCGTGGGGGGGGGTTCGTGGTATGGTCACGGCCTATTGGATATCGTGGACAAACCTGTTAACCAGCACGTCTATCTCGATATTCTGGACAATTACGCCCTACCAACTCTGTGGAAATACTATGGAACCGAGCCTTTGTTGATACCAGCAGAATAATGCACCGAGCTATAAAGCAAGGACTGTTACGGCGTGGTTTGACGATAATTCCGTATCGTGTGTGGACTGGCCAGCACAGAGCCCTGATCTTAATTCCATAGAGCACCTATGGGACGAATTAGAGCACCGTATAAGAAGTTTGGAACCAGGGCGTACCACTGAGCAACAGTTAGCGGCTGTATTATGTATTGAATGGGGGCGATACCTATCGCTGTGTTCCAAAACTTTGTCGAAAGCATGTCTCGAAGGGTCAGTGCATGCATTAAGGCCAAAGGTGGGCCGAGAGATGTATGTCAATAAATGCTATGTTGTGTTTCTCTTCTAGGTGTCCGATACCTCTTGTCAACATTCAAATTATTTTAGAGTTTACAGGGAAAAGCATCTGTCAAATAATTACGCCACAAGTCAAAAGCTTAGACAAAAGAGTTGGAAATTCAGGAGGTTATCCGAAAACAAACAAACAAACAACAAAATCAGTAGATTCCCGTGATTTAGGAAAAAAATACCAGTTGATCAGTAGGCAGGAGGGAAAATCCTAAATCTGCTGATAATTCAGAAAACCTGGCAACACTACTCAGCGTTGCCCAAGGGTACTAGCTATTCGAGGAAGTAATGTGCTGTTCAGTGTGAAAGTGTTTAACGAGATTTGTGTAAGAAAAACCAAAACACAAAACGAAAGTTAAATGAAATATTCGTCACCTAGAGTAAATTCTAGTGCAAAGAGAGTAAGAATGCATTGGAAGCAACGTCCAGTAATTCTTTCCTCTGGAGATTTTACTAAGAAATTAAAAGAGAAATATTAATTACTTAACATAAATGAATTTCGCATTAAAATAGCCTTCGGAATAATAAAAAGTCATTAAAGTCCAAGTCAACATCAAGTTTCCTAAACTGAGGAACTGAAGCATACTATGATATAATTTCAGGGATAATGAAAGAGAAAATTCGAAGAAACAAGTTTCTCACACGAATGTCTCTGATGCCTTAACCAAACATGAGTCGTCTTTCGAACAGTGAAAACCGGATAAAAACTAAATTCAGTTAAAAAAAAAAGGAGAGCAAATAAAGAGAAAATTTTCGATGAAATCGCGACGGAGACAAGGAAAATCACACTGGGATCGGAGAGTGAGAACTTTGGGGAGAATTCTCTTCTTGAAAGAAACTAGACCGAAAAGTAAAATCTTACATCTCCGCCGCCAGGACGAAACATAGAACCTTTGTATTACGGAGCACAAAGCGAAAATAAAGACCTCAGAGGAATGCGTAGTGAATAACATGGTCTTAACTTTAAGTCAACATCATGATCGCCGACTTCACATTATCGTCAGAGAAGTAACAAGAAAGATGACACCGAATTTTCAGGTGTAATAAGCACGTCTTTTGAATCCGTTCTGACGCAAATTAAATTTATCAAAGCTATTCAAAGTCAATGGAACCGGTATGGAAAACAATAGTATCTTACGGAAGAAAGACGTTTTTCAATCGGGTTTTTAATCCCTCAGATATTGCTATAAACAGAATCATGAGCTTACGAACTCTTAGAAACAGATATAACGACAAAATAAGATGTGACTTTACGTCCCCTGGTAGGAAAACCATGCATTATTTTAGGAAGAAAGTATTCTCAAAAGGTTTATCCATATGAGCGGTATGGGTCCAAGAAAAAAAAAATTAGTCGAGTTTTCAGGAGCCCAGATTTCGCTACAAATACATCAGAAGCAGAAATTAACACTCATGACCCCTGGTGGCCAAACCATTCTTTACAAAACATTAGAAATTATGTGAAAAATTTTTCATCAGGTCTTGTATGCGATACAGGAAGAATTTTTCAAATCGGAGTTTTAGGAGCAGAAAACGCAATTTACCTTTATGCGCCCTAGCGGAAAGTCTATGATTTACGTGAAAATTTTGAATTTATAGGAAAAACATTTCGCATCGGAAACACTATCCAACAAAGAAGGAATTTTTTAAATCGGACTTTCAGAAGTAGAGATATTGACAAAAATAAGATATAAATCTACGCCCCCTGGCGTAGAAACTATGCATTATTTCAAGAAGAAAATGTTCCTAAAAGGTTTGTCGACATGAGTAGCATCACAAAATACTTTTTTTAATCGAGGTTTTAGAAGCTCATATTTTGCTGCAAATACATCAAAAACAGAAAGTAAGACTTACGCCACCTGGTGGCCAAACCATTTTTTTACAAAAATTAGAAATTAAGTGCAAACAATTTCCCATCAGGAGCTGTATCTGGTTCAGAAATAATTTTTCCAATCGGAAATTTAGAAGCAGAGAAATAGTGGGAAACGCAATTTCCTATTACGCCCCCAAGCGGAAAGTCATGAATTACTTGAAAATTTTTAATTTATAGGAAACACATGTCACACTAGAAACACTATCCAACAAAGAAGGAATTTTTTAAATCGGACTCCTAGAAGTCGAGATATTGACTAAAATAAGATATACATCTACGCTCCCTGGCGCAGAAAATATGCACTATTTTAAGATCGAGTAGTATCGGTGTACAAACGACGTTTTTTTCAATCGAGAATTTATAAGCTCATATTTTGCTGCAAATACATCAGAAGCGGAAATTAAGATTTACGCCCCCTGGTAGCCAAACCATTTTTTTTTCTTTTTTTTTACAAAAATTAGAAATTATGTGCAAACGATTTCCCATCAGGAGCTGTATCCGGTGCAGAAAGAATTTTTCAAATCGGAGATATAGAAGCAGAGATATAGGGAGAAACGCAATTTACTTTTACGCCCCCGAGCGGAAAGTCCATGAATTACTTGAAAATTTTGAAATTATATGAAAAACATGTCACACGGAAAACACTATCCAACAAAGAAGGAATTTTTCAAATCGGACTCCTAGAAGTAGAGATATTGACAAAAGTAAGATATACATCTACGCCCAGTGGCGGAGAAACTGTGGGATATTTTAGGAAGAAAATATTCCGAAAAGGTTTGTCGATGTGAGTGGCATCAGTCCATGAAAGAATTTTTTCAATCGATATTTTAGAAGCTCAGATTTTATGGCAAATACATCAGAAGCAAAAATTAACACTTACGCCCCCTGGTGGCCAAAGTATTCTTTATAAAAAATTCGAGCATATAAGCAAAAGATTGTACATCAGGAGATGTATCCGCTGAAAAAAAGAATTTCAAGTCGGAATTTTAGGAGAAGAGTTATCGGGGAAAATGTAATTTACTTTTACGCCCCCTAGCGGAAAATCTATGCGTAATTTGACAAAGAAACTATATCTAAAATATTCTTCGACATAAATGGAATCGAAAGATAAAATAATTTTTTCAATCGGATGTTTAGAATCAAATATGTGCAATTAAACGCAATTTTGAATTCGACGTCATCTGCATTTACGCCTTCCAGCGGCGAAATTGTACATCGTAAACAAAAACGAAATGAAGGATCATCATTCGCATATTTCAAGTTTTCGAATGCAAAACGAATTTTTCAAATAGGACTAATAGTTGCAGAGATACCGTGGATACAGACGGACGGACGGACAAACTGATAACATAAGCACGATCTTTTTTTACAAAAGACGTGCTAAAAAGTAGATATTTTTCGGAAGTACGCTGGCAAACTAAATTCGAAACACAGCTGACATTCATGAAAATCTCCGATGAGTACGCATATATACAAACACAGTGCATCAATTAAAGATAAGCATGCGTTAAAAAGAAATTTCCTAATACTTGTGAAAGGAAAATATAAGACAAAGGTTAATGCGCTTGGAACTATAGTTTGGTCATGAAGAAAATGAAATTCATTTCAATGAACAAAGATAATCCGTTGAAGAGAATACACTCATTAAAGTGCCTCACAAGATGAAACAAAAATCATAAGTCAAACAGTAAAAGAAATTTCTGTAAGGAAATCTCCTACATTGCGACAAAATCAAATATTTTAAATAACTGAAACGAGTTTTTCAGAAAGTACAAACTTTGAGGAAAGTCCGAACTCGCATGCGTTGCGAAATTATGTGAAGAAAAACTCGGAGAAGAAAAAAAATAAAATGAAGATTTGATCGAAGAAAGGGAATTTAAAATAAGAAGCTTTGATCTTCCACCATACTCCCAAAAGACACAATGCGAGAAAATAAAGCATGTATCGGGAAAATAAATTACTCATCGCAAAACGAATACATGGGAGAATGCTAAATCAGAATGCAATATTGGGAAACTTTTCAATAAAAATTAAATAGAAATAAATAAATGAGGGTATTATGACCTTCTTCTGAAAAAACGTAGATTTAGGCTGCAGCCGTGGGCGTATCACATTACCCTATGTACCGCAGAATAACCTCATTTCCTCTACTTGGAGTGTGAAAGCCTCATTTCCTCTACTTGGAGTTTGAAAGACTCATTTCCTCTACTCGGAGGGTGAAAGCCCCATTTCCTCTACTTGGAGTATGAAAGCCTCATTTCCTCTACTTGGAGTGTGTTCATTTTTCTAGGGAAGAGAAGTGTGAAATGGAAACAATACAGAGGGATTAGAACTGAACAGAAGAACAAGGATGTATCAGTTCAGTGAACTGAAGTGAAAATCCCCCAAATACATGGTGGCATCAGTGAATAAGCAAAGGCATCGCTGTTTCCACGTTTCAGCAATACACAGCAACCGAAAATTTTTTATTCGGTCACCGCTGGGGAATTGAATCCCAGATCTCTCGAGAGATCTGGGTTTCAATTCCCCAGAGGTGACCGAATAACAATTTTTCTGTTGCTGTGTGTTGCTGAAACGTGGAAAGATCGATGCCTTTGCTTATTCACTGACGCCACGTATTTGAAGGATTTTCACTTTTGATCTCGCCCTTTGGATTTAACTGCTGTAATTAATATATAGCCAGTGCCATTAATGCCCACCAGATGGAGTCTTCTCAGTTGCTGAGCCCATCTTACGGATTTATGATGTCAGAAGCTGACGGAAAAACACACATAGCACCGTGGATTGTTGGTCACCGTGGTGTAAGGCTAACGCGCTCGGCTAGATAACGAGAGATCTGGAATTCAATTCCCAGCGATGAACGAATAACAATTTTTCAGTTGCTGTGTGTTGCTAAAACGTCTAAAGAGCGATGTCTTTGTTTGTTCAGTGAACTGAATTTTTTATAAATCAAAAATGCTATTATAGCTATGAAAGCTACCAGATTGTACATTTCTTCCATTTTCTTAATCACAAAAATTTCCATCTGCTAAGTGTATTTCATTGAATCTTCATTTTGTCTGAATTACGTCAGTATCCTCCACCATATGCCCTTGGTTTGATGGTCAGTTTGAGGACTTCGTGCGCCAGCAGTGTACCGTAACATCCGTATACTTCAGTCCAGTAGCAGTTGTTGGAACGAACTGTTCGCTCTTGCCAGACTACGGTCAGCTCCATACCATCGATTCCAAATCTTGCCCAACTGGTATAAGATAGAATCGTGTCACGCGAAGATGTATAGTAATAATCTGCAGAAAAGGTAGCCTTAGTGCGTATTAATTAAATGTTGATGATTCTTCGTGCGCAACTTTCAGTGCATGCCAGTCTAAAAGACTTTTATAAATATCTTTAAAAGAGAAATGGATATTCAGCGCTAGTTTGTGGGATAATATTTGTTTCATGGAATACGTTTATGCTTCCAACTACTTCCTTAACCTGGCATTTTAGTGTGAAGCACTACAACGATGTAAAGCTTGACTTGCTAAGTGAACTTGCTTCACAGTAAAGTTTACTGAATTACTTTAGATGAATTTCGGATAGCTTCACTTCGTTGCAACTGTATACTTAATTAAGCATGCATTAACTAATTAAATACTAGGAATATTAACGGCTAGATGAAAGTCAAATAAATCGTACTTACAGAGTCCAGTCTTTTATACGCGTTCGTCAAGTATGAGTAGCATGGCAAACACTCTACTTAATCAAATACATA
This sequence comes from Macrothele yani, assembly GCA_039090855.1. NCBI lineage: Eukaryota > Metazoa > Arthropoda > Arachnida > Araneae > Macrothelidae > Macrothele > Macrothele yani. The sequence continues at coordinate 32,806,559 of CM077025.1, forward strand.
ACTTGGTAAAAGGACATATCACCTTTGACACAATATTCTCTCTCTCAGCAAAATACAACACTGAAATTGCTTTGATACATTCGTAATTAGCACACTTTACAATGTCGTGCTCAAAATAGCATAATCGCAAAATATCGCCAACATTCGACAAACAAGTCACACAATGAAAATAAAGCCTCATTCTTAAGAGATGGCATTCGGACACACACCTGCCTTCTCTGGAGTCGACTGTTCTACCGATTTAACTACACTGACAATGTTTATAGCTGCAATTTTGCAGTCTTAACATGTGCGTCGGATTTGTGGTAGGTACGTCACATCCTCCTCTTCCTTGAAACACGGATGGGACGACATCGTAGGTTTCCGGGCCAGTCGTCAAACCAAGCTTGAAGTAGCTCGCTGTTGAGGAAGGAATTTTTATTAATTCCAGACGATATTTGGAAGACGTATCACACAATTGTCTTGAATTTCACGGCCAGGATATTCATTGTTACGTTAGCGTGATAACAAGACAATAAACCCTCCTTTTCCGGTGATGGGATTCGAACTCACACCTGCCTTCTCCGGAGTCGACTGTTCTACCGATTTCACTACACCGACAATGTTTATAGCTCCAATTTTGCAGTCTTAACATGTTCGTCGGATTTGTGGTAGGTACGTCACATCCTCCCCCTCCTCTTCCTTGAAACACGGATGGGACGACATCGTAGGTTTCCGGGCCAGGCGTCAAACCAAGCTTGAAGTAGCTCGCTGTTGAGGAAGGAATTTTTATTAATTCCAGACGATGTTTGGAAGACGTATCACACAATTCTCTTGAATTTCAATGCCAGGATATTCATTGTTACGTTAGCGTGATAACAAGACAATAAACCCTCTTTTGCCGGAGATGGGATTCGAACTCACACCTGCCTTCTCCGGTATCGACTGTTCTACCGATTTAAAGACACCGGCATAGCTTATCACTGCAACTCTTCCATTTTAATATTCGCGTTATCTTTGAGGTAAGTATACATCTTACACTCTAAAGGAAGGAAGCGTAAACATTGAGCGAGAACGTGAGTGACTATTTAGGTCAACGTGATTTCTCGAATACCCTCAAATCAAATCAAATATCCCCACATCATCTGATAAATTTCAAAACAGCAACTCTTATTATCAGCTTTAGCGTACGTCATTACTAGGGCTAGGATTTTTATGATTTTGCATATTTTTTTTGGCAATACTAAAACGTTGTTCAAGTGTATACAAATGTGTTTCATACAAAATTAAGTTGATTTAAGTAGCTTTGCCAAGGATATTTTTTCGTGGTTTTTACAGGATATGGCATTTTTTCAGGTTTTTCGCTCATTTTAAGGCATTGGTTTTGTTATTTTTGAGTCATTAATTTGCATATTTTGGTATTTTCAGTAAAAAGGATATTTTTGGATGAATGTCCCTGAAAACCAGAAGAAAGACTGAGAAAATGGGGAAGGGGGGAGTGCTCGTGTTTACTGTTTAGAACATCTGTACACGCGTCGTAGAAAACGGCTGCAATAAAAGCCCTTCCACCCCTCCCCGTATCTTCCTTCAACCCGGTGAAGAGCTGTGCTCCCATTAAGAGTACGGCCATTGCTGTTATGTCAGAAAGTGAGAGTACACTTTTATGTCTTTCTTGTTTTCTTTTATAGGGCATATTTTTTTTGACAAAAAAAAGATTCAGTTTGGCACAGAAACTAGAAAAAGTAAATTGTATTTTTAAGGTTCCTTTTTTTTTCTTTTTTAACTCAGAGGGCATATTTTCGGGCAATAAATTTTCAGTTTTGCACAGAAACTGTAAAATAATTAAGTTGTATCTCTTGTTTATTCCTTGTTTTGTTTTATAGGTCTTTTGTTGGTTAATAAAATAAAGAATTTCAGTTGAGACAGCAATAGTCAACAGATTAAAATTCTATTTCTCAGATTATTTTTGTTTTATTTCATGCAGCTCTTCTTTATTTTTTAATTTATTAGTTTTGTAAGGAAATAAAAGAAATGTGCAATTGTTAGGTAATTATTTTTGTTTCATACAGGATTTTGCTTAGCTTTTTGGATCATATGGGAATTTTTATAGGTCATTTTTTAGAACTTTTTAAGTCACAAAAATCCTAGCTTTAGTCTTTGAACCGTTGTCAGGGTTACCAAATACAAATTCGTCGAGGGAGAAAAAATGTGGCGTTCAGAGTGAAAAACGTTTCACCAGAATAAACCAAAATTTCAAACAAAGATCTTCGCTCTTTCCACGTTTATAAGTGAGTCACGGAAAAATTCGCCACCGGGAGTCGAACCCAGGGTCTTCCAGTTACGCCCCGGATATGCTTCCGCTGCACCACAGCGGCCTCGAATTCCTCCAGCATTGAATACCCAGCATTGTGCGGGGTTCCAAGAAGCAACCTGCCAAATTGGCTTGGCAGCTGGCGTGTGTGAGTCTGGAGGAATTCGAGGCCGCTGTGGTGTAGCGGAAGCATATCCGGCGCGTAACTGGAAGACCCTGGGTTCGACTCCCGGTGGCGAATTTTTTCCGAGACTCACTTATAAACGTGGAAAGAGCGAAGTTCTTGTTTGATGTTCCTGGTCCACGTTAAATGTCTGTATTTAACCAAAATTTACATAAGAAGACAGGAACTAAAACGGAAGGTTAAATTAGAGTATACGTCTGAAGTTTGTCTAGCGTAAACACCCTAATGGGGAGAATCCTAATAAATTATCTAAACATAAATGTATCTCGACAATTTCCTGTATTAGCAACTGTTCTGCAACATAAATGCAATGCTAAAAGATATCTCGATTTTGCTCACTAAGCTGAGATACATTTTTCATATTAGTCCCCCATCATTCTGTTTCAGTTTGCAAATAAAAAGCGCCACACAAACACGAAGAATGAATGATGAAGGACACTTACCGCTTTCTATGGCAAAAGGACATTTGGGATTATCGAACGGGAAGATCTTGAGATTCCCTTGGCAGTTGATTGATATGGCCCTTCTTCATTGCGTGAATCCATAAAAAGGAATGAAATCATAAATAATATATTGTTCACATGCATCAAAATGTATACACGCAGACTCATCTGTCTAAACTGTTACATATGAAATTGAACATCATCCTAAGTTTGTGTCCAACGGAAAACACAATAAATAATCTGTAAATTTATAAAACAACATTTTCATGACAAAATTGTGCTAAAAATAAGTTTTAATTGAAAATATACACACACAGTAACATAGAAAGCATTAGTGTTAACGATCATACCTTAAATTTGGGAAATATGCCTCTTTTTCTTATGGGTTTAACAACCACCGTGAACAACTCAACCTGAAAGAATACTCTGCAGATCTGGAAGAATATACTGCCCTACTATTAATATCTGAACACCTGCATGTCTACAAATAATCTTTATTTACCTAAAATCTAATAAATTAACTCACCTTCGTTTGCCGCTGCATAATTTTTTTTCCAACTACCCCTTCAGAGTTGTGTAGTATGATCAAGAAACTAAATTAATGAACAATGTTCATTTATTTAGTTTCTGGATCATTAATTTCATAAAACAAAATTTATGAACAATGCTTTAACAAGAAATGATAATTTATTGATTGAAGGCAAAAATCTGGAGATAACCGATACCTACATTTACCTGGGTAATAGATATCAAGCGAGGTTCACATAGTTGGCGTGTAAAACTCGGTTGGAAAGCTTTTGGAAGAAACATTACAGTTTTCAAGACCAATGTAACATTATGTCTTGAAAATGTTTAATCAATGCACCATTGCCGTTCTTACCTATGGAACGGAGACCTGGACTTTAACTAAAAAAGGCATACAGGGGGCAGATAACGGAAAGAAGAGCACAGAGAAGCATTCTTCTTGTAACCAGGAAAAGTAAGAAGAGGAACTCGTGGATCAGGAAAATGAAAAGTGTGGAAGAGAACAATCATCAGAGTAAAACCCCTGGAATGACAATCGGCTGGATATATTGCCAGAAGAACAGACCGCCGATGAACAACTGTAATTTTAGACTGGATACGTAAGGACAAGAAAAGATCCAGAAGAAGACACGTACGAGGTGGGTGGATGAAATTCGAAAACATGCCGGAGTAAGGAGAAAATCCTCCAAATACGTGGCTTCAGTGAATAAATAAATACATCGCTCTTTCCACGTTTTAGCAACACACAGCAACCGAAAAAGTTTCAATCCGTCACCGCCAGGGAATTTAATCCCGGATCTCTCGATATCTAGCCGAGTGCGTTAGCCTTACACCACGGTGGCCAACACTCCACGTCGCTCTGTGTGTTTTTCTGTCTGCTTCCGACAACATAATTCTGTAAGATGGGCTCAGCTACTGAGACGTCTCCATCTGATGAGCATTAACGGCACTGGCTATGTATCGGCTTGATATCGAGAGATCCGGGATTCAATTCCCCGGCGGTGATCGATTAACAATTTGTCTGCTGCTGTATGTTGCTAAAACGTGGAAAGAGCTACATATTTATTTATGCCGGAGTAACATGGAGGAGACAGCCTCAAGAAAGACCTTTGTGAAAGAAACTTGGGGAGGCCTTCATCCAGCCGTGGATTGAAAACGGTTGACAATGACTTTATGTAAATTATATGCACATATATACTGTATATATACACTGAAGTGCCAGAAAAACTGGAACAGACGAGCTTATGTAAAATACATAGCAATGTCACATATGCGCGTATTCGGTTGCGTCCGCCAGTGCGTATATAAAGCGATGGGCATCCTTGCCAGCTGCCAGGCAACGTACGTGACTGCCACGGAAAGGATCTCAGTTTCGATCCCAGGCAGGCACGAACGCTCGATCCACTAAATATCCGCCGTTCGTCGGTCGGATGGGCACGTTAAGCCTTCGGACCCCGGGTACTGGCCCCACCGGTAATAAATAAGGGCGTCTTCCTCCCCCTTTCTACTTCGCTTCTGTGTCAGTCAGTTTCCTATCGGGCAATCTAGCCCAAATCTCCTAGCTTCCTTTTTCTAAGGGTTGTTTAAGACCTAGGGTCAGACATTCCCTTCCTAAAATCCTCTAGATATGATCATTTGATCATTATTTGCCACCTGTCAGAGCTGTTTTTTGGCATGAAAATGACAAGTAATAACGATTTAAGCGCTTTTGAACGCAGTGTCATAGTTGGCGCTCAAAAGATAGGCCATAGTATTTCGGAGGTAGAAACGAAGTTCGGATTTTCACGGACAACCATTGCAAGGGTGTACCTCCAACCAACGATACCAGTGTGGCGGTAAAAAGACATTGGGTGAACGTGACCATCGTCGGTTGTCAAGAATCGTTTCACGCGATAGGCGTGCAACACTCTCGCAGGTATCATCGGAATTCAATGCTGGAGCCTCAACAAGCACCAGCGTCCGGACTGTGCAATGTACCCTGCACGATACAGAGCTATGCGCCTCGCTTGGGCACGGCAACACCGCCACTGGACACTTGATGACTGGAAACAAGTAGCCTGGTCTGACCAGTTGCGTTTCCAACTGTATCGGGCAGATGGAAGGATTCGTGTGTGGCGCAAACCCCATGAAGCCATGGATGCCGCCTGTCAACAGAGAACTGTACTGGCTGGTGGTGGTGGTGGTAGGAGCGGGGGGGGGGTCCGGATTGGTATGGGGTTTGTTTAGATGGACTTCACTGAGATCCCTGGTACATCTACAAACGTCTGTGACCGGCCAACGCTATTTGCTCATCCTTTCTGACGAGGTACACCCGTTCATGTCCTGCATTCATGCTGATAGGTTTGGCCTATTCCAACAGGACAATGCACCTCCACACAAATATTTAGAAGCCACATTATGGTTAGAGGAGCATTCAACTGTGTTTGGGGTGTTGCCATTCTCACTCAATTACCCAGATCTGAACGTGATAGAACACATTTGCGATGCCATGCAACGCTCTATCGAACACAGGAATCCGAAACCTCGGAATACACCGGAATAGTGGAACGCTCTGCAGGAAGTATGGTGTGCATTACCTACAGCATATCCCAGAAACTAGCGGTCTATGCCCCGTCGTATTTCTGCAGTTCTGCGCTCCCTTGGGGGGCCTACCAAGTATTAGACTGGTGTACCAGTTTTTCTGGCACTTCAGTGTATATAGACATACATTCAGACAAAGGAAACTTAATAAAGACTTCAAGTTAGTCAAATAATGTTAAAACCCAAAACAGCGGCTCCCTCGGATTTTACGTAAGAGAACTAATTAATGAAATATTGAGATTCATTTGTAAGTTTCTTTAATCAGAAACACTGAGTTTAAATTTTTAATAAAAAGAAAATGTATCTTATTTTATGTTCGAAAGCGTTCATTGGATTGCGGCACTTTTCCCGAATTCTTAAACCAATTTTCTATGCTCTCATTTGACACTGTATATTACAACGTACGAATTGGCACCCAAGAGGTTAAAATATAATACAATATTCTTCCAGATTCTGATGTGTCTAATATTATACAAGTTATTAACACTTGCTTCAGCTCTTTCAACGGACGCTATACATGCACATATGTGTATGTGCCTGCAAGTTAGGAAAAGAACTCTTTAGAATTTTCGGAACGCCTACAAATGTTAGCATAAACATCATAAAGACACAGAGTTTACTTAATGTATAGAATAAATAGGGTATGTGCGTGCTTAAGTTATAGGGAAATGCAAAAGCCTGGAGAAAAAACGTATTAGGTATATGCCAGATCGTCGAAGAGAAAAACTGCGAATGAAATACAGTAGCAAAAAAAAAAAAAGGTACCATCATTGCAGATAATGGAACACATACGAGTACTGCATTTTGAAAATGAAAGTCCTAACCGTGCTGGTCACGCTACTGACTGCCCGTTCCTGGTACAAAAAATATCTATCGTGAAATGTCCTCTTTTCTTTTTTAAAAAACCTGTTCGGATTAATAGCTCGAATAATGAGCATCCGGTACCAGGACTTTCTTAACCCTGTAATATTCGTTTGCTCGTAATCGTTGGAAAACAATACTCGATTCAGCATTCTTAAACGAAGGAAACGCTACCTGCCTTCGAACGAAGGTTCTCTTGAAAGCAAATATGATATTCTAGGGGGAGAGACGTTTTGTACAATTTTTCTGGAGGAGACAAATCTTGGAGTGCTTTACTGTGTCATCGATCTTCAGCGACCACAACATAATCACCAGGGAAACAGGCAACTAATAATAACGTGATAGATTGTTTAAAAGGGATTTCTTTTTGGTTATTCATGGATAACTATATTTTGTACCAGAACTTTATTTCTAAAAAAAAAAACATTTTTTTTTATTTGGGAGTTTAATTATTACTATATACGCAATTACATGGGATATAAGCAGTCGGCCGTCCGTAATTTAGGGCCACACGTCCCAAGAGCTAAATACATGCCTGCTTCGGGGCGTAAAACTCGGATAAGCTATCGCCACTGAGCCGCCGGAAAGGCCTAGAAAACAAAGAAAATAACAGATGAGACACATTTTTCCTAAGGTAAGGTTTAGACCTGACCACCTTGCACCGAAGGGGCTCTGGGGCCAGATATCAGAAATACAGGTAACGTAGAGGCCTGTCAGAGGACTTTGATAGGTGGTTAACGTACTCTCTGAAGCACAGTGGGTGTTTTTGACATGGACGGTTGCTGGGACCGAACATACAAACATCTGATCACGAGCCAGTACAATTCCATGGGATATAATCAGTCCTTCGTCCTTAATTTAGGGCCACATGTCCCACGAAAGGAAGAGAGCCATAGCCGCATGACAGGCACAAAACATATGCCTGCTCTGTGGAGTAAAACTTAGGTCATCTCCGACCACTGAACCACCGCAACAGCCTAGAAAACAAGTTAGTGAAATCATGCAATGCATTGATTATAAATACGCTTTCCAACATACCAGAAATCATTACTCAAGTTATGAGGATAATGGCTGTGGAATAAATCTCGGTCCTGTTCCCTGACCTTTGATCCCATTTTGATTATATTCAACAGAACCGGTTCAGTATACCTCCGAAATAACATGACAAAGTTTTGTCGGAATCGAAGCATTTTTACGTACGTTATGATGCATAAGGGCTATGGGATAGATCCCGCTCCTGTGTCCTACCAATTTCATCTAAATAGAAGCATCTTTACGTAAGTCATGACGCATAATGGCGATGGAAGTGATTCCGCTCCTATGTCCTGACCTTTGACCCCCATTTCACCAATTTTCAATTGCTATGTCCCCAGGTGGTCCCCCACCACATAGTAAAATTTAATCGAAATCGAACCTTTTTTACGTTCACTTTAATCGAAATCGAAACTCCATTTCGTTCACTTTCAGTAGGGTTCTTTCCCAGGTGTTCCCCTACCACATACTAAAATGCCATCGACATCGAACGATTTTTACGCGAGTTATCGTGAGGACGAACATACGCACACAACGCGTGACGTAATGAGGCAGATGGGAATCGCGACCATCTGCTCGCAAGAGTGTGAGGTCATAAAACCTTAGTAGGATCCACACATAACGCGTGACGTAATGCGACATATGGCGTGACTGCGCGCCAACATCTAATGGCACGACGCCATGACACTACACTAAAAACATGGTAACTCGGGGTGGTTATTTAACCCACTAAATGCATTTTTCTAAAGTCGAGATCAAGCTAAATCGATTTCTAGTACCAGAAAACGGTAGGTTAATGACTTCGATCAAAATCCTTAGAGCCGTTTTCAAAATAAAATTTACATACATACAAGAATTGCTCCTTTAAGGTGGACGTCAAGTAATTTTGCTTCCTGTTCTTCGAATGGAAAAATTTCTGTAAACATTTTCTTCACAATTAATGCGTTCCCAAGGATGAAAATTTGAACATCGATTAAAATATCTTCATTTTAGAACTTGCAATACTTAATATTTTTTAAAACATAACCATAATTATGCAATCCAACATTTGTTTGTCTACTGACGTCATGAGAATACAGGTCGCGCCATCTTTTTTCAGGACAATTAATGCGTTCACAAGGATGAAAATTTTAACATCGATTAAATTAGCTTCATTTTATAACTTGGAATACCTAATATTTTCTAAAACATAACCATAATTATGCAATCCAGCATTTGTTTGCCTACTGACGTCATCAAAGTACAGGTCGCGCCATCCTTTTTCTGGTTTCAACACCACCAAAGGAAAAGTTATTGATTTTTAATATAATTACGGTTATGTTTTAGAAAATATTAAGTATTCCAAGTTATAATAGGAAGTTATTTTAATCGATGTTCAAATTTTCATCCTTGAGAACGCATTAATTGGGAAGGAAATGTGTACAAAAGTTTTTCCATTGGAAGTATAGGAAGCAAACTTACTTGACGTCCATCTTAACAATATGGAATAAAAGCGATGGAATGGATCGCAACCCTATGTCCTGACCTTATATCCCATTTCATCCATTTTCAATAGGGTTTGTCCCCAGATGGTCCCCTACCACATACTGAAATTTCATCGAAATCGAACCGTTTTTACGCACGTTATGACGCATAAGGGCAATGGAATGCATCCCGCTCTTATGTCCTGACCTTTGACCCCAATTCACCCATTATGAATAGAGTTCGTCCCCAGGCGGTCCCCTACCACATTGTAAAATTGCATTGAAATCGAAAAATATTTACGCAAGTTATGACGCATAAGTGCAATGGAATGGATCCCGCTCCTACGTCGTGACCTTTGACCCCATTTGTCCCATTTTCAATAGGGTTCGTCTCCATGTAGTGCATATACTAAACTTTCATCGAAATCGAACCATTTTTACTCGAGTTATCGTGCCGAAAGGCAGACGGACGGACAAAGCTGGAGCCTATACGCTTCTTGAACCTACGGTTGGAAAGCCTAAACAAAGAAAAAACAGATGAGACGTATTTTTCCACAGGTAAGATTTAGACCTGACCACCTTATACCGAAGGGGATTTTGGGACAGATATGAGAGCGACAGGTAACCTAAAGTCCAGTCAGTGGACCTTGAAAGGAGGAGCACAGCTGAGCGGTGACGGTGACCTCATTTGTAACGGCGGGGGGTTACCATAGAGCGACTGTTTAACGTACTCTCTGAAGCACAGTGGGTATTTTGGACTTAGACGGTTGCTGGGAACGAACTTACGATCATCTGATCACGAGCCAGCGCACCTCCGTGGAATCCGTCGTCCCTAATTTAGGGCCGCACATCCCACCAAAGGAAGAGAGCCAGAGCCGCATTACAAGCGCAAAACTGGGGTCATCTCCAAACACTAAGCCACCGAAATAGCCTAGAAAGGAAAGGAAATACCAGCTGAGCCTCATTTTTGATTACGTAAGCCTCATTTTTGATTATGTTCCCCAAGGTAACGTTTAACGTTTAGACCAGGGGTGCTGAACCAGCGGCTCTTTGAGTGAATCAAAATTTTGCGAAACAAAGCCTTTCATTTTTATTATATTGTTTTTGTTGTCTTTTATTTTTTATTTTAGTCTTAAAATAACCGTATTTAAAATACTAACGAGGTATTCAGTGTGGATTTGCCTCCGTATCAAAAATAAAGTGCGTTGACTATCGCAGGGACAGGCGTTAGCAAAAATGTTATATTTGCGAGAACGGAAAGAAAAATTTTATATAGAACAGAATCAGCACTGTGAGCTATTTGAAGAAAATTTCTGTGGAAATGTTGCATTCCTATGTTATGTCATGTCAAAGCAAAATGACTTGAATATTTTTTGCAAGGTAAAACTAAGTCTATATACACTGCTGACCACCCAAAATGCAACACCAAGAAGAAAGCATCCGATTGGCCTGAAATTCGCAGCATGCGTCGCCTGCGAAAGGACATGCAAACGATTAGCATTGCAGGGCAGATGCAAATCATGTGCGCCCGGCACGCCACCGAGAAGCACTATAAGAAGGGTGCACAGAAGGCGGGGTGTAAGTAGTGGAAGTGTGTTGTGCTGCCGGATCTGTGCTTGGGAAGCTTCCTGATGCCTCGTCGCAGAATACGGCAGTCATTCCAGCACGTTTCGAAGTTCGACAGAGAACTAATAGTGGCTTATCGCGACAGCGGTTTATCATACCGATACATCGACGCCCGTGTGGGACGACATCCAACCACAGTGAAGCGAGCATGGATTCGGTGAGAGCAGGAGGGACGGAAGGACCAACGTGAGCGATTGCCGCAGCCGCGGCACACCACCGAACGAGAGCACTGGCATGTTGTGCGGCGGGCATTGACGGCTCGCGCCGCCACATCACTAACGTTAGCGCAGGAATTAGGGTGTGTTGCGCAACAACCTGTCTCAGCACGTACCGTTCGACGTCGTCTGCAGGAGCGGGGACTTGTCGCACGGCGCCCATTGCACCGATTACCATCGACGTTACACCACTGGCGAGTGCGGTGGCAGTGGGTCGTTGAACGCCGCACCTGGATTATGGAATGGCACGACATTGTCTTCTCCGACGAATCCCTCTTCTGCCTGCAACAATACGACGGTCGGATCTCTGTGTGGCGGCACCGCGGCGAGAGGCTGTATCACGCCTGCATCATGCATCGTCATACCAGTCCGTCGCCTGGCGTTATGGTTTGGGGCGCAATTGGATATGACGCCCGCACCCCTCTGGTACGCATCGCCGGTACACTCAACAGCAACCGCTGCATCTCCGACGTTTTGGAGCCTGTTGTCCTCTCTTACCTGCAGGACCAGCCAGCGGCCACGTTTCATCAGGAAAATGCGCGCCCGTACGTGGCACGCATCGTGCAACAATTCTTCACAGCCCACCAGGTGTCACTGCTGCCGTAGCCAGCCTGTTCTCCCGATATGTGGCCCATCGCACACGTCTGGTCGCTGATCGGTAACCGAGTGGCCCGGCAAGCACAACCCGCGACTGTGCCTGATGAACTGTGCCAAGGTGTGGAAGCAGCCTAGACCGACATACTCCAAGCCCACATCCAAAGCCTCTTTCGTTCGATGCCGCGGCGTGTAGCGGCCGTTATTGCCAGCCATGGGGGCAACACGAACTATTGATGTCTGCGTGTTCCGCAAGTCGTACGAGCCTGTAAGCTCAATTGTTTCATCTTTGAATCTGTTGTTATGTGTCCAGTAAATCTGGCTTTGCTGTCTCGTGTCCATCTTGGTGTTGCATTTTGGGTGGCCAGCAATGTATATGATACACTGCTGGACAATTGCTAAGGACGGATCATAAACGGCTATATAGCGCATAAAAAAGTAAGTGTGGTTGGATGCCAAGTGAAATAAAATAATATCAGAATGCCAGGACATTACAAGAAAGACAATTTATTGTGCTCTGAAATCCAGAAGGCTTTGGAACGTGTTCAAGGGACAAACAGGCCATTTTGTGCAGAATACGGAAACGTGAAAAAAAATGCAATTACCGTCCGCAGGCGTTCCGGCGTAAGATGTCAATACGGGATATGGCCACCATGGAGGGCGATGCAAGATTCCACACGTCGTGTCATGCTTTGCACAACATTATCAAGCATCTGTTGGGGTAATTTATCCCATTCCTCTGTCAGTGCACGGATGAGGGTGTTCTTGTTTATTGGAGGGCTTTGGCGACCAGCAAGACTCCTCCCCAAAGCATCCCACACATTTTCAATGGGATTCAGATCTGGAGAACGTGCTGGCCATACGAGGCGTTGAATATCCTCGCTCTCAAGACACTCCTGGACAGCGACTGTTCGATAACATGTTGCGTTGTCGTCCATGAAAATGAATCTATCACCGACAGCACCACGGAACATGCGAACATGAGGTAGCAGAACATCATTAATGTATCGTTGGCCAGTCATAGTCCCAGTTGGAAGCACATAGAGGGACGTACGGCCATTGATCATGATGGCAGCCCATACCATAACACTACATGTCGGATATCGGTCCCTTTCCTGTGTGTTTGCTGGACAATATGCAGTACCACTATCACGCCAGATCAGTTGTCGTCGACAATCAGACGATAGACTGTATCTACTCTCATCTGAGAAGAGGACAGCAGACCAGTCGTTATCAGTCCAATTGCGATGTTGATGGCACCATTGCAAACGGGCGGTACGGTGACATCTGGACAATGGGATGCACACAACAGAACGGCGGGCGTATAGTCCTCCTTCATGCAAACGTCTGGCGACAGTTTTTCGGGAGATCCGCTTGCCAGTAGCAGCCATAAACTGATTTGCTACCTCTCTAGCTGTGCTGCGCCGGTGTCTTTTTGTTGATAGCACTATGTACCGATCTTCTGCAGGTGTCGTACTGCGAACACGACCTCCCCGTGACGTTTGCTACACTCTCCATTTGTTTGAAATGATTTCCAAAGCCTTGAAACAACACTGTGGCTGATGTCAAACTCCCTGGCAACATCTGTTATTTTTCGCCCTTCTTCAATCTTGCCAATAATACGGCCACGCGTAAAATCATCTAGGTGATGTCGGGAAGACATACTGAAAATTGCAAGTTCGTCAGTTGATTCTTTCCTTTTCAACTTTGCGTTTGAACAACAACGGTCAATACGCGTCAAATCCTTTATATCTCTTATCAGCGCTATGACGTCACGAACTAGTTCGGCAATCCAAAATTTGCATAAGCACAACACGTCTTACTGTATCCCGCACTTATGCTAATTTCCACATTTTCCTGCCTTCCATTTTATGGTTGCTATCGTTGCTATTGTCATCCGTCCTTAGCAATTGGCCGGCAGTGTATATGGCACAATTCAAGCAACAATCTCTCTCTCTCTCTCTCTCTCTCTCTCTCTCTCTCTCTCTCTCTCTCTCTCTCTGAGGTCCTTAATTCTTAGTTCTATTAATGAAATTATTTTACAAATGGCGGGATGACCGTTGTGATTCCTTGCGTTAAGTTTTCATGGTACTATGAAAACTTTTTTTAAAACGTTTCTTCTTCAAAATGAAATTTCGGGTGAACATGTTTCCCAGTAAGCAAAGGTCACTGATGAGCAGGATAATTCATACGAATCTTTTAAAGAATATGCAGTTTTTACAGACTTATTAATTGGAGAATACAATGAAAGGTTCACTGATTTTATAGTCATGACATCACATTCAAATGATCATTTCAACCTCATCTAGTTGATGTCTCCATAGCTCTCTGATTGAACAATTAGCATTTCAACCTCATCTACCTGATGGCTCCCAAAAACTACAGATGGAACTGATTAAGCTCTTAGAAGATGACGTTGTCGTTATTTGACGCAAAGAAAGATCCCCGTCATTTATTTCTTCTGTTGGATGGATTGGGAAACGAATTTCCCTGAAGAAATATTTCATATAACATGGTAGATATATAAATCTTTTAATATTTTTCACTGTACACCATGTTCCTTTCATTCAGAAAACTTGAAAATTTTCATCGTCCTGGAGTGGAAATCGAATCCGCACCTCTTAATTTCCGGTCGTGCATGCTAGACATTACACTACCCAGGACAAGGAAATATCTGTGAAATATATGAGAATCTTCAGATATCTGAAGATTCGCAAATCTGAAGATATCTGATATCTGAAGATAAAGGGGTTTGATATAACTTAGATAAGTGTTGATATCTAAAGATATCTGAAACAAACTAAGATGAGTGTTGATCTGAAATAAACTACGAAATAAACTTAGATTTAAACCTGTATATATATATATCATCATCATCATCATCATCATTGTCAACCATTATCAATCCACTGCTGGACGAAGGTCTCCCCAAGTTTCCTCCACAACGGTCTGTCTTGTGCCAGTCTCCTCCATGTCACTCCCGCATACTTTCGAATTTCATCCACCCATCTTTCACGTGGTCTTCTTCTGGGTCTTTTCCTGTCCCTTGGAATCCAATCTAAAATTTCGGCTCTCCATCGATGGTCTGTTCTTCCGGCAGTATGTCCAGACCATTGCCATTTCAGGGATTTAACTCTGATCATGATGTCTTCCACTCTTGTCATTTTTCTGATCCACGTGTTCTTCTTCTTATCTCTCCTGGTTACACCAAGCATGCACCTCTTGATGCTACTTTGAGTTGTCTGCAGCCTTTGTATGTCTCTTTTAGCTAAAGTCCACGTCTCTGCACCATACGTAAGCACTGGAAGGATGCATTGATCAAACACTTTTCTTTTAAGACATAATGGCATATTGCTCTTGAAAATCATGCTGTTTCTTCCAAAACCTCTCC
Source organism: Macrothele yani (assembly GCA_039090855.1). Classification (NCBI taxonomy): domain Eukaryota; kingdom Metazoa; phylum Arthropoda; class Arachnida; order Araneae; family Macrothelidae; genus Macrothele; species Macrothele yani. Next base: position 32,821,763 of record CM077025.1, read on the forward strand.
AGGCAAGTTTTGTACGCCGATTAGATTCTTCACCAATGTGACCCTCACTTGATATCTGCTGTCCAAGATAAACGTACGTGTCTGTTATCTCCAGCTTTTCTCCATCAATCGATAAATCTTCATTTCTTGTAAAAGCATTGTACATCACTTTTGTCTTCCGAAAGTGCATTTTTAATCCCACTTCTTTACTCTTGTCAGCAAGTTCCTGGATCATACTCTGCAGCTCTGATGGGGTAGTTGCAAAAATGACTATGTCATCAGCAAAACGAAGGTGGGTTAGATAATCTCCATTAATCTTTATCCCTTTGTTTTCCCAGTTCAGTGATTGAAAGACATTTTCCAATGTGGCATTAAAGAGCTTCGGAGATATGGTGTCACCTTGTCTCACTCCTTTTCCAATTTTTATGTGTGTTGTATTTTCAAACAGCCGAATCTTTGCACTTGCATTTTCATAGATGTTATTAATAATATTAATGTATGCATCTTCAATACCGCAGGATTTCAGAGCCATTGCAACTGCTGATGGTTTCACCGAATCAAAGGCTTTTTCATAATCGATAAAAGCCATGCACAATGGAAGCTCATATTCCCTCGCTCTTTCAATTAGTTCTCTCAGTACGTGGATATGATCTATTGTGCTGTAGCCACCCCTGAATCCAGCTTGTTCTCTCGGTTGAGCCATGTCCAGTGTCACCTTCAAGCGGTGTGAAAGAACTTTAGTGAAGATTTTATAAACTACTGATAGGAGGCTGATAGGTTTGTAGTTCCTGAGATCCTCAATGTCACCTTTTTTATGTAGCAAGATCATTGTAGCGTTGTTCCAATCCTCAGGAATTTTCCCTTCATTAAGGCATCGAGTGAAAATTTGGGCGAGTACTGTTTCGATTTCTCCACTTGCTTCTTGTATGATGTCTACAGTAATTCCATCTTCTCCTGGAGCTTTCCCGCTCTTCATGTTCTTGATTGCATGTGCAACTTCTGCTGGGAGGACTGGAAGAACTGTGGTACTGGTACCTTTCATGATGTCTGGAGTACATGTATCATCCCTTTCATATAATTTGGAGTAGAAATCTTTCACTCTTGTCAAAATTTCGCCTCTATTTCTTGTTACAGAACCATCTTCTTTTCTCAGTGCCATAATCTATTTTTTCCCCTTATTAAGATGTCCCTTTGCTATCTTTAGGCTTTGGTTGTTTTCAATTGCTTTCCTTACTAGTTCACAGTTGAATTTCCTTACGTCTTCAGTGATACTTTTTCGTACTGTCTTGCATAGCTCTATATATTCCACTTTGGAAGTCACATCTTCTTTAGTTGTCCTCATCACTCTTCTTTTTTGCATCAACATTTTGGTTTTCCTGATAATTTGTTCACATGCAATTCGTTCTTAGACACAGCTAATTTTGTTGCTGTTTCCATAAGAGCTTTGGTTACTTTTCTGTTAACTTCAGAAATATCCACTTCTTCCGATGTTAGGCCTTCTAAAGCAGAGAACCTGTTCTTCAGTTCCAACTTGAAGGTATTATGGTGTTTTTTAAGGTTGGTTATGTCAATAGATTTTGTTTGTCTTATGAGCTTGCCACGTTCGAGTTTAGTGTTGAGGTGCATCTTACATCTCACCAATCTATGGTCACTACCTGTGTTGAACTTGTTTAGCACACTGCAGTCTTCTATGACGAATTTTTTGTTACACATAATAAAATCAATTTCACTTGTCGTCCCATTTGGATGTCTCCATGTCCATTTCCTGTGTGGCTTTTTCTTGAAGAAGGAGTTCAAGATGAAAAACCCTTCTGCCTCTGCAAACTCAACGAGAGTATTTCCACGCTGGTTTCTGTTGCCGTGACCGAATTTACCTACTGAAGTTTCATTCTGTTGCCGTTGCTCTATTTTTGCATTGAAATCTCCCATAATTATCTTCAAGTGCTGCTTACCTTTATTATTTAGATGACAAATTTCCTCATAAAATTCTTCAATTTCTTCTTCAGGATGACTTGTGGTGGGTGCATCAGTTTGAATAATCTGAGCCTGGTATCTTCTCGATAGTTGGATAACGAGTCGTGCAGCTCTGTCAGAGGAACTTTCAACTTCTACCACTTTATCCTTCAGTTTCTTGTTTATTATAAATCCAACACCACTAGTTCTGCCAGTACCTGTCCCACGATAGTAGAAGAGATGTCCACTTTTCAGTTCGATGAGATCTTCTCCTTTTCTCCTTACCTCACTTAGCCCCACGATGTCCCACTTGATCCTTTGTAGTTCCTCTTCCAATTCAAGAAGCCTTGAATCAGAAGATAGGGAGCGTCCATTGTACGTTGCCAAGGTCAGCATCAGATGGCAGCCTAGTCCGGTCCTCCGGGGATTCTTAGCACCCTCTGCCTTCATGTCGCACTGGCCGCTGCCTTGGCCAGGTACATTCCAGCTGCAGGAGACTGAGGGCCAAGATTTAAGTTGTGGAGTCATTTTGGAGGGGTTTGGCCATAACTCACCACGCTGGCCAAGCGGGTTGGTGAGTGTCTGATAGAATTTCCTCTGATCCCGATGGTATAGTTATACCGCTATTGGCGGTCGTCAGAGCCCCTTTAGTGGGAACAGGATGTACCACGAGAAGGCGGGGTTGACATTTGTCAAATAGAGGCTGTGATGTTACGCATCACCTGACCTTACATCACGACCTTATAATATATATATATATATATGGGATGTAAGGTCAGATTTTGAGTAACATCACAGCCTGTCCTTGACAAATGTTAACCACGCCTTCTCGTGGTACATCCTGTTCTTACTAAAGGGGCACTGACGACCGCCAATAGCGGTATAGCTATACCATCGGGATTAGAGGAAATGCTATCCCACACTTACCAACCAGCTTGGCCAGCGTCGTGAGTTATGGCCAAACCCCTCCAAAATGATTCCACAACTAAATCTTGGCCCTCAGTCTCCGGCAGGTGGAATGTACCTGGCCAAGGCAGCGGCCAGTGCGACATGATAACAGAGGGTGCTAAGAATCCCCAAATGACCGGACTAGGCTGCCATCTGATGGTGTCCTTGGATACGTATAATGGACACTCCCTATCTTCTGATTCAAAGCTTCTTGAATTGGAAGAGGAACTACAAAGGATCAAGTGGGACATCGTCGGGCTAAGTGAGGTAAGGAGAAAAGAAGAAGATCTCATTGAACTGAAAAGTGGACATCTCTTCTACTAACGTGGGACTGATACTGGCAGAACTAGTGGTGTTGGATTTATAATAAACAAGAAACTTAAGGGTAAAGTTGTAGAATTTGAAAGTTCCTCTGACAGAGCTGCACGACTCGTTATCCAACTCTCGAGAAGATACCAGGCTCAGATTATTCAAACTTATGCACCCACCACAAGTCATCCTGAAGAAGAAATTGAAGAATTTTATGAGGAAATTCTTCATCTAAATAACAAAGGTAAGCAGCACTTGAAGATAATTATGGGAGATTTCAATGCAAAAATAGAGCAACCGCAACAGAATGAAACTTCAGTAGGTAAATTCGGTCACGGCAACAGAAACCAGCGTGGAAATACTCTCGTAGAGTTTGCAGAGGCAGAAGGGTTTTTCATCTTGAACTCCTTTTTCAAGAAAAACCACACAAGAAATGGACATGGAGACATCCAAATGGGACGACAAGTGAAATTGATTTTATTATGTGTAACAAAAAATTCTTCATAGAAGACTACAGTGTGCTAAGCAAGTTCAACACAGGTAGTGACCATAGATTGGTGAGATGTAAGATGCACCTCAACACTAAACTCGAACGTGGCAAGCTCATAAGATAAACAAAGTGTATTGACATAACCAACCTTAAAAAACACCATAGTACCTTCAAGTTGGAACTGAAAAACAGATTCTCTGCTTTAGAATGTCTAACATCGGAAGAAGTGGATATTTCTGAAGTTAACAGAAAAGTAACCAAATCTCTTATGGAAACCGCTACAAAATTAGCTGGGTCTAAGAACAAGTTGCATGTGAACAAATTATCAGGAAAAACCAAAATGTTGATGCCAAAAAGAAGAAAGATGACGACAACTAAAAAAGATGTGACTTCCAAAGTGGAATATATAGAGCTATGCAAGACAGTACAAAAAAGTATCACTGAAGACGTAAGGAAATTCAACTGTGAACTAGTGAGGAAAGCAATTGAAAACATCCGAAGCCTAAAGATAGCAAAGGGACATCTCAGTAAGAGAAGAAAACAGATTATGGCTCTGAGAAAAGAAGATGGTTCTGTAACAAGGAATAGAGGCGAAATTTTGACAAGAGTGAAAGATTTCTACTCCAAATTATATGAAAGGGATGATACATGTACTCCAGACATCATGAAAGTTACCAGTACCACAGTTCTTCCAGTCCTCCCAGCAGAAGTTGCACATGCAATCAAGAACATGAAGAGCGGGAAAGCTCCAGGAGAAGATGGAATTACTGTAGACATCATACAAGAAGCAAGTGGAGAAATCGAAACAGTACTCGCCCAAATTTTCACTCGATGCCTTAATGAAGGGAAGATTCCTGACGATTGGAACAACGCTACAATGATCCTGCTACATAAAAAAAGGTGACATTGAGGATCTCATTAACTACAGACCTATCAGCCTCCTATCAGTGATTTATAAAATCTTCACTAAAGTTCTTTCACGCCGCTTGAAGGTGACACTAGACATGGCTCAACCGAGAGACCAAGCTGGATTCAGGAGTGTCCACAGCACAATAGGTCATATCCACGTACTGAGAGAACTAATTGAAAGAGCGAGGGAATATGAACTTTCATTGTTCATGACTTTTATCGATTATAAACAAGCCTTCGATTCGGTGAAACCATCAGCAGTTACAATGGCTCTGAAATCCTGCGGTATTGAAGATGCGTACATTAATATTATTAATAACATCTATGAAAATGCAAGTGCAAAGATTCGGCTGTTTGAAAATTCAACACACATAAAAATTGGAAAAGGAGTGAGACAAGGTGACACCATATCTCCGAAGCTCTTTAATGCCATATTGGGGAATGTCTTTCAGTTACTGAACTGGGAAAACAAAGGGATGAATATTAATGGAGATTATCTAACCGACCTTCGTTTTGCTGATGACGTAGTCATTTTTGCAACTACCCCATCATAGCTGCAGAGTATGATTCAGGAACTTGCTGACAAGAGTAAAGAAGTGGGATTAAAAATGAACTTTCAGAAGACAAAAGTGATGTTCAATGCTTTACAAGAAATGAAGATTTATCGATTGATGGAGAAAAGCTGGAGATAACAGACACGTACGTTTATCTTGGACACCAGATATCAAGTGAGGGTCACGTTGATGAAGAATCTAATCGGCGTACAAAACTTGCCTGGAGAGCTTTTGGAAGAAACAGCATGATTTTCAAGAGCAATATGCCATTATGTCTTAAAAGAAATGTGTTTGATCAATGCATCCTTCCAGTGCTTACGTATGGTGCAGAGACGTGGACCTTAACTAAAAGAGACATACAAAGGCTGCAGACAACTCAAAGCAGCATGGAGAGGTGCATGCTCTGTGTAACCAGGAGAGATAAGAAGAGGAACTCGTGGATACGAAAAATGACCAGAGTGGAAGCCTACATGATCAGAGTTAAATCCCTGAAATGGCAATGGTATTGGTATTGGTAACTGTGGGTACCATAGTGGTACCCAGTTTATTGCTATAACGAAATACAGACATAGGAGATTTATTAAAAGCTGCAGTACAGAAAACAACAGTGCGGAAAGTCAGTATATCCACGATGCAGCACAACGTTATACAGAAAGTAAATGAATATGCACACGAATAATGAACGGCCTAACGGCATGTCAAACACTATAACACATGTGCACAAATGCATGAAATGTACTATGCTATGATAAATCAACCGAACGGAACTGAAAGGTGGGTAGAGCGCAAAACAACATTGAGTACCTCAGCAACTTTATAAAAATAACAAAGGTAACAAACCTACCACTATAATAATCCGCAATAGAGGAAAGCACTAACACAGCAAACACTCACAATTATAGGTAAGTTAAAAAACAGGCACAAATTCAGGAAACAACAGATAAGATAATGATACTGAGATAATGCGGAGATCACACAAGTAACGAGACCGATTTGTTGTGAAAACACAGCAAAAGCACGCAATTATCGCAACTTTAAAATAAAGCAAATTTACAATACATTAAATAAAGCAAATAAAGCAAATTTACACACAAATAAAGCAAATTTACAATACATTACTTGTGAATCACAGTAAAAACACACAATGAAAACATCAGAATCAACGTGCACTAAGTCTGCAAAACAAGGGCATCTGCGAACGGGTTCGCAAATCCCCTAGCATTGAGAGAACAAAAAGTATTCAGTGTGAGGAAGAGAGCTAAAGGTCATCGGTAAAAGGATAGAAATTATCACATATATGCTTCTCAACGAGCTCCTTCAAGGAGGCGAGACGGCGCGTGTAACGTCTCAAAAAAGACTGATACCGAGGATCGGTGGCACACAGAGATTTAAAAAGTGACACATAAGCTTCGAATTGCGTTACCGCTGCATACAGGTCCAGATCAGGTGAGTGAAGGAATTCTTCAGAACCAACAATCGTACGTGTAGGTTGAAAAAGACGTAAAAGTTGCTGTCTGGACAGTGGCCCAGGAACTGGAGGAAACGTATCAACGGCATGTAGAACCTCAGCATCAGAGAGAGGATTGACAGGACCTGAGCGGAGAAGCATACTGTTTGAAGAATCATCAGGTGGAGAAACACCGGAACCGGAAACCTCGGGAACACTAGATGAATCCTCAGTATGTGGCACAGAAAGTTGTTTTAACATTTTCTGTTTTACAGCGCCTTTGGAAGTTCCAATCCGCTTCGAAGAAGAAGCTGCGGCGGATGTATCCATTAGTGGATCAGGCTCACCTCCCAAGTCAGGAGACGAGGAAACGACCGTCGCCGAAGAAGCAGTACGAAGCTGAGCTGCTTTAGTGGAGACTGGTACAACAGCCGAGGCTTCAGGAAGATGTTGCAACAAGGGTATGGTAGACAAGGCTGTAAATGGAGATCCGATATCCGAGAGGCTAGGAGAAGAGCCAGACGGCCGATCTGCCAAACCACCACTCAACACACCCGGATCGGAACACTCCGCTGTAGACACATCTGTAGTCGAAGACAACTCTGTCAATCTTGAAGGTGGATGCACAATCGTACGGGTCGGGAGAGGAGGAAAGGCAGCATTGTCCGTGACGGAAATGTTCGTCTGACTTAGAAACGAAGAATTCACGTCAGGCAAACTACCAGTAGTGGGGATAGTACAAAGACCAATGTGTTCAGCAGTGGGATGCGAACTTGATGAACGTCCACGTCGAACGCGGTCACAGGAGGCAGTGGTGTGATTCTGTGTTAAACAGTGTGTACAATAGTGAGCAGTGAAAATCTTGAAATTTTACGTTCGTGCGCCAATTTCAACAGTAGCTTCTGTAGGGCAATCCGCCAAGGCTTTCTCGGTGGGAAAGACGACCAATAACTGACGGCGAGGTCCGGTAGCATGGACAAATCGAGTTCCGCGGGGAGCGTCAGAGAGGCGACGGACCTTGCCAACAATTTTACAAACATGACTGACAAGGAGAGGAAGTGCAGTATCAGGCACTTCCTGTGGAACAGGATAGAACGTGATGTTCACCGGTCGCTTGGAAAGAGGCGACGGGATGAGATGCTTTGTCCCAATCGAAAGTCCGTTTGCAAGAAAAGAGTCAGCATCCTCCTTGTGATTGAACTGTACCGATACCGAAATACCCCGAGGAGTACGGGAAATTCCTGCAATGGACGCAGACGACGCATGTCCAGAGAGGGCTTCCATGTAGCGTGGCAATGGAGTATTTGGTAAAGCATGAAAGAGCACACCTCTATCCAGGAGGTTATGGAACTCACGGCCAATCTGCGAATTGTCATCTATCGTTACCCTCACCTTGTGGTTGGATACCTGAATAATAGGTGTTTTTTTTTTATTGGAGGTTTAACGACCACCGTGAGCAACTCAATGGGCTATAAGCAGTCGCCCGTCCCTAATTTAGGGTCACTGGTTCCAGGGAAGGGAGAGAACCAGTGCCGTAAGACAAACACAACATCCATGCCTGACCGGGATGAATGATCAGAGGCCAACGCCTTAGACCACTGCGCCACCGGGGCGGCATAGGTGTTGTTTGCAAAAGACCATCTGGTTGAAAGGAATCGGACGTAGAAGTAGCGCCTGGTTGCACTTTAGAGGCAAACGACATCCTCGGAAGAGAAGACTGTTCGGATCCGGCAGGCACAGAAGGCTGTGAGGGAAGAGAAGCACAGGCCTAGGACAAGGCAGTAGAATCAGTAGTACCCAGGGAGGGCACCGAGGCAGATGCAGGAGCTGAAGAAGAAAGCGCAGCCAAGTCCAGTGAAGGCACCGGTGCAGGAGTACTAGAAAGCTGGGAAGGCATCGTAGCAGACACATCTGAGGACGAGAGTATGTTAACTTCCATGGACGTGGGAAGTGGGACGTGACGTGCATCCGCCACGCCCATAGATGATAAGGAAATACCGGAAGCCGCCATGTTGGCAGCTTCCAAACGTAAACAAACGAGCAAACGATAAGAAAACATATGAATATGAACTAATATGAGGATGAGAACGCTAGAAAAGTAGCTCAAAACGTACACAGTACCTTTAGACAGCCGGGCCACGCAACAGGTGAGTGAGGGACGAGGTATTCCACACTAAAATGCAAAAAAATATTATAGCCACCAGCACTACGTCTGTCACGAACGAGCAATGGGCTGGACATACTGCCAGAAGGACAGACCATCGATGGACAGCCGAAATCTTAGATTGGAATCCAAGGGACAGGAAAAGACCCAGAAGAAGACCACATGGAAGATGGGTGGATGAAATTCGAAAGTATGCGGGAGTGACATGGAGGAGACTGGCACAAGACAGACCGTTGTGGAGGAAACTTTGGGAGACCTTCGTCCAGCAGTGGATTGATAATGGTTGACGATGATGATGATGATGATGATGATGATGATGTATATATATGTATTTAGACAATCACTTATATACATTGACACACATGAAAAAAATGAAGTTAAAACCCTATTATAAAGGGAAATACAAAAGTAAAATTATATGATATATGGACAAGATTAAAAAAAATAAAAATAAATAAATCCTGAACTCTCCAAGAACTATCCATAAAAGAAGAACACTACCTGTTAGATTAGACTGTTCTCTTCAGGGGAACACCAGTCTAAATGTGATCCTTCAAAACAGGAAACCGGTTTGTAGTATACAAAAACCGCCTGTATGTCCCCTAGGTCACCGGATTGCAGTGATGAATAAATTTGAACAAAATCAATAATAGAACAAATGAACGAAAAACGAAATATACAATAATATTGAACAGTAAAAAATCAAAAATCAAAAGTGTCCAATCTTCTTTCCCACTTGCAGTTACAAGTATCCAAAAGGAACAATCCAACAGATAAGGAGCAGCATGTCCTCCCTCCCCGTGACCGCTTAAACTGAAAATGCTGGACACGCAATCCCACAGGATAACCCAGAGAGGTGTATTGGCTACAGTTAAAGTGACAGTAAGTGTAGAAACGACAAAGTGTTAATTGGAAGTCTTCAGCCACATGCGACCCGTCATGTGGCAGTTGTGAAAAAGAAGATAGTTTAATATTGTGAGGTCATTTGTTAGTGATGTGCCGGATATTTATAGCTGAATGTTTGTCAAAAAATCGCGTAGATACCTCACTATTCAACAATTGACAAAAAAACCTTTAACAAAAACCTTTGAGGGCAGCAATTGGACAAAAATGTTTTAAATAGTCTTCTCAAGGTTGGTAACAAAACCTCTGAGTTATTACATATTTGAATACCTCTGTAAAGCGCAGATATTATTAAATTTCTCAGTACATTTTTTGGATATATTTGAGTTCTAGTGGATATAATAGTTGACGTTGAAGTTATAATTACGTCTTTCGTCATATATTCATACAACCGGCGAATCCTCGGTGTGTCGTATAACCAAATCCAAGAATTGTACCCTGTTTTCGTTAGCTTTAGTTGTTTCTAGGGTTAGACACTTTGGATATATTTCCAGTGACTGGGCTTCAAAATCACTGTAGTTGAAGGTAATTACATCATCAATGTATCGGAACATTGTTTGATTTGAGTTCACAAGAGAGGTTGCAAAGTTTTTTTCATAAGTATATAGGTATATGTTAGCGAAAAGACTTGAAAACGAGGTGCCCATTGGTATACCTCGAACTTGAAACAATTGCTTGCCCATTCCCAGATAGTTGTTGAAGACACAAAGGGCTATTAAGTTTGTCCAATAGTTCTTCTCAATCGCCAAGAGGTGCTTAAAATCTCGAAAAAGTGAGTCGCATACATTCTCAAGGTCTTTTAGGTCTATTGATGTGAATAAGTTCTTGAAGTCAAATGTCCGGATAAGCAGTTTTTCACGTACTCGAAACTTCCCCAGAAATTCCAGCACTTGTCTATTGCTATTTATAATCCATGGCACAGTGATATTTTGCAATATAATTTTCAACAGTTTTCAAATTGTTTTCCTGCTTATTTACCATAGCAGTTAACAACTGAAGTAATGTATCTGAACCCCACAGGGGTTTTATGGAATTTTGGGACTATATATAGGAAAGGTAGCTTTACATTAATGTTCATAATTTTTAGTCTTCTCTGTAAAGCAATAATTTTTTTACTAATTGTAGTATTATTATGTGCAACCCTTGTTGAATAGGTTGTTTCAGTTGCAAGTTCTTCCTGTAATAGTTGGAGGTAAAAACTTTTACATACCACGGCAAAATTATTTTTAGCCTTATCAATAAATGTTATCAAAAATTTATCTTTCATCGCTTTGATTTGACTAAAAATACGTCTCGTCTCTACATTGTCCTTCTGTATCCTTGAGTTTTTCGCTTTCCCAATTTCAAAATGCACCCTTCCGGTTATCTCTCCAAGCCATTCTGTGAAGGCTTGTATAGGGACTTCTAATCGACTTGAAATTTTAACAATGAACATGTTCAGGTCTGATTTAATCACTTTCAAAAGGTCCTCAGTCTGGAGATTTCCATTACACAATCTAAAATTTGCACCTCTCAGCATTACCTCACGAAGTGTCTGAAATTCAACGATGTCCAAGTTTCCAGGACCTATATGTCCATGTGTTGTATCTATTTCTGCATATTTTCATTAATTCATATTTTGTGATTCTGATTTTGAATAATTTTACTGTTAATGTATATATATGTATAAATATAAATATGTAACATCTGAAATAAACTTAGATGAGTGTTGATATCTGAAGATTCGCAAATCTGAAGATATCTGATATTTGAAGGGGTGCGCGATTCTAACCCGGACCCCTTTAGATATCTGAGAATCTTCAGATTTTAATATCTGAGAATCTTCAGATTTGCGCTAGTCAAAGCTATTCTGCTCCATCGTAGCACCTCAAGACATTTTCTCACATCCAGTATCGGATGTAGGTCAGAAATTACAGTGTTGGAAATACGTCATATATTTCTTCTGTTGGATGGATTGGGAAACGAATTTCCCTTATTTTCAAGTTTTCTGAATGAAAGGAACATGGTGTACATTGAAAAATATTAAAAGATTTATATCTCTGCCATGTTATTTAAAACATTTTTTCAGAGAAATTCGTTTCCCAATCCATCCAACAGAAGAAATATATGACGTATTTCTAACACTGTAATGTCTGACCTACATCCGATACTGGATAAAGGTCCTAAGGCGCTACGATGGAGCAGAATAGCTTTGACCAGAGCAAATCTGAAGATTCTCAGATATTTATGTTCAGTTGCTTAGAATTTCCTTGTGTTGGGTAGTATAATGACTAGCATGATCGACCGGAAATCGGGAGGTGCGGGTTTGATCCCCGCTCCAGGACGATGAAAATTTTCAAGTTTTCTGAATGAAGGTAACATGGTGTACAGAGAAAAATATTAAAAGAAAGATCCAATTGAAATATGGAAAAATGCAATAAAATACTCACGCTTTCGGCACCATGCACGAAAAATGCTCTCTCGCTTTTCAATCATTTATTCCTGCGAATATACTTTCTCCTACCTAACCCAAACCAAGAAGACCTTAATATCCTATCCAGAGGATCACCTGAAACTGCGGACCTCCATGTTGCAACCAAATATTCTAATGCTTTCCAACAAAAAGTAGACACAACAAAGTCATTAAAAAAGTCCTGGACGACAGCGTGTATCGGAAAAAGTCGTCGATAGTGTTTGCACCGTCATTCAACGAAGCCCTGGAAAATCAACGCGCAGGGTGAGTCGTGAGTGCAGATTTTACAGCCCACTGACTACACAATTTTGAGAAAGAAGCTGAAAATGATTCCATACAAAATGCAGATGTTGCAAAATCTCACTGTACTTGTTTCAGATATCTTACTTTGCGTTTGGGCGGAAAAGGATTACAGGCTCGATGTGTGTCGTGTAACTAAGAGTGCACACATAGAACTTCTGTGACTGTCTATAAAAAAATTTGAAACATTCCCCTACAATTCTGTTACAGGTAACGTAAAACATCTTACATTGTTCTTGTCTTGTAGTGCGTTGATATGAATCACCCTGTGTATATTACGTTTATATGTATATATATATATATATATATATATATAAATCGAGTTTCGAATTTTTATAATCCGAATCGAGTCGGGTCGGCTTCGGGTCGGGTCCAGTTATGGGACGTCCGCGTCCGGGGCTGGTCCAGTTAAGTGACGTCCGGGTCCAAAATTTTTGACCCGTTTCCAACTCGAGATAGCAAAGCCAGAATTACTGGACACATAAAAACAGATACACAGATGAAACGATTGAGCTTACAGGCCCGTGCGACTTGCGGAACACGCAGACATCAATAGGTCGTGTGGCCCCCATGGCTGGCAATAACGGCCGCTAACGCCGCAGCATCGAACTAAAGAGGCTTTGGATGTGGGCTTGGGGTATGTCGGTCCATTCTGCTTCCACACGTTGCTACAGTTCATCAGGCGTAGCCGCGGGTGGTGCTTGCTGGGTCACTCGGTTGCCGATCAGCGACTAGACGTGTTCGAAGGGCGATATATCGGGAGAATAGGAGGGCCACGGCAGCAGTGACATCTGGTGGGCCGTGAAGCATTGTTGCACGATGCGTGCCACGTGCGGGCGCGCATTGTCTTGCTGAAACGCGGCCGCTGGCAGGTCCTGCAGGTAAGGGAGGACTACAGGCTCCAAAACATCGGAGATGTAGTGGTTGCTGCTGAGTGTACCGTCGATGCGTACCAGAGGGGTGCGGGTGTCATATCCAATTGCGTCACAAACCATAACGCCAGGCGAAGAACTGGTATGGCGATGCATAATGCAGGCGTCAAACAGTCTCTCGCCGCAGAGCCACCACACGCGGATCCGAATATCGTGGTGTTGCAGGCAGAAGCGGGATTCGTCGGAGAAGACAACCTCGTGCCATTCCGTAGTCCAGGTGCGGCGTTCAACTGCCCACTGCCGCCGTTCTCGCCGATGGTGTAACGTCAATGGTAACCCGAGGAATTAGCGCAGTGCGATAAGTTCTCGCTCCTGCAGACGACGTCGAACGATACGTGCTGACACAGGTTGTTGTGCAACACACCCTAATTCCTGCGCTAACGTTCGTGATGTGGCGGTGCGAGTCGTCAATGCCCACTACACAATATGCCGGCCCTCTCGTTCGGTGGTGTGCCGCGGCTGCGGCAATCGCTCACGTCGGTCCGTCCGTCCCTCCTGCACCCACCGAATCCATACTCGCCTCACTGTGGCTGGATGTCGTCCTACACGGGCGCCGATGTCTCGGTATACGATAAACCGCTGTCGCGATAAGCCACTATTCGTCCTCTATCGAACTCCGAAGCGTGCTGGAATGACTGCTTTATTCTGCGACGAGGAATCAGGAAGCTTCCCACGCACAGGTCCGGCAGCACAACACATTTCCACTACTTACACCCCGCCTTCTGTGCACCCTTGTTATAGTGCTTCTCGGTGGCGTGCCGGGCGCACATGATTTGCATCTGCCCTGCAATACTAATCGTTTGCATGTCCTCACGCGGGCGACGCATGCTGCGAATTTCAGGCCAATCGGATGTTTCCTTCTTGGTGTTGCCTTTTAGGTGGCCAGCAGTGTTTTAGGAGTTCGGGATTTTTTTCTTGTGGTCACTTTTTCAATTATTTTTATCGTCTTAAAGTCTTAGCTGCTTAGGCGCTGCTCCCTGAAACTTTTTCAAAAGACAGAACACGAAAACTTTCAGGATTTGCGTGTGGGATGTGGGAGGGGAATAGTAGAAGAGGATGCATCTGAGCCCTGACATTGAATTACCTCAGATTTCGGTTTTGCGTGAGCCTTGTCCATGTTTCTTGCGCTTGAATTTTTCACACAGTTTCAATTATCAAATGCTGTGTAGGATAAATCATAACATCCTGAATAGCCTTTCTGTATTGATGCTCTAAGAATACAGCTAGCCTTTTACCCGAAAGACGAAAGGTTTTGAAAACATATTTTTACATAACCACTTCTCGAGAGGCTTTTGAACAGAAACAAAATCGATTATAAATACAGCGATTAAGGAAGCAGATGCTATATTTTCTGAAATAGACGGAAGAACAGAAAAGAGAGTTACAAATTCGGCAATGTCCAAGTGTATTATGAAGTTTTAAACGCATAATCCAATCATGTACAAATTTCAGGATAAATGGGCCGTATTTGAAAGTTCATTTGCAATACTTTGAAATGGCTGTTATTTGATATATTTTTTTATTATTTTGGATAAATTAGCACCTCATACAACGCCGGCACAGATTTTCTGATTTACTGATATTGTAATTTTACGCGGAATGGACATATTGTGTTCACACGAAGACAATGTCATGTTTTTTGCAACGACCCTCAGCATTACAGAACTGATTAATACACCGAGTACACACTGATGTACCATTACATTATGACAAACACCAGCTTACAGAAATGAGCGCGCATGGAGACCGAACGGTGATGCAGATTAAGCTCAAAGCGCAGTATTTATAAAACCCGAGGACGGGGTTTCGGTTAGTACAGTGTTCGGAGTCTGAATGGAAAAAGCTGACGATATTTATCGGAGTTTGATAAAGGACAAATTGTGAAGGCAGGGAGCTTCGGAACTGCGATCTCGGAAACGGCGTGGCTTGTGGGTGGCTCACGTGCCACTGTAGTGAGTACGTATCGAAAGTGGTACACAGATGGCTAAACGATGAACCGTCGTCCACTCGTGTGTCGTCCGCAGCTTATTGATGCCAGAGTGGAGAGAAAACTGTCGCCCATTGTTCATAGCGAACACAGGGCCACAGTGCGACAAATCACCCCCTGCTACAACAGTGGTGATCGGGGCAATGCGTCACAGCACACAGTTCATCGCAGCCTTCTGCGCATGGGCCTGCATAGCCGAAGACCCAGTCAGGTCCACATGCTCAATGTACGTCATCGCCAACAACGCATGAAATGGGCCCAAGATAATCGAGATTGGACCGTGGTTGATTAGAAGAAAGTGGCTTGGTCTAAGGAATCAAGATTCCTGGTACATCACGTAGACAGCCGAGCTCGGATACGCCGATTACCAACGAAGGCTATGGCACCTGGATGCACTGTTGGGGAGAAACAGACAGTGTTATGCTGTGGACGATGTTTTCTTTGGTCAATTTAAGCCCAATTATCCCAATATCACAATTTCTGACAGCTGTCAGTTATCTGAACCTCGTTGCCGACCAAGTTGACCCGTTCATGTCAGCTGTGTTTTCTGCTGCTGATGGCCATTACCAACAGGATAATGCGCCATGCCACACTGCAAGATTCGTCAAGGAGTGGTTCGTGAGACATGCTGGCGACTCCCTGTTAATGTCCCGGCCTCCAAATTCGCCTTACCTGAACCCAATTGAACATTTGTGGTTCGATTTATAAAAGCGGGTTCGCGCTAAATCACCACTATCCCGAAATGTACGGGAACTGGAGAACCTGCTGTTGACATTGTTGTACCAGATATCCTAGGATACCTATCGCCAACTCATTAAATAGATGCTTCGCCGAGTGACAGCTGTTTTGCAAGCTAAATGGAGTCCAACAACTTATTAGGTAGGTGGTCATAATGTAATGATCCATCGGTGCATAAGACTGAAATGATAATCCGATTTTATCAGCGTAATAAATTAAAAATACATTTTGCCAAGCTTTCTTTCATGAACGGATAGTTTTTTCGGAGCTAATGGCACAAAACAAATCTGTGTTTTACGCTAATTAGCCTTGAAAAAGCCATTCGTCGATGAGCGAAAGCTTGGCAAATTGTATTATTGATTTCTTACGCCAATAAAAACGGGTTATCACTTCAGTCTAACACTCAGCATTATTACTGAGTGTTTGACTGGAGTGATAGTAATACACTTGCGGAAAGTGAAAAAAGAACACCAAGAAGGAGGCGTCTGATACCAATGAAATTTATACAGCATAATAACAGAATACAGAGGATAACGTGATCAAAACGTTATGGCAAAATACAGCTGTATTTGCTGGTAAACTGAAAAATAACATTTCCACGTAACATGATTAGTACGAGGTTGAACTGCGTCACACTGTGCAATTCTGGCATGGAGTCTGCCGTAGAGATGTTGGATGTAAGTTTGGGGTATTGAGTTCCAAGCATCCTCAACCTGGACGCGCGTAAATCGGGGATGGTCGTGGCTGGCCGTGGAGACCGGATAAGTCGTTGTCCCATAAAATCCCACACGTGCTCAATGGGGGACAAATCCGGTGAACGTGCAGGCCATAGAAGTTATCTCACACCCTGAAGTGCATGTTGCGTTGCACGTGCCGTGTGTGAGCATGCGTTATCTTGCTGGAAAACACCACGATGGACCGACCTTACAAATGGCACAACAACGGGCTGAATGATGTTGTTGAAGTAGGAGGTGCTGTTTAACGTACCCGGTACAAACACTAGTTGTGTACGGGAGCGATAGCTGATCGCTCCCCACACCAGGAGACCAGGTGTAGGCCCTGTGTGTCGCTGGCGGATGCAAGAAGGGTGGAGACGCTACCCTGTGCGTCTGCGAACACGCATACGGCCATCGGAGGCTCCCAAGCAGAATCTGCTTTCATCGCTGAACACGACAGATCGCCATTGCGTTCTCCAGTGCAGACGTTGGCGACACCACTGCAGCCGTTCCTGATGGTGGGCAGGAGTCAGAGGTACACCTGCCAGAGGCACACGTGCACGTAGTCCTGCATCCAGTAGACGGTTGCGGATTGTTCGCACAGTCACCTCAGATGCAACGGCAGCTCAGATTTGCTTCGCAGTGGTTGTTCTGCTTGACAACGCCGCTCTTCTTATGCGTCGATTGGTCCGCACATCAGTCCGTCTGTAACTCCTGGTTCCATTGTTATTTCGTGTGGGAATGTTCCTCGGACCACCTACGCCACCATCGTACAACCACCGATACTTCCCGTCCAATTCGCTCCGGAATATGACGATACGACCACCCGGCCTCGCGGAGTCCGGCTATACGACCTCGCTCAAAGTCCGATAACTGCTGAAATCGTACACGTCTTCCATGTCCAGGCATTGCAGCTTCTTCAGGGTCTTCGCACGTGTCCGTACGCCGACGACTGATTATATTCACTTCGCCGTACTCCTTAAATACCACCGGCGATAATTTGCATATTATGC
The DNA here is from genome assembly GCA_039090855.1 of Macrothele yani. Taxonomy (NCBI): domain Eukaryota; kingdom Metazoa; phylum Arthropoda; class Arachnida; order Araneae; family Macrothelidae; genus Macrothele; species Macrothele yani. The sequence continues at coordinate 32,839,557 of CM077025.1, forward strand.
CGTGCTGTGGCGTAAGTGCTCACCGATAGGCCCCAAAATTAACATCACACCTACATAAACTCAACCCCATTAACATATGTAAATTTCATGATCGTCCGCCAATTCCTTCTTTGTGTTCTTTTTTCACTTTCCGGCAGTGTATATTATTCTAGGAAACAAAGTTTTCACTGTATCATGCTTATTCCTTCTGACACAAAAATAACTTTTTTTGTTCCTCTTCTAGCAGCAACGAAGCACAACAGGCATAAATCGTTTAATACACTCAGAGACAATGAAACTTGCTCACTAAGAAAGAAGAATCGGATTGAACTGAAATTTTGCGGACGTAATGATACAGATGAATGATACACGTGATCGCAAAAAACAGAGCTGCTGGACAATTACAAAGGGATCTTTGGCACGCAGTCCGGTCATCTTCAGTAGCGAGTCGCACCGCCTCGGGCGGCGATATATGCTGCAGTACGGTCCGGCATGGATGCGAACAGACGCCTGATGTTGTCCTGCGGCAGACTAGCCCACACGTGTTGAACAGTGTGCTCCAAATTCCGGATAGTGTGGCAACGGCGGCAGCCGGCGTTTCAACTGATCCCACACATGCTCGATAGGGGACATATCCGGAGAGCGGACAGGCTATGGAAGTGCCTGGACATGACTTAGGTAGTCCTGGGCAACCCGAGCCGTGGACGGACAGGCATTTGTCTGCTAGTATAGCGCACCAGGAATCCCGGGCAGGAATTGGAGCACACGGGGCAGTAGGATCTCATCCACATACCGCTAGCCCGTCAATGATCCACGTATTACTAATAGAGCTGATCGGTTATCCTAGGGTATGGCTCCCATGACCATAATTCCTGCAGTGGGGGAGGTGTGGTGCTGGATAGCGAAGGTTGGGATTATGCCGTTGCCCAGAGGACCTCCGCACCCGGACACGATGATCATCTGTCCCTAAAACGAAGAGGCACCCATTGCTCAACACCACATGCCACCAGTCTGTGGTGTTCCACGTCGCTCTGGCCTGGCACCACTGCACACGGGGCCGGAGATGTTCCGGTGTTAATGGCAGCACACGAAAGGGGCTCTGGGGTCGTAGATTCGCTTCCGCGAGGTGTCGGGAAATGGTTCGTGGGCACACAGGAGCCACTACATCTGCCTGTATAGTGGATCGGGTCCCTGTGGGATCCGTTCCTAACTGGTGTCGATCCTCTCTACCGGTGGTCCTGCTGGTCCGTGCGGAGCCGCTCCATCGTGTGGCAGTGCCGTCACGTGTCCACTGCTCCCAACTCAGTCGCACGGTATGGTCAGAACGATCCACGTGGCGGGCTATACGGCGCGCCGACAACACTGCGGTTTTCAGCCCGATGATCAGGCATCTTTCAAAGTCCGTACGTTGCGTAAATCGACGTCTCTGGCGTCTTCCCGGCATTCCTGTCACTCTGTACTCTAGCTTGCGTTGACCGGTGTTTTTCGCTTTCATGGGGCGTCGACTACACGCCGTTTTATAAGGCTGCAGGTTTGTTTGAATACCATCACGCACTCTAGCTATTTTCAAAATTTCGCGGTTGTTGAATATTTTCTTCTAGGTGCGCAAATTTCATTGTCTGTGAGTGTACGTAGAAGACGAACTATAATGAATTAGCTTTATTTTCTTTCCGCTAAGCTAATTAATATGAATGATGCTCTTCCTACCAGTTAGCTAGTGATATACTTGTACTAAGCTTCAAAATAGTGAACTCAAAATGGTTGTTACTAGTTAATTACGAACCAGAATAAAGTCTTAACGCTGGTTATTTATGGTAAGAAAACTAATGTTATAAACCTAACAGCCAGACAGAGGTCTGACAAAAACTATGAATTGAGAAAGACTAACTTACGGTAACTTCTTTATTATAAGACTCTTGGTCAACTAAAGCACCCACACAACTTGTTTTACAATAATGAAGAATCTCTTCTCAAAAGAACACCTATCTCTCCTCGTATTACAAACGCTTTCCGTAAACAACAACGCTCTCTCATAACAACAACAAAAGCTCTCCTTAAGTCTCGATGAACGCGCCTATATACTAGCTACCACCACGTCATGACTTACACTCATTGCCAGATCTCATTCAGCGGGTGAAATAATATTTCGTTCAGTAAGAAGATAATTTACATAATAAAATAAAATAACCAGAGATAGTAAAATCAAAAGGAAAGTGAATATAGAGTATACGTTACAGTACGAAAATACAAATCGTCATTGAGTTGTGAAAATTTTCGAAACCTTCTTTACGTTGACTTCAAGCATTGGGTAAAGAATTTCAATGACTTTTTTAGATATAAAGTCCGAAAAATTGCAGAAAGTGAGAAATAAAAGCGTGGAGATGCGACGCCAGCGGTCAGCAAAGTACGGGTAGAGCGACTGGTGGCCGCTTTAAATCTATCAGAACACCCGTACGCTTCTGTAGGAGAATATTTGTTGTTTCTTGAACTTCAGTTCGTATGGTAGATTAAGATTACGTTATAACTACTTAAGCTAAACACCACTGAAATAGTTTTTTCGCAGCATGAAACTCATGTTAACTGAATCTGTGGCAATTTAAGAGTACATTTTGTTCCTGTTTTGATGCTGAACCTATACATCAATCATTATCCGTATTTTGATGACATCATCGCTCTTGCAAGTTTTTATTTCGCATTTTTTGAAGCGTTTTGACTTTCAGTTCTTCAAAAATACACTGATATCATTTTATGGTTTCTTAAAGCGAAAGCAAACGTTATTCTCCCACCCATTTTTGAACATATTTTATTACAAAAATTCAGTTTATCCATACCGTCTCTATATTGACCCATATCATCAGCATTATCGTCAGCCATTATTAATCCGCTGCTGGATGGAGGTCATCCCAAGTTTCTTAGATACTTGTCTGTCTTGAGCCTGTCTCCTCCACGTTAATCCGGCATGTTTTCGAATTTCATCCATCCATCTCCCATGTGGTCTTCTTCTGGGTCTTTTTCTGTCACTTGGAATCCAGTCTGACGCAGTGGTCTAAGACCTAGGTTATGACCATTCGTCAAATCCCGGTGAGGCATGGATGCTGTGTTTGTCTTACGGCACCGGCTCTGTCCCTTCTCTGGAATCAGTTGCCCTAAATTAGGGACGGGCGGCTGCTTATAGCTCATTAAGTTGTTCACGGTGGTCATTAAATCTCCAATTAAAAAAATAAGAGAAAAAAATAACCCATTCCAAATTTTCCGCTGTCCATCGACCGTCCGTTCTTCTGGCAACATGTCCAGCCCATTGCCATTTCACGGATTTTAATCTGATTACGATGTCTCCAACTCTTGCCATTTTCCTTAGCCAGGAGTTTCTCTTCTTATCTCTGCTGGTTACAGTAAGCATGTATCTTTCAAGGCTTATTTTATCTCATTAGCATAATGAAGTATTATGACTTCAGTTGTTTGCAGCCTTTGTATGTCTTTTTTAGTTAAGGCACATGTCTCTGCTCCATAGGTAAGCACTGGAAGGATGCATTGGTTAAACAGTTTTCTTTTAAGAGTAATGGCATATTGCTCTTGAAAATTTTACTGTTTCTTCCAAAAGCTCTCCAGTCAAGTTTTATCCGCTGATTAATTTCCTCATCAATGTTACCCTTGCTTGATATCTGTTGTTCAAGTAAAACATAGGTATCGGTTACCTCGAGCTTTTGCCAATCAATCGCAAAATCTTCATTTCTTCCATGTATGTGCATTTATATTACTAAGTGAGAAAAATTTCGCTCTGGGGAAAAAGGCAAAGAAGTCTATATTTCAGTTTTAGACTGTCATCTCGAGACATATTTTTTTTTCAAATTCATCACAGGGAAAAAGTGAAGGAAATAGAAATCGTGCGAATGCTGGCGATGAAATGTTGGATTTTGCATACTCATTCAGTTGGCAGGTAATTCAGTGTTTAACACATCGCTTGATGTGAATTATGCTTTGTATATTTAAAGCGTCAAAGATGCTGCCTATAAAGCACTTGTAATTCTGTCAGAAGCACCAATTCAAAGGGGACTGTGTACAGTGAAGAAGACAATGGAGTACAGCCAAATTCTGTCATTTTCTTATATGAGTTTATAACTTAGAACACCATCCATCAAAAACAGGTGTTCGCGCAAGTGATTGTGATCCATAATGTTTTATTTTCAGATTTAAAAGCTATCGCAACAGATAAAAAAAACATTTATCCATCTATTGGAAGAGCCCAACTCCAGAAAAAGCACAAATGTATCGAGGATCTCAGCCAGTATCTTCTCCTCCTGAAGCAAAGACAAAAAAAGTTGCCATGTATGTGATATGTACATCGTGTCGTTTAAAGGAGTGATTGACGGAGTTTAGACAGCATACAGAGTCCAGTCGAACAATTATGACCACCTGTTAGTATTAGGTATGACCTACTCGTACCATTAATTCCGCAGATACAGGGTGGCATTGATTCAGTGAGGCCTCTAAACGCTTCTGTGGGGATGTCATGCCAGACAGACACCGGAGCGTCTCACAGATCGTCAAGACTCATCGGTGGTGAATCCATACATCGAACCTGTTGGTCAAGATAGTACAACAGATGCTCAATGGGAATGATGTACGGTTAGTACGATGGCCAGGATAGTAAGCGAAAGTCACTGGAATGCTCCTTAACCCTTTGAGCAGCCGATGTAACTTTATCAAATGGTGTTCAGAAATTTCTGCGCTCCCTAAACAGAAATGTTAATATAGTAGCCGGGTTTTTCTTTCAGAACGGCACGTCAAGTGTTTTGTTTTGCCAAAATCTACAACTAAACAATTTATATCTCCTTCTCATCCCATCAGTAACCACAAGCGATGATCCTTCCCTTCTAGTTATTCATTCTCTGCTCCAGGCTATAATGGGAAGGGCAAGTCCCCTCTGACATGGTCACCATGCCACTGGGCAGAAACAAGCGACTCAAACATCTGCTCCCTCCTTTCTTAGATTGTTCGCCCATTTTGAAGGTAATCAGTCACTAAGGATTAGTGTTAATCATCCCCTTGAACAACCACTTTGAAAAAAAAGAACTAAGAGAAAAGCAACACCTCCTGACGAGGAGGCTCACTCGTTCGACCCGCGTGCGACCAGTTTCTTAGAGAGTGAATATATTCGTTCGAGCTGATTTCAGCTCAGTTTGCGAACCCCGAGTTAATTCGTTCCAGCCGGTTAAAGGGTTAAACCATTGCATAGCAACATGGCAAGGGCATTATCTTACTGGAAGCGACACATGCCATCCGGGTTGACAGTCATCATGAACGGGAGAACCTGGTCCTCCACAATAGATAGGTAGTCTGAAGCGTTCATCGAGCGATCGAGGAGGTTGATTGCTCCCTGTGATTACCGGGAAAACATGCCCCACTGTCATCTTCCGCCTGTTTCTTCTCGAGCATCGTGTCAGGATGATTTCTGTCAGCAGTGCTTCGCATTACTCTCCATCGACCATCCACACGATAAAGAAGAAAACCTGATTCGTCTGAAAAGTCAACTTTCTTCCACTGTTCGATGGTGTATCGAGGATCACATCCAGATGCAAATTCGTAATTGTCGATGTCTGGCCGTTAGCATGGGTATCTTGAGTGGACGGCGGCTCCGAATACCCATAGAGAGCAGAATTCTTTGGACTATGGACCGCGATGCTTTCCTCGATATGCCTACAGTAAATGCTCTGACCAGTTGTTCCACTGTAGCCCTTCTGTTTTATCGTACTAGTATGGGTATCCGTCACTTCCCACTGTTGTCAATGTTCCGTGTGGGCGTCCACTATTACCCAGATTACTGTAGTTCTTACCGGTTTCTACCATCCCTGACACACTTTACCTATGCAGCCCATGAACATCTGGCTGTAGCTGTAATGCTACCACCTTTCAATCGGTAGCCAATCAATCCTTTTTCAAACTCTGTTAGGTCACGTTCTATTTTACGCTTTCCAACCGTACGTTGAGAAGGGCATATGCTCCAGCTTTGTCCGTCTGTCTGGTTGTCTGTCCGTCTGTCCGCACGATAAATAGCGTAAATATGGTTCGATTTCAATGAAATGTTAGTATGTGGTAGGGGACCACCTGGGGATGAATGCCATTGAAAATGGGCAAATTGGGGTCAAATGTCAGGACACAAGGGCGGGATCCATTTCGTTGCTCTTATGCGTCCTAACTTGCGTACAAATGGTTCGATTTCGATGAAATTTTAGTATATGGTAGGGGATCACCTCGGAACAAACCCTGTTGAAAACATGCGGAATGGGTTCAAAGGTCAGGACAAAGGAGCGGGATTTATTCCATCTCACTTATTCGCCACAACTCACGTAAAAATGCTTCGATTGAGACAAAACGTTATCATGTTGTTCCGGAAGTATACTTAACCGGTTCCGCTGAATATCATCGAAATGGGGTCAAAGGTCAGGGCATAGGAGCGATATTTATTTTACAGCCACTATCCTCATAACTTGAGTGATGATTTCTGGTATGTTGGAAAGCTTATCGTAATCAATGCATTGCATCATTTTACTAACTTTTTTACGCTTTCCAACCGTAGGTTGAAGAAGGGTATATGCTCCAGTTTTGTCCGTCTGTCTGCCTGTCCGCACGATTACTCGCCTAAATATAACTCGATTTCGATGGAATTATAGTATGTGGTAGGGGACAACCTGGGGACGAACTCTATTGAAAATGGACGAAATGGGGTCAAAGGTTAGGACATAGGAGCGGAATTCATTCCATCGCCCTTATGCGTCATAATGTACGTAAAAATGCTTTGATTGCGACAAAACGTTATCATGTTGTTCCGGAAGTATACTGAACCGTTCAGCAAAACTGGGGTCAAAGGTCACGGCACAGGAACGAAATTTATTCCACAGCCATTATCCTCATAACTTGACTAAAAATGCTTCCATTGTGCCAAAACTTTACTATGTTGTTTCGGAGGTACACTGAACCAATTCTGTTTAATATCATCGAAATGGGGTCAAAGGTCACGGCACAGGAGCGATATTTATTCCACAGTCATCATCGTCATAACTTGAGTAGCAACTTCTGGTATGTTGGAAAGCGTATCATAGTCAATGCACTGCATGATTTTACTAACTTGTTCCCATTATCACCGGAAACTGCATACCGTTCACGAGTTCGTGTCCTTTTAAATGCCTTACATGATTTGCCTAGGTTGCTATGCACTGCACGTGGCTGCTGATTTCGGTTCCTTCTTACAACAGGGATGATCATAATTTTTTTGACTGAACTATGTATATAAAAGCACGATGAGCTGCTATTTAATAGATTATAAGCTTCAGATGTGGCAAAATAACCATAACAGAAGGCATTTTTCCGTTTATAGGTAAATGCGCTTTTCAAAGTATGTTACTCCCTTGCGTATCATTAGAAAGGTAAATAATGCATATTTAGAATATTAAAAACTAACTCTGACTTTATTAACGTCATAATACTACAGGTGCAGTAAGGCTACGTGCCAAAGCCATTCAATTTTGTGGAAGATATTCCAGTATCCCGAGGACATAGTAGCAGGTCCTTAAAGACAGATAAAGATCAGATCAGATCATATGTAGAGGATTTTTGGAAGGGAGTGTCTGACCCCAGGTCTTAAACAACCATAAGAAATAGGAAGCTAAGAGATTTGGGCTAGAGTGCCCGATAGGAAAGTGACACGGAAGCGAGGTAGAAAGGGGAGGAAGACGCCCTTATTTATTATGGGGGAGGAGGGCGGTAACCGGGGTCCTACGACTTAACGTGCCCTTCCTACGCACCGCGCATATTTAGTGGTTCGAACGTTCGTACCTGCCCGGGAGAGAACCTGAGGTTCCTCCGTGGAAGTCACGAACGTTGATTACTAGGCCAAAGAGAGATAAAGAGTAATCACAGAAAAGCTTATTATTTATCTTCCATAATAAACGAGGCCCTAGAGAAAGTCTGTTATGTGTGTTTTTTGAGTAGAAAAGTAATAGCCAAAGGGAATTTCTGTTATTCATTCTCCTAACAAATCTTTAAAAGGGATGCCAACGGATTTTGAAACAGAAGGACATTAAAACATGATTTAATGAAACACATTCTGCTGTCCCCTGGATACTGTATACAATAAGAATTTTCTTTTCCTAGTGGGAAAGTTTACAAACCTCAGGCGTAATATTTTTGATATTATACGATCTCGCTTTTTCGCTCTGTGTGTCAATAATGGCGCGTTAAGTGTTTCCGTTTTCATTTTCTTTTCACTAAATTCGTAGTCAAGTGTGATTATTGCCCAAAGAAAGAGTTGGAAGCAAGAGATTACACCAAACGTGGCTGTCGAAGAAAAAGAAAGTATCTCCGGCTGAGTGTTACAGCCAAGGCTTGGTTACAGCATACGCGGTTTTTTTCTGCACTTCGTCTCTGTCACAGATGTTTTTTGTACGACGACGACTTTTCCTCGGCTTAACAGACTATCGCCAAATCTCGAAAAAGAAAAATGAAAGGAAGTTTGGAGAAGTCAAGAGGGCAAAAGAATCCCAGAAGGATAAGAACATCGCGTACCAGAGCTTTTGAAAGATTAAATTAAAAAAAGAGCCAGAGAAGATGAAACCCGACAAGAAAGAGATCCCGAGATTCTTCTTTCGAGCTTAACCTTATGAAAAGAGGCTCCGATAATATCGACAGAATTAAGTGGCCACGAAAATAGTTTCTGGGAATATCGACGGAATACCGAAAACGGGAGGAAAATCGTTCAATAGCAGAATTGTCTGCAAATGACCTCATACACTTGTGCGTCCCCAAAAGAGTTCCGGACCCTGGCATTATGCCATTATGGACCGGAAAGTAAAGCCTTTGACGACGGAGAATGCCAGGCTCGTGTTTGGAACGTAAAGGAAGAACAGACACAAGAAGAAAACGTTTGGAAAGAGACCAAGTAGTTCTCCTTCCGAAAAAAGATTTCTGAGACAATGCGAGAAATGAAATGGCCGGATGTGAAATCAATAAGAAATATAAGAATGACTTTTAAAAGCTGCTGAAAGTAATTAACATGCAGCAGTGGCGTATCTTGGGCCCGGGACTTGGGCTATCTCACCCCCCCGCCCCACCTCCTCACCCCTCGCCCCCACACAGTACTGTTTTTAAAAATTGAGAAGTTAATTTTTTAATTATTAAGTAATAAAGTAACATTTTTTTCTAACTTTTAGGCGTATACTATTGCTAACATGATACGAAATAATTATGAGGATTTGAACAATTATTTGTACACGAACTCCATTCTTCTTTCCTTTTGTGTGAACTTGAGTGTTAGGTTTTCACAAAAATGTTTCTTCCCAATACTTTTTCATATTTAAAAATAATGTTTTTTCTCTATTAATAAACCAACCAAGTTGCTCGAATGTGTATAACCTTGTGTGGCTGTAAGATATATCTTGATTCTTTTTAATACGGAAAAACTTCTTTCGGAAGTTGCAGTTGTTGGTGAACAGTTTAATATTACACCTGCTAATTCGTACACCTCGATAAACACTAGGTCCAATTATTCGATTTTATGTAACAAGTAATGTATCTTACTGATTAGTTTTGTATTCATCAATAGATTTAAATACATTCAGTTCATTTTTTTAATCGAGTTGTATCAAAATTTGAAGCATAGAGATCTTTAAGCTCTGATAGTAGATGTTCAGGGAAGCTTTCACAAAATTTATCAAAACAGTTCGAATCCATAAAAACCACGAATTTAAGATAGAATATCACTGATTTTAATTGATTGACACTTCACACAAACTGAAACTACTCTCGCGAAACACGCGCTGGAAGCATGGAGGGACTGAGTTAGTCCGAAGTCTTCGTTTTTCGGAACGAACCTTTGACCAAAGCAATGGCCACTCACGAGCTCCGTAGCTCAATCATGTTGTCATGGAAGCGCTTGAACGCTTGCAGAAGATAGTATTGAAGCTCTTCGCATCAGAACAGCGAATTCTCTCGAAGACCTATTTGCGTTACGTTGGTGCCGTTGATCATCGCTCGCCAGACTTATTCTCAAAATCGAAATAAGCGAATCCGCTCGTGTTTTTTTCGCACCGAAAGCATTGGCAAATCTTAATATCGTTGATAATTGACTTTTATTTGCGTATATTTAATTAACTCTTATTTGTGCATTCTGTGGGCTAGCCTAGCTAGCTTCGAATATACGCCACTAACTTGCAGTAGCTTGAGCGGAAATCCATTTAATATTTTTAAAACTCAACCAGTTCATGAAAATGACTCTCAAAAAAGTACAGAGCTCCGATTATAACTTGGCTTTTTTCACGTATTTTGGGCACTTGATTCTTTTCAGTGGCATTTGAAGAAGTGATATCTTAGTTATAAAAATGCAGGTTGTCGTCCACCATGAGACTCCCACATTTCGGAAGTTCATTACTTTTTCATTTCAGGTTTTAGACCTATGATTTCGGACGGAACGAAAGCAGAGACTCACAGAGTTCACGTGAAAATTTTTTTTGCGCGCAGTAGAGCAGCAGTAGCGTTGCAGTCAATCATTTTCCAAAATGATTGACTCCAACGTCACTGCGCACAGGCGGTTGTACGCGGAAACAAAATCGGTCAATAAAATGCAACAAAATTTCTGCCGTGTCTTCAAATAAGGACCTTCCGACATTTAAGACTATCAAGCAGTCACGTATATTTCAGGCTGGCTTGGCTAGCCAGCCTCGAATATACGTCAATGCTAGAGAATGCACAATAAAAGTCAATTAGATATACACAAATACAAGTCAACTATCATCGGTATTGAGATATGTCGATGCTTTCTCTGTGAAAAAACAACAACTTGCGAATTCTCTTCTTTTGACTAGGAGAATCAGTCTGGCGAGCGAAGACCAACGGGTCTCCTAGTGGCAGGATAGTGTCATCGTAACGCAACCTGCTCTACCAGTCTTTGCTGTGTCATTCGAAGACTTTCGATATGATTTCCAGCTAGCGTTTCCATGACAACATGAAGGAGCAGGTGAAGGGTGAATGGGCCATTGTTTTGGGCAACGATTTGCTCAGAAAAGAAAAAGACTTAGGACTACATTATTTCCCCCGCATGCTCCCGCCTGTAACAGCAGGTGTTTCGCGAGAGATGTTTCAGTTGTGTGAAGAGTCAAAGAATTAAAATTAGCGATATTATATCTTAAATTCGTGGCTTCGTTGGATTCTAACTGTTTTAATAAATTTTGTGAAATCTTTCTACAGCCGGAACTTAAAGAACTCTATGTTTCACATTTTGATACACCTCGACTAAAACATGAACTAATCGTGTTTGATTCCCTTGATGAATACAAAAAGAAATGAGCAAGAGACATTACTTGTTGCATGAAATTGAATAAATTAGACAACGTGTTTAGTGACGTGTACAAATAAGCAGACCTAATATTAAAGTTTCCATCAACAACTGCAACTGCCGGAAGAAGTTTTCTGCGTTGAAAACAATCAAGAAATACCTTAGAAGCACACAAGAACATGTACGCTTGATAAACTTGGTTGTTTTGTCTAGAGAGAAAAACATATTTTTTAAATATGAAAAAGTACTCGAAAGAAACTGTTTATGACTCAAGTTCACACAAAAGGAAAGAAGAATGGAGTTCATGTACAAGTAAAGTACTCAAAAGATGAGGTGTTAAAATCCTAATACTCAAAATTAATTGTTATTATATTAGCAATAGCATGTACCTTGAATTTAGAAAAATTACTTCCATTACTTAATAACTGAAAAACAAACTTCGCAATTTTAAGAAAAAAAAAAAACACCAAGCAAACAGTACTGGGGGAGGGGAAGGGGAAGATAGCCCAGGTCTCGGACCCAAGATACGCCACTGGTATCAAGAATTCGTGTAATCAGTTTTTGACGATGAGTAGTGTGTTGAAAGAACACAGTGGCGGAAATCCTGGCATCTCGCAAGCGGCTGCACAAGATGGGCGGAGATAATTCGAAAGCAGCTCCAGAAAGTCTGTCAGAGAAGCAGCAAGAGAACTTGGAATGAAACGGTCGACGGCTCATCGATTTGTTCACCGTCGATTCAGCTTGCACGCCTATAAGGTACATATCTTGGAGGAAATCAAACCTCACGACTGGCCAAAGCGATAATTATTTGCAATCGCTATGCAGAATCTCATACCTGATGACGACAACTTTTTCATCGCACATAACGTTTTCCGCAGAGACAAATTTCACATTTAGCGGAAAGTGAATGGACACACTGTGAGAATTTGAGGCTACCGCCCAAATGGCGCAGTGGTCTAAGCGATGACCTCTGATCATTCGTCCGAAAATGGTCAGGGTTCGAATCCTGGTGAGGCATGGATGTTGTGTTTCTCCTAGAGCACTGGCTGTCTCCCCTCCCTGGAACCAGCGACCCTAAATTAAGGATGGGCGACTGCTTATAGCCCATTGAGCTGCTCACGGCGGTCGTTAAACCTCCAATAAAAAAAACAATGTAGTAAAATCATGCAATGCATTGATTAAGATACGCTTTCCAACATACTAGAAATCATTACTCAAGTTATGAGGAAAATGGCTGTGGAATAAATCTCAATCCTGTGCCCTGACCTTTGATCCCATTTCGATGATATTCAACAGAACTGGTTCAGTATACCTCCGAAATAACATGATAAAGTTTTGCCGCAATCGAAGCAATTTTACGTAAGTTATGATGCATAAGGGCTATGGAATAGATCCCGATCCTGTGTCCTAACCTTTGACCCCATTTCGCCCATTTTCAATGGGATTCGTCCCCAGGCAGGTCCCTACAACATACTAACATTTTATCAAAATTGAAACATTTTTACGTAAGTTATGAGGCATAATGGCGATGGAAGTGATTCCGCTCCTATGTCCTCACCATTGACCCCCATTTCGCCAATTTTCAATAGGGTTTTTTCCCAGGTGTTCCCCTACCACATACTAAATTTTCATCGAAATCGAACGATTTTTACGCGAGTTATCGAGCGGACGAACATACGCACACAACGCGTGACGTAATGAGGCAGATGGGAATTGCGACCGCCAGCAAGCGAGGCTGACGAGAAAGACAGGCTACGGTGCGAAATAGTCACGTGCACAACTTAGTGCTGTCGCCAAGTCAATCGGTTGAACAGCCATTGCATCGTTTGTTCACAGTGATTTGTATTTAGTGAGTGAGTGTTCCGTTTATTCTCATTTGGATACACGTATAGTTTTGTGAGGTAGGTATTTTATATTTCTAAGATAAGGTTAATTCTTAGTAAACGTTTTATTTAGTTTTAGCAATAAGTTAGCGATATAATTATAGGTTTAATGAGTACATCTTAGTTTCACACATGTTGAAATCTGTTCATGTCTCATGAATAGTGAAGTATAAAAAAGTGAGTTATTCTGTGGTGTTTAATCTTTTTTTCAAGTAGACAAATATAATAATTAATATGTTTTGCCAATGCGGATTCACATAGAGCTTGAATATTACCAGAAATCAGGGTAACTTTTTAGGAAATTAGCCTTAGTAATTTGTATAATATTTGCATCTCTTCAACAATCGTTAGCCCTTTCTTTACGGAATTAATGCTTGAATTGTTGTATTGTAATGTGTGTCTAAATTAAAGAGGACAATTTTTTAATTTCGTAACTTAATGTCAACTGTGATATAGCATTTGTCTGATTGAATTTACTAAAGCTGAACAGTGCGGACAGATTATGTTAAAAAAACTGCTTGGTCAACTCTATTCTAACTGTACAAAACATAGGGAACTACTTTCGCTTAAAAATTTCATATCTAGTTCTTCTCTTGTATTAAAAGGTATAATTATTTTTACAGGAATTGACATGCCGCGAGTCAAATTATAGAAGTCAAAAGGAGACTGTTACAACTTTTGCCATACCAAAGTCAGAACCTCAGAGAAGCCAATGGCTTCGTAGTATTCCAACAGATTTGAGTGGTTTAAAAAATCCAGTGGTATGTATAAAACATTTCGATGAGTCCTGTGTCATCAGAACTGATAAGTTGATTGTTGATGGTGAATATAAAGAGTTTCCTAGGAAACTGCCAAAGTTGAAAGAAAGATCACTTCCAACAGTTTTTCCCAATTTGCCAAAGTACTTGAGTTCCATTCCAAGCTCTTCAAGGCGCCTTGCAAACGTGGAAAGCGATAACCTCGAACAGGCCATCAAGGAAAGCCTTGTAGTACATAAAAAGTATTTGGAAGAAAAGAGTATTAAAGGTATGGGTGATGTAATGTCATATTTTGCAAAGAATAAAAACAATTTTCGACAAGATTGGGCTTTAGTAAGTAATGAAACTAAAGTAATCATTTGTTTTATTGATCTTCATAATGAGTCACCTGCTGTGTTAGGCTCCATTGTGATAGCTACTGATCTCCGTTTCGAGGTTTATATTGACAAAACAAAAATCAACAAAAGTAAGTTATCAAAAAAAAATATTTTGAATTCAGTAACTGTTATCGAAGAACTCATGCAGTATGTTGAAGAACATTTGAAAGACCCTAATGTGCATAGTTACATTGAATCAGCCACAACTTTGTTAGAACTAGAATTGTCTAAATGTCCAGAATCAGCTCAGCTAATATTTTTTATAGAGCAGTTAAAATTATCATTACTCCCAAAACATAATAGGAAATATTCCAATAGTACCATGGTTCTTGCAACATCACTATATATTTTTTCTTCTTCAGCATATAATAATTTATATAAATGCAATGCTTTGTATCTTCCACACCCCCGGAACTTGCAGAAACTAATTGGCCACTTTTCACTAAATAGCTGTGATCTTCGTGGCAGTATGGTATATTTTGAAAAGTAAAATTCAGGGTCTGTGTGAACATGAGTTCATAGTAAATTTGTTACTTGATGAAATTTATATGGAACCACATCTGAGTTTTAAAGGTGGCTCTCTTTTTGGAATGAGCCAGTCAGACACTGCTAAACTTGCAAAAACTGCACAAGTTTTTATGATATCTTCAGTGTTGTCCAAGTATAAGGATGTTGTAAGCATAATTCCTGTGAACAATCTCACAGCTGAACAACTGAAAGATATGATAATGAGTGTAATAACAGAAGTTGAAAAACTTGGATTTCAAGTAATATGTCTGATATCTGACAATAACTCTGTTAACCGCAAAGCATTTGAGTTATTCACTCCGCAGAAGATTTTGCAACCTAGTGTTCCACACCCTTTGAATGATACAAGATTGTTATTTTTTGTGTTTGACTCGGTACATATTATTAAATGTATTCGAAATATATGGATTGGGAAAAAAGATGAAAAGTGTATTATTTTTCCAGATTTTGAAAATGATGGTAATATTTTAAAAGCCTGTTACAAGCATTTAGAACTGTTATATGATATGGAGAAAAATGCTCTTATTAAGTATGGTCATTTGCTTTCTAGTAAAGTTCTGTACCCTTCAAACATTCAAAAGCAAAATGTAAAGCTGGCTCTGAGGGTGATCAATGAAAAAAATATTGCAGCTTTAAAATGTATAAGTAGCCATTATCCAAAAGTATTTGTTGGCTACGAAGAAACTTGCAAATTTCTTGATATTTTCACCAAATGGTGGAAAATTGTTAATGTTCAGAGTGCCTTTGAAGGCATCAGATTTAATGATAAACACAGAGAACCAGTGAGAACTAAAAATTCTCTACAAATAGAATATTTGAGTAAAATGTCATTGTGGTTGAAAAAATGGAGAACTTCAGTTCCTGTCACAAATGCACTATCATCTCAAACATTCCAGTCACTCATAACTACAAATGATGCTTTCATACAGCTTGTTCCATACTTATTGGAGAAGTATAAAATAGATTACCTTCTGCTTGGTAAGTTCCAAAATGATAATTTAGAAAGCAGATTTGGTTACTACAGGCAACTTAGTGGTGCCAATTACTATATTAGCTATGTGCAGCTGCTGGAAAGTGAAAGAAAGTTGCGTTTCAAAAATGCAGTGTTGTTATCTATTAAAGATACCAAAGTACCCTTACAAACCTTAATTCCATGTGAAGATCGTCATTCTCATTCTGTAAACTTATCTATGTTTAATGATGTTATTAATAGTGAATTTAATTTTGAAAAAGTACCAGCAATTATGATTCCAGTGCTTACTTACATTGCTGGATTCACTGTTCGAAAAGAGTTAAGGAAGCAAAAATGTGACTTTTGTTGTTCTTGGTTATTAACTGACAAAGAAGTTGATCTTGCTGAACAACCATATCAGCTAATAAAGGAACTGGACAGGGGTAAGTTGATTTTGCCCACAGAATGTGTTGTTTTGACAGTTGCTGTGGCATGGTACAATTTACAAAATATTGTTAAAATGCATGAAAACCAGTTCCTGAGTGCACAGCATCAACTTTCTGTCTTATACAAAATCTGCTGCATACATTTAAACAGACAAAGTTATGATTTTAGATTTCCTTGTTCATTTTCTGTTGAATGTTTGTGTTTGAGTAGCTTGAAAACTAAATTGGAAAACATAACTCTCCTCAGCTGCAAAATACTCTTGAACAACTTAGTAAAAGCCAAAAATGATAACCGAAATGATTTGAAATCATGTGAAAGAAAAATTAAGAAGTTGAAAGGCTGAACACTTAGTTTTGCGTGCCTCCTTAGTGCATAGTGTGCACAGAGTAAGTCATGAGATGGGAAAAAGAGTTCAAACTTATCAAATATTTTGTATGCTTGTAAAGTGTATAGCCAGGTTGGTTAAAGCATTGACATGTATTTTTCTTCTGTAGTAAATGAAGATAACATTTCTGAAAAGTTATCTTTGAAACTAGAAAGTAAAGATCTGTCATATTTGGTTTCATTTGAAACTTGTATACCAAGGAGCAGTACTTCGGTTAGCGTCTCGTAGCATTTCCGATCTTTTTTCCACTTCATCACATATTATTCACATAGTGACGCTGAGTGGTGGTGGCAGCATTATGTACTGGAGATTTGTATTTAATTTTTGATGGTGTCCTTGTTTTTTTTGTTTTTTTTAAGTTGGAACTAATACTGTTTGGGAAGTGGTTACCTGTGTTACACAATGTACCTGTGATATACTTTTTTGTATTTTCCTACCCCAAGATATGTATCTTTATTTGTCAAGCCCTTTCACAGAAAAATGGACCAGAGGTCCTCATTTAATAGCAGTTGTGATTTCATCAGTCAAAAATCATTTGAAAATCTATGGACTATTTTCTTTCTGTGGAAGATGATGCTGTACTCCTTCGCGTCATGGGGTCTGGCTAGTCTCTCAACGACGCCATACCCGTACGAGTTCCATGTCATTTATTCCCAGATGAATCAGTGTTAGCAGTAATATTGTAGCATTTTGTTTACGTTTCAACACTGTACTAAAAAGTCCAGGAACTTTCTCTTATTTTTATTCATACTTGCTCCTATGACTTCATTGTCACAAAAATTTGATAAAAACACCTGTTAGAAGGTAACTGAAGTGTTACTGTGTGTGTGTGTGTGTCAGAGCTGAGTTCGGGCTCAATTTTAAGAGCCTGAGCCCGAAAACTATGATTAACCTGTATAGGCATTAAAAAAAAGTCTTTCCAGACTTCCACTCTTCCCTACCCGTGCAATTAACCGATGTCTTTCTCAAATGCGGGGTCAGGAAGGGATGTCTATTAATTTCTATAGTTTCTTTAAACATTCATTTCTTCCTGAAATGTTTCGGTGGGTTGGGGGGATATCAGAAAAAATCGGGAGCTAAATCATATACAATCACATTAAAAGAAAAGCCTCGGCCCGTCTCAGCACTGGTGTGTGTGTACTAGTGCTTAGCTTGACATTAATAGTAGGTATATTGAAAGTAAAAATTTAATTTTACTATGATAAGCAAATTTGGCTTCTAGTAAAGAATGTTAGTAAATATGTAAATTCCCTAGTGGGAGGAAAAACTACTAACCAATTCTGCTTAATTCCTTTAGATTTCTTTAGAAATGTATGGAACATTTTATACTGTTGAAACCTAATCCAAAAAGTGATAAAAATATTTTTTATGAAAAAGTAATTCACAGTTAGGTATGAACATTACAAAAGTAGATTTTAGGTTAAAGAAAATAATGGACACAACTCATACATAAAATATTCAGATGGTAACACATAGTGGAGGATCTAAAGCTGAGATAATTTTGATGTAGCGTGTGGCGATTCAAACTATTTGAACCAGATGTCTTAATTTCTGCCATTGGTTAGCAAGAATTCTTTATTTTGTTGTGTGTATGTATAACTTTGTTGTAGATGCTGTCACTTGGAAAGTTTGGGGGAAAATTCTTAAGCTGAATACCGTTGCAGCTTGTGATGACTTTCCTTCTTTCAAACTATTTGAAACAGACATTTGAGGTACATTTATGTAAAAAAATGGACCCATTTGTTTATTTTTAATAGTATTTTTACTTCATTCCGCTTGAAGATACAAGACAAATTGATAGTCCATAGGTAAGTTGATACTTTTTCCAAATGTATTTATGCTAATTTTTAAAACAAACTAAAAATTTAATTTCTGAATTGCAGCAAAGTGCTTTAATAATATGAGGGTGGATCAAAAAGTTAGTTACAGTGTTGAATAAAAAAAACAACCAAAGATGTACTCAGGGGATGTATGTTGGTTTAAAGGTACAACATTAATTCATTTTTCGACATAGTCACCTAAGGACTATAAACATTTATCGGAACGTGCGATTAGCTGTCCCATACCTATACAGAAAAAGTCCAGTTTGGTGCAACTAGTTAAGGACCACACTTTTCACAGCCTCATCTGTTGGGAATCGTTGTCCACTAAGGTCCTGTTTCATTTTACCGAACAAATGGTAGCCGCATGGGGATGAGTTGGGGCTGAAAGGTGGATGTTGCCACACCTCCGACTTGAATGACTGCAGCAATTCCCTTTGTTTTCCGTCATGTGTAGCGTTGTTGGGCAGCAGAGTGACACCTTCGCTCAACTTACCCTGGCATCTGTCCTTAATTGAATTTTGCAAATTTAATAGTGTTTGGCAATATGAGTCACTAATGATGGTCTTCTCTTTTGACAGAAATTCTGTGTAAACAACAGATTCACAGTCGCCATGACCTCTCCCGCAGACAGACAGTTGGACTTTTCACGTCTTTCTTGTTGGAGAGGTGACATGTTTCCATTCCATGGACGATCGTTTGATTTCAGTTATGTAACAGTAAATATATGATTTCAGATTGCTCATAGAGATATATTTCCCACGTATAAAAAGAAGAAATATTTCTTCCACAATGTTTACCTGAATAACTGGGAGTTGGCTAAACATCGACCTGGCTCTAAATAGCTGAGCTACGATGAAGCAGGGCTCGCTTTGACTGGCGAAAATCTAAGATTATTCAGATTAAATCACTCGGATGTTTGGGACTTGATCATCCTGGATGGTGTAACGGTAGTATGCTCGAATGGAAATTGGGAAATGCAGGTTCGCTTCCTGCTCCACGGCGATGAATTTTTCAAATTTTCTGGTATGAAAGAGTTAGTCAGTAGCACTAAATCTGCAATTTCAGATTGCTTATTGGCTCATAATACAATTAAATTTCTGTGAATGGTGAGCAAAAATTCTGTTTACTGAGCTATAGTTTGAATTAAATTCTACACTGCTGGACAATTGCTAAGGACGGATCATAAACGGCTATATAGCGCATAAAAAAGTAAGTGTGGTTGGTTGCCAAGTGAAATAAAATAATGTCAGAATGCCAGGTCATTACAAGAAAGACAATTTATTGTGCTCTGAAATCCAGAAGGCTTTGGTACGTGTTCAAGGGACAAACAGGCCATTTTGTGCAGGATACGTAAACGTGAAAAAAATGCAATTACCGTCCGCAGGCGTTCCGGCGTAAGATGTTAATACGGGATATGGCCACCATGGAGGGCGATGCAAGATTCCACACGTCGTGTCATGCTTTGCACAACATTATCAAGCAGCTGTTGGGGTAATTTATCCCATTCCTCTGTCAGTGCATGGATAAGGGTGTCCTTGTTTATTGGAGGGCATTGGCGACCAGCAAGACTCCTCCCCAAAGCATCCCACACATTTTCAATGGGATTCAGATCTGGAGAACGTGCTGGCCATACGAGGCGTTGAATATCCTCGCTCTCAAGACACTCCTGGACAGCGACTGTTCGATGACATGTTGCGTTGTCGTCCATGAAAATGAATCTATCACCGACAGCACCACGGAACATGCGAACATGAGGTAGCAGAACATCATTAATGTATCGTTGGCCAGTCATAGTCCCAGTTGGAAACACATAGAGGGACGTACGGCCATTGATCATGATGCCAGCCCATACCATGACACTACATGTCGGATATCGGTCCCTTTCCTGTATGTTTGCTGGACAATATGCAGTACCACTATCACGCCAGATCAGTTGCCGTCGACAATCAGACGATAGACTGTATCTTTTCTCATCTGAGAAGAGGACAGCAGACCAGTCGTTATCAGTCCAATTGCGATGTTCATGGCACCATTGCAAACGGGCGGTACGGTGACGTCTGGACAATGGGATGCACACAACAGGACGGCGGGCGTATAGTCTTCCTTAATGCAAACGTCTGGCGACAGATTTTCGGGAGATCCGCTTGCCAGTAGCAGCCACAAACTGATTTGCTACCTCACTAGTTGTGCTGCGACGGTGTCTTTTTGTTGATAGCACTATGTACCGATCTTCTGCAGGTGTCGTACTGCGAACACGACCTCCCCCGTAACGTTTGCTACACTCTCCATTTGTTTGAAATGATTTCCAAAGCCTTGAAACAACACTGTGGCTGACGTCGAACTCCCCGGCAACATCTGTTATTTTTCGCCCTTCTTCAATCTTGCCAACAATACGGCCACGCGTAAAATCATCTAGGTGATGTCGGGAAGACATACTGATAATTGCAAGTTCGTCAATTAATTCTTTCCCTTTCAACTTTGCGCTTGAACAACAACTGTCAATACGCGTCAAATCCTTTGTATCTCTTATCAGCGCAATGACGTCACGAACAAGTTCGGGAATCCAAAATTTGCATACGCACAACACGTCTTACTGTATCCCGCACTTATGCTAATTTCCACATTTACCTGCCTTTCATTTTATGGTTGCTATCGTTGCTATTGTCATCCGTCCTTAGCAATTGTCCGGCAGTGTAGTATGGAAATAGTTTTTTTCAATTTTTGGCTTACCTAACAGTGTTCAATTATAGTAATTGTAAATTTACAAATGAAAGGAAAATTTAATAGTGACAAAAATGAATAATTTTATGAAAAAAGTTCTTGCATTAATTTTTCACAAAACAATGAGAGCATTTTTTGTGACAGTATCCTTCATTCGACTTTTTTTTCAATTATCAAGAAAATAGCTTGTGCCAGAATGTGTTGTCACATAATTTTAAAGTGTTGAAATATATACAGATAAGGATTAATTTTTTTTCTTCCCCCAAGTAGAAATAAGTAAAATAAACTAATGCACAGACATGATTTGTATTAAAAGGGATCCTAAGCATTTTTTAAGAAGGGATTATTTCCAAATTATGTACTTTTAGTGTACAGAAGCATTGTCCTAGAAATAACCCCATTAAACAAAATACATGCAATAATATCCAAAAATTATTTTTTTCCAGAAGAAGAAAAAAATATAACTTTTTTAATTTAGTAAGGAACGTTTTAGCCAGAGATATGTATATGAGGGAACACTTTTTCTTCGACCTCAATATGATTTCGTTTGACGTTTTCCGTTTGCTATTAATATTCTGTACGCTATTTATTAAACGAATTTGCTTTTCATTGTTGCTAGAAAATCATGAAGGCAAAAAGAAAAAAAAATGAACTACACGGACAACGAAGAAAATATAGTTAATTTCATTAAATCGAGCAACAAAACTTTCGAATATGTCTCTTGATACGACTTTGCTAAAGGAACGGCTAAACGCAAAAATCCACACTACACGGAAAACGAAAAAAAATTAATTCAGTAGTGTTAAACGATTAAGTTCAGTAGAACTGACACTTTAATAATGTTCCTTTTAAACGTTTTATTCTCTAATAGTTTGAAATTAATATGCAATGATTAGATGTGCCACCTTATATTTGCTGCGTGTTGGAAAAAATAGCTCTCTACTCGGTCACCGTTTGCTCTCGGCAGCCCAAGCAGAGGCAACAGCACTACCTTGGTCACGTGACCTTACAGATTCCCTTCCGCACCGAAGCCTGTCTTTCTCGTCAGCCTCGGCCAGCAAGAGTATGACGTCATAAAACTTTAATAAGATCCGCACATTTCTTTGTCTACTGACGTCATGAAAATACAGGTCGCGCCTTCTTCTTTCTGGACAATTAATGCGTTCCCAAGGATTAAAATTTGAACATGATTAAAATAGCTTCATTTCGTAAATTGGAATATTTAATATTTTCTAAACCATAACCGTAATTATGCAATCCAACTTTTATTTGTCCACTGATGTCATCGAAGTACAAGTCGCGCCATCTTTTTCTGGTTTCAACACCACCAAAGGAAAAGTTATTGATTTTTAATATAATTATGGTTATGTTTTAGAAAATATTAAGTTTTCCAAGTTATAATATAAAGTTATTTTAATCGATGTTGAAATTTTCATCCTTGGGAACACATTAATTGTGAAGGAAACGTGTACAAAAGTTTTTCCATTGGAAGTATAGGAAGCAAAATTACTTGACCTCCACCTTAATAATATGGGATAAGGGCGATGGAATGGATCGCAATCCTATGTCCTGACCTTTGACCACATTTCATCCATTTTCAATTGGGTTCGTCCCCAGGCGGTCTCCTACCACATAGTAAAATTTCATTAAAATCGAACCATATTTACGCAAGTTATGACGCATAAGGGCAATGGAATGATTCCGCTCCTACGTCGTGACCTTTGACCCCATTTGTCCCATTTTCAATAGGGTTCGTCCCCAAGTGGTCCCCTACCACATACTAAAATTGCATCGAAATCGAACCATTTTTACGCCAGTTATCGTGCGGACGGACGGACGGACGGACAAAGCTGGAGCATATACGCTTCTTCAACCTACGGTTGGAAAGCGTAAAAAAGAATTTGAGTCTTGGGATATCTCACGTGCAGTCGAATAGCACATGCGTGATATTCCGAAGGTTAATGTGTGGTGTGGTCTTATGTGGAGTCAGATTGTTGGACTGTTTTTCTTCGCTAAAAACACGGTCACTGGAGTGGAATACTTAGATATGTTTCATATCTTTGTCGTAACACAGATGGAGGCCATGTAAACAACCATAATTTTCCAGCAGGATGGTCCCCGGTCCTATTGGAGCTGTGACCTCCGACATTGCCTGAATGACACGTTTTCCAACAGTTGGATTGACCGTGATGATCCAACTCCCTCTCCTACGCGTTCCTCCGACATTACCTCGTTAGATTTCTTCTTTTGGGGGTACAGCAAAGACAAAAAGTACTGTACCAAAGTTACTAGCATGATGGATTCGAAACAACGCATAGCAGATGCCATAAGCTCTGACACTAAAAAAATGTTGCAGAACACATTGCGTGCAATTGAGTACAGACTAGACATTGAAATCAGAGACTAAAGTCTTGTGACGATTACATACATATTGACATAGCACAACGTTTTTCACAGATATTTTACTTTCTCTAGTCGACCAAGGTTTCGCTGAGTTATGACCTAGCTTCATCAGGTCGAATGGCACATAACTATTCAAATTGTAGATGACATCATAAATGGTGTTTACAGTCACGGGTTGTGACTTCCACGCGCTTGATAGACATGGTGTGGATGCCATGTCATTAGCAAGTCGCGGAAAATTCTGTTATATATGAAAAGCTTCCAAAATATCAACTTTGGTGGTTGAATCTAGCTTGACAATTAATTTTGTTTCTTCAAAGAGAAATTTATGGTCCTATTCGTAACAGCGTTTAGCCATGGATGACTTCTTTTTTTTTTTTTTTTTGATTGGAGGTTTAACGACCACCGTGAGCAACTCAATGGGCTATAAGCAGTCGCCGTCCCTAATTTAGGGTCACTGGTTCCAGGGAAGGGAGAGAGCCAGTGCCGAAAGACAAACACAACACCAATGCCTCACCGGGATTCGAACCCGGACCCCTTCGGACGAATGATCAGAAGCCATCGCTTAGACCACTGCGCCACTGGGGCGGCAGGATGACTTCTTTAGGTCACAGTTCCAAATATACAGAATGTTCGTAAACTGTTCTGACAAAAGAAGAGGGGTGATAGTACCCATCAAGACGAACAATATTTACAATGGAACGTATTGTCACATTCCACTCTGAGTGTCAGAAAAGAGTAAAGTTAAATGTCCAAGTTGAACTTTCAACAGTTCAAAGAAAGAGAATTAATGACATCATAAGTTGCACAATCCCATTTATGGAGATCAGGGACAGACTCAAGGTAGATGCTCAAAGTGGCGGGCACGGGTGCCGTTGCAGAATTCACACGGGCAAATGAAAGACTGGCGCACCCTCTTGAAGACTCCTGGTGTCGTGTTTATCCTGTCCGCTGCAACAATGATTCTCGCGACGAGATCTTCCACGGAGTCCACAGGCGTCTCGTACACCAATGATTTCATGTGCCCCCAGAAGAAGTCCAGTGGGTTTAAGTCCGGTGAGCGTGGAGGCCATCCCACAGGTCCGCCACGTCCAATCCATCGTGCGGGTATATGGCATTCAGGAAGTGTCTACTGCACCTTGAGAAGCCAATCAGCTGCAACTGTCGATGTTGCGTCTTTTCTCTGGCAATTTGCATACGGTAAATGCTTGACGGTGATGTTCTGGCGATGTGCTACTTCTCCGGCACGAAAGAAATGACGTTTGAGGTGACGACTTATGCTTGTTGGACGTATTTCGAAGTTACTCTTTTCTGACACTCAGAGTGGAATGCGACCCTAGGTTCCATTGTAAATATTGTTCGCTTTGATTGGTACTATAACCCCTCTTCTTTTGTCAAAACAGTTTACGAACACCCTATAGGTCTTTTGCTCCTTCAATCGAAAACGACGCATGTAGTTCTACGGGTCTGTCCTGTACTCGAAGCGCCATATTCACATGGAATTTGATAAATTTTCCACGAGTTTTTATCTTCAATATAGTCCTTTGCTCCTAAAAAGTTCATTTTGTTTATGCGTTTAAGAATCACTTTAAAATTAAAGGTTTTGAGAATTTTTGAAATTTTGAACCCAATGTTACGGGAAAATGGAATAATGGCAAACCTCTCTCGTAATGGGTGTATCACAGGAGAGAACGTGGAGATAGGCTTCGGTTTCCGGAATTTTGTTAAAACCTTGTCTATAATGGAAGGGTTGTATCCTCGCTGTACTGAAACACGTTTAAGGCAATCAAGTTCTTTTTCCAAACAGTCTTTATCCGAACATATATGTATCGCGCGATATGCGCAACTGTAAAATGCGCTGAGTTATTGTTGCCAAGGGTGATTGGACTTGCCATGAAGAGACGAGAAAACAGCGAAAGGCTTCCGATAAATTGTAGTTGCAAGAGATCCATTTGAGCGGGTAACCAGGACGTCAAGGAATGGTAGGCATCCGTTATTTTCAGTTTCGTAGTTGAATTGAAAGTGAGAATCAATGGAATTCATAAGTTTGACTAATTCCGGAATTTCAGAATTTTTTCCCTTTAATGGAAGAAAAGTATATTTTACATATCGTATCCATAAATCAAATTTCAGGAGTTTGAAAAGTTTTTCTTCAAATCGACCCATGTAGATTTCACATAAGTGACATTGGGCTGCCCATGACTAGAGCTTCCATCTGTTCATAAAACGTGTTGCAGTACAGCAAGAATATGAGCACCCTTCCATTATAGACAAGGCTCTAACAGAATTCCGGAAACCGAAGCCGATCTCAACGTTAACTCCTGTGATGCGCCCATGACGAGATAATTTTGCTATTACTCCATTTTTCCGTGACATTGCCTTCAAAATTTCAAAAATTCACAAAACCTTTAATTTTAAAATGATTCTTAAACCCATAAACAAAAGGAACTTTTTAGGATCAAAGGACTGTGTTGAAGATAAAAACTCGTGGGGAATTAGTCAATTCCATGTGAACGTGGCGCTTCGCGTACAGGACAGACTCGTAAAGCTTTGCGTTTTCGATTGAAGAAGCACAAGACCTATATTTGGAACTGTGACCTAAAGAAGCCATCCATGGCAAAAATACTGTTACAAAAAGGACGCTTTGAAGAAGCAAAACTAATTGACAAGCTAGTTTAACCACCAAACTTGATATTTTGGAAGCTTTCCATATGTATATCAGAATACTGTGTAACTTCTTAATGACATGGCTTCCACATCATTTCTATCAAGCTCGTGGAAGCAACTAACCAAAACCCGTGACCGTGAATACCATTTATGATACAAATTTTGAAGATAACAATCCGATGTTTGGGGTAAATGTGACAAGGATGGTAAGTCAGATAATATCCGAAAACTTAAAATTTCATCGTCCTGGAGCGTGACTCGAGCTCGCGTCTCCCAGATAGCGCTCGGGAATGCAACCACTACACCACGCAGAATGACCAAATCATAAGCTACCGATTAATTTGAATAAAACCATCACAAGATTCGCTACTCGAAGCAACCGGCATTCGTGTTTAGAAAATCTGGAGGTCAAGTATCCCATCCCGTGACCGCCCGGAGGAGCAGATAAATCATGAAAGAAATACGGGATTACACCATATAATGCAAATTTTGAAGATAACAATCCGATTTTTAGTGTAAATGTGATAAAGATGGTAAATCAGATAATATCCGAAAACTTAAAAATTTCATCGTCCTGGAGCGAGACTCGAACCCGCGTCTCCCAGAGAGCGCCCGGGTATGCTAACCAGTACACCCCCCAGAACGACCAAGTCCCAAGCTTCCGATTAATTTGAATAAGGTAGTTCTGGGTGATCGTGTTCGTTCTGGTTGGTATAGTGGTTAGCGTATCCGGGCGCTCTCAGGGAACAGCGGGTTCGAGTCTCGCTCCAGGACGATTAAATTTTCAAGTTTTCAGATATTATCAGACTTACGATCTTTGTCACATTTACACCAAAAATCGGATTGTTATCTTCAAAATTTGTATTATATAGTGTAATCCCGTATTTCTTTCGCCATTTATAGTATCATATACAAAGGGATAAAGATTAATGGAGATTATCTAACCCACCTTCGTTTTGCTGATGACGTAGTCATTTTTGCAACTACCCCGTCAGGGGTGCAGAGTATGATCCAGGAACTTGCTGACAAGAGTAAAGAAGTGGGATTAAAAATGAACTTGCAGAAGACAAAAATGATGTACAATGCTTTTACAAGAAATGAAGTTTTATCGATTGATGGAAAAAAGCTGGAGATAACAGACGCCTACGTTTATCTTAGACAGCAGATATCAAGTGAGGGTCACACTGATGAAGAGACTAATCGGCATACAAAACTTGCCTGGAGAGCATTTGGAAGAAACAGCATAATTTTCAAGAGCAATATGCCATTATGTCTTAAAAGAAAAGTGTTTGATCAGTGCATCCTTCCAGTGCTTACGTATGGTGCAGAGACGTGGACCTAAACTAAAAGAGACATACAGAGGAAAGAGACATACAACTCAAAGAAGCATGGAGAGGTGCATGTTTGGTGTAACCAGGAGAGATAAAAAGAGAAACTCGTGGATCCGAAAAATGAAAAGAGTGGAAGACGTTATGATCAGAGTTAAATCCCTGAAATGGCAATGGGCTGGACATACTGCCAGAAGGACAGACCATCGATGGACAGCCGAAATTTTAGATTGGATTCCAAGGGACAGGAAAATACTCAGAAGAAGACCACGTTGGAGATGGGTGGATGAAATTCGAAAGTATGCGGGAGTGACATGGAGGAGACTGGTACAAGACAGACCGTTGTGGAGGAAACTTGGGGAGATCTTCGTCCAGCAGTGGATTGATAATGGTTGACAATGATGATGATGGTGATACAATTTGAATATTTATGTGCCATTCGTCCTGATGAAGCTGGGTCAGAAACCTAGGTAGACTAGAAAAAAAAATATTTGTGACAAACATTGTATTATCTTAATATACCGACTAGACATTCTTTGTGCCACCGAAGGTGCTGCCTGGAGGCACACTGAATACGTATCACTATCATTTTAATGCTTGGTAATGTTTGTGCACATATTTCACTTCAACCCGCATGTATTTAAATGTTGGAATCTCATGGTGAACCCATCTATATAGATTGTATGTACGTTCTTCTACCAGCGTCAAGGGCTCATCCAGTTTTGCACTACAAGTGATGCTGAACCTTCGTTCCTGTGCAAAACGCGCGCCAGCGTCCATTGGGTACCGCGATGATGTGGCAGACATGAGGCTGATGACGTGTGTTTGCCACCGAGCAGCGTTATCACGTGAGCAGGGGGATGGAAGTTCGGGTGCACCTACACCATTACTGAGAAAAAAGGTTCAACACGGAAGCGCCAGAGAGATGAGGAAATGATGGGCGGCACCAATACGAGAAAATGTTTCTGCGTCTGAGTGCTGGGGAGACAAGCTAAGGTCAGGATGTCCAACGAACACCAATACGAGAAAATGTTTCTGCGTCTGAGTGCTGGGGAGACAAGCTAAGGTCAGGATGTCCAACGAACACCAACTCTGGTTCTTGGTAAATGATCAGACAGCAATCATTGGTACTAGTACACTGTAATTGGAAGCTGAGGAGGAGTCTTCCCAATACAGCACCGTTCGTCAACGCAAGTTTTCAAAATCACACGCAAAACCAGTTTTCAAAATCACACGCAAAACCAGTTTTCAAAATCACATTTTCCCTGAAACCACGTTTTCAAAAACATTGTCTCCCAAGAAATAATATGGGATTTTAAGGGCATTTTCTATGCTGAATTTAATATGGTATTAATTTGTTTCTATCACGAAAGGTTTTTGCTGACACACGGTTTAAGTTTGAATAAATCTTATATTTACATCAAAAACAATATAAATTGTTTTGTCTGAACGTTTGTCTCACTTTGGAAAGAAGCATCACCATAACAACAACCGAAAAATAAATATTTGTGACATCACGCTTAGCTTTTCGTATTTTCGTGCAGGCGACGTCATCACCTTAACAACAATTGAAAAAGAAATTTGTGACTACTCGTTTAGCTATGGTGTTTACGTTCAGGTGTTCAATGAATGGAAAGAGCTCCCCTGATATAATTATGTGTCGTCACTCCCCATAGCATCAACTGAGAAAGAAATATTTGTGAGGGCATGCTTAGCTTTTCGTGTTTTCATGCAAGTGTTCAGTGAATGAAACTGCTCCCCGGATATAATTATGTGACGTCATCACCATAGCACCAACTGAGTGACGTCACGCTTAGCTTTTCGTGTTTTCGGGCAGGTGTTCAGTGAATGGGAACTGCTTTCCGGATATAATAATGTGACGTCATTACGATAGTACCAACTGAGAAAGAAATATTTGTGACGTCACGCTTAGCTTTTCGTGTTTTCGGGCAGGTGTTCCGTGAATGGAAACTGCGGATTGTGTCAGAGTGTGACATAACAACTGTATGACAATTTGTTTTTTATTGTTGTAATGTTTACGAAGCATACTTTTACATTTGGACACCACACACGAAACCAATTCCTGGTTATTAAAAAAATACTCTACATAATCTGAATTTTTCCCGCCATTATTGGCGGACTTTCACCTACTACACTTATAAACCATAAATAAATTACCTGAAACATAACAATTGATGATGATGACTTTCTGGTTTATTTCAGCTATAGTTAGTCAGCAAACTGGGACTCCAGCTCAGTGTTCAGCTATAGTTAGCCAGCAAACTGGGACTCAACTTGCCTTGGTACCTCTTTTCCATGCTCGAAATATCTTGATGAAATCTCTCGCCATGTTTGTGATTGATAGCGCCTAGATTCTCGGAAAGAAATCCATGTGGGTGTCGAGGAAATTGACTTTCAAGGAGATACCGTATTTACTGGAATCTAACGCGCACTTTCCCCTTCCAAAATCAAACCTATTTACCCGTGTGCGCGTTAGAATCGGTGACAGATGCGTACATCGGGAGCCTCGTAAATGCCTGAATGTCTAGGACGTCGTCGTTGCGGCGCGCCAGTGGATGGAATTTCCTCTGAGCGTTTGACTGTTGCAATGGCCACCGACAATCTCCAACTTTCCCAATTGTTCTACGTTCGTTGAGAAGCTTCGAAAAAGATATAAAATACGGACAGACGTTTGCCTCATGGTATTGTTCACTGAAAGAAACACTGCATTTTGTTACTTGAACGTGGAGTATACTGTCCAGAGATGTGTTCTAAACGGTAATATTATCCAGCAAAGTTTAAACTGCAGGTGGTGTCTTATGCAGAAAAAATGACAATCGCGCTTGTTTTGGGCGTTGGAGGAAGCAAAAGGAAAAAATCTTAATAAGTGCTCCAAAACAAGAAAGACATTCTCGGGACCTAAGACGGGTAGATTTCCCGAGATTGACGATCGTCTAGATCGTTTCGTGAAGCAGAAGCGTGCATCAGGTTTTCGCGTTACTGTGGAAATTCTTCAGGCTAAAGCACGAGAAATTTATCGTGGACTTGGATCCAGTGTAAGGCTCACTGCTTCAAGAGGATGGATTTGCTGCTTTATGAAAAGAAAAGGATTTTCTCTAAGGCGGCGTACTTCAATATGTCAGAAAATGCCATCTGACGTTGAAGAAAAGCGATACAGTTTTCTCAAGTACGTCATATCAGTAAGAAAGCAAGAACACCATGTTTTAAGCCAGATTGGGAATGCTGACCAAACACCATTGTATTTTGATATGCCATCAAATTACACTGTAGAAAGTATTGGTGCAAAGCAAGTTAAAGTGCTAACAACAGGAAACGAGAAGCTCCGAATGACGGTCATGCTTTCCATTACCGCCGATGTGAACAAGCTACCACCGTATGTTATTTTCAAGAGAAAAACATTTCCGAATAAAGAGACTTTTCCTCAGAAAATCCAAGTCAAAGTTCAAGAAAATGATTGGATAACCGAAGAACTGGTAATGGACTGGCTTCAAAAAGTGTGGTTTCGACGATCAAGTGCGGGGCCACTGCGGTCCATGCTTGTATTGGATTTATTCAAGGGGCATGTAAGCAACTCGGTAAAAACCAGGATTGTTGAAAACAGAACTGATCTAGTTGTTGTGCGTGGAGGAATGACTTCCTAACTTCAGCCACTTGATATCTGCATAAATAGGCCTTTTAAAGCAGCAATTCGATCACGCTATAATGCATGGCTTACATTCGGAGACACAAACTGACAAAAACAGGATATGTTAATAAACCTTCACTCTCTGTAATATCACAGTGGATTGTAGATTCCTGGGAGTTCATTCCTAAAGACTTAGTTAAACAATCTTTTCTGAAGTGCGGCATTTCTAATGCGATGGGTGGCACTGAAGACGACGCTATCTTCGAACAATCCAGCAGTGAAACCACAGCCGACAGCAGAAATGAAGATTCGTGCAGTGAAATGTCTGAGGATGTAGATGGAGAAATGTCTGTAAGCAATGCATAATTTGGAATTTAAATAAATTCAAGAATTGCCATATTTCTTAATTTTCATAAGTTTATATTTTTTTCAAGTTTCTTGCGTCTTTGTATACGAGTATTAAGAAAAAAATACCTATTTTTGCAGCTGAGAAGTAAGGTGCGCGTTAGATTCGAGTAAATACGCTATTACTCCCCATAGCTTTGTATGAATCCAAGAGTTAAAACTCTAAAAGTCACTATAGTTTTCTGCCTAAAAATCCCCCCCCCCTTAAATTTTAGTAACATCTTTGAAAGATTTTCAAACAGCTTTTTCAACTTGTCTCAACTTCTCAATGTTTTTTATCCTGTGTCAACTCCCTTCTTTGAGGGCCTATACAAACAAATCCCTTCTTAATTTTGGCTTCACTAATTTCAATGAATTTTTCTTTAAAATATGTGAATCTAGCATTGCATGTCCATTGCCTTGACAAAGTTTTTCATATGCCCTAGTTTAATATGTAGGGATGTGGAGTAAACATTTTTAGGGTTGCCCAGTGTAGGGCGTACGACATTTTGGTTATGCTGAAGTACTTCAAGTTCCAATAAAGAGCATTATACGTATACAACATTAAAACTACCGTACATTCAAAACAAAAACAATCAGTGAGTTGCCACAATACATATGTATTCACAACCGACAGACTTCAGAAATAATAATACTGTTACGTTTGAATTACTTTTCTCTTCCTGAATATCCATATGATGACAAAAACATCAAATTCATCAGAATAATACTTTAATCATAGGACGAAAATGTTCTTAATCAACACTGTATGTTTCCATTTATGGCACATTAAGGCTTTTGAAGTTCTTCAAACTGTTTTTATGCTTAATATGATTTATATCCTTATAGCACAGGTCGCATCCTGGCTTTCACACGCTTTGGCACAACACAAAACACAAACACAAGCAAAACATAAGATTACATCTTCGCGGTACTTCTTTTAGGAACAACAATTCACGCACATAAATGTTTCTCTTAGAGCAACAACACTCAACATGTTTCCTCGCTGACGCCATAAAAATCATCCAGGGGGTCTTCCCAGCATTCCTTGAAGCTACAAGCTTGGCATAAATGATAACAAGTTCGCAGACGGGCGATGATAAGTGTAAAGACGCGAACCAACAATTTTCCTTCTTTGGAGTTAATGACTCACGTTTCGACTAGTCCATTCTCGTATAATGACTTCTTCTGTTTCTACTATCCCACTTACATAGAAAATAGCAAACATTTGTGTATCCAAGCTGCAAACCAAGCAAAAGAGCAATGACGTTCAAATCGCCACAGATGTTTGAAGTACGTGTTACACAACAGACATGAGGTGCCCAACTTTTATCTCGGTCACCTGCTTTACAACCAAACCAAAACTCATAATGTTTTTTAATTACCGGGGTAAAGTTCCACCTCTAAGCTTTGAAGGTTACTTCACTGTACATATAGTATCAGGGTGACTTAAACACTTCCTTGGCATAGTGTCACAATTCGAAACGCAGCACTATTGCGCAAACTATTATTCACTTCGAAAAGATAGCACAACACTCGCAGTGCTTACACCGTGAAAACCAGCTAACCTGTGGCAGAAAAATGGCTTCTGAGAGGTCCGCGCATTCCTGACTACTGCTATGAACATATATAGTGTCTTTATGATAACAGAATGTTTTTTCGGCTGATCTTTCAGAGATGGTGTGATTTACTAACAATCGCTGAATATCCGCCGTGCATCGGACGAGCACGTAAAGTGACGGCCCCCAGGCTGGACCCACTGGTTAAATGGGTATCCTTTCCTATGTCCCCCCGAAATTCTCTCACCTATCTATGTGCAATATCGTACTTGTACGGTGGCGCCATCTACTGTACTCTAATCTCACTACCAAACTGTTCTGTCAAAAGTCGCTAGACTTGCTCTCATTCCTTCCGTTTCTGTGTCCTGCCCAAAAGGCGATCTCGCTGTAGGTGGCTGGGACCTAAACTCTACTCCCTGTAAACGGAAGTCCTACATGAAAATGACAAAATTCCCAAAAAATTCCCAGAATGTTTTTTCGCATACTATATTAGGAATAAAATTTAAAAACCAACACTTAAAGACATGTTTAATGCGCATTATTTCTGTTGTTCTAATACCTAAAAACTCAATAATTATACTGAGACAAAACGTTGTCACAGAAAAAATGTAGGTAATAGAAAAATTCTGATTGCATTTTTTAATTCAGCGTAAAAATGTATAGAATCACAATCAATGTTCCGTGAGACAAAATCTGTGTTTACCAGTGTTATTTAAATTGTTCAGCCTGATTTCTTACAACACACAGGAATCCAAATACTCTTCGTTACCACAAGATTGTCGCGTTCAAACTATAGTAATCTGCTTGTTATACGTATGAAGATTAACTCCCAAAGATATGGACCGAAATACAAGTTGGATCTTATCTAAAATCAGCAGCACTTGATTTGTATAGATACGATTTCATTGCGTAAGCTTTATTGCGTAATGAAGAAGATGACCATTTGTTACTGTAGCTCTTAAGAAGAAAAAAATGTCCTGTAGTTTTTTAGGACAAAATAGTAGTCCTGCAATTTTTAGGACAAAATATTTACCTCAAAATGTGAAGAACTGTTCCATTTTTGAATATCTTGAGACTCATGTCAACTAAAGGTTCTTTGAGACTGCCATGGTTAACGATGTACGTGTCTGGTAGCCACACGTCTTTGACATGCGACATTCCATTCAAGTAATTGTGCCGTCCGCCATCGTCGAACTTCAGCCTTTTGTCAGTCCATCGACGATGTAACAGAAACTCTACTTCGTAACTCTGAAAGTAACAAAAAATAACAAAAACTCCATTTATTCGTTCAAGGAGATATTGTCTGAATTTCATTTGTCAGTTTATTCAAGTACAGTATTACGCTCTTAAGCAACCGTTCCGAAAACGAAAAACAATGTAATTTTCCATTCACTGAGAACTTGTTTAGAAGCTTCTGCAAGGGATATTTCCGTTCTGTAGAAACAAAATTGACCGATTTGGAGTGGCAACTGTAGTATGTTAATCTCATTTTCCTTGCGGTCCCACCAAGACCACGTGGGTGTAGTATTCACTTCTGGTTTCGCAAAGCCGCCAGAAC
Organism: Macrothele yani; assembly: GCA_039090855.1. Taxonomy (NCBI): domain Eukaryota; kingdom Metazoa; phylum Arthropoda; class Arachnida; order Araneae; family Macrothelidae; genus Macrothele; species Macrothele yani. The sequence continues at coordinate 32,874,281 of CM077025.1, forward strand.
TACAATGAGTGCACCACATTTATCACGCAATGATTAAACCCCTTGAATACATCGCCGCCACGCAGTTGATTGGCTGGTGAGATTTGTGTCGACAGCTCGCGGCGCATAAACTTTAAGAATAGCAAAGACTAGCTGCTAGCGAAAGCAGTCTTTATTCGCTCTTCCAACATCTAAATTGTATCCCTCAACTGAATTAAAACCAACTACTTCTTTAAATTATTATGCTAATCTTAATTTATTTCATGTTTCTGATTGAAATCGGAAGTTTTTGGTTTTTGATTTGAATCGGACTCCGTGGGAAAGCAGATATCCATAACGCACGCTACAAGCATCATTCTTATTTGGCACGCTTCTATGATCTTGTTTTTTTTTTCTTTTTATTTACCATTGCGCGGCGACTTCTCCTAGTGTTCAATCGGAGGAAAGGGATACCGAAGCTTCAGTTGATAAAAAAAAGAATGAAAAAAGACTTACGAAATTAACAAAAAAATTTGAAAAAAAAATGCGGAACTTTCTATAATTTTTCTCCCTTTTAGACATTTACTGAAAAATTAAAAATATAGTTACATAATTTCAGAAAAATAACTGTTTTTATTCTAGCCTCGATTTATCTATGATGAAGATAAGGATATTGAGAAGTTTTACTCTCGAATTGTATTCCAAACCGACTTATATGCAGAAAAATGCAGCACTTCTTTGATACTACACCAAAATTCGACAAGTAATATTTCCTTAAAGGTTAGTTGCAATGTGAAATGTGAAACAATATCAATAAACTTTTCGTACACTACGACGAAGTAAATTTCTCCATCATTTTTATGACAGGGGAAGGATTCGAATTCCCAACTCTCGGCTTCAGAGCTCCGTGTTGTATCCACCATACTACACTGGCATGTGCTCTCCCTGCTATCTGCCTTTATCTCATGGGCGTCTTGCGGGGAAGGCACTGAACAACTCTGCTATATTGAAATCCATCAGTCTATCTTGCACTAATAAGATTACAGTAGAAGAAGGCTGTGAGTTAATCTGATCAGATCATTTGTAGCGGATTTTAGGAAGGGAATGTCTCACCCCAGGTCTTAAACAACCCTAGGAAGCTAGGAGATTTGAGCTAGAGTACCCGACAAAAAAGGTAGAGGGTAGCAAGGTAGAAAGGCAGAGGAACAGACGGCCTCAATATTATTTTAGGGGCTAGAGGTGGGCTTAACAGTGATGCCACAGTGACAATGGTGACAGTCCCACGGAAGTAACGGTGACTTTAAACAGTTACAAAATCACTGTTTGCGACAGGGTTGACGAAGCGTAACGGGATGACGAGTCACCGTCTTCCTAGTATCAGGGACAAAATCACTGTTTACGACAGGGATGACGAGTCACAATCTTGCTAGTATCAGTGACAAAATCACTGTTTATAATAAGGATGGCGAGTCACCGTCTTCCTAGTATCAGTGACAAAATCACTGTTTATGATAAGGATGGCGAGTCACCGTCTTCTTAGTATCAGTGACAAAATCACTTTTAACGACAGGAATGACAAAAAGTAACGGGATGACGAGTCACCGTCTTCCTAGTATCAGGGACAAAATCACTGTTTACGACAGGGATGACGAAGCTTAACGGTATGGCAAGTCACCATCTTGCTAGTATCAGTGACAAAATCACTGTTTACGACAATGATGACGAAGCGTAACGGGATGACGAGTCACCGTCTTCCTAGTATCAGGGACAAAATCATTGTTTACGACAGGGATGACGAAGCGTAACGGGATGACGAGTCACAATCTTGCTAGTATCAGTGACAAAATCACTGTTTATGATAAGGATGGCGAGTCACCGTCTTCCTAGTATCAGTGACAAAATCACTTTTAACGACAGGAATGACAAAATGTAACGGGATGGCGAGTCACTGTCTTGCTAGTATCAGAGACAAAAACACTGTTTACGACAGGGATGACGAAGCTTAACGGTATGGCAAGTCACCATCTTGCTAGTATCAGTGACAAAATCACTGTTTACGACAATGATGACGAAGCGTAACGGGATGGGGAGTCACCATCTTGCTAGTATCAGTGACATACTCACTGTTTGCGACAGCGATGACGAAGCGTAACGGGATGACGAGTCACCATCTTGCTAGTATCAGTGACAACATCACTGTTTAGGACAGAAATGGCGCGTCACCGTCTTGCTAGTATCAGTGCCAAAAACACTGTTTACGACAGGAATGACGAAGCGTTACGGGATGGGGAGTCACCGTCTAGCTAGTATCAGTGACAAAATCGCGGTTTAAGGCAGGGATGACGAAGTGTAACGGGCTGGCGAGTCACCGTCTTGCTAGTATCAGTGACAAAATCACTGTTTGCGACAGGGATGACGAAGCGTAACGTGATGACGAGTCATCGTCTTGCTAGTATCAGTGACAACAACACTGTTTAGGACAGAAATGGCGAGTCACTGTCATGCTAGTATCAGTGACAAAATCAATGTTTACGACAGGGATGACGAAGCGTAACGGGCTGGCGAGTCGCCGTCTTGCTAGTATCAGTGACAAAATCATTGTCTACGACAGGGTTGAAAGAGCAGCAACGGAATGGTGAGTTTCGAACTTTAGTAAGAAAGCTTGTGCTTACAAATATCACACGAAGCAAAATTTTCATGAATGACGGTGAAATAAATTCCACATCTCACTGGATTTTCTACGCTTGGCGTCAGACATCCTATTACAGTGAAACTTCCATTAACGGACACTTCTTAATAGCGGACATATCTCTATAACGGACAATTTTTTATTCCCCGGCAGAAATGCATTGCTTCTTATGGGGCATTGACTTCCTAATAGCGAACATTCTAAATAACGAACGCGGGCACACTTAAAGTACAATAAAACAGACAATTTGCTTTCGATTCTGGGAATTCCTAGGAGTGTGATTCCCCCAAACTCGCAAAATGTTTCTTTTTTGTTATTTTACCCTTCCTCATTCTCTACCTTAACAGTTTTGTTCCCGAGGCCTAGTAAAATTTGAGGTGCTAAGTGCTATGTACTTGGGTAAGGGTGTGAAATCACTGGAAAAAGGATTAGCGTTCGTGCTCACCAGACAGCCCGATCCTCTCTTTGCATACGTACATCTGACCAGGAGAAACTGTCTTCTAGCTCTTCAGGTGCTCCCAATGGGGTGAGACCTAAGAAACGGTGACCAGCGCTCAGGGTCAGCCAATTAGGGAAAGGCAATCGGATAGAAACACATGCCAACACAATTCAGGTGTAAATGGAAGGGACTCATCTTTTGTTGTTTGGTAAGTTCGAGGTCAGTGCACAGGGACCAATTTCAAGTCCAGATTACTAGAAATCACATTTGTTTGCAACAATCATGTAGGTACTTGTTGAACGGGATTCACACCAAAATAATACAGTAAACAAATCTATACAAACTCCGTTTATTGGTGTAAAAGTATAATTAAAGAAGTAATACAAGGGAAAATTGTATCTCCCGAGCTTTCGCTCTCCACAACCGGGAGGCTTTCTCAAGGGTTGCAGACGTTACTGACAAGTCTGGCGAGTATAAACAAAAGATTTCGAAACACTGGCGGTCGGGAACGTCGTATTTTGAAATTTCATGCTCGAGGCGATACACGGGTTTCTTTCATGCGGAGAATCATCTCAGCATGCTCCTCCACGCGGACGGAATATCAACAGATTGGGTATCGTCGCATGCGTAGGGATGTGTGGAGATTTCAATACTCTCTCTGATCAGTGTACCTTTGTAGCCAGCATACGGCGCAATTATCTTTACTTTATCCCATAACGGGACTGCGTTTTTCTGTGCTACTTCTTTAGACAAGGCTGTTAAGGTCTTCCCCAATCTGATGTCTCTCATGTGCTCCTTAGTCCTTACAGCAATCGACCTTTTGTCATTCCGATGTAAACTTTCGGCGAACCGTGTAGGCAATTCGTCACAATGGAATATTTATTACTGTTAAATACTTCCGGAATTTACATGTTAAAAACAATGAAAACGCCTAGGAAATTAACAACTTTGAGGTCGAATTTCCTATCCCTTATACGAATTCCGTGCTCAAAGTTGCGGACAGATTACGCGTTGTGTTTCACCTAAATCGTAGCGGCAATTCCGCCTAAACTAAGGTGCCGCAAAAGTTAAGGTCAGCAGGTAGCATGCTACTATTACGTAAATACTCATACATATTATGCACAAAATATAAAGAGTGAAAAACTGAACTGCAGATATAGAATTTACGACAAAAGGGTAACGTTAAAATAAGATGTTTGTTCTGAATAAATGCTGCTTGAGACTAATACATTTTTTCGGTGGAAGTGATTCATTTATTTAAATCATTTTCTAAAGAGTTGTTACTTTTAAAGTTATCCCTAGCCTAACTCCTAGCTAACTTTCAGTTACAATTTTATCATGGTCCACGTATTGAGAAATTTCCCATTTAAGATGAGAGGCGATACGATACATCTCATGAAGCATACAGCATAGGGAACTGACAGTGAAAATTCGTCTTACCCAGTCTCTAGGTCGGCGACGGATCTGACGGCCTGTCACTCATGACAACTCCAAAGTTTACTTCTTGAACCTCTCTACGTCTCTCGGCATCCTCGTTATTCCTCGCAGTCCCAAAAACTCTCCAAAAAACTCTCTCCTTCTCTCTCTTTCCTTTTTTTTTCTTTTCATCAAAAACTCATTCCCTTATATTTTCTTATTTCTAAGTTTCGCTTCTACGTAGGGGAGGGGGTTAAATTTGTTGGTGTTACAGAGAATTTTGATTGGAAGTTACCTTGCTTCCCAGGCCCGCGATTCGCTAGCCAACTATCTATGGCATTCCAAAGGGGTACAAGGGGTCGCCATTAGTTTACCTGATCTGCCACTACACGTAACTTTTCTTGCTGTGGAATTTTGGGAATTTAAACGACCTGTCACTCATAACAACGGAAAGCGACCCACCTACTCGTCTGCTTGAATAGAGTGCATACGCTGGGTGGAAGGGAAAGTGGCATTAAATTCATATATCGCTGTTTTGTGAAAAAGTGGATCGCTGCTGCTTCATAGCTCTTTCCTTGTCGAAGGAATTTAAACGGCCTGTCACTCGTAACAACAGAAAAGAGACCCACCTACTCGTTTGCTTGAATCCCGTGCCTAGGCTGGGTGGAAGCGAAAGTGGCATTAAATTCTTATATAGCGGTTTTGTGAAAGAGTGGATGGCTGCTTTTTCATAACTCTTTCGCTGTCCAAGGAATTTAAACGGCCTGTCACTCGTAACAGCAGAAAAGAGACCCACCTACTTGTTTGCTTGAATCCAGTACATAGGCTGGGTGGAAGGGAAAGTGGCATTAAATTCTTATATCGCTGTTTTGTAAAAGAGTGGATGGCTGCTCCTTCATCGCTCTTTCCGTGTCCAAGGAAGTTAAACAGCCTGTCACTCGTAACAACAGAAAAGAGACCCATCTACTCGTTTGCTTGAATCTAGTGCATACACTGGGTGGAAGGGAAAGAGGCAATACATTCTTATATCACTGTTTTGTGAAAGAGTGGATGGCTGCTTTTTCATAGCCCTTTCCCTGTCCAAGGAATTTAAACGGCCTGTCACTCGCAACAACAGAAAAGAAACCCACCCTACTCGTTTGCTTGAATCTAGTGCATAAGCTGGGTGGAAGGGAAAGTGGCATTTAATTCTTATATTGCTGTTCTGCGAAAGAGTGGATGATGGCTGCTGCTTCATAGCTCTTTCCCTGTCCAAGGAAGTTAAACAGCCTGTCACTCGTAACAACAGAAAAGAGACCCATCTACTCGTTTGCTTGAATCTAGTGCATACACTGGGTGGAAGGGAAAGAGGCAATACATTCTTATATCGCTGTTTTGTGAAAGAGTGGATGGCTGCTTTTTCATAGCCCTTTCCCTGTCCAAGGAATTTAAACGGCCTGTCACTCGCAACAACAGAAAAGAAACCCACCCTACTCGTTTGCTTGAATCTAGTGCATAAGCTGGGTGGAAGGGAAAGTGGCATTTAATTCTTATATTGCTGTTCTGCGAAAGAGTGGATGATGGCTGCTGCTTCATAGCTCTTTCCGTGTCCAAGAAATTTAAACAGCCTGTCACTCGTAACAACAGGAAAGAGACCCACCTACTGGTTTGTTAGATTCGAGTGCATACGCTGTGTGGAAGGGAAAGTGGCATTACATTCTTATATCGCTGTTTTGTGAAAGAGTCGATGGCTGCTCCTTCATCGCTCCTTCCCTGTCCAACGAATTTCTGGGCGATAGACAAGTTTTGTTCGTGTCGCGTACAGGTTTTCCTGTGTTTTTGTTGTTGTGTCCCTTGCGCTAAAGAAATAAAAAGTTGTTATATGGTGATGACAGCTGCGCAGAAAATCCCGCTTTAACAAACCGGGGCTTGGGGGTGGGGGTAGCTACAGAAAAAAAGTGTTCCCACATTTCCCACTCCGGGCCTAATACAGTAATAAAAAATAATAATAGTAATTGAGACTGCTTAAATTTAGTCTTTCCTATCAATAAGATAAATGGAAAACAGAATATTTAAATTAAATTACGAATTCTTTGGAGTGGGTTCCTTAAGAAAACCGGACTTTTGGATATTAAATATTTTAATGGCCGGTTACTTAGGAATCGTGATGAATATTCAAATTACTTGTTAAATCGTGAGAATTCGCGGTAACGCATTTAGAAAACGAAATTTAACGGGAATGTAATAGATAAACAACAATACTTGATTATTTTGCTACTTAGGCTTTGATAGATATTTTGTAATAAAGGTTAGTACAAGTTTGTTCTACGTATTGCATTTACGTACTTATATTTACTTATCTTTTAAATTGCGTTTACGTAAAAAACATAGCATGCTGTCATAAAGCATGTTTTTTCCAATAGGGGACACTTCTAAATAACGGACAATTTTGCTTTCCCCTTCGATGTCCACTATTTGGAAGTTTTACCGTATTTTGAATGCTGAACAGCATTAGCAATTTATTATTGTTCACGTCCATTCCTAAGGCACCCTCGTTAAGACACGAGCACGAAAAACCGGTTGCTTCTGGAGAAAGCTGGCATCACTAGCGACATCTGTTATGTTTCAATAGAAACGACGTGGTAACCTTGGACCCCAAGCAATGCTAGGGCATGGCTAACGGCGACATTCTTATCAGTGACTTTGGAACTGTTACTTTTTGTCACTGGTCGTAACGGCGACAAAGTAACAGTTACGGGATTTCCGACCCATCTCTACCGGAGGCCAAGTATCCAGATATGATCTGCTTAACGTACCCATCCGATGCACGGAAAATATTCAGTCTTTCGAGCTTTTCAACCTACCTGGGATCGAACCAAGTCTCTTTCCGCTTGGCCCTAAATTAGGGACGGCCGATTGCTTGTATACTACTGATTTGCTCACGGTGATAGTTACCCCCCCCCCGCCCCCTCGCAAAAAAACAGCAATACATATTTTTCTTTACTAGAGCTCAATGTTGCAGGCATTGTGTGCCCTGCTGTAGATACGAACACAATACCGCCGAAGTAGCGAAGCCATCGGCTGCGTTTGACATATCATTTCATGTAGTACCTGTACATGTAGCTATTGCTTGAATCACTAAGAGCTCCTCAGTGTTTACCTGACACAGCATGAAAGAAAGAAAAGGAAGAAGCATTGAGACGAAAAATCTATGATGAAAGCGACAAACTCATAACAGTAACCTGTGAGGTCTTTCAAAGAACTAGGCGACTAAAAGATGAGCAGCCGCCGCATTGACTGCTGATGAATAAAATAATCGATATCTCGCAAACACTTCATTCAAAAATCAACCACACAGAGTATTTGCAGCTCAATGTATGCATTTCCTACAAGCAATAAGCCAACAGCTCCTCCCATAGTTAAAATTAGCACGTCTCATCCCGGAGCGCTACAGAACTGAAAGCTTTAATAAACGAGGAGGTTCGTGTATTCCCGTACGATTTAGGAGCTAGGGTATCGTGAAGCAATATTGTACTTCGCACTTTTCCTGTAAAACTGGGACACTAAAATATGGACGTAAATAATATTTTGCGAGGAAAATGTTGCGCTAAATCGTTATAAACATTTCAAACCTATCAATCATTAATCCAAAACATGATTTCTAGCACGTCTAAAAATGCTTGCAGTGAATTGGTAAATGAAAAACGTGGAAGGTTTAATGTTGATTTTGTTGAACAGAAATGAGGAATAGTAGGAATTTTATTTTGGCGGTCCCGGTGGCAGAGTAATCAGAGGCGTTCGGGCAAAATTGAGGTGTATATAATCGTGATCACAACTTTTCTGTTTTTTTTTTGTTTTTGTTTTTTTGAACCAGTGACTCTAAATTAGGGGCTTAAATCTTCATGAGGGCGTCGTAAAATCTGACAGAAAAAAATACAACAGCAATTTCTCGGGTGTAATACATACGTCTTTCAAATTATTTCCGAAACGAAAAAAAAAAAAAATTAAAACAGGTTATTAAAAAAGAAAAAATTAAGATGACACCGAATTTTTTGAATCTTTTGAATCCTTTCTGAAGCGAATTAAATTTACCAAAGTTATTCAAGTCAATGCAACGGTTAGAAAAAAAATCAACCGGATTTCTGCTATCGATAAAAAAACAGAAACAGCTACTAACTTCTACCAGTAACTTAAAAGTATGTTACGAAGATTAACAAATGGCGGCAAAAAAGTTTCTCATAGCAGAAAGAATGCAACGGAGAAAAAAATTCAAATTTGACTTTTAAAAGGAGAAATATAGAAGGAAACATGATATGACTCTTCTAGTGGGAAAATTTTGCATAAAGGGAAAGTTGTAATAGGCGAAAAATATTCTTCATGGAGAAAGCTATGCAAAGGAGAAAGCACATTTCAAATACGTCTCCGGGAAGCATACATAGATAGCGAAAAGGAAAAAAAATTATGTGCATTATTTAAAGAGGATAATGCTCCAAATCTCTAATGTAGCAAATGACATACAGTAAAAAAAATTACAATAGGGTTTTAGAAGCGGAAATACAGCTGCAAACAGCAATACAAAGACACCACGTAGCAACAGAACTGTGAATCATAAAATTCTTCAAATATTAACTGAAAGTGTTCTATAAGGTAAAATGGCACGCGGCGTTGAAAGAATGTTTTAAATCGCTCATTTAGAAGCAGCAATATTAAGAAAAATTAATTTAACATTGGCGTTCCCTAGCGGCGAAACTGTGCATTATTTTGGGAAGAAAATACACACAAAAAGTTTTTATAGTTAGTAATATCTAACAAAAAAATAATTTTCATATCGGATCTTTGTCCACAGATGCTGCTCTGAACGGTAACATGAACCTACACCCTCTGGGGGCAAACTTGTGCGTCGAGAAAAAATTGAAATTATATGAGAAACGTTTCACAGCGGAGACGCTCTCCAACAAAAAGTATTTTTCAAATCGGACTCTTAGAAGCATAGATATCCACAAAAATAAGATATAGATATACGCTCCCTGGAGGAAAAACTATGCAATATTTTAAGAAGAAAGTGTTCTCCAAAGGTTTTATTAGCTGAGCGGTTTCGGTCCACGAAATAATTTTTCCAATCGAGTTTTCAGGAGATTAGAATTTGTTACAAATACGTCAGAAACAAAAATAAACACTTAGTCCCCTGGTAACTGAACCAGTTTCTATCAAGAATTAGAGATTATAATCAAAGCATTTCTCATCAAGAGCTGTATCCATTGCAAGAAGAATTTTTCAAATAGGAGTTTTTGAAGCAGAGATATATGGGAAAATGCAATTTACCTACACGTCAGCCAACGGAAAATCTGTGCATAACTAGAAAAATTTGAAACTATAGAAAAACCCATTTAGCACCAGAAACGCTCCCTAACAAATAAAAAATTTTCAAATCAGCCTTTTAGAAGCAGATATATCGACAAAAATGAGATATACATCTAGGCCAGGGGCGGGGAAACTATGCGCTATTTTAAGCAGGAAGATACTCTCAAAACGTTTTCCGAGGTGAGAGGTACAAAATAATTTTTTAAATTGAGTTTTCGAAAGCTTATATTTTACTGCAAATACGTCAGAAACAGAAATTAAAGCTCACGCCCCCTGGTGGCCAAACCATTCTTCATCAAAAATGAGAAATTATATGCAAAACTTTTCCCATCAGGAGGTGTATCCGATGCAGGAAGAATTTTTCAAATCGGAGTTTTAGAAGCAGAAATGTATCGAAAAATGCATTTTACCTATACGCCATCTATCAGAAAATCTGCAAATTACTTGAATAAGAAATTGTGCCTAAAATAGTCCTCGTCATAAGTGGCATGGAATAAAAGAAATAATTTTGTCAATCAATATTCAGAAGCAAATATATACAGTCGTATCAAAATAATATCGCCACCTACCTAATAATAGGAATAACCACCTTTGGCCCGAATGACAGCGGCGAGACGGTGTGGCATGGACGTATTGACGCTCTGGATTGTTTTCCGAGGCACACGTGCTCCTTCAGACTGCAGCAGAGAACGGAGGTCCCGGAGATGAAGTGGGTGTACCACACGTCGAAATTGTTGATCAAATAATTCCCACAGGTGTTCTATGGGATTGCGGTAGGGCGATTTTGCAGGTCAAGGGAGAACGGAGACACCGCTGTCGTGTTCCTGGAACCAGTCGCGCACCCAGTAAGCGACGTGGCACGGCGCATTGTCCTGTTGGTAGACACCATCACCACCAGGGTAAACGTCTACCATTAAGAGATGCATGTGGTCAGAGAGGATGGATAGGTAGCTATTGGCTTTCAGAGACGCATCCAGTGGAACCAGCGGTCCCAGGTCATACCAAGAAAATATCCCTCAAACATGTACGCTATCACCTCCGGCCTGTACTTGACCGAAAAGCGTATCAGGGGGTTGGTTCTCGTGTGCCTGATGCCGTATTCGTCATGCACACGAGAGGTTTCTTCTGTGGAGTAGAAACCTCGATTCGTCGGAGAATGCAACCTTTTGCCACTCTACCACTGTCGAATGACGGTAGTCCCATGAGAACTGCAGTTGTCGTTGCCGGTAGACCTGGGGTTAACATGCGCGACTCCGGAGACCGATGCGCAACAAGGCTCGCTCTAGTATTATCAGGGACACGTATCTGGGTGCACCAGTGTTCATTTGCGTGGTCAAATGCCGCACGATTACGCGTCCATGGCCCTTAACCGGTTGACGGAGGCGACGTTCTCCTCTGGGGTGGATGTCCTTTGGGGATCCACAGTTATGACGTCACGAGGTACTCGGTGTGCCAACGGTTCGTTCTCGGTACATACCTCGCGAACAGCCCACGAAATCTGCTGTTTTTGAGATGCTTCCACCTATGGCGCGGTAGCCGATGATCTTTCCCTTTTGAACTTCCGTCAAATCACTACCTCTGCCCATTGTGCTTACATGACGCACTGTGGCTCATCTGTTCGGGCCAGCCGTTTATATCTCCGTGCGGGCGACGTACACTTTGTAACGCGCCTGGGCGGGTACACTATGATTCTGGGAGTGGTCATATTATTCCAATACGACCGTATATGCAATACCGGGTGATCCAAACGTCTTGCACATTTTAAAAACGTAATAATTCGCGGAGTTTTGAGAGTAGGGCAACGCGATTTGCGTAGAAGTGATCAGAATAACATCGGTTTTTTTATGAAATCACATACATTTTTACTCATTTTACTTACATTTTTCATGGCCAGGTGGCGCCATAGGCGAACAGGTCTGGGATAGTGGGTATAAAAGCAGCAGCTGGGAAGCAACCACAAGTCACAGCGGTCTGTGTCAGTATGCTGTCATTACCGGACAAAGCGCTCTTGGTGAAATTGTTCTATTGCAACGCCGAATGTGCGAGTACTGCGTTCAGAGCTTACCGGTCTCTGAAAGGTGATCGCAGTGAAAAAAGACCGATGGAAAGTGCTGCGCTGCGGCGAATGGTGAAAAAATCGAGAAAACGGGATCTTTGGCAGCACGCCCACGAAGCGGTAGACCACGAACACGTGCTGCTTCAGCAGAGACGATTACGCAGGAAAATGGATGTGATTGCAATGTCATCCACACATGGCGACTCCAGTGCTCGCCATGTTTATTGACAAACAGGGATTCCACACGGGACTGTATCGCGAACACCACGACGGATTCTGCACATATACTCGTACAAACTGCAACGTCATCACGAACTGCAAGCTGGCGATTACGTGCAGGGTCAGGAGTTCGCAGCATGGTTTTTTCGACAAATGGATGTCGACGAGAACTGGCTGATGAACGTTTTATGGACGAGGCACACTTTTCCCTAAATGGAGCGGTAAACACGCACAACTGCCGCATCTGAGCCACGAAACATCCCCGAGCAGTCGTTGAAGTGCCACTTCATCAGCCGAAAGTGACAGTGTGGTGTGAATTCACGGCTCCCTTCATTATCGGCCCTCTTTTTTTTTTTTTTTTTTGAAGAGGTCCGCGGCACCTCATATGAAACCGTTTCAGTGACAGGTGCACGTTATGCGAACATGCTTCGAACGTACATTATCCCTAGCTTGCAAGAGCGGGATGCAGTGAATTTGTGCACATTTTTACGGGATGGGGCACCCCCCCATCGCACGTCCCGTTAAGTACCTGCTGCAAGAGACGTTTGGCGCAAATCGTGTGTTGAGCCGACACTTTCCGAAGGCCTGGCATCCTCGGTTACCAGACCTGACACCCTCGGTTACCAGACCTGACACCCTGCAATTTCTGGCTCTGGGGTTACCTAAAATCACATGTGAACAGATGGCGCCCCACTTCATTGGCCATGCTGAAAGATGCCATTCGACACCATGTGGCAGCTATACCACCGGGCATGCTCTTCAATGCCGTCCATGGTGTTTTCTCTCGTCTGCAAGCAGTGCTGGAACAGGACGGCCACCACATTGAACACCTGATACAATGAAGTGTCTAACATGGTACAATCAGGTGTCTATTTTTCTCGACACTTACAACATGTGGTTGCTGTGCCATCTGGCGATGAAAAATGTCAGTAAAATGAGTGAAAATGTATGTGATTTAAAAAAAAACCCGATGTCATTCTGATCATTTCTTCGCAAACCGCGTTGCCCTAATTTCAAAACTCCGCGAGTTATTACGTTTTCAAAATGTGCAAGACTTTTGGATCACTAGGTAAAATGTAATTTGAATACAACATCGTCTGCCTAGGGAAAACCCGGAATGCAAATTTCATATTCTCACACTTCATACTTCCCAATGTAGAAAGAATTTATCTTCTCAATATTACCTGATGGTTCTCAGGTGCAACCGTTTACATAATCAAACTATTGACATATACCTACCAATTTGCAGAGCGCTTTGACAAATACTTCCCGTGGCATTTTCTACATAGAACAGTGCACTATCCATTTAACACACATATTGCGGTTGATGAGATTTTATCAAACACCACGATGGAAAAAAATAGATTCATTTGATTTCTTTCTTTGATATGAAAGGGACCACTGGCATAGCGTAGTTGGTTAAGTGGCTATGCATACATTGTAAAAAATAAGTGCTTGAATTCACGGAAAATTTCTGAAAATAACGAAGTTGCCGGTAGGTTTTTTAGAAATTTTCGTTTTTAAAAGTGCCCGTTTATTTTAACTACTGTATTTTCACAGATTTCCGTAGTCAGAAATCCGTTTATTTGAGAAAAGTCCGTTTCAGGTTCTTCGGTATTCATTCAGGAATTTCGCAAAAGCTGCAACGCAGATTTTTTCAGCCCTGACACCAGTTAATCTTTCCGCTGCTGTCAGGATCGAAACCCCGTCGGTTGCGTTGGCTCAACAGTAAACGCACGCCTTTAACCACTGAGCCACAAGCGCTCGGAAATATGAATCACGTGTATCATAGTACAAATAACGGGACGATGATTCTTTTTTGTCATTAAGCCAGGGATTTGGTCATTTTATTTTCTGTTGGAGCTTATTATTTTTCTGAAAAAGTTTGTAATATTTTGTTTGTTTTTCTGTAGGACGACTTTTTACAAATTAAGCATTTTTTGATCGTGATATTCCGAAGCAACAAAATAGTTTTGCAACTTTATTTTTTAAACTGACAATGACTTTCAGTTATCTTTAAAAAAGGTGAAGTGTGTTTTCTACAGTATTATCTCCCCCCCCCCCCCACTCACACATAAACACAAAAACTCCTAAGTACTATAAAATTTGCTCGTGATAACTATAATAGATTTCGTCTTAAGTTGTCCAAAGACTAATACATAGACATCATATAACCGTATGTACAATAAGTTAGGTACCCGATTTCTGTGCAGTAACACAATATATATTAAATAGCTGGTGCACAAAATATGGGGGAGGAGAAGAAATATCCTGTACCACGATAAATAAAAATTCACGTAATATGCTATCCACAATATCCGATCTCGCTACAGAACTTCGAGATCAAATACTTCGACAGACGGTCGAAATTTAACTGTTAATCAAACCTGCAAGTATTCCGGTAAATCTCTCCTATTACCGGAAAAGTTTCGTCATAAAGACACGGAAAAAGTGAGAACAGCGTTTTTCCGTTAATATGCGAAAGGAATGGCGGATAGGTTTCTTAAAACTCAGAATTTACCATTAACACATCTCTAAAACGATAATTTACCGCTAATATTAGAAATAAACTGTGGAAAGGTTTCTGAAAATTCAGAATTTTCCGTTAACACATCTCTAAAACGGTAATTTACCGCTAATATTAGAAATAAACTGTGGAAAGGTTTCTGAAAATTCAGAATTTTCCGTTAACACATCTCTAAAACGGTAATTTACCGTTAATATTAGAAAGAAACTGCGGAAAGGTTTCTGAAAATTCAGAATTTTCCCGTGGTAGGAAAAATCCGTGAAATTCAGGTTTCTTTCCGTCATTTCACGGGAAATGTTGTACCAGAAATATGCTTCGTTAATTCGACGGTTAATTCGACGGAAAGTGCCTCGTGAATTTCAGAATTTTTTTCAGTGTGTGTGGGAGGCGAACTTTTCTGACGGGTGTTCGGATCCCGGTCCTGCCAACCATCTAGTCTGCGGTTTTTCCGGGTATGTGTTTGGGAAGCGAATGCGTAGATGGTTCCCTGTGCAGTTGGTCCCGGACGCACTTTGTCCATTCTGCGTGTGCAACAGAGGAATGGCCAGCCGGCTGCATTAATTTGCCAGTAATCCTCAAGGGCGCATTGTCGTCTTTGCGGCACTCAATTCGCGATGAACGGACGAGATAGAGAGAGATAAGAAAGGGACTCAAAACATTAAGTTTGTATTTGTCATGCTTCGTAGTTCAGCAACCTTCTTCAATTTCTATGCCTATTAGGTATTTTCGCTTTTGGTAAAACAATGACTCAAAGGAGTGAGTCTGTATTTGTCATGCTTCGTAGTTTAGCAAATTCCGTCAATTCCTATGCCCATTCTGTTTTTTTGCTTTTGGTAAAAGAACGACTTAAAGGAGTGAGTCTGTATTTGTCATGCTTTGTAGTTCAGCAACCTCCTTCGATTCCTATGCCTATTAGGTATTTTCGCTTTTGGTAAAAGAACGACTCAAAGGAGTGAGTCTGCATTTGTCATGCTTCGTAGCTCAGCAACCTCCGTGAGTCCCGTTCCTACGTACGTCTGTGAAGTACTTTTTTTCCTGTTTTGGTTGGGAGTTTAACGACCACAGGGAGCAACTCGATGGGCTATATGCAGTCACCCGTCCCTAATTTAAGGCCACTGGTTCCAGAAAAGGGAGAGAGCCAGTGCCGTAAGACAAACACTATATCCATGCAAACCAGGATTTGAATCGGACCCATCTCGGACGAATGGTCATAAGCCAGCGCCGTCGGAACAGCTAATAGGTACTTTATCCTTCTGCAAGAAAGGAACTGAAAGCAGTGAGTTTACATTTCTTTTGCTTCGTGGTTTAGTAACCTCGGTCAATTCCTATGTCTTTTGGGTATTTTCCCTCTTTGGTAAGAAAGGGACCCAAAACAGTGAGTCTGTTTTCGTTTAGTTTCGAGGTTTAGCAGCTACCACGATTTCCTATATCTTTTAGGTGTTTATTACACGTCCGAAATGTATCGCCACTAGTTCCAGGTAAAGGAATGAGTCACAGCCATGGGTCAAATGAACTGTATATGCCTCATTCGGGATTTGAACCCACAATAACGCGAATTATTAAGAATGTATATAAGACAGAAGCTTACGCTTCTGAGTTTGATTTAATGCCAGTCAAATATGGCAGATTACATAAAATATTCATGGATGCTAAATGGTTATATAGCATGTCGTCAACGGCATGAGTTATATATAGAGAGAAGAATTAAGGTCCATGGTGTAGGGTCCACTGGCCCACCAGTACATGGCCGTGAGTGAGTGTTAATGAACCTGTGCAGCATAAGGAAAAATGTCCGTGCGATAAAAATCTCCCGGAATGATAACTAAAGAGAACACACGCCCAGAGACATATCTGCGTTCACTTGGAACTGCGAGTAGGTCGCCTAATTACATGATGTGGCATGCGACCCCCACAGAAAGCAGTACAGGTATGATCTGGTGTCGTGTTTCTCAATAAGCGTGGCTGGGCAAGATTTCTAAACTGGGATAAGACTATATACAACGGCCGTTCCATAAAAACTGAGAGTAAAATAACACAAAACGAAGAAATACAGGTACCGCAAAATATATGTTATTCTTTTTCAAAGTATCTTCCATCGGAGGATATGCAACGGTCCCGTCGTTCAGTGCAATTGTCAAAGCATGTGGCGAAGGCATTTTGGGGAAGCTGTTTTAGCGAACCCTTGTACAGCTTGAATTGCGTCAGCATCCGTGTTGAATGTTGCGCCACGGAACTTCTCCTTCATTGTGGGAAACAACCAGAAATCGCATGGAGCGAGTTCAGGACTGTAGGCAGCATGTGGCATGATTTCATAACTGCATTTCTTAAGAAACTGTTGAACACAAGCAGCCACATGTCGGCGGGCGTTATCATGGTGTAGGGTCAACTTGCCTACCAGTTCCGGTCGCTTAATAGATATGTGCCGTTTGCAGACGCTTCAAGACTGAAATGTAATCCTCAGCATTGACAGTAACTTGTGGAGGAACGGCATGCTGGTAGACTACGCCTTTATGATTAAAGAAAATTGTAATCGTCACCTTCCCAGCTGATTTGGCTTGGCGGTCTTTTTACGGAGGAGGCGAGCCTGTGTGTTTCTAGGCATTCATTGCGCGCTTCGTGAGGGGGACGAAATAGTGGACCCATTTTTCATCGGTAGTTATTAATGTTTTTAGAAAGTTTTGATCCCTCGCAATCATTTGTTTCCACTCATAACTCACCGGTATTAGAATCCGGATCCATCACGGACAAATGTTAAGATGCCAGAGCTTAGATCAGGGCGGCATCAGAACCATGCGTAGATAGTTAAAGAAATTGGGACTCAGAAGTTGTACGCCAGCTCGGAAGCCCCTTCTCTCAATACAAAACAGAAAATCCTTTTGCAGTGGCGCCAGGAACCCCGTGAATTGTCAAAAGGGAATTGGAAACAAAAGCAATATACACTGAGTGGCCACTTTATTATGACGACCCCCTCAGTACTTCGTTGGGCCACCATTTGCCTTTAATACTGCGTCGATTCTTAGTGGCATGGACTCCACGAGATGTTGATAGGTGGTTTGTGGAATCTGAGACCATGCTTCATGAATAGCACTCTCCAGGAGTGTGAGATTGTAGGGTTGTGGATCCAGCTGTCTGATGGCTCGTTCAACTTTATCCCACAAATTCTCAATGGGGTTGAGATCTGGAGATTGTGGGGGCCACCTAAGCAAAGTAAACTCACCGAAATGCTCCTGAAACCAATCCTGTACAATACGAGCACTATGGCAGGACGCATTATCTTGTTGGAAGTAGCCATCGCCATTGGGATAAACCATCCACATGACAGGATGCACTTGGTCCGCAACGATGTTTAGATATGATGTGCCAGTCAGACACGAATTAAAGGGCACAAAGCATGCCAGGAAAACATTCTCCAAACCATAACGTTCCCTTCACCAGCTTGAAGGGTTTGTAGCAATGCATTTGGGGTCCACGCTTTCGTGCTGTTTCCGCCAAATTCTCACTCGGCCATCGGCATGGTGCAACTGAAAACGTGATTCATCGGACCACGTAATTTGTTTCCAATTATTGACTGTCCAATCCTTGTGCTCCTGTGCGAACTGGGGAGGTTTTCTTTTGTTAACTGCAGACAGCAAAGGTGTTCGAACAGGCCTTCGGCTGCCATATCCCATCCGATGCAGTGTACGGCAAACAGTGCGTGCAGAGATCATTTGAGGGGATCCTTTATTAAAATGGTTTGTAATTTGCTGCACTGTTGCCCTTCTGTTGTCTGTTACCAGTCTGGACACTCTCCCTTCCGCTTGAGCAGTCACTAGTCGATGACGACCACACGTTGCACGTAGATACCCAGTTATTTCGCTGACAGTCCAGTCTTTAAACACTTTAACAACAGCTGTTCTGGAACATTTCACGAATGCGGCGGTTTCGGTGATACTCGCTCCATGGCTCCGAGCTCCTACAATCATCCCATGTTGAAAGTATGTCAAATCGGATATTTTACCCATCTCGTCACCCAAAAATCACTTCTACTACTGTCGCAAGCACTAAGCTTTCCTTTTTTATACTAGCCTCGCCCTCTGGCGGCAATAGCGTGCAGCCATAGCTCATTTGCTTAAAACTGTCAGGTGGTCATAATAAAGTGGCCACTCAGTGTATTAATAGTCAGATGAATCACGCTGTACATTGTTTTCACCCAATGGTCGGCAGAGAGAGTCGCTTGGACATCATGAAGCAATAGGCCCGGCATGCCTTGTAAACGCAATTCCAGTATCCAGACGTCGGACTATGTTATGGTTGATGTTCTATTGGTACGAACTAAATCCGCTGATATCAGTGGAAGGTAAATGTTATACTGAAAATACATGAGAACTGTAGCACAAAAAGACCAGCAATGTTACCCTTTTTTTCCATGCATGTGGTGTCGTTTTCATGGATGACAATACAACAGCACAACGTCAACTTATACGTCAAATAAGTTCTTCACTTCATCGGAAGCTTGGGTACTGTTTTAATTATCGTACGTTTAAGACTGCTACCTAAATCTTTTATGATTGCCATCGTCCACAGTCCAGCATGACTGCTTTGATGATTACGACGGGGACCTGCGTGATCGCTGCTAGCTTCCACATCTTCCTGATCTCAGTCCTAACGAAAATGTATTAGGTAAGCTGGAAAGATCCGTCCGACGTAGATGCCCTCCTCTGCCAACGCTGACATATTTTCGCGATACATTGCTTCAGGAATGAATATCGTTTGACTAAAGGTAACTCATACACCTCATAGAATTTATGCCATATCGTATACTTTCTTTCATTCTCAACAAAGGTATCCTATCCATACATAGTATAAAATAAAGTTTCCGGTAGGCGTCTGTCTGTTTATTCGGGCTAATCTCGAGAATCGCTGGACGGATTTTGATGCAGTTCTCACCATTCAATAGAGCACTTGTCGAGGAAGGTTTAGGTGTATGAAACATTAATCTGTTGACAAAAGGTAGCCGAGCAGTAACGATTTTAGTGACAAGTCAAAGAATAAACCGCTGTTCGCACACTTTCGTGGCTTCCACTGCCTATGAGGATGTAGCAGACACGTGACTTTCATCATGGCAACGAACCTTAGTAACGTAAGTGAAAGACAACCGGTCCCCGTTGAAATGATGGTGTCTTACTTTGAAAGTTTAACTTTCGGGTACAAAATGCGGTATTTGGAAATGAATTATGAGATTGAGGGAAAATATCCCTATGTGCTGAACGTAGGTTTCTTCAAAGATGACGCCAAAAATTTTCTAGAAGTGCAAATAGTAAATATTTTCTATTACTTCGTCTTTGGTCGAAGCGCCATTACCATACAACAGTTAGAGGCATTAGAATCATATAACAATTTCTCATAGGGGTTATTCATTTACATGGTAATTTAGTGAGATCACTAATTAGTGAGCAATAGGAACTATTCAATAAAAAGTGTTTTTCTATGCTCTGGGAAGCGATTTTCAAGACTTAGAAAAATTGAGAGAAAAATCTGGTAATCTATATACACTGGCGGAAAGTGAAAAAAGAACACCAAGAAGGAATTGGCGGTCGATCATGAAATTTACATATGTTAATGGGGTCGAGTTTACGTAGGTGTGATATTAATTTCGGGACCAACCGGTGAAGCTTACGCCACAGCATGGCATAATATGCAAATTACCGTCGGTGGTATTTAAGGAGTACGGCGATGGTAATGTAGTCAGTCGTCGGCGTACGGACACGTGCGAAGACCCTGAAGAAGCTGCAATGCCTGGACATGGAAGACGTGTACGATTTCAGCAATTATCGGACTTTGAGCGAGGTCGTCTAGTCGGACTCCGCGAGGCCGGGTGGTCATATCGTCGTATTGCGGAGCGAATTGGACGAGAAGTATCGGTGGTGGCACGATGGTGGCGTAGATAGTACGGGGAACATTCCCACTCGAGAAGACGTGGAACCGGGAGTCACAGACCGACTGATGAGCAGACCGATCGACGCATAAGAAAAGCGGCGTTGTCAAGCAGAACATCCACTGCGACGCAAATCTGAGATGCCTTTGCACCTGAGGTGACTGTGCGAACAATCCGCAACCGTCTACAGGATGCAGGACTACGTGCACGTGTGCCTCTGGCATGTGTACCTCTGACTCTAGCCCACCGTCAGGAACGGCTGCAGTGGTGTCGCTAACGTCTGCACTGGCGAACGCAATGGCGATCTGTCGTGTTCAGCGATAAATGCAGATTTTGCTTGGGAGCCTCCGATATCCGTATGCGCGTTCGCAGACGCACAGGGGAGCATCTCCATCCTTCTTGCATCCGCCAGAGACACACAGGGCCTACACCAGGTCTCCTGGTGTGGGGAGCGATCAGCTATCACTCCCGTACACAACTAGTGTTTGTACCGGGTATGTTAAAAAGCACCTCCTACATCAACAACATCATTCAGCTCGTTGTTGTGCCATTTTGTAAGGTCGGTCCATCGTGGTTTTCCCAGCAAGATAACTCACGCCCACACACGGCACGTGCAACGCAACATGCACTTCAGGGTGTGAGACAACTTCCATGGCCTGCACGTTCACCGGATTTGTCCCCCATTGAGCACGTGTGGGATTTTATGGGACAACGACTTATCCGGTCTCCACGGCCAGCCACGATCATCCCCGATCTACGCGTCGAGATTGAGGATGCTTGGAACTCAATACCCCAAACTTATATCCAACATCTGTACGACAGACTCCATGCCAGAATTGCACAGTGTGACGCAGTTCATGGCTGTTCAACCTCGTACTAACCATGTTACATGGAAATGTTATTTTTCAGTTTACCAGCAAATACAGCTGTATTTTGCCATAATGTTTTGATCACGTTATCCTCTGTATTCCGTTATTATGCTGTATAAATTTCGTTGGTATCAAACGTCTCCTTCTTGGTGTGTTTTTTTCTTTTTCTGCCAGTGTATATAAGAAGTGAAAGTTTGTTTATTTGTTTGACCGCTATACAATTCTACAGTTTTCAACTTAGAACCACACAATTTGGTATACTATCTCATGGTACTCTAACTTATACCGTAGAAGAGTTTTGGAAGGGATCTGAGCCCGGGGAGAGGAGGTCAAGGGGGCCTCCATACAAAATTTTCGTTATTTTAGGTAAAATTTCTACAGTTTTCAATTTAGAACCACGAAATTTGGTATACTATCTCATCGTACTCTGACTTAGACCGTACGCCGTTTTGGGAAGGGGTTGGAGCCGGGGGTCCCCATACAAAATTTTCGAAGAACGTTCTACAGTTTTCAATTTGGAACCACCAAATTTGGTATAAAAAAAGATCTACAGTTTTCAATTTAATATCACCAAATTTGGTATTAACTTGATGATTACGGGAATATATTTTTCATTCATAACATTTCACCCGCTGAACTTGGTGATTCCACGAATATTTACCCTGGAAATACCGAGTACCCCTGCTAGTTCAATATTAAATAAAGTCTCACATTTATTTGGCCTGATGTGCATGTTCAGAGTTTATATAAAATACTTTCCGGGATTGGTATTTTTAGTAGTTAACCCATTTTCGTTTTCACATTAGATACGCCTTTCCTTAACTTGTGTAATCCATATACCATTACTAACAAGAAAAATAACAGAGTTTCCTTTACCTTGGGTGGGATCCAAGAATTATTTGGAACTGAACACGTGGCAGGAAGGCAGGAAGATGGTTATCATGATATTTTAGTTTTATCGATCAGAGTTGACCTTACGTGTAGGAACTGAAATGTTAGTCACAAAATTAAGAGACGAGAATATTTGAGGAATAACCAGCAGAAGAGTACAAAACATCGGTGCTCGTGCAGAAAATATTTGTTGAGGATGTTCCCTTAAGGAATGATAAGAATTAGAATCGTTTCACTTCTGCCCTTCTTACTCATAATGTCCTATACTAACCAAATGAGAAAGTGCGGACATCGTTTATTTACAGATAGTGTTTCTGCGAGCAGCTCCATTTTTCATTAGCTGGCACCTTTTCAAAAACTTGTCTTCACGGTTCTGTTTCAAATTAAATATTCTACAACAAACATACAAAATGGGACAAAAGTCAGTCGTGCATCTTGAATTCCATAAAGGGATACAGCAATAATGAAAACTTTTCGTTAGTTTTTATAACGCATTAATTTCGTCGCGTCATTAACCCACGGACTCTTATTTCGTCCACGACGCTGTTAGTTATCAATGATCTTCAGCGTACGACTGTCTCATCGTAGCGCTAATTAGATCACCAGCAAATGAGTATTTATATCAAGTTGAAGCACATGGAATAACTAATATAATAATTAATGTAGCGCTTCGATGAGATTGGTTTGTTTCGACTAGTGCAATGAAATCAAAATGTCAGATGTTTCAGATTAATGCTTCAAATGTTTGAATTTCATTGTCCTGGATGGTGTAATGGTTAGCATACTCGAGCGCAAATCCGGAGATGCGGGTTCGATTTCCGGTCCAGTACGATGAATTTTTCAAATTTCTGTGGTTGTGTTACATGAAAAGAACAGCTTGTCGTGAAAGAAATACCGGATTACACCTTATAATACAAATTTTGAACATGACAATCCGATTTTTGGCGTAAATGTGACCAGGATGGTAAGTCAGGTAATATCCGAAAACTTGAAAATTTTCATCGTCTTGGAGCGGGACTCGAATCCGCGTCTCCCAGATAGCGCCCGGGTATGCTAACCAGTACACCACTCAGAACGACCAAGTTTCAAGTTTCCGATTAATTTGAATATAACCATCACAGGATTCGCTAGTCGAAGCAACCAGCATTCATGTTTAGCGAATCTGGAGGTTAAGAATCCTATCCCGTGATTGCCCGGAGGAGCAGATAAATCATGAAAGAAATACGGGATTACACCATATAATACAGTATTAATTATTCCATGTGTTTCAACTTGATATATGTGTCGAGATTAATTTTCCAATTGAAATTTGTATGGACCCTGTATCTATGTTATGTAAGACCTTTGGCACAGACGTGTTAAAAAAATATGGAAATAGATCAGGGATTTCGAAGGCCAGTTTCATCGAGAAAGAATGCTATGAAATTTTGCGTACCGTAGAGGTGAAACACGTGTCAAGATGACAAATCTGCAGCGAAACATTCCGTCGGGGCAGTTTAGTCAGTTAGAACAGCTCACCCCGGAGGGCGGAGACGCGGAGTCGATCTCTGTTACCAGGTAATGTGTGGTTTCACATTGGCGCGCGAACGTAAAAATGGATCTACTGGCCGTTGGATTCTTCGGAAATGTGTCATGTTCGTTCCGCACATCGTCTGAAATCAATGAAAAATTCCTTCTTTGCTTCAGAAAAAAATTAAGAGGTAGATGATGTGGCGCACTGAAGAAGTGAAGCACGTACCAAGATGGCAAATATGAAGGAATAAATTCCGTCGGTGTAGTTTTCTCGGTTAGAACAATTCACCACTTCTGAGCGAGGAGACGCGACTTCGATCTCCATCACCGGCAAATCTGTGTTTTCCAGAAAGAAGAGACGCAACTGTTTGTCGAATGACAGACTTAATCACCGTTATTCACTTGATTTAAACTCTGAAAAGTAGGGCATAGAAAGTGTTCAAACATTTTGCAATACTTTTTCCAGCCAGGGAGATGTATGCCAAAGGTACAGACTTCGCCTACATCGCCTTCAATCGCGTTCAGCTACTTAGCTAAAATTCTCCATCATTCGATAACACATACATATAGTACAGTCTAGGAAAAAACATGTTTTGGGTTTCATTGCTCCAAATTATGATGTTTCTTTTATTTAGTTAATCAGCAGAATAAGAATTTTATAGGTCATCATTCTGAACTAGGAATAAACTAGCATTAAAATAAAATTGCGCTACTTGCTGTCTAATTTCCATTCATTGAAAATAAATTGCGTTGCTTGACGTCTAATTTGCTATTCACTGATAATTAATTAAATTATTTGATGTCCAATTTACAATTCACTGAAAAGAAATTGCTGCATAATTTACAATTCACTGAAAGCGAAATTGTTATTTACTGCTTAATTTAAAATTCACCGACAATAATCTGTTGCTTGATATCTAAATCAAAATTCAATGAATACAGATTACGCTACTTTATGTCAGGTTTACAGTTCACTGAAAATAGCTATGTTGATTGAAGCTATGTTGTCTAAAAACAGCTATATCCTTTTATTGAAAAAAGTTATGTCATTTGATGTAAAGTTTACAATTTAATGAAAAAAGTTATTCTTTGATGTAAAGTTTACAACGCACTGAAAATAAATTGTCACTTGATATCTAATTTGCAATTCACTGAAAATAAATTACTTGATTTCTAAATTACCATTCACAGAAAACCAGTCATACTATATACTTGATGTCTAATTTAAAATTCACTGAAAATAAGTTAGTTCGAGGATAATTTACACTTCACTGGAAAATATATACTCGATGTCTATTTTAAAATTCACTGTAAATACGTTATTTCGAGAATAATTTACATTTCACTGGAAAAAATATACTCGATGTCTAATTTATAGTTTACTGAAAACGCATTACACTCCTTTTGTCTAATTTAGGATTCACTATGAATAAATTTTTATTTGATGTCTAATTTAAAAATTTCTAAAAATAATTTGCGTTACTTGATGTCTAATATGCAACTCAAGGAAAGCAGACTGTTATTTTGAGTCTAATTTACATTTCACTGAAACTAATTGTTACCCGATGTCTAATTTACAATTCACTAAAACGCATTCAGCTATTTTTTTGCCTAATTTAGAAATCACCGGAAATAAGTTGTTACTTGATGTCTAATTCACTATTCACTGAAAATAAATTATATTAAAGTTAGTGCAGAATAAGATGTGTAATGTAAAAAAAATATGACATGAGTAACATGTAAGTAGAAGATAACATTTTGCAATGAATTTGTGTCCTAACGCATGTTAGAATGGATTCAAATGTGAATTGTCTACATGTTAAACAAATATGTTAGACACTGTTATTTTTTTCATCTACTTACTAGACTGGACTCATCTGGAGAAGACAGAGAATGTAACATAATATTCACATCAATCAGGGTTATATCTGCAAACATTAAATAAAAAACCTGTAAGCGATTTAGCATATATATTCATTTTAATTATACTGTCAAATCACTGCTATAGGAACGATAAATAATGTTTATTATGAAAATATTCCTGAGCCATTTTTTTCTTATTTCAGGATTGTGGTTTGGGGTACGAAAATGATTCATTTCGCGTTTTAGGTATTTGCACAAAACTGAAAAAAAAAAAAAAATATGGGAATCAAATTTCATTTCTACAATTTCCAAGAATATGTTTTCCTTTAATTTTCCTGAAAACAATTTCAGAAAGAAAATGGATAGTATTCTGAAACTCTAGGTGACAGCAGTTCATGGAAATATGCTGAAGTGCCGAAACAATTGTGAAGGGCGCTACCATTTCCACTACATGCCACCACACCCATGAGGTGAAGGAATCGTCCGCAAGCGACGTACAAATAGAGGCAGACATTTCCGCAAGTTCAAGTAGTAGCATTCGCAGTTCAGATGGCAGCTTATCAAGATTTAAGGGATTTCGAAAGCGACATGACAGTCGGCGCCCAGGAGATGGGTCACTCCTTTTCGGATATTATCACGAAATTCGGATTTACACGGCCAACAATTTCAAGGGTGTACCTGGATTACACAAACTCAGGGAAAACATCCAGAGTGCGAAACCGGATAGTCGTAGGAGAGCCCTGGACGATCGTGAACATTGGCGTTTGGCACCAGGGCTAGAGAATGACCCCCTGGTCTGGCCCTGGTCTGGTACGCATGGTGACATCAGCCAGCCGTCCAACACTGCCGTAAATCACAGCGCAATTCAATGCTGGGACCAGTAGTTGCATCACGTTCGGACAGTGCAACATTCCCTGTGTTCTACAGGGTTCCGAAACCGACAGCGCACCCTTGTGCCATTACTGACCCGACGATCATCGATAATCGGTGGCAAAACATCGATGTTTTGCCACCGATTATCCATGTTTTAACTTCGATGTTGCAGAATCCGATACATCGAAAAAACATCGAGGTTTCGTCACCGATGTTTGATACTGGAAGAGAATATTTTCTACGAAAAGTAAATGCATTTCTTTTTTACACTTTCCAACCGTAGGTGGAAGAAGCGTATATTCTCCAGCTTTTTCCGTCTGTCCGTGCGTCCGTCCGTCTGTCTTTCGGCACGATAACTCGCGTGAAAATGGTTCGATTTCAATGAAATTCTAGCATGTGGTAGGGGACCATCTGGGGACGAACCCAATTGAAAATGGAAGAAATGGGGTCTAAGGTCACGACATAGGAGCGGGATCTATTTCATTGCCCTTATGCTTTATAACTTGCGTAAATATAGTTCGATTTCGATTAAATTTTAGTATGTCGTAGAGGAGCACCTGGGAACGAACCCTATTGAAAATGGGTGAAGTGGGGTCTAAGGTCAGGACATAGGAGCCGGATGCATTCCATCACATCTTATTAAGAGAGCAATTCTTGTATATATGCAAATTTTATTTTGAAAACGGCTCTAAGGATTTTGATGAAAGTGTTTAACCTATCGTTTTCAGGTGCTAGAAATCGATTTAGCTTGATCTCGACTTTCAAAATATTCGTTTAGTGGGTTAAATAACCACCCCGAGTTACCACGTTTATAGTGTCACGGCGTCGTCCTATTAA
The DNA here is from genome assembly GCA_039090855.1 of Macrothele yani. Lineage (NCBI taxonomy): Eukaryota > Metazoa > Arthropoda > Arachnida > Araneae > Macrothelidae > Macrothele > Macrothele yani. The sequence goes on from CM077025.1 coordinate 32,901,684, forward strand.
TGTTTCCCATTCTTAGAAATCCTACGACGTCACTCTCTCGCGATCGACTCGCGATTGAGATGTTTGCGCGCGGTCACGCCATCTGCTTCATTACGTGGCGCGTTGTTTGTGGATCATACTAAAGTTTTATGACGTCACACTCTCGCGACTATCTGCTTCATTACGTAACGCGTTTTGTGCGTATTACGCGTTACTTCTATTTTGTTCTAGAACAAAAAGGGAATTGTGCCAGTTTCTTGGAGTTGATGCGTAGTACACAGTATAAGCAGCGGAACGCTGCTCTTCAAAATTTAAACTTAATACAGCACTCTTTTTGTTACATTTTTGAATAGTCACTTGATGATGAGCGTATCCGCTGTGCTAAAATATGATTAGTTCATTTTTATTAATTACTGTTAACAGAGTGTCACGTGGATGGTAAAACAATATAAAAAATATGGCTGGTCGACCCCCTACGAAACGTGCACGTTTCAACTTTAATAAGAAGAATAGGAAGAATACGGCCCTTTTGGAACAAGAACAAGCGGAAGAAGTAAATATGGAACAGCTTGGACATTCAAGAGCTGATGGTTTCCGATCACATTCCACTCTCGAAACATATGACCTTCTATTGGAAGAAGATCACCCTACAAAAAGACTATTCCGAGCAGCTAAGGTGAGGAGCATGGAAATAATGTCCGACGTTATTATAACCATCAATGAATCTGTATCGGAAGAAAACCTCGAACAAAGGCGGCGAATAAATAGACACCAGTGGTTGAAAAATTGTCAGTGGTTGAAAAATTGCCCCTTCAGGGAGAACTAGCAAGGTATGAGTCCTTTTCTTGTAGGACTTCCGTCCACAGTGAGTAGATTTTAGGTCCCAGCCACCTACAGCGAGTTCGCCTTTTGGGCAGGACACAGAAACGGAAGGAATGAGAGCAAGTCTAGCGACTTTGACAAAACAGTTTGTAGTGAGATTAGAGTACAGTAGATGGCGCCACCGTACAAGTACGATGTTGCACATAGAGAGGTGAAAGAATTTCAGAGGGGGTGTGTGGCATAGGAAAGGATACCCATTTAACCAGTGGGTCCAACCTGGGGGCCATCACTTAACGCGCTCGTCCGATGCACGGCGAATATTCAGTGATTGTTAGCAAATCACACCACCTCCGCAAGATCAGCCCAGGAACGAACCTGAAGACCTTCCATTGGTAGTCGGAACTGCTAACCACTCAGCCATTCGCGGCTGTCGTTCAGGAAAAACTCTTTAATGTTTTATTGAAGGATGATGGAAATTCCAGATTAAAGTGCATGTGAATGTTTTTTTCTTTATTATTATAATATTTTCCTTGATTTTCTTAATTTTTTAAATTAATTTCTCCAAATATTCAGCTACAAACAAAAATAAATAGACTATATACACTGAAGAGCAATTGAATTAGAGATACCTGTCTAGTAACAGGTAGCACCACCTTTCGCCCTGATGGCGGCGGCAATTCGTCTCGGCATGGACTCGACAAGACACCGGAAGCTTTGGGAAGCCATACGGACCCACGACCCCTGAACAAGCTCCCACAGTTCACGAAGATTTGATGGAGGAGGGTCATCTCTCTCGATGGCATCCCAGATGTGCCCGATTGAGGTCAGGTGACCTAGATGGCAAAGGAAGCTAGGTCACGTGGGTGGAGTGTTCATCCAACCATCCGGATACAATTCGGGAGCGATGGCACGGTGCATTGTCTTGCTACAGGATGAGGTCCCCAGTGGGATGTTGAAGACGCACTAACGGGAGTAAATGGTCGTCCAGGATATCCCGGTAACGTTGACCTGTGAAGGGCGATGTCACACGTACCAGGGGTCCCATTTCAGTCTACGTAAACAGTGCCCAGACTAGAATGCCACCCCCACCAGCTTGAAGAGTATCCTGCTGGCAAGAAGGATCCATCGCTTCATGTGGTTTGCTCCGTACTCGTATCCTGCCATCCACAGGTACCAACGTGAATATCGACTCATCCAGTCCAGGCAACATTTTCCCCCATGTCTAGGGCTCAGTGTCGATGTTACCGCACCCATGCTATTCTTTGCACCCTGTGATGTGCGGTCAGCAGCGGTACCCTCGTGGGACGATGGCTTCTGTAACCCATAGCGAGGAGATGGTTCCGGATGCTGTGGCTGTTTACACGTTCTTGTGCACCAGCGTTAAATTACCGAGTGATTTCTTGCACTGTGGCCCGTCTATCAGCTGTTACAATGCAAGCTAGCCGACGATGACCCCGCTCATCCACACGCTGTTGTCCACGGCAGTTGGCCCTTGCAGGGATGGTTTTACTGGATTCGATGTACTCCCGGTGCACCCGTGGCACAGTGGCTCGTGAATATCCCAGTGCTTGCACGACTTCCGAGATGGAGTGACCCATTCGTGGGGCCCCGACATTTTGCCCACGATCAAATGCGCTTAGATCCTTCGTCTTACCCATACTGCGTCCGACTTTTATTTATTCCCGTCGCATCACTCCATATATTGTCGGATCGCTGCATACGTCATGTCGTTTCCGTTTACAGGGCCGCCCACAGCGCCACATTTGCATAACGCCAGCTGTCTCTAATCAATTGCTCTTTAGTGTATAAATGGAGATCATCCAAAAACCTACGAGGGGGCGTTAATGGATTTTAGGGTTAGGATAGGGGGAGGGTAAGCAGCCCCGAGAAGATGCCTGAATACACTACTGGTTTTGTCTGTCTCCGTTTGAGATCGGCCTGAGCGGTGATGATCTTTGAAACTTCCTCGGCCCTCCTAAATGCGCGATGCCCAGCGAGAAATTGAGTTTCGATCAAGATTTCCTTCCCCACAAACTTTTTGCAAGGCAGTGTGGATTTATGTTGCAGAGAGTCTATTTTCCCGTACGAGCACTGGTATAACGCCGTGACTCGACCTGAAGAGCTGCACGCTTCCGTTTCCAAACCCTTCCACGTCCACACAGCAAAATAATTGCGCGTCGTTCTGACACCACTGCGTTGCTGTGAGTCTGACCTTGACATGAAGCAATCATTTTCCAGATTGCATCATCCGCTTCCGTTTTATATTAACGTGAGCAAAACTTGTGTTATGACCCTCGAACTTTGTTAGGACCAGAACTTTTGTCAGTATCCCCGTAGTGATTAGCTGCAGACCACTCTATTTCCTAGGTTGGCCTAATGTAATTAACATGAACTCCGTAAAACTGCATTTTTCTGAACAAAACTTCGCGCCGCCCCGGTGGCGCAGTGGTCTAAGCGATGGCCTCTGATCGTTCGTCCGAAAGGGGTCCGGGTTCGAATCCCGGTGAGTCATGGATGTTGTGCTTGTCTTACGGCACTGGCTCTCTCCCTTCCCTGGAGCCAGTGACCCAAAATTAGGGACGGGCGACTGCTTATAGCCCATTGAGTTGCTCACGGTGGTCGTAAAACCTGCAATTAAACAAAAAAACTTCGTAGTTTCTTCCAGTTAGTGTCTGCTGTTGGGGAAGAGTTCGTGAGCTTCGACTGTAATTTATAACAAGTATGTTGAACACACACACACATAACAGAAGTATTTGTTTGCAGAATAATCGATGAACAAAAGAAATAAAATCGATTATTTATGTATTTGACTGGGAAGTCTTGAAACTCCGCAGCAAAGCTATAGAATCGGCTTCATACACTGACACGAAAGGAATTGTAAACATTCTGTGTGCTGCTTTAAACGCATTCCAAGCAAGCTGTCATCACGCCATTTTGTTGATTCTTTGTAATGGAGAGAATAGGGTTGACAGTCTCATAATTTTAAGTAATAAGTCGTACCCGTAAGGATCAATGCGTCATTTTCTTTGCCATTCAAAATCGTTGTAAGCGTATAACGTCGCAGATGGTGATATTTCATTTTTATTATCTCTCCATGGTCTAAAACGTTCTCGTTTTTTTTTTATTGATGACGCAGAATATCTCTCGGTCAAAATAAGTCACGCACCAATCATTTTGTTGATGAGGCTTTCAACAAAAGACTAACTTTTTCGTAATGATAGACTTTTTGTTTGATCTTTTGCATTCATTTCTAAATTTTTATCGTACTTTATAGAAGATCTGCTTTTGTTCCTCTCGTAAAATGTACTAATTGATTGCATAAAGTCAAACACTTTTATATGATGAAATCCAATCGCTTTAATGCATGACAGATGACGTCACATTCTTGACGCACCAATGGCGCTCTCCGCACAATCCAGTTTCAATATGATTTTACAAAAACATTCGAAAGTCATCACTGTCTTCTTTGGAATGAATATTTCGCACGAAACTGTGTGGAAATCTAAAATTCCACTATTTGTTTCGCAAAACTCCATTGCTTTACAGAAAAATTACTAAATTAATATTTAAATGGTAAGAATATTTTAATATATAGTTAGATTGTTTGCGGATTTATTGAAGATTTAAATCAAGTCATCGATTATTATTTTTTTTGTTTTGTTTCGGGATTGAATGTCGACCATGATCATTTCTGATTCCTCGTTCCTAATTGACGGACGCTGGTTCCTGCGGCCGTGAATAGATACTAGAACCAGCTAGGGCAAAGGATGGTGTGCCAGACAAACACACCGTACACGACTCATCTGCCTCTTGAACCTGAGTCCATCTCAGACGAATGGTCATAAACGAGCGCCTAAGAACACTTGTCCACGGGGGAGGCCAGACAAGGACGTTATATTACTGGAGACACCACTCCTATCCACGCAGCATTGGCCGCCATAAGTCACCGTCTGTGCTGCAAATGACGTCATGAGCAGGCACGACGCAGCCGCAGAAGAGAAGCTGCTTGGAAACCAATGGAACAAAAGCTTCTAAGCGTATAAACAGATAAAATTAGTAATTCAATAACCTTTATCAATGATACACAAGCTTACTGTTTCATCAGCGGTATAATTTAGTTCCTTTTTGCCTGCTTGTGACGTCACACCAAAGATTAGCTGTGACCTATGGCAGCAGAGCCAGTGGTGTCTCCAGTAATACACTGCCGGACAATTGCTAAGGACGGATGACAATAGCAACGATAGCAACCATAAAATGGAAGGCAGGAAAATGTGGAAATTAGCATAAGTGCGGGATACAGTAAGACGTGTTGTGCGTATGCAAATTTTGGATTGCCGAACTTGTTCGTGACGTCATAGCGCTGATAAGAGATATCAAGGATTTGACGCGTATTGACCGTTGTTGTTCAAACGTAAAGTTGAAAGGAAAAGAATCAATTGACGAACTTGCAAGTTTCAGTATGTCTTCCCGACATCACCTAGATGATTTTTCGCGTGGCCGTATTATTGGCAAGATTGAAGAAGGGGGGGAATAACAGATGTTGCCAGGGAGTTCGACGTCAGACACAGTGTAATTTTAAGGCTTTGGAAATTATTTCAAACAAATGGAGAGTGTAGCAAACGTAACGAGGGAGGTCGTGTTCGCACTACGACACCTGCAAAAGATCGGTACATAGTGCTATTAACAAAAAGAAACCTGCGGAACTCAGCTAGTGAGGTAGCAAATCAGTTTATGGCTGCTACTGGCAAGTGGATCTCCCAAAAAACTGTCGCCAGACGTTTGTATGAAGGAAGACTATACGCCCGCCGTCCTGTTGTGTGCATCCCATTGTCCAGACGTCACCGTACCGCCCGTTTGCAATGGTGCCATCAACATCGCAATTGGACTGATAACGACTAATCTGCTGTCCTCTTCTCAGATGAGAGTAGATACAGTCTATCGTCTGAATGTCGACGACAACTGATCTTGCGTGATAGTGGTACTGCATATTGTACAGCAAACATACAGGAAAGGGACCGATATTCGACATGTAGTGTCATGGTATGGGCAGGCATCATGATCAATGGCCTACGTCCCTCTATGTGCTTCGAACTGGGACTATGACTGGCCAACGATACATTAATGATGTTCTGCTACCTCATGTTTGCATGTTCCGTGGTGCTGTCGGTGATAGATTCATTTTCATGGACGACCACGCAACATGTAATCGAACAGTCACTGTCCAGGAGTGTCTTGAGAGCGAGGATATTCAACGCCTCGTATGGCCAGCACGTTCTCCAGATCTGAATCCCATTGAAAATGTGTGGGATGCTTTAGGGAGGAGTCTTGCTGGTCGCCAATGCCCTCCAGTAAACAAGGACACCCCCATCCGTGCACTGACAAAGGAATGGGATAAATTACCCCAACAGCTGCTTCATAATGTTGTGCAAAGCATGACACGACGTGTGGAATCTTGCATCGCCCTCCATGGTGGCCATATCCCGTATTGACATTTTACGCCGGAACGCCTGCGGACGGTAATTGTATTTTTTTCACCTTTACGTATTCTGCACAAAATGGCCTGTTTGTCCCTTGAACACGTTCCAAAGCCTTCTGGATTTCAGAGCACAATAAATTATCTTTCTTGTAATGTCCTGGCATTCTGACATTATTTCATTTCACTTTGCAGCTAACCACACTTACTTTTTTATGCGCTATATAGCCGTTTATGATCCGTCCTTAGCAATTGTCCAGCAGTGTATAATCTCCTTGAGACCAGATAAAGTGTTATGTGCAATTCATACATAGTGGTTTCCTATACATACAGTGCATAGTCTATACACTGAAATTCCAAAAGTTATGGGATAGCAGTATGTACATTTTTTAACTGGCGCTGCCGTCGTATAAAGCTTCGACGCACGGCACAATTTTTATCACTTGCGAGGTGTAATCTTGTGAGTCAGGTTGAACAACGACCAGTAGGATTATGGCAAGCCGACGTGAATTATCGGAGTTTGAACGAGGCATGGTAATGGGATCCAGACGGATGGGACATTCAATTTCCGAAGTTGTGCTAACATTGAACATTCCTCGATCCAAGGTGTCACGTGTGTACTTCATGGAAGGTATTACCACTCACCGAGGACAGCGCAGTGGCCGACCACGGGTACTGAATGATCGTGACCAGCGGCGTCTGACCAGGATTGTCCATGCCAACAGACAAGTAACACTGGCTCAAATAGCATCCACATTCAATGCAGGAGGTACGAGAGATATATCCATCAGGTCAGTGCAGTGTAATTTAGCGTCCAAGGGGTATTTAAGAAGAAGACACACCACAATGCCTTTGTTATCGCCACGACATCGCACACGACGCCTCACCTTTGCTCATGAACAAGGTAATTCGATCCTGAAATACTGGCAACACGTAGTGTGGTCCGATGAGTCACGCTTCCAGTTGTTACGAGCTGATGGTAGGGTTCGAGTGTGGCGCAGACCCCATGAGGCCATGGACACAAACTGTCCACAGGGCACTGTGCAAGCTGGTGGTGGTTCTAGACATGTGTGAGGTGTCTTTACGTGGCACAGCTTGGGTCCTCGTAAACACCTCATTAACCGGTAATCGCTTTGTTGCTCTGCGATCAGCGGCTGTACCCTCGTGGAACGATGGCTTCTGTACTCCATAGCGAGGAGATGGTTCTGGATGGTGTACAGGTTTTTGTGCACCAGCGTTAAATTGCCGAGTGATTTCTTGCACCGTGGCCCGTCTCTCCGCTGTTATAAAGCGAGCTAGCCGACGATGGCCCCGCTCATCCACACGCCTTTGTCCACGGCAGTTGGCCCTCGCAGGGATGGTTTTACCTGATTCGATGTACTCACGTTGCACCCGAGGCACAGTGGCTCGTGAAAATCCCTGTGCCTGCACGACTTCTGAGATGGAGTGACCCATTCGTCGGGCCCCGACAATTTGCCCACGATCAAATGCGTTTAGATCCTTCGTCTTACCCATACTGCGTCCGATTCTTACTGATTCTTGTCGCATCACTCTTTATATTGTCGGATCGCTGCATACGTCATGTCGTTTCCGTTTACAGGGCCGCCCACAACGCCACATTTGCGTAACGCCAGCTGTCTCTAACTAGATTGCTCTTCAGTGTATATCCTCTGGATCATGATGGTGTACTTTTCCACTGTCCAATGACGGTAGTCCCATGCGAACTGCAGGCGTCGTTGCCAATGGACCTGGGTTAACATAGGTGCCTTGACGTCGCATCGACTCCGGAGACCCATGCGCAACAGGGGTTATCTCTAGTGTTATCGGGGACACGTACTTGGGTGCCCCAGCTTTCATTTACGTGGTCAATTGCTGCACTGTTGCACGTCGATTGCCCTTTACCGGTCGTTGGAGGCTGCGTTTTCCTCTGGGGCTCCATAGTTATGACGTCGGGAGGTACCCGGTGATGGAGCATCTTGCGAACAGCCCATCAAGTCTGCTGTTTCTGAGATGCTTCCACCCTTGGTGCGGTAGCCGATGATCATTCATTTTTGAACGTCCGTCAGATCACTACCTCTTCCCATTGTGTTCACGTCACGCACTATGGCTCATGTGTCCCGGCCGGCCGCTTGCATTTCCGTGTGGTTAACCTTCCCACGTGCACTCTGTGTCCCGCCTGGGCGGGTACACTGCGATTCCGGAGGTGGTCATATTATCCTGATAAGACCGTGCATAATCTTGCTTTTTTGCAGCATTTTAGCAAAGTGTGAAATATTGAGTCCATTACGCATTGTCAGTTCGTAAAAAACGAGGAAATATGACTAAGAGTGAGTTGTTTCTATTATACTGGAATTCAAATTAACTCAGCAGAGAACTCATAATATATATCGTTATCCTATAGCAATTTATGCAATTGTAATTCAAATTTTCTCAGCAGAGAACTTATCATGATAAATACTGTTATTGTATTGCGTTTTCTAAGACTTCGTAGAAGGCAGAATTTATTTCGATGGCAAAGGGTTTTTCCAAGTAAACCATTGAATTCTGATAAATTTTCATTTCCCAATAGTTTCAGGCAAACTTGAAATGGCACTGCGCATAATTTAAAAGCATTCAGCTCCGAAAGATAAATTCTCTTACAACACGCAGCATTGATTTAATTCGTCCATCTGTCTAATGATTAATCGATTCTTTGGAAATGGAAAAAAAAGAGAGAGAGAGAGAGAGAGTACTTTTGTTCTTAACGACAGATCATTAAATAGGAAAAAAACGTTCTTGTTGTTCTGACATCAATCAGAACAAAATTTGAGACCGCACAATATGGTTCATTGTTTAAAGATTAATATGCTGAATTGAACACGTTTTTCGAAATTAGGTAACAAAGAACATTTCTAGTATTTCCCGAAAATTAAAAAAAAAAAAAATCGGAATAACGGTAGCAATCCGCCCAATGGCGCAGTTTCCTAAGCGCCGGCTTCTGACCATTCGTCATTCGTCTCGAGTAGATCCGGGTTTGAATCCCGGTGAGGCAAGCATGTGGTGTTTGTCTTACGGCACTCTATTCCTCCATTTCTGGGAACCAGTGGCCCTAAATTAGGAACAATGGGCTGTAAGCAATTTAATAAATTATATTTCTTATAGCCCACCGAGTTAGTAACACTGGTCATTACTTATTTGATTGGATGTTTAACGACCACAGTAATGATAATGATCATATGTAGAGGATTTTAGGAAGGGAGTGCCTGACCCCAGGTCTTAAACAACCCTTAGAAATAGGAAGCTAGGAGATTTGGTCTAGAGTGCATGATAGGAAAGTGACACGGGAGCAAAGTAGAAAGGGGGATTAAGACGCCTTTATTTATTACCGGGGGGGGGGCAGTACCCGGGGTCCGACGGCTTAACGTGCCCATCCGACGCACGGCGCATATTTAGTGGATCAAGCGTTCGTACCTGACTGGGATCGAACCTGAGGTCCTTTCCCCGGCAGTCCCGAAGGTTGCCCACTAGGCCACTCGCGGCCCTAACGACTATAGTAAGCAACTCAGTGGGTTATAAGCAGTCCCCGTCCCTAATTTATGGCCACTGGTTCCAGGAAAGGGAGAGAGCCAGTGCCGTAAGAGAACACAACATCCATGTCAAAAGCCAGCGCTTAGACCACTTAGTCACCGGGGAGTCACGTCAGCTGTTAAATCCCCAAACAAAAGAATATTACCCCCTAGATTTTCCCTTGCGGGTGTAACAACCACCATGAGCAACAGAACGGGCTATAAGTTGTAGCCTGTCCCTGATTCGGGGTCACTGGTCCCAGGGAGTAGACGGAGCCAATGACGTGAGACAAGCGCAGCATCTATGCCTCTCCTGGGATTTCGGTCCGGATCCAACTGGAACGAATGGTTTTTAGCCGACGTATTGATACGTTTCCGTCACCGAGTGGCATAATGGGGACTCTAAAACTGAGCATCAAAAGCCTTCCTTAACTGAATGTTCGGTCGCTAAGCCCAAAATATAGTCTTTAATATAATATGCATTAGCATTTGGTTAATAGAAAATGCAAATACAGAATACGTACTTCTCTTTTGCAGCACATCAATCTCATAGTTATAAGGTCAGACCCAGTGGCCTAGTGGACTGAGGTGCTGGCTTCTCAACATTCGTTCGAGATAGGCCCGAGTTCACTTGCTTGGTAGAGCTGAGTGCGCTAGCTCAGTCCTTTTCCGGGAACAAAGGAACTTTCATTGTTTGCTTGGGTGAGCAACTCAGTAGGCTATAAGCAATCCACCTCATAGTTATAAGGTCAGTCCCAGTGGCCTAGTGGACTGAGGTGCTGGCTTCTGACCATTCGTTCGAGATAGGCCCGATCTCACTTGCTTGCCTGACTTCGCTAGCTCCGTCCTTTTTCGGGAATAAATAGCCCTAAATTAGGGACTTTTCGTTTGTTTCCGGGTTTAACGACCACCGTAAGCAACTCAGTAGGCTAAAAGCAGTCGCCCGTCTCTAATGTATGGCCACTGATTCCAGGAAAATAGAGAGAGAGAGAGAGAGAGAGAGAGCCAGTACCGTAACACAAACACACGCCTGCCTCATCAGGATTCGAACCCAGACGCATCTAGGACGAATGGTCATAAGCCAATACTTAGATCACAGAACCACTGGGTTGGCCATACAATAAGTAACTTTTGGCGGTAAAGTACGTAATTAAATTTGATTATGTACAACATGCGTCCGAAAAGTTCAAGGACTGTCGCAATAAGGAATATAAAAAAGTACCATACTCATAATTAATGCTAGTCACCTTCAAAATACTGCCCTTCTGAATCAACACGCAGTTTCAGTGTTTCTGAAGATCCCGAAAACAGTTGTGGGAGGCACTTTCCGGGATGTCCACATGTTCCTTTGTCACGGATGCTTGGATAGATGCAATGTCTGCATCCTGGGAAACAGTCCCTAGATTTGTGGATCATACGGCATGCACCATGTTTCATCTTCTGCAATAAGTCTGGAGCAAAAATCAGTATCTTCAGCTGCAGTGCCCAGACGATCGGAACAGATCGATGAAAAACCGTCCTTTTGGTGATCATTCAGAACACAGGATACGAATCTGGCATTCAGTTTTCATTTTCCCAGATCCTTCCGTAGAATCTCATGACAGAATGACTTACTGATACCCAACGACTCAGCCAAAAGTCTCACTGTAATTCTGTGATCTTCCTTTAACAGATTCCGCACGTCTTCGATTTTTTCCGCTTTCCGCACACTGGACGAACGCTCAGTACTCGGATCATCAGCAATGGATTACCGCTCACACGAAACCATGCATACAATTCAAAAACTCAAGTGCCCAATAATGCGGTGTCTCCATTCGCGTGTTTCAGCATTCTGTAAGTTTCAGCAGCTGGTTTACCAAGTCTCCAACAAAAAAAAACGAATGTTTACTCTCTGCTGTTCCGTGCCACTCTGCATAAACCGGTATCTAGCTCTTCACTGATTGGCCAAGGACCGCTGGCGTTTGGAATACACGTGATATTTTTATCCCCCTACTGTTACGTCAGTTATGCGATCAGTCTTGTAACTTATTAAACTTAGGGGTTTTTTTGGTTTTTTTTTAATTGGAGGTTTAACGACCACCGTGAGCAACTCAATGGGATATAAGCAGTCGCCCGTCCCTAATTTAGGGTCACTGGTTCCAAAGAAGGGAGAGAGCCAGTGCCGTAAGACAAACACAACATCCATGCCTCACCGGGATTCGAACCCGGATCCCGTTCGGACGAATGATCAGAGGCCATCGCTTAGACCACTGCGCCACCGGGGCGGCAAACTTAGGTTGTAGTATCGGTGGGAGTGAACACTGCATGTTCTAGGATTATAATAAAAATACTAATCAAAAGCATTATTATCTTATACATCTCATAGTATTACGCTGGGTCGTCCCGGTGGCGCATTGGTCTAAGCGATGGCTTCTGATCATTCGTACGTGATGGGCCAAAGTTGGGATCCCGGTTGGGCACGGATATTATGTTCGTCTTACGGCACTGGCTCATTCCCTTCCCTGGAACCAGTCGCCTTAAATTAGGGACGGCGTGTGCTTATAGTACATTGAGTTGCTCACGGTGGTCATTACAACTTCAACCAAAAAAAATATATATTAATTGCGGTGGTTAAATTTCGATAATGTTTTGTCGTGTGTATGAACAAATCGATTTTATTACCCCACAAGAAAACGTGAAATATCTTACCGACTATGTAACACTTGGTGTATCTTGTAAACCACTAAGTAACACTGAATATATTAAGTCCATATATTAATAGTTTTTGTTTGGAGTTTTAACTACTACCATGAGGAACTCAATGGGCTATGAGCAGTCGCCCATCTCAAGTGTAGGGTCACTGGTCCCAGGGAACGAAGAGGGCCAATGCCATAAAATAATAACACCATCCATGCCTTACCCAGAATTCGACGCAGGACCTATTTCGGACGAAAGATTCGACGCCAGAACTATTTTGGACGAAAGATTCAACGCCGGACCTATTTGGGACGAAACATTCGACGCCAGAGCCTAGTCCCACTCGTCCAGCTGGGCGGCGCACTTATAGACTAAATACGAATCAAAGGTTGTAGCTGTAATGTACACGTAAAATCTCCCTCTACGAAATGAAGAATGCTCCCTGGAATTCGGCTTTTTGTAGAACTCGACAGGTTATGGTCATAGTAAAAGGAACAGATCCACAATGCAAGCAAAGTGACGACATATTTCCATTTGCTACTTATTTACGGTTAGTTTTTATACGATCGTGTTAAAAACGTTCGTATTGCAGCACATAGAGCAAGGCTAGGTCTTTGCGATTCCGTTTTAATTTTTGGAGATGATTCCTGGCCACCGCAGCGCAGTTCTTAAATAGATACTCTTGCACCTTAATCCCGTTAGAAAAAATCCTTCATCTTAATCTTCCAATTACACTTTCACAGCTGCTTCCACTTCAGAGTAACAGGCATATCGTTTCTTACGGTGTTTACCTTCAGTTCGAGAAGCAAATATAATTCACTATGAGCATGGTCTGAAGAATAAGGTGTGCGCTGTAGCAAATCAAGTCCTGAAGTCGGTATGGAGGTTGTTGGAACTCCGCCGACAGGGGGCGCTGCGGCGGAGGCCAACGTCAGACGTGAGGAAACCGTTGACATGTGAAGACGTGTGAGAACTGGGGACGAAGGAAGGACATGATAAAAAAATTCTGTGCGTGTGTTGTTTTTGTGTGCGTATTGCTATTTAGTTCCACATAAAATGAGTTGTAATAAATTGTGCTTATTGAGAACATTGGATGGGTGGAAAACCTCAATGGATCAAAGTGAATTTTATTGTGGATCCGACCCTGTGAGCAACAACGAACTAGATGTTGGAGAGCCCGTGCACAAAATCACGGAAGAGGCAAGACGTAAATCAAGTTTTAATACCTCTAATTATCTGAATCGAAATGAAACGCGAGAAGTAATAACAGGGATCTTCTCAATCCCGTAGGTGTAACTCGGTGCATTGTCTTGAAGGAGGAAGGCACCTGTTAGCAGTTTTGTCATGGCGTGGCGGCCGCTGAAAGTTGGTTTATGAGGTTGGCGTAGTATTCACCAGTGAGATTATGCTCTTTTCCAGGAAACAATCATGACGATGACTTTTGCATGCAAAATAACTGATGCGATCAACTTGCCAACTGACAGCGCACCATAGAACGTCTTGGGAGGTGGAAAAGGTGCATGTTTTCACAATAGAATTTGCTTTTGAGTCTCCAGCGCAACGTGATTGGCCTATGTTTCATCCGGTGTACCAATGGGTACCAGAAATATATGGGATCCTCACGAAGCATGCTCATATTGGTGCGGATCATTCAGTTGCGGCATGTATTTCACTCATATTTCAACACACTAATACACACTGATTTTTTCCATCAGTCAAGATGGAACAGACATACTGACTTTTCCATCTTCAAAACATTCGTCACGAGGGAGTCAACACTGTTGAAATGCCTACAGGTACATCTACCCAGAGTGGTGTAATCATTCGTCTGGCTTTCATCGCAAGGCCATGAGCGCGGTTTTTGTGACAGATGGACGTGGAGTAACAATCTTGGAACAGAAATCTGTGGAGTGTCCTTCAGAACTATCTGCATCATTGCAGTGAACTTCCGAGCCACTAGACAACGGTAAAATTTACAGGAGCATTATCCCCAATTCCTACACGATACCGTTTTTTTCTTATTTTTGTTACCAGTTTTCTTGGCCACCATGAGAATCTCGTAGGGCAATAAGCAGTTTTCCGTCCCTAAGTTAGGGCCATTGGTTCCAGCGAAGGGATTTCTAATAGAGTAAAACTTGAATAATGCTGTATCAATTAACTCAAAATGATCAATTTAAAATAGAGGATCCCCAACTGCACATTTTAAAGCTTTTAAGCTAGTTAATTTAAAATACGGAAGTTTTACTATGTCTCACACACATATACACTATATTGACATAAGTCACCGGATACCCTTTGAAAGCAAATGAACGGATCCTCTGCGTTGTTAAGATCCGCGGTACAGCTGCAAATAGTATAAAAACAAGCCTGCAGCTGACCGCGATCATATCGCACTGTGAGGTTGAGTGAAAATGTCGCGGCGGGAGAGAACTGACTTTGAGAAAGGAAAGATTGTAGGGTGTTATATTAGTGGGTTGTCCATAAAATAAACTGAGAGGCGTTTAAACATACCAAGTCAACTGTTTCTGATGTGCTAAATAAGTGGAAGACAAATAGCGTGCCTGAAGCAGCAAAACGTACCGGAAGACCAAAGAAAGTCAGTGATAGAGGACGTCGAAGCCTCAGGAAAGTCGTTACAGCTAATCGACGGAGTACTGCACAATACCTCATTGTACAGGTGAGTAAAAATGCTGGAAGCTCGGAAGAATGTACGCGTACCATTGG
Source organism: Macrothele yani (assembly GCA_039090855.1). Taxonomy (NCBI): domain Eukaryota; kingdom Metazoa; phylum Arthropoda; class Arachnida; order Araneae; family Macrothelidae; genus Macrothele; species Macrothele yani. The sequence goes on from CM077025.1 coordinate 32,916,903, forward strand.
CAGAGAACTTATTCCATGAGTTACCGTGGTCGTGTGGCTGCTCATAAGCCTTTCATCTCCACTCGGAATGCAACTCGTCGTTTAGCATGGTGTAAGGAACATTTATCGTGGACCGTAATGCAAACGGGTCCTATGGACTGATGAATCCAGATACACGATCCATCAGTGTGATGGCCGTGTGTGGTTATGGCAGCAGCCGGGGGAATGCTATTTACCACAGGTAAAGTTTTGTGCTGGCAGTGTACTCGTTGGGGGGGGTCGTGGTATGGTCACTGCCCATTGGTGATCGTGGACAAACCTGTTAACCAACACGTCTACTTCGATACTCTGGACAATTATTCCCTACCAACTGTGTGGCAATACTATGGAACCGAGCCTTGTTGGTACCAGCAGGATAATGCACCGATCCGTAAAGCAAGGACTGTTATTGCGTGGTTCGACGATAATTCCGTATCGCGTGTGGACTGGCCAGCAGAGCGCCTGCATGATGAATTAGAGTGCCGCATTAGAAGTTTGGGGACCAAGGCCTGCTACTAAGCAACAGTTACCTTCAAAATTATGTACTGAATGGAAATGTACACTTATCGCTGTGTTCCAAAACTTTGTTGAAAACATGTCTCGAAGGGTCAGTGCATGCATTAAGGCCAAAGGTGGACCAACCCCGTACTAATGTATGTCAATAATTGCTATGTTGTGTTTCTCTTCTAGGTGTCCGGTGACGTTTGTCAATATAGTGTATATTAGGCGTGATCAAATGAAACCCGTTCGAGTGGCTTTATTAAGACGAAGGAAAAGCACACCCGCAGGTGTGGTAGAATTAAACAAAGCAATATATAAGGAAGCAAGAATGCACTAGCATTCGTTAGAAGAATTCGCCGTAGATATTCAGGCACACATCCCACTGCTTGAAGAGACGGCGGATACCATCCGCGCAGGACTTTCATTGCTCCTCGAAACATTTGGTCACCGCGACCTTGATGCTTGCATCAGAGTGGAGTCGTTGCCCCTTTAAAGCTTTTTTTAAGGGTCTGAACAAGTGAAAGTCACATGGTGACAGATCGGGGTGGTGCAGAACGTCTCACCCTTGCCGTGTGAACGCATCCTGTGCAATGTTCGCAATATGTGGACGAGCATTTTCATGCAACGGAATCACACCAAGCGAATTCTTGATGTTTTTATGCAGCTTGTCCAATGTGTCCTTGTAGCAGTTGGCATTGATGTTTACGTGAAGCTTTTTAAAGACCACCAATAAAAGCTCTTCGGGGTCAAAAAAATGTGGTAAGCATAACCGTACCGGCGGAACTGTGACTTGAGATTTTTGGGTTTTTAGTGATCCGGGATGTTTCCATTACATGTTCGCTGGTTTGCTGGACGGCTCAAAATGGTGGCACCGCGATTCGTCGCCTACCACTATGAGCAACGGGAATGCATCGCCCTCCGCTTCATAACGCAGAAAGTGGTTCAAACACCAACCCATGCGTTCTTCCTTATGGTGGTCGGTTAGCTTCCGTGAGATCCAATATGAACACACCATCCGATACTGCAGAGTATTCGAAACCACCGTTTGAACTGAACCAAATGACATAGCGAATTCTTCCGCTAGCAAACCTAAGGTCCAACGGTGGTCCACCCGTATTGCTGTAACAATCTTAGCTATGGCTTCGTCTGTCGCAACAACACGCGCATGGCCCTGCCGCGGAAGCTCTTTCGTTTCCTCACGTCGTTCCCGAAACATTCGCCCCCAGTCTGTCACTGTTGTTTTCAACACACATTTGGTACCGTATACCTCCTGCATTCTGCGATGAATGTCGACTGGTAGACATCCTTCCGCTGTCAGGAACTGAATCACCGATGTCAGGAACTGCATCACCGATCGCTGATCCACCTTGGAATGACTTCCGCTGTCAGGAACTGAATACTATTTCGGAATGACTTCCGCTGTCAGGAACTGAATACTATTTCGGAATGACTTCCGCTGTCAGGAACTGAATACTATTTCGGAATGACTTCCGCTGTCAGGAATGAATCACCGATCGCTGATCCATCTTGGAATGACTTCCGCTGTCAGGAACTGAATACTATTTCGGAATGACTTCCGCTGTCAGGAACTGAATCACCGATCGCTGATTCACCTTGGAATGACTTCCGCTGTCGGGAACTGAATCACCGATCGCTGATCCACCTTGGAATGACTTCCGCTGTCAGGAATTGAATCACCGATCGCTGATCCACCTTGGAATGACTTCCGCTGTCAGGAACTGAATACTATTTCGGAATGACTTCCGCTGTCAGGAACTGAATCACCGATCGCTGATTCACCTTGGAATGACTTCCGCTGTCAGGAACTGAATCACCGATCGCTGATCCACCTTGGAATGACTTCCGCTGTCAGGAACTGAATACTATTTCGGAATGACTTCCGCTGTCAGGAACTGAATACTATTTAGGAATGACTTCCGCTGTCAGGAACTGAATACTATTTCGGAATGACTTCCGCTGTCAGGAACTGAATACTATTTCGAAATGACTTCCGCTCTCAGGAACTGAATACTATTTCGGAATGAATTCCACAGTCAGGAACTGAATCACCGATCGCTGATCCACCTTGGAATGACTTCCGCTGTCAGGAACTGAATACTATTTCCTAATCACTTCCGGTGTCAGGAACTGAATACTAATTCGGAATCACTTCCGCTGTCAGGAACTGAATCACCGATCGCTGATCCACCTTGGACGGATGACACCGGCCATGTTGTCAACGATCTGAAGCACAAACCAAACATGCGAGGAGAATGAATACGTGCTCTCTTGTTCATTGGTCTGCGCTTATCACACGAGCTGTAACGCCATCATACTCCCCGTGCGCCGGTTCACGTGACGTGACACGAACGGGTTTCATTTTTTTGATTGGAGGTTTAACGACCACCGTGAGCAACTCAATGGGCTATAAGCAGTCGCCCGTCCCTAATTTGGGGTCACTGGTTCCAGGGAAGGGAGAGAGCCAGTGCCGTAAGACAAACGCAACATCCATGCCTGACCGGGATTCGAACCCGGACCCCGTTCGGACGAATGATCAGAGGCCATCGCTTAGACTACTGCGCCACAGAGGCGGCGGGTTTCATTTGATCAACCCTCACATATACACCCTGATTCATAAAGAATTATACAGTTTCTAGATGCTGTAAAACAGTAACAGTTGAAGACACGGACCACAACAGCGAACCGTTAGGTAGATATACTCATTAAGTTTGTATCCCGCTACTGAGGGAAGTGACGTAGGCCATAGCGCGCGTGTCACGTGACTAGTCAGTCAAAATGCCAGCGTCTGCAGTGGAGAAGGCGTTTTGTGTTCTTGAATTGAGCAAAACGGAATCTGTAACTGTTGTGCAACGGCATTTTCGATCATGATTCGAAAAAGAACCTCCAACCATAAAATCTATCTACGATTGGCATAAAAAAGTTGAAACTACGGGCTGTTTGTGCAAACTTAAAAGTTCTGGACGACCACGTGTATCGCAAGAAGTCGACGATAGTGTTTGCACAGCCATTCAAAGTAGCCCGGGAAAATCAACGTGGAAAGTGAGTTGTGAAGTGTAGATTTCACAGCCCACTGGCTAGAGAATTTTGAGAAAGAAGCTGAAAATGATTCCATACAAATTGCAGATGTTGCAAAATCTCACTGACCTTGACAAGACAAAGCGCTTTGCATTTTGTGCCGAAATGCAGCACCGTTTTGAAAATGACGATTTTGCCGATCACTTAGTTTTCACCGATGAAGCTACATTTCACGTGAGTGATCAGGTAAACAAGAACAATGTTTGATTTTGGGGAACGGAGAATCCCAGATTTACAGTGCACCACGTGCGAGATTCCCGTGTGGTAAATGTGTTCCGTGCTGTGTCCAAAAAGAAAATGTACGGCCCCTTCTTTTTTTACGATAAAACTGTCGCCGGAGGCTCTTTTCTGGATATGATAAGTCTTTCGTTGATGCCATAGTTGCAGGACGATCGTGACAACACTACTCTCCAATTGGATGGTACACCACTGCACTGGTTAGGCGACGTGCGAGATTACCTCAATGAACATCTTCCTCACCGATGGATTGGACGAGCCGCGGACTACAACATGGCACTGACCCAATGGCCACCCAGAAGTCCGGACTTAACACCTTGTGACTTTTTCCTTGTGGGAGTACGCATATGACAAGGTATTCGCCCCATTCCCTTCCTATCGATCTAGCGGAGCTGAAATAGCGTATCACAGCCACTATCACTGCACTTGATTCAGATACCTTACCTTGCGTTTGGGTTGGAAATTTATTACCGGCTCGATGTGTGTCGTGTGGCTAAGGGTGCACATGTGTGCACTGCACACATAGAACAACTGTGACTGTCAGTAAAAACACTTGAAACATTCCCCTACCATTCTGTTACTGGTAACATAAAATATCTTACATTGTTTTGGCTGTAGAGTGCGTTGAAACTGTATAACTCTTTATGAATCATCCTGTATATATCTTGATCAATGCTAAAATGATCTTACTACATAAAAAAAGTGACATTAAGGATCTCAGGAACTACAGACCCATCAGCCTCCTATCAGTGGAATATAAAATCTTCATTAAAGTTCTTTCACACCGCTTGAAAGAAACACTGGACATGGCTCAACCGAGAGAACAAGCTGGATTCAGGAGTGGCTACAGCACAATAGATCATATCCACGTACTGAGAGGACTGATGGAAAGTACGAGGGAATATGAACTCCCATTATGTATGGCTTTTATCGATTATGAAAAGGCCTTGCATTCCGTGTAACCAACAGCAGTTACAAGGGCTTTGAAATCCTGCAGTATTGAAGATGCATACATTTGTATTATTAGTAACATCTATGAAAATGCAAGTGCAAAGGTTCGGGTATTTCAGAATACAGCAACAATAAAAATTTAAAAGGGAGTGAGACAAAGTGACACAATATCTTCCAAACTGTTTAATGCCACACTGCAAAATGTATTTCAATCACTGAACTGGGAAAATAAGGTGATAAAGGTTAATGGAGATTATTTAACTCACATGCTTTTTGCTGATGACTCAGTCAATTTTGCAACTACTCTTTCAGAGCTGCAGAGTATGATCCAAGAGCTTGCTGATAAAAGTAAAGAAGTGGGATTAAAAATGAACTTGCAGAAGACAAAAGTGATGTACAATGCTTTTACAAGAAATGAAGATTTATCGATTGATGGAGAAAAGCTGGAGATAACCGATACCTACATTTACCTTGGACATCAAGTGAGGTCACATTGATGAAGACATTTATCGGCTTATACAACTTGGATGGAGAGCTTTTGGAAGAAAAAGTACAATTTTTAAAAGCAGTATGCCATTATGTCTTAAAAGAAAAGTGCTTGATCAATGCATCCTTCCAGTGCTTACGTATGATTCAGAGACGTGGACCGTAAGTAAAAGAGGCATACAAAGACCGCATACAACTGAAAGAAGCATGGATAGGTGAATGCTTGGTGTAAGCAGGACAGATAAGAAGAGGAACTCGTGGATCAGGAAAATGACAAGAGTGGAAGACATCACGATCAGAGTAAAATCCGTGAAATGGCAATGGACTGGCCATATTGCCAGAAGGACGGACCATCGACGGACAGCCGAAATTTTAGATTGGATTCCAAGGGACAGGAAAACTCCCAGAAGACGACCACTTGGGAGATGGGTGGATGAAATTCGAAAGTATGCAGGAGTGACATGGAGGAGACTAGCACAAGACAGACCGTTGTGGAAGAAACTTGGGGAGACCTTCATCGAGCAGTGGATTGATAATGGTCGACACTGATGATATATATATATGATTGTAATGGTAACTTGGGGGGGGGGTTACAATGACCCAGCACCGCGATCTAAGATCTATTGTGCATTATAATATATATACAGTATATGTGTGTGTGTGTGTGTGTGTGTGTGGTATAGGAAGAATTGCTGTCGGCAATACAACGCGATCAACTTGTTAAATTTCTAATTGACAGGTGGATTCATTGCGTTCGCTTCCGGTGAACTCAGCTGTCCAAGATAACTTGAAAATGCTTTGAATCCAAGTGAAGTTGACGTGAGAATTTTTAAAGCTCTGGATGAAGTTCCAGATTTTGCACCAAAAGTGCATAAGATCAGTGCCTCTCAAACTTGAATTATTGTTTGTCTGGTTTCATTTTGATATAAACTGCATTAACTTATGCTCTAAAATAAATACGATTTGTCTATAAAACAAGATCCAACTTACAACATTTGAATCAAAATATTTAGATTTGATCTACAAGCTGCTACTTAACCGGTTATCTCCTAAATCAAACTACTGCGTAAAATTGTTCTAAACCTGGCTTTTCTGGAGCCAAACATTTCATATTAATGACTTTTTGTTTTACATATGTTTTCCAGAACAATTAAGTTTTAGGTGGGATCACCTTATCTTTGCTCCTAGTGTGTGACAAAACAATGACAGAAAACCTGCTTTTTTGAAAGCACATCACATAGCGTTACACGGAACAAAAACATTGCCAGATCCTGAAGCAATGTTTCGTACAGAATTAATCAGGAAAAACCAAAGCTGTCTTTACACGATTGGAACTAATAAGATTAAAGATTTGAACCTTACTAGTTAAAATATTTATTTACATTTAAAACATTAGATCTTTCTTTCTTAGACTTCGACCATCTTCAGATGTAAGACAATATACAGGACTCAGCAGGTCTATAAGTACATCAGACATATGTTTACGTGTAACATAAGTATACGTAATCGTATGTGCAAAGCTTGAGTTCTCGTAAAAGTTCATTTACATAATTAGCACTGCAAAACTATATCATGGAGGTTTCCTCTGAGTTCACTTCGCTAGTCCTGGATGAGATACGTTTCCATGCTTGTGGTATACTGTATAGCTAGGTATGTTATCAATACAACATAACTGTCCTTTATTAAGTACACTGGCGGGAAGTGAAAAAGAACACCAAGAAGGAGACGTCTGATACCAACGAAATTTATACAGCAAAATAACGGAATTCAGAGGATAACGTGATCAAAACATTATGGCCAAATACAGCTGTATTTGCAGGTAAACTGAAAAAAACATTTCCATGTAACATGGTTTGTACGTGGTTGAACTGACATGAACTGCGTCACACTGTGCAATTCTGGCATGGAGTCTGTCGTACAGATGTTGGATGTAAGTTTGGGGTATTGAGTTCCAAGCATCCTCAACCTGGACGCGTAAATCGGGGATGGTCGTGGCTGGCCGGGGAGACCGGATAAGTCGTTGTCACATAAAATCCCACACGTGCTCAATGGGGACAAATCCGGTGAACGTGCAGGCCATGGAAGTTGTCTCACACCCTGAAGTGCATGTTGCGTTGCATGTGCCGTGTGTAGGCGTGCGTTATCTTGCTGGAAAACACCACGATGGACCGATCTTACAAGTGGCACAACAACGGGCTGAATGATGTTGTTGATGTAGGAGGTGCTGTTTAACGTACCCGGTACAAACACTAGCTGTGTAAGGGAGTGATAGTTGATCCCTCCCCACACCAGGAGACCTGGTGTAGGCCCTGTGTGTCGCTGGCGGATGCAAGAAGAGTGGAGACGCTCCCCTGTGCGTCTGCGAACACGCATACGGCCATCGGAGGCTCCCAAGCAGAATCTGCTTTCATAGCTAAACACGACAGATTGCCATTGCGTTCTCCAGTGCAGACGTTGGCGACACCACTGCAGCCGTTCCCGAAAGTGGGCTGGAGTCAGAGTAAAACATGCCAGAGGCACATGTGCACGTAGTCCTGCATCCAGTAGACGGTTGCGGATTGTTCGCACAGTCACCTCAGGTGCAACGGCAGCTCGGATTTGCGTCGCAGTGGATGTTCTGATTGACAACGCCGCTCTTCTTACGCGTCGATCGGTCCGCTCATCAGTCTGTCTGTGACTCCCGGTCCCACGTCTTCTCGTGTAGGAATGTTCCTCGGACCATCTACGCCACCATCGTACTACCACCGATACTTCCCGTCCAATTCGCTCCGCAATACGACGATACGACCACCCGGCCTCGCGGAGTCCGACTAGACGACCTCGCTCAAAGCCCGATAACTGCGGAAATCATACACGTCTTCCATGTCCAGGCATTGCGGCTTCTTCGGGGTCTTCGCACGTGTCTGTACGCCGACGACTGATTACATTCACTTCGCCGTACTCCTTAAATACCGCCGACGATAATTTGCATATTATGCCGCGCTGTGGCGTCAGCGCTCACCGGTTGGTTCCGAAATTAACATCACATCTACGTAAGCTCGACCCCTTTAACATATGTAAATTTCATGATCTTCCGCCAATCTCTTCTTGGCGTTCGTTTTTCACTTTCCGGCAGTGTATATTTACAGTATACCTTCGGGCAAAAGCAATGATAACCTCGAGGAAATGGTTGCCAAGATTGAAGTATCATCCCATACAGGGTTATGAAGCCCGTCGTTTACTAGACATGATAGTGCTGTTGCCATTAGCCCACTTTTGCTATCATATTGATGTTCCCAAATTCGAGTTTTGAAATTGGTAGTTTTGCAGATCAATGAAAAACTCGAATTTGTGAACATTAATATGATATCAACTACACTATCACGTCTAGTTAACGAAGGGCTTCATTACTCCGGAATGAGACATCAATATTAGCAACCCCTTCCTCAAGGTCACTATTGCTTGTGGCCGAAAATATACATATATTTAGTAAAGGACCGTTATGTCGTAATGACACATACCTAGCTATATACCAGAAGCATGGAAACATATCTCTTAACATCAATATGATTTTTTGATTCCAGCACATAGTAAACTGGGAAGCATTATAAGATCTATTCATGAATTAGTTGACAATTTTTGTGTTAATGTAGGAAATTTGCTCCAAAGAAGTCACAACTGGATGTGTGAACGAGCTATCGTGTCGCCAAGAATGTATCTGTTGATGAAATAAACGATGCTATTTTGCAAAAACTCTCCGGCGAATACAGAATTTACACATCGATCGATACTGTCGTTAACTTGGAACATACAGTGCATTATGCACATGAATTTGTTAATTCTTTAAATCCCTTAGGACTTCCACCGCATTGTTTAAAACTGAAAGTTGGCATTCCTATAATATTATGACGGAATCTGAATCCTCCAAACCTATGCAATGGCACAAGATTGCAGGTCAAAGCCCTGCGTAATAATATTATTGATGCCATTATACACTGCTGGACAATTGCTAAGGACGGATCATAAACGGCTATATAGCGCATAAAAAAGTAAGTGTGGTTGGATGCCAAGTGAAATAAAATAATGTCCGAATGCCAGGACATTACAAGAAAGACAATTTATTGTGCTCTGAAATCCAGAAGGCTTTGGAACGTGTTCAAGGGACAAACAGGCCATTTTGTGCAGAATACGTAAACGTGAAAAAAATGCAATTACCGTCCGCAGGCGTTCCTGCGTAAGATGTCAAAACGGGATATGGCCACCATGGTTTCAAAATCGCTTTATTCTAATTTATCATAAGAAAACATAAGAGGGAGACGTACAGTATTGGGCATCTCACTGGGAAACAATACAAAACTGTTAAAAACATGATGGTATATACATTGCAATGACAATGGGGATGAATAACAAAATGCTGCAAGCAAAGCTTATTGAATAAAAAAATTGCAGAAGTGACAAAGAGAAACACATCGTGTCACATGACATTGGCTGGGCATGATGTACAGGATAACACAGGCGAAACAATAGTACACAATTAGAAAAAGAACAGCACAAAACACCGCCGTGAAGGTAAAACATTACATACATGAGATAAAAACACAGCGTGCACAATTGTGCAAGTTATTTAACGAGGGCACCAAAGCAACATAATACAGGCGGGGTGAAAGTAAGTAATGTACACGAGTAAGCATGAAAATACACTGAGATGGCATTAGCATTCACAATTCAACGGTAGTGTGGATTGCACGAGTCGTAGAGTGGAGGAGGGCCACCAGGGTGCCACGGAACTCAGCAAAGGAGGTGTAGAATGTCCTAGGGTTCTGATAGGTGTAGCAGTCCAGAATCAATCGCAAACCATGGAGCGGCCGGCGCCCAGGTAGCATAGAAGGTGGCTTCTCGACGACTGGAAGAAGCCGACTGGTATTCCAGGCGGAGTCGAGAAAGCAATCGATCTTGAAAATGGCACAAAAGTGCTACGCTGGCCTGGTGTAAAGAGACCGGCGAGGAAATGCTGCGGAGTTGTTGAAGGTATACGTAAATAACGTGTTTAACCAGCACGAAACGATAGGCACATACTGAAGGAAGAGTTGTAGGTGGATGAGCCCGCAGAAGAAGATGTCTGTAGGCAGTGAACGGAAGATCTTGAGAACAAGAGCGACTGGCAATCCGGAAAGCCTGGTGGAGGAGAGGCATCAGGATGGGACAGTAAAGGTAGACGTGAGAAACGTCTGCCTCCTGTGCGCAGAAGGAGCAGAGAGGGAGGAGAGAAGAGACATGCGAAAGAGAAAATACGGAACAGGGAGGCGATTATGCAAAAAGAGCCAGTGGGTATTAATTTCAAGAGGGGCAGATAAGGGTGAGCGGGCAGCGGCCCAGACAAGAGGAAGAGAAGCAGGGGGAACCTCCAGAATAGAAAGCGGTGAAGGGGTGGCAAGGTGCACTAGAAAACGATAAAGAGATTTAGAGGAGAGAGAGGAGAGAGGAAGAACCGAGAGTGTGAGTCGGTTGCTGAAACCTCTTGCGCAGCAAGCACTTTTACGTCTGCGCGTTAAACATCTCAATCCGGAGGAATGCACCTATGATTTTCTAACATCAATGGAATCTGCACGTAAGTCTTCTACCTCGCTTCGTCATCTTCGCCTCCTCTGGCGAAATCACATCCGATTCGGCAGCGATTTGCTCTCACGTTCGTCAGTTCTATACCACCAAGTTCAGTGAAACTCCTCCCCCTTCTCCCTCTGCTCTCCCCCATCTTCTCAATAACCTACCACAAGTTCCGTCTCATCTTGCTCACACCCTGTCTCTTGCACCCACATCCACGGAGGTGTCAGACACCTTCTCTTCCCTTAACCCCCATGCCGCTCCGGGTCCGGACGGCCTCTTTTCCTTTTTACCGTGCGTTCTTGCCTCTTTTGTTGCCTTTTCTCCTCTCCGCTTTTTCTGCTGCATTTAACTGCTCCCCCTCCCGAGGAGTTTCACGGACGCACATGTGGTCCTATTTCCCAAGAAGGGTGACCCTCTTGACTTGGGAAATTGGCGCCCCATTTCTCTTCTCAATCAAGATTATAAACTCTATACTAAGCTTCTTTCCCGTCGACTAAACTCTATCCTCCCTCACATCCTTGCTGACTCTCAAACCTATACTGTTCCTGGCCGTTCTCTTTCCTCCAATGTTCAACTTCTTCGCGATCTCATTCATCTTGCCAAGACTCATTCTGAACCCATTGCTCTCCTTTCCTTAGACCTCCGTTCCGCTTTCGATAATATCTCACACGCCTATTTAACACAAACCCTGCTACACTTTGGCTTTCCTCCACAATTTGTCTCCGTTCTTCTCTCCCTCTACCGGGACGCCGTTTTCCATGTCAAGACGGCATCTTTTCTCACAGCACATGTTCCCTTCAAGCGGGGAGTTCGTCAGGGCTGCCCGCTTTCTGGTCAACTGTTTGCGATTGCCGTCGAGCCTTTTCTACGCTCTCTGCAAACATCTCTTCTAGCACAACTTCCACCACCAGTTGCCAGCTCACGGCATCACTCAGTCATTTACTCTGCTTATGCAGATGACATCACCGTCTGCATTCGTAGCGACTCACAGTTCCAACTGCTTCGTCGTTTGTTCTCCGCATATGCTTCATGTTCTGCAGCTGAACTGAATACTTCTAAGAGCACTGGATTGTGGTGCGGGTCGTGGTCCAATCGCTTGGATGCTCCATGGGGGCCACATGGTCATCCACTACCCAACGCTTCCTGGGTGTGCACTTAGGCGCACCACAAGCTACATCCAGTGCAACTCGCTCGGAACTCCATCCTCGCCTCCTCCGCACAGCTGCATTCTGGTGTCGTGCGCAGTTCTGTACGTCCTACTACCAGCGTGCAAATCTCACCAGGACATACCTTCTGTCCATCTGTAAGCATTTTTGGATTGCATCTACGACCCCGCTTTTCTGTCTCCAGGAGGTTACACGCTGCCTTACTCGAGTAATGTGGGCGGGTCATCACTGGATTAACGTCCACAAGCTCTGTGCTCCTCCCTCCTATGGTGGTGCTGGCCTACCTGATGTCCCGCTGTGCTACAAAGCAAGCCGAGTGATCAACTTCATTCACCTTTTCACGGCTCCAGTGGCTTCCGCAGTTCAGGTACGTGACGTTCTTGCCTCCTTGCGTAACCCACATTTTTCTTTTCTTTCTTTAGTTCTCATGGATTGCTGTCCTTTCCCCCTCCAAACTCCCACCTGCATATTCTGAAGCCCTCACTCACCTTCGCTCTCTCTCCCCTCATTCGCTCCCCTCCCTCTTCAACTCTAGAGCTTCTTTCTGAACCCCTCTTCTTCAACTCCCTTGTTCATCCCCCCATCTCCCCTGTTTTTCATTCCCTCTTGGCTCCGAGCAGGTGTAGTAACTGTACAAGACCTCACTAACTCGGATCTATTCTGGCGCCCTCTCTCTGGCCTCCCCCTGCTATTCTCTCGTCCCCATCCGCCCATTTGGTCTATGACTCTCTGCTAACTGCACTTCTTTCGCTTTTCCCTGATGGCCACCATGGAGGGCGATGCAAGATTCCACACGTCGTGTCATGCTTTGCACAACATTATCAAGCAGCTATTGGAGTAATTTATCCCATTCCTCTGTCAGTGCACGGATGCGGGTGTCCTTGTTTATTGGAGGGCATTGGCGACCAGCAAGACTCCTCCCCAAAGCATCTCACACATTTTCAATGGGATTCAGATCTGGAGAACGTGCTGGCCATACGAGGCGTTGAATATCCTCGCTCTCAACACACTCCTGGACAGCAACTGTTCGATGACATGTTGCGTTGTCGTCCATGAAAATGAATCTATCACCGACATCACCACGGAACATGCGACATGAGGTAGCAGAACATCATTAATGTATCGTTGGCCAGTCATAGTCCCAGTTGGAAGCACATAGAAGGACGTACGGCCATTGATCATGATGTCAGCCCATACCATGACACTACATGTCGGATATCGGTCCCTTTCCTGTATGCTTGCTGGACAATATGCAGTACCACTATCACGCCAGATCAGTTGTCGTCGACAATCAGACGATAGACTGTATCTACTCTCATCTGAGAAGAGGACAGCAGACCAGTCGTTATCAGTCCAATTGCGATGTTGATGGCACCATTGCAAACGGGCGATACGGTGACGTCTGGACAATGGGATGCACACAACAGGACGGCGGGCGTATAATCCTCCTTCATGCAAACTTCTGGCGACAGTTTTTCGAGAGATCCGCTTGCCAGTAGCAGCCATAAACTGATTTGCTACCTCACTAGCTGTGCTGAGCCGGTGTCTTTTTGTTGATAGCACTATGTACCGATCTTCTGCAGGTGTCGTACTGCGAACACGACCTCCCCCGTGACGTTTGCTACACTCTCCATTTGTTTGAAATGATTTCCGAAGCCTTGAAACAACACTGTGGCTGACGTCGAACTCCCTTGCAACATCTGTTATTTTTCGCCCTTCTTCAATCTTGCCAATAATACGGCCACGCGTAAAATCATCTACGTGATGACGGGAAGACATACTGAAACTTGCAAGTTCGTCAATTGATTCTTTCCTTTTCAACTTTGCGTTTGAACAACAACGGTCAATACGCGTCCAATCTTTTATATCTCTTATCAGCGCTATGACTTCACGAAGAAGTTCGGCAATCCAAAATGTGCATACGCACAACACGTCTTACTGTATCCCGCACTTATGCTAATTTCCACATTTTCCTGCCTTCCATTTTATGGTTGCTATCGTTGCTATTGTCATCCGTCCTTAGCAATTGTCCGGCAGTGTACTGTACTTGCTGGGCCAGCAGCTGGATAAATACCCAGGATCCCGATGATTCCGACATGTACACAGGATCCCGATTATTCCGACAGACTTGCCTTTCACGTTCAAAATATTACAGTTTCCTATTAAACTACCCTTCGCTATAACGATCAATAAATCCCAGGGCCAAACTTACAAACATGTAGGATTGGATTTGCGACAGGAATCTTTCTTGCACGGACAGTTATACGTCTGCTTATAGAAAACTGGCAGTTCAGACAATCCATTTATTTTTATAACGACTGGAAACGAGACAAAGAATATTGTATATGCAGAGGCATTATAAATTATTTTCAAAAAAAAAATATGAAAAAATAAATTATAATTTTCTTTTACGTGAAAAACTAACTGCCAACCAATTAATCTTTCTGCCAATTTCCGCCATCGGCTACTATGAAATTCAACTACGGTTCTTATGTATGGATCGGATTACACGTGTTATCATAGCCCTGTTTTTCAGTGACATCTTCCACGCGAGAGAAGCCGTGGGCACAGCAAGTTATGTAATAATATGAACTTAAGTCATTAATTATTTCACTTTCATTGGAAATTAGATTTCTTTTGCATCGAACTTACCATCAGGCCTTATCCGTTTGTCATAATGAGTTGAATTAATCAGTTTGTCCAAAATAGCTTTATCGCTATCTGTATCTAAAAAACTAAAAATAAAAAATTATTACAATGGAAAAATGGTATGTACTTTACGATTCAATTTATAATTTTCTTTTTGTAGATAAATGTAATGGTAAATCAAAACTTTCCAAAGAGTTTTTATTGAACATATTGTATTATAATGAGCATTACAAAATGTATAAATCAAATTTGCGTTTGTTATTCACTATTTTCACCAGTGGCAAATTTAGTTTGCCTGTTAACTGATTCCAGTAACATCTATATGAATACCAAAAGCCAACGAAAGGATGTACAGTTTTTGTTTTGTTAGAGCGCATAGAAGAAAAGATTTAAACATTCGACCTTAAAATTGCAGACAAAGAAAACGGAACAGCGCAGTATGTAAAAGCAAACTGAAAGTTAAGAACTTTCGATGAGATCTTTCATAGCTCTCAGGTAATTCAATCTAAGCCTTCTTTTAAATCAATTTTTACTCTATTGCACAGCAAAACTTTTATTAGTATAGTAGTAAATCTTAATAAGTGAGATCCATGGGACTCCAAATTTTGTACCTTAAATAGAGATGTCCCTTATTGAGAGGTTCCTAACGAAATACATATTAAATATATCGAGGTTTAACGACCACCGTGAGCAACTCAATGGTCATATTAAATATATATTGGAGGTTTAACGACCACCGTGAGCAACTCAATGGGCTATAAGCAGTCGCCCGTCCCTAATTTAGGGTCACTGGTTCCAGGGAAGGGAGAGAGCCAGTGCCGTAAGACAAACACAACATCCATGCCTGACCGGGATTCGAACCCGGACCCCTAACGGACGAATGATCAGAGGCCAACGCCTTAGACCACTGCGCCACCGGGGCGGCCCATAAGAACTTTGAGTTTTCCTAAAGTACCAAAGGGGCTAAAGCATGTAGGTTACTTATGTCTCCCCACCCAAAGAGCCCCTTTAATACTTCCATCTGATGATGGTCTTTAGGAAGACCGAAAGTTCTAATGGCTTTATTTTTAATCTTTTAATATTTTATCTTATACAGGGTGATTCATAAAGAAGTACACAGCTTCCAGATGCTATAAAACAGTAACAGTTAAAGACACGGACCACAACTGTTAACAGTTAGGTAGATGTACTCATAAAGTTTGTGTCCCGCTACTGAGGGAAGTGACGTAGGCGATAGCGCGCGTGTCATGTGACTAGCCAGTCGATGAACATCTTCCTCACGGATGGATTGGACAAGGCGCGGACTACAGCATGCCAGTGGCCTAATGGCCACCCTAAAGTCCTGACTTAACACCTTGTGACTTTTTCCTGTGGGGGTACGTAAGGGACAAGGTATTCGCCCCTCTACTTCCTGCTGATCTAGCGGATCTGAAACAGCTTATCACAGCCACTATCACTGCACTTGATTCAGATATCTTACCTCGCGTTTGGGCGGAAATGGATCACCAGCTCGATGTGTGTCGTGTGACTGAGGGTGCCCACACAGAACATCTGTGACTGTTTCTAAAAAACTTGAAATATTCCCCTACAATTCTGTTACAGGTAACATAAATTATCTTTCATTGTTCTTGTTTTATAGTGCGTTGAAACTGTATAATTCTTTATGAATCACCCTGTATATTAAATAAGTTCTTCACTTCATCGGAAGCTTGCGTACTGTTTTAATTATCGTGCTTTTAAAACTGCTACCTTAAACTTTTATGATTGGGTTATGATTGAGGTACTAGACATTTTAACCTAATTAAGAGTTTAAATTTTATATACAAATAAGGTTAAATCTTAAATACTATGAAAATATAAAATGCATATGTATAAAATAGAAATACAGTGCATGTATAAAGGCACACTACCTGTATCTGAGACAGTGGAAAGTACACGGTCGTATCAGAATAATATGACCACTCCTGGATTCACAGTGTGCCAGCACAGGCGCGTCACAGATTGCACGTGACACATGGAGGTATAAGCTGTCCATCAAGACAGATGAGCCATAGTGCGTTACGTCAGCACAATGCGAAGGGGTTGTGACTTGACAAAAGTTCCAAAAGGAATGATCACCGGCTACCGCGCCAAGGGTGGAAGTATCTCAGAAACAACAGACTTCGTGGCCTCTTCGCTTGGTACTGCAGTAAGGTTGTACCAAGAATGGACCAATGGCACACCGAGTGCCTATCGACGTCATAACTGTGGAGCACCAAAGGCCATCGATCCCAGAGGAGAACGTCGCCTTCGTTGACTGGGAAAGGGCAATCGGCGCGCAACACCGCAACAATTGACTACGCAAATAAACGCTGGGGCACCCAGGTACGTTTCCCCGCTGTTATGCATAGGTCTCCGGAGTCGAAGCTGGGACAGGGCGTCCATGTTAACCCAGGTCCATCGGCAATGACGCTTGCAGTTCGCATGGGACTACCGTCATTGCACAGTGGAAGAGTGCTTTCTCCGAAGAATCGAGGCTTCTAGTTCACAGTAGTGACGGGCGGTGGCGGATACGGCATCAAATACACGAGAACCAACACTCGGTCACACTTGTCGGTCAAGTACAAGACCGCGGCGGCAGTTGTATGTCTTAGGCATGTTTTTCTGGTATGACCTGGGGCCGGTGCTACCACTGGATGGGTCCCCAAACGCCAATACCTACCTACCTGTCCATCGTCGCTAACCACATGCCTCCCTTTATGTTGGACGGTTACCCTGTTGGTGTTGATGTCTACCAACATACAATGCGCCCTGCCACGTCGCTAATAGTGTGCGTGACTGGTTCAAAGAACACGACAGCCATGTGTCCGCTCTCCCTAGGCCGGAGAGATCGTTCGACTTTAATGTGACGGGCGGTGGCGGCTACGGCACCCATAGAGCACTTGTGGGACTTTTTTGGATCGACAGGTTCTACGTGCCGACCCACAACCACGTCATCTCCGGGACTTCCCTGTCCTGCTGCAGTCCGAATGGGCACGTGGGCCTCGGGCAAGCTTCCAGTGCCTCATTGCGACCATGCCACGCCGTCTCGTCCTTGTCATCCGGGCTAGGTGTTCCCGTTATTAGGTAGGTGGTCATATTATTCCGATACGACTGTGTATGTGTAGTACGTATTTACTTGGAATTATCGACAAAAGGGTTTGTTTTGAAGCTTTCAATTTACAGTTGAAAGCTTCAAAACTAAGGGTTTGTTTTGAAGCTTTCAATTTATGGGCATTTTTAAATTGCTTTCAATTTACTGGCATGAATACTAAGTTTACTACTTAAATTGAGTGTTTCACAGTCATTTAAAAGATCTTATGCAACTATCCGACGTATTCCTTAAAGTTTTTGATATTACAGCTTTCTTCCTCATCTCTTTCTGTGTCTTCTAAGTAATTTTCTATTATGTCTTCATCATTATTAATTGCAGGAAAAAATGCTCTGATGCCTTCATCAGCTTCATCGGTACACAGCTCTTCATCGATCACAATACATTCTTCTTTCGCAACATTATTACTCTCACCGTCTTTGACAAGTTCACACAATTCTGTATTTTCCTCAGTGTAGTCACTCAATTCACTTACACTGGAAATTGATAAAATGAAGCGTTCCTATTTTTAAACGACTGTTCAACACAACTTAGAGGTATAGATTTAACAGCTGTAGTTAACCACTGTATTGCATTCAGTATATTGATAGACTTGACAATTTGTTTGCTGTTTTCACAAGAAGAAATTTGAGAAAAGACATGCCGTAGGAACAATTTTCCACAGGGTGTGCTGTAATTGGTGTCAAAGAATTCAGGGGCGTGTTTCTATCAACGGAATAAACAAAAACGTTCCTATAAACATGGGTCTGGACACGCTTTGTTTTGGAGATATGACGGATTTAATGTATCACAAATTCAAGCAATGAGGACACAAACAAACAACACATAATAGTACAATTACACGAGGCTTCGTTAATACTGTGTACTGTACAGTAAAAAAAGAAAATCAAAACACGTGTGCCTTACAAAAATTGCTCAAAATGGGCGCCTCCGGCTTCGATGAATGCGGTAAGCTTGCGTTCCATACTTTGTCGAACTATGCTGAAAATTCCTGTAGTGTTGCGTATGTGTTCGCATCCATTCTGGATACGCTCACGTAGAACTGCAAAATCAGGCATAGGAGTTGCGTACACAATCGTTTTAAATATCCCCACAGATAAAAATCAATTGGGTTCAAACTCGGTGAACAAACAGGCCATGGAAGCTGTCCTCCTTGACCAACGCATCTGTGAGGAAAACGGACATCCAAATGCTCACGAACACTCCGACTGAAGTAAGCCGGAGCTCCATCGTGCATGAACCCCATGCGGTGGACGACGGCTAGAGGAACATCGTCCAGTAAATCTTGCAAGCCGTTTTGGTGAAACTGCAGGTAAATATCGCCCGTCAGCCGCGAAGGTTTAAAAATAGGGGCCTATCAAATGATCATGAACGATTCCAGCCCAAACTTTGAGGCTGAAATGCTGTTGATGTTTGTCCTGGCGCACTACACGAGGGTTGCCGTTGCTCCAGATGTGATTGTTATGGTAGTTGACGACCCCGTCGCGTGTGAAACCAGCCTCATCACTGAACAAGACTAATGCCAAGAAATGGAGGACCGCAGCACACTGTTGTTGAATGCGTTGACAGAATGTTCGTCGTCGCACAAACTCCACCTCACCGAATCTTTGCACCAGTTGCAATTGATAGGGGTACAGAAGGTTTTCATGGAGAATATGCCAAATAGTCATATGACTAACCCCTTCCCTTGCGGCAATGCGTCTCGTACTATCGGATGGATTTTCTTCCACCATACTAAGCACTCAGTCCTCCAGGTTAGCATTGCGGACATGTCGTGATCTTCCAGCGTCCCTATACAAACGGTGAAAGGATTCCGATTCTCGCAACCGCTGGTGGAGTCGTATGAATGTTCGGGCACACAGAAAACACCTGCTGGAGTACCTCTCGGCATAAATGCACGTTCTCTTAATGCATTCCAATTACATAGAACATACGTGTTGTACATCTCCGCGAGTTCATTTGCCAAATATTCGATGTTCGTTCTGCTGTCCTGACACCGGTGTAATCAGTACTATCTTCCACACCCAATACAAGTATCCACACACCCAGCGAACGCAAATGTGTCCAGCATGCAAAAGAAAAACCGACACCTATTAC
Organism: Macrothele yani; assembly: GCA_039090855.1. Lineage (NCBI taxonomy): Eukaryota > Metazoa > Arthropoda > Arachnida > Araneae > Macrothelidae > Macrothele > Macrothele yani. The sequence goes on from CM077025.1 coordinate 32,936,817, forward strand.
TACGAACTCTAAAAAACAACTGTGACAATACCTATGAATGCAATCGTTCATATCTCCTAAACGTAGCGTTTCCGGACCCAAGTTTGCGGGAACTTTTTTGTTTGCTCCGTCGATAGGAACACGGCCCTGAATTATTTGACACCAATTACTATATACCCTGTATATACAATCTTGAAGCTTCGTATGATTCCTTGGTCTACAGGCTACAATTCCGATTTGTATTAGGTGGAAAGAACACCAATTTCACAAATTTTAATTTCAAATTTCTGATTTTTAAGTGGAACAATTTATTTTTAAAAAACCTTTTAGTTTCCAAAAGTGCATGTGAGAATTGTCCCTTAAATACAGGTGTCTCTTCATGGAGTTGTCGTCCCTTAAAGAAGCAAGCACTGTATTTACTGCTTTTTTTTTCAATTTTGATGTATTTTCGGATCAAAACCACCACATATTGTTTCATTTGTTTTAATCCTCCGGTATAAAGGAAGAAAGGCATGTTCGGTGTAGCCAAAAGCAAGTCGATGTTGCAATCTACTTTAGAAACTAATGAAATGCAACAAAGGATTTTATTTAAGCCGACGTTCATATCAATACACACCGACGAGTAATTCCATTATGACCACATACAGCCATGAAAACTGAGCGCGCCTGGATATCGAACTGTGGTGCAGGTGAAGATCACAGAGCAGTATATGTACAACTAGAGGATCAGCTTTCGGTTAGTAGATTGTTCGGAGTCAGAATGGGAAGAGCTGCCGATTTATCGGAGTTTCATAAAGGACAAATTGTGATGCCACTGCGCATCGGAACTACGACCTCGGAAACGGCGAGACTTGTGGGTGCCCCTGTAGAGAGTACGTATCAAAGGTGGTGCACAGGTGTCGCTGTAGTGAGTAAATAAAAAAAGTAATGCACGCATGTATAACGAAGTAAATTTCTCCGTCATTTTTTGTCCACGCCGGGGATCCAACCCGAGTCCACTTATTCCGGAAGATCTTGCTCTACCAATTGAGCTACGCGGACGTTTGTAATCGCTGCTATCTGCCTTTATGTCGTGTGCGTCCTGCTGGGCAGGCACGTCACATCTCTCCTCCCCCTCCGAAAGAGGGCCGGGGGCATGGCCCACGGGTCAGCCGTGACCATGAATCGTCGCAGGCAGCCATCCGCTGTAGAACGTACTTGAGAACTCCCAGTCAATCTGGTGTGTGGAATGCAACGTCACACACATATTTTTTTCGAAGCGCTGGAGAAGGGATTCTCTGATTTTTCCTATCTCGCGGTGTGGAAAGAACATCACACCATTGCGAGATCTTGAAAAGCCGGGTCATCCGGAAAGTTCGGGAGCCATTATAACGGAGTAAATTTTTCCGTCATTTTTGGTCCACGCCGGGGATCGAACCAGAGCCCATTTATTTTGGAAGAAGTCGTTCTAACAATTGAGCTACGCGGACGTTCGTTTTCGCTGCTATCTGCCCTTATGTCGTGTGCGTCCTGCTTGGCAGGCACGTCACACATGACCAAACGAGGAAACGTCGTCCAGTCGTTTGTCGTCCGCAGCTTATTGATGCCAGAGGGGAGCGGATATTGTAGCGCATTGTTAACAGAGACCGGAGGGTGACAGTGTGACAAATCACCAGCAGCTACAACAGTGGTGATTACGGCAATATCTCACAGCGCACAGTTCATCGCAGCCTTCTGCGCATGGACCTGCGTAGCCGAAGACCCAGCCGGATCCCCATACTCACTTCACGTCATCGCCAACAACACATGGAATGGGTCCAACATCGAGATTAAACCGTGGATGATTAGAAGAATGTCGCCTGGTCTGGCGAATCAAAATTCCCGGTGCGTCATGTAGACAGACGGGTGCGGATACGTAGATTACCAACGGAGATTATGGCACCTGGATGCACTATTAGGCGGAAACAGGTCGGTAGCGTCGGTGTTATGCTGTGGGTGATGTTTTCTTGGGCCATTTAGGCCGCATTATTCCAATAGCACAATCCCTGAAAGCTGTCAGGTATCTGAACATCGTTGCTGACCAAATTCACCCATTCATGGAAACTGTGTTCCCTGCTGGTGATGGCCATTACCAACAGGATAATGCGCCATGCAACTCCTTCAGAATCGTCAAGGAGTGGTTCGAGGAACATGCTGGTGACTTTTTGACAATGCTCTGGCCTCCAAATTCACCTGACATGAACCCAATCAAACATTTGTGGTTCTACTTGGAAAAGCCGGTTCGCGCTAAATCACCACCACCCCGAAATGTACGGGAACTGGAGGTTGGTTGGTTGGTTGTTGGATTTTATTGGCGCAAGGGCCAGGTTTGGCCAAAGAGCGCCAGACAAAGAACTATCAGCCACAGATTTTTAAAAACGTGGAAAATGATTAAGAACAGACAGGCTTGGTAAAAGTTGAAAAAGAGTATCATGAAAGCTGTGAAGACAAGGTAGTTAATTAGGTTTATATAAAAATTTATTAATTTACTATTATAATTATAATTTTTTTTTTCTTTAAACACAACTACACAAAGGTTGGTTGGTTGGTTGGTTGTTGGATTTTATTGGCGCAAGGGCCAGGTTTGGCCAAAGAGCGCCAGACAAAAAGAACTATCAGCCACAGATTTTTAAAAACGTGGAAAATGATTAAGAACAGACAGGCTTGGTAAAAGTTGAAAAAGAGTATCATGAAAGCTGTGAAGACAAGGTAGTTAATTAGGTTTATATAAAAATTTAGTAATTTACTATTATAATTATAATTTTTTTTTCTTTAAACACAACTACACAAAGGATGAGTCACTCTCCTCCCCCACACTCCTCTGCAATGCTGGCAGAGGGCGGGGACAGACTGTCATTCTCTTCCCCCCATGTTCCTCTGCAATGTTGTTTGAGGCTGGGGACGAACTGTCACTCTCCTCCCCCCTATGTTCCTCTATAATGTTGGTTGAGGGTGGGGACCTCGCTGAGGCCGAGACAGTTGGATGGACACTGCACACCTTTGCGGATTGAGGGCCGGGTCTTCCGCACGTGCAGGCTTTCGACTGGAAACTGGAAGAGACGGTCGGCAGCAAAAGAGAAGGCCCAGAATCAGGTATTCGAAAAATCTCGAGCTCGGGGAAAAACACCTGTGTCGCTTGGTCAGCTGTAGATCGCTTGGCAAGGGCGGCGAGAGCTACAGGGCGCGGAACAAAGGGCTGCACGGGTTGTGGCAGAGACTGAACTACTGCGGCAAAAGTACGCTGTCGGGTGGTGGGTATACCCAACTTGGCCTTGGCAGCAGGGTACGAGAGGCCTTCCAGGGTCTTGAGCCGCTGGATCGCCATCTCGTCCTTCTATTTCATACAGTTGCGGGAGTAAGCTGCATGGGCCTCACCGCAGTTAACACAGCAGGCCGCAGAAGAGCAACCTTCCCCGTCATGTTCACTGGAGCCACAATTTGCGCAACGAGCGGAACTCTTACAGAAACGTTGTGAATGCCCGTACCTCTGGCACCTGAAACAGCGCAGAGGACTGGGAATGTACGGGCGAACTCCACAGACCAAGTAGCCAGCCTTGATTTCGGTCGGAACTTTCGGGGAGTTAAAAGTCAAGATGACATTTTTTGACTTAATCATGGAACCATCACGCCGAAACATCATACGACGTGCAGCAATAACACCTTGATCAGCAAGTTCAGTCACGAATTCGTCTTCACTGCATGGCAAGAGATCAAACTCCGAAATAACACCCCGAGAGGTGTTAAGAAACGGGTGAGGTGTCACTTTTACAGGAATGCCTTGAAGACTAGTGATGTTCAGAAAAGTGTTACTCTGAGAAACACTGCAAGTTTGGACAAGCAGGTCCCCAGAGCGAAGCTTCCTCACAGACTTCAAGGGGCCAACCGCAGCGTCCAAAGCTTTAGAAATGAAAAAGGGAGATCTGGTGGACAGTCTCTCATGCGGATCGATGGATTCTACAAGCAAGTGAGTAGCATGCGTAGTCACAGCAATCGAGGGGAGACGACGCTTCGGAGCGACTGGTACAGCTGCCGAAGAAGAGGTTCCGCATTCTTGGTCCAGGTCAAGGTCTAAAGACCGTTTAAGGGTATGAGACTTGGTAGGTTGAGAAGACGAAGGACAGTCGTTGTCAACTATCATTTTGTCAGGTGACTTAAATTTGGAGTTTTTGTTCTTTTTACCCATGGAAAAAAAGGAGGAAGATTCGTCTGCAGACTACTCCACCCACCACCGAGCCCTACAAGGGAGAACTGGAGGTCTGCAAGCCAAGAAAATGACGCTGGACACAGTTCTGGAGCTTATACGTTGCAGATATAGTCCGTTGGCTGTGATCACACGCACTCAGCGGACACTTCGGCCTCCGGGTACCGTCATGCCAACGCCTTTGGCATGATCCCACAGCCCCCGGGCTCACCCTGCCGTGCTATACGACAAAAAAGCCGCTAAAGCCGTGTACACAACTTGGTACAAGACTTCTGACTAGAGGTGGGTTAGTCTCTAGCCTCCCGTTTACAGCGAAGCCGGGGTCGAAGAGGAGTGTTGGTACACAGGAGGCACTTATCCGGTCTCCTGCGACCTCAGCCGCCAGACATCCCATTTCCGCCTTACGGGTCTCCGCACGCGGCAAACATGCAGGTAGGTCTAGCACCCAAACCAGCTAAAAGGAAAAAAGAAATCCAAAGAAGACAAATCCTGGAAGGGAACCTAAACGGAATCTCAGCAACCTACGAACTGAGCGGTTAATATAATACAGTTAGTGGTGGAGGGTAACAAAACCACAAGACCGGGGTGTTAGTGCATAACGTGGTAGCGATTAGGTAAAGTATACAACACGGGCAACTAGCCAGTGGAGAAACTAAATAAAAACGAAAAAGCGAGACACAAGACCAGCTCGGGATCGTGGGGCCGCGACTCCCCAACAGCTGGATGAACAGCCGTCCCTGCAAACACCGACAGCAAAGCGGTGGCATGACATCAGATGTTGACCAGTCACAAGGTCAGCTCGGGCCGTGGGGCGCCGCTCCCCAAATAACAGGAAAACCAGTTATCCCCGTGCGGGGGGAGGGAACTGGAGGACCTGTTGTTGATATTCTGGTACCAGATACTCCACGATACCTATCGCCACCTCATCGAATCGATGCCTCGCCGAATGACTGCTGTTTTGCGGGCTAAAGGGGGTTCTACCGCTTATTAGGTAATCGGTGATTAATGGCTTATAGGTGTAATACAACAAATAAGTTAATGGTGGTTAAAAATCTTCTTTTCACAGTAAGTACAAGATTGTTTTCTACATGCACGTTTTTGAAAATTCTAACATTTTTCACAGGCAGTACGTAGAAAATCACTTAGAAAAGCGTTTCAGTGCTTACCGATCATCAGCTGCTTCTAGAGTTACGAATAATACCGTTGCCAAAAACAAACACTGGAATAAGTTTGCCGTACCCCTAAAAATAAAAACAGTTATAAATACTTTCTCATGTTCATCACTTAAACACAATTAATTTCAGCAGAAGCTCATTGTGCCATCGAAAGTTTTTATTTTGAATAACATCCTATTTATGGGCATTGGTAAATTAACCATCGAAGGTTCCATTTAATTATACAGACACACACACAAAACGTAATTATTTGTGAGCTTCAAAACCTTGATAGCTACTCTTAGACCCTGCTTTTTTTTTAAGAAACCTTTAGGCTTTCTTGCCGAAAATCTGTTGACGCATTTCTTGGAAAATTATGTGATGGTTTGAAATTTGAAAACTAAAAACACCTTAAATTATAATAATTAAAATATTCTGCCAGTAACATTTTATCAAAATCTTCCATTACACAAATTTTCAGACATTTTCTGGGAAAATTGAAAATATCATTCAAGGTTTTAATAAATATTCGTAGAAAGTTGCATTGGAATGTATTTTCCCATGAACAGACATATCTCGATATTTTCAGAAAATTAGCTAGTATATTTTTATTCCTCATGACAAGTTTCGGACGTTTTCAAACATCATATCCATCCTCAGATGACGGATCTACATTAGCTTTAAATGTGGATCTCCAGTTTTCCTTGCACGAGGACCGCAGCACTGCCGTGTTTTACAGACTGCTCATTCTCGGCCCTGTTAGTCACTGGTACGTGTGAAATTTCGCGCCATCTTTTTTTGTTCTCGAAAGCGCCATCTATCGGAAATTAACTATCAGGGTTTGAAATGTCACAAATAATGGTTATGAATAAACCAAGTGGAATTTTTTATAAAACATTGACAGTGTTAAAAAGAGATAACAAAAATATAATATTTTTATGGAGGAAACATTCGAGACAGTACCTTGGTACTCTTTGCAAGTAATTTATTCTATGCATCTTCCGCACGCCAATATCTTTGTGGGTGTGAAATAAAAACGAGTGATTCGAGGGTAGAAATTTAATTACGTGCAATTTCATTACATTTATTCGCGTCACCACACGGAGCCACAGACCGATAAGTGAAATTAATTCATAACAACAAAAAATAAAGTTTACTGATTCCTCTGAGTACTTAAGTAGGAAGATTAATAAATGCTATCGTTGTAAACCCAATGAAAGAAGATAAGCACACTGGAAAAAACTTTGTCACCTCTGCCAGAACTTACCTAATAACGGGTGACGACGTCTCTTGCCTTGATGACAGCAGCAATCCGCTGAGGTAGAGACTCCACGGGGATGTGGATGTATTGAACATCGGCTTCCAGACACTCCTGCGTCAATTAGTGCTGAAGTTCCGCCAGAGTACGTGAGTGTCTATTCCCGTGTTTCACCTTCTGTTCCAAATGATCCCACAGATTTTTAATAGGATCTGGGGATTTGGCGGGCCATTCGAGGTGTGACAGTGCTGCTGGTTGTTCTTCCTGCCACTCAGACACAGTTTTAGCTCTGTGCACACGGCAATTGTCTTAGAAGACTGGAGTGACAATGTGATTCTATTCGTGGAGATGTAGAGCAAAGACCAACATTTCGTCATTCAAAATGCTGAGGTGCGCGTGCTGGTTCAAATTCATCGTCACTGCAACGAGAGGATCAATTTCGCGGTACGAAAAACATAACCAAAACATCACAGAACCGCCTCCAGCTTGAGCAACACGTTCGACACACTCGGGATTAAAGGCTTCATTAGGCATGCGATGATACTCGTCGACTCCCATCACTGGAGTACTAACAAAAACAAGATTCATCAGAGCAAATTACTCGTTTCCAATCCTCCGTTTTGGTTCCTCTGAGCCCATTGATAACGTCCGACTTTGTGACTTGCTGTTAAAGGAGGCCTTCTCCGTGTTACTCTGCTCCAGATGTCCATCGCATGCAGTTCTCGTTGCACTGTCCTCTCAGAAATTAGTTGGACTGGACTTTCATTGACTGTTTGGAGCAATTGTTGCCTGGTTTGAAACCGATTTGCAGTTACTAGGCGTGAAATATGGCGGCGGTCCCTATTGGTGAGAATCGTTTTCCGGCCACAGTTACTTCGCCGATTTTCAGTTGACTGCGAACTACACCACTGTTTGTAGACCCGCTGCACAGTGCGCTTCGACACACCAACAAATTGGTCGACTTCATTCAGTTTGTGTCCGTGGGCACGGCCAAACACGATGGCTCCTTTTTTCCACCCAGTAACGTCTCTCTTACGACCCGCATTGCAGACTAAATTCATCACACACGTTGCTCTTCACCACTGCACGAAACATAAATGATCCTGTAGACCACGCCAGCGCTATTTATCTCTCAACAATATAATCACAGCGCCCTCTGGGCAACTGGTAATTCCTACTGTCATTTCTGTTAGGGGTGATTAATGTTTTGTCCGGGGTGCTTATGTGAGGCATAAAAGTAAATAGTTACTGAACTATGACGGCGGCGATAGTAAGTATTTCGACTGTTTAGTTTTTTAAAAATTATATTTATTTTTATAGTTATAGACAGATTTAGACGAACGTTAGAAACGACCCTGACACGGATGAAATGAGGTGCAGCTCGGAAGTTCAGCTGCGCATGCGAAAGTTAAAATCTAGCCTCAAGGTAGAAATAAAAGCTGAATCTCAAGGGTATTAGTGTGTGTGTGGTGGTGGGTGGGGGGGGGGGTTGGTAACTTTTGATCTAGGATGTGTGCAGGTTACACTCCATCGTGTTATGCGTCATTTTAAAGTTCCTGCAAATTTCAGGAAAAACTTTCTGTCCTTGGAGGGGGATCATGAGGAAGCCAAATTTCAGTACAACGCATAATGTAATACTATCGCGAAAGATGCATAACATCAAAATACATTTTTATAAAGGCTTTTATCACATTTAGCATCAGGTTCTCTTAATTTACGCAGATTGTTTTGAGATATTTTTACTTTTACGTAAAACATGATGAATTAATGTTCGGCGATAGTTTAGTAAAATACAGTAATTTTCAAAAGTTTAAGACCACCTGTCAATTTATTGAAAATTATTCAAAGAAGCTACTAATTACTAGTCAGATATATTTTAAAAAATGACACCACAGATAAATACTTTCTTTAGAACATAAAAAGACCAAAATCAATACTTTGTGTGCCCACCTATGTAACGGATTGAATACGATGTGGCATATTCTCAATGAGGGATTTGAAGTAGTCACTTGAAATATCATTGCACCACATGTACTTTATCGCGTCAATCAAGGCTTGGGAATTTGATGGCTGTTTTTCAAATACGTTGTCTTTTAAATGGTCCAAAATTTTCGATGGGGTTAAGGTGAGGACTATTTCCGGACCAGTGAAGCACAGTTATGTTTTTCCTCTGCAGGTAGTCCTTTACTGTCTTTGATCTGTGGCACGGAGCACCGTCATGCATAAAGATTGTGCATCTGTGCACTTGCATATGAGTTAACAGCTTCTCACGTAACATTTCCACATAAAAAGGACCAGTCATGGTAGTGCCTGTCAGCAAAAAGGATAATGAAGCAGTACCGGATGTTGACATAGCACCCCATATCATGTGACTATGCGGATGTCTCACGGAGCAAACAGTGTATTTTTCATCAAAACGTTTGCCTTTTGCTCGTTCAACATGTGCTTCATGTGACTCAACTTGACGCACTGTTGATTCATCAAGAAATAGAACTTGGCTTCAAGTTTCAGCAGTCCACGTTTGATTACGCTTCCCAACTAGAGTCTCTTCTTTTTCATGTCATGAGGCTAGTCTAGGTTTATATACAAGTTTATAAGACTTTAATCCAAGATCTTTTCTAAGACGTCAGGAAACAGTGCTGATACTAATATCAGATCCTTTTGAACGTAGAAAGGCCTTGATTTTCTTGCACGAACTCCTCGGAGAACCCATAACTATTCGCCTTATGGTATTGTCATTACGAAGGTTGTTTTCCTTAGACATCCACTTTTGTTTGTTTGTTTGGAGGTTTAACGACCACCGTGAGTAACTCAATGGGCTATTAGCAGTCGCCCGTTCCTAATTTAGAGTCACTGGTTCCAGGGAAGGGAGAGAGCCAGTGCCGTAAGACAAACACAACATCCATGCCTCACCGGGATTCGAACCCGGACCGCCTTACGGACGAATGATCAGAGGCCATCGCTTAGACCACTGCGCCACCGGGGCGGCAGACATCCGCTTCTCTTTTGGTCGCTAAATTCACCTGTATCTCGATAATTCATGATCGTATTATGAATAGCAGTCTTACTTACATTCAGTTTTCTGCTTATGTTACGTTCGGAATATCCTTAATGAAATAAAATCATTATTTGTGCCCTCTGAGACACGTTTTAATGACGTTTTTTTTTTGTGCCCATTTTTCCCTGTATAGAAAATACGTACAAAACCTCTCAACATGAAAACCAAAAGCAAACTGCCGCCCGGTGGCGCAGTGGTCTAAGCGATGGCCTCTGATCATTCATCCGAAAGGGGTCCGGGTTCGAATCCCGGTGAAGCATGGATGTTGTGTTTGTCTTACGGCACTGGCTCTCTCTCCCTTCCCTGGAACCAGTGACCCTAAATTAGGGACGGGCGACTGCTTATTGCCCATTGAGTTGCTCACGGTGGTCGTTAAACTTCCAATCAAAAAAAAAAAAAAAAAACTTGGGATACAGTGAAAATATGCCAATAATAGCATTACAATGCCTACCATGTATTTATGAAGAATAATTTCTTCGGACGTATTTCCATCACTGGAGTTAGTGACCTACATCCGACCCTGGATGTGAAAACATTTAGTGAGACGCTACGATGGGGGAAGGAATAACTTCGACTAGCGCAAATCTGAAGGTTCTCAGACATCTATGTTCAGTTGCTTGGAATTTCCTTGTACTGGGTAGTGTGAAGGCTAGCATGCTCGACCAGAAATCGAGAGGTGCGGCTTCGATTCCCGATCCAGAACGTTGAAAATTTTAAGTTTTCTGAAGGAAGTGGTTACATGGAATACAGTGAAAACATGCCAATAATAGCATTACAATGCCTACCATGTATTTATGAAGAATTATTTCTTCGGGAAAATTCGCTTCCCAATTGTATACGACGTATGACCCACATGCCCGCGATTCCGACGGTTCGGTGACCGAAGAGGGAAGGAATGCTAAGTGCATCTGATCACTCGACCACCCGGAATGGTCCAGATATAGCATTCGAGACAAACAAGCCGCAATATCACTGGTACATTTGAACTTAATTATACATATAATATATTAATCAAATCCTGAGGTTCCAATTGCTGCTATCATCAAAAAACGCGTTTTTATGCCGGTGTAAGAATTTAGCGGAATTTCCATGGATTTAACATTAAATGACTCGACAAGTAAAACTGTTTAAAACACTATGCATAAATCTCGAGGAAACTTCTTAGTTTTTGTGAAAGTAAGCAGGTATTAAAAGTTAGATTTCGGGAAAACAAAATCAATTATGGTTACTGCTCGAGACTTGAGATGCACCAGTTATCATAATTACACTTACTCATGAAGGAAAGAGAATGGCGGAGGGGAGAGAGAGAGGGAGAGAGAGACAGAGCACTGAGTCCTGAAAGGAAAAGGAGGAGGAGAGAGCGAAAAGAATTAAGAAAGAATACTGCACCAAGATGATGACTGTGGCTATTAATCTTCAAATTACGGTCTTTTGCATCAACTGCTTTGGGGGAATGAAAGCCATGCAGATGAGAAAATAAGCTAGTTATGGCCCATAATGTGGAAGGATTACGGAGCTTTGCATATTATTTATTTATTTTTACCATAATTGACTCTTGGAAAGCAGTCACAGCGTAAATAAAAGACTATCCAACCGTAAGAAGTAATTTCTTGTAAAATTAGTTCTACTCTAATGTTATGCGTATCTCTATTGAAAGAGACGTGCCTTGGAAATTATGCAGTACAGCCTGATCTTGACAGGAATTGGATATTTAGAAGCGCCCACAGGATTACAGGCTTTTAACTTTAGTATAAAACAAAAAGCTTTTCTCTCCGATTTGTCCTTTATCGCACTGCGATGATGAAAATTAATAATATACAGTTCTGTATGGGCGTTGATGCTTTTGAGAATTCAAACAGAAAATCAAACCCATTGTCAGAACTTTACATGTCATTTGGGAAAACATACGTGGTTATATCATTTACTATACCGCGCAAATTAATTGGGACAAGCTATTTTATTCTCAGAATTGTAATGTGATCGCCAGTTGACGTCGGAAACCCACGTAAACCGGTTTTACCAGCTGTGAGGTGGTGTGACTATTAGAACTTGATAGTGAGAATGTGGTTTGACCGGTTTTAAACAGGAAATAGACACTTCAGCTTTAGTTGTGAGCTTTCGTGTGTGACAGGTGAATGTTAGTTTTTGCTCTCTGTGAGTACGTGTTGCTTTCGTGTATTGAAAAATAAATATTTCCCCAAGGAAGCGTGCGAAAATAATTGCTCTGAAGGATCACACTTCTATGACAGTGAGAGATATCGCTTCTGCAGTTGGTGTAGGCAAATCAAGTGTATCAAGACTGCTTACGCGATACAATGCATCTGGATCATCGTCTCCAAAAAGGAGAGGTAAATGTGGAAGAGAACGAAAAACAATTCCACGAACCGATAAATATCTAATCAGAAATAGTAAAATGAATCCCAAAAAAAAAAAAAAAAACGAGCACCGACTTTAGTGATTAAACTGTACGCCGTAGGCTTCTGGATATTGGCCGGAAGGCAAGAAGACCAACGAAAAAACAATATTTGAATGCGAAAATGAAGATAAAGCGTTTAGCATGGGCCAAAAAATATAAATCATGTATTGCTGACGTCTGGAAAAAGGTAATTTTCAGTGATGAAACTCATTTATTTGTGCAGGGTTACCAAGCAAATGTCGTTAGACGAAGCAACTGTCAACCCTTAAGACCTGAGCATGTCAAACAAACTGTAACACACCCTCTGAAATAGATGTCTTGGGGTTTTTTAACATCAAATGGCACTGGAAACTTACTTCCTGTTCAAGGTATGATGAATTCAGCCAAGTACGTAGAAATATTACAAAGTAGGATTGTTCCATTCTTGCAAACTTTTGACGGGACATTTCAACCTGACTTAGCCCCATGTCACAATTCAAAACTGGTCAAGAATTGCATGCTGGAAAATCAAATTCATTTGCTTGATTGGCCTGGAAATTCACCAGACTTAAATCCCATAGAAAATTTGTGGAATATTTTGAAGAGACCTTTAGGTAAAATGGACTGTACAAACAAAGAACAAGTGATAACAAATGCTATAAAAGTGTGGTCTCACGATTATGAAGTCAAAAATATGTTCACTCAATTAGTGGAGTCAATGCCAAAATGAATTCAAGAGATCATTTCTGCTAAAGGAGGACATACTTCATACTAATATAGGTATTTATCAGTGTATATCAAGGCATAGAATGATATAAAGGCATAGTTTTGGAAAAAAAGAGTGATTTTTTACTTTGTCCCAATTAATTTGCACAGTATATTATAAAGTAACCTTTTTTCGAGCTTGAACTTTTATCGCTCTTCTGACGTTATTTTAAAACATAACCATAGTATGAGAGAGTTCCTAAATTAAACCTTAACCACCAGACGAAAACATTTAAACAGAAGTGAAACTAACGGAAATTGGCTTAATTCCAGAACTATTTCATCGTATGGTTATGTTTTAAAATAAAAGAAGAGCGATAAAATTTCAATCTCAAAAAGATGTTAACTTATACATCATTCGTCCGTCCGTCAGTTTCAGAATGCTATATCTCTGCAGCACTTAAACAGATCTGAAAGGAAAAATGTTTTGCATTAGATATCTTGGAATACCGTCGGATGATCTGGTGGTGGGAGGCATAAATTGTTTGGGTATTCGTTTGTCCTCAAGGGGAACTCCACGAATAGGAAAGTATCTAAAACAGGATCATCGAATATAGAAACACCGAAACATAAATCATCGAAGACAAAATCATTTAACGAAGAGTTAATTGCTGAGCAAGTTTTCCGAATGTTAGGGATCTTGAAGTCATCGCATGCAAAATTGTCGAATGAGGAATTCATCATACGGCATATTTTTCGAAACAAAATAGAATCCTCTCCGAGGAATAACAGCTATAATTTAGAAAACCATAACAGGAGTTTTCGTTTCTTGGTTAAACTTATGAAAAAAAAATTCCAACATAGTTAATTTTCCCTCCATTTTGAGAATGACATGCATTTGACTTCTGGTGTTCTGTTTAATAAACGTAATGTAAATAACAATGACTTGTCAAACATGAATCAGTGAGTAAATTGAATTTCAATAAGTGTTTAGGGATGTATATTAATAAATAATATTCTATAATAGAGAATGAATGAAATCCGATTTACCTTATTTTTATTTCTGCCGGATTATCTGAAATCTCGAATTTCTTTTAAATGACTGAATAAATCCCCTACCCGTAATTTAAAATTATAGATAAAAATAATTTATACTTTTTGTACCCCAAATGAGAGATTTGATTAAAAATCTGAAGGAACTAAAAAGTATTTTAAAAGCGAACACATCTTTTGAAATGTTGAAAAATCAATACACTATACTAATTGCCAAGAATATGATAATTGCAATGCTAAATTAGTATCAAAGGAGTTCAAAGAAAATATTTCAGAGAAAATACTTCCGGAAAATTATTTTAAAGACCGTCTTAACATTTTTAGATTCACTAGAAAATTCGAAAATGTTTATGTCATTTCAAAATGATTTAAGAAAAATCTTTACAGCATAAAAATTTTTATTAAATATTGAACCAACGAAAAATCATGTTCTTTATCCTGATGTAGATAAGATTTCATTCTAGCTATTCATCATGGTGATCATGAACGCTTTTTAAGCGGTGTTTTACGGTTAGTGTTAGGAAAGTATATTTAAAAAAGTTGGATACGCAGTATTAATTTTGAAATGATGTACTGAATGTCCAACTTATCAGACGAATTCATTGAAAAAATTATTATTTACATAATTTTCAAAAAAGGCGTCTTTCGGTAAAGCTCTTTTTCGATAAATTTGGTTTCGATGATTTTCAGTTCGATGAATTCACCATCGATGATTTCGCCTTCGATGAAAGCGTTTTTAATAGGATAACCTGTTCCTAGTCGTATAAAAAGGTTCGAGTTTGGTGTGAGGCATGGACTGCACATTAATTGCGGCCCTGGCTCTTCCCCCCTCCCGGAATTAGTGGCCCTATTTTTGCGATGGCCGACTGCTCATAGCCCATAAATTTGCTCACAATGGTCGATCAATTTAAGGGAATGAAGTATGGAACAATGAAAACGAAGATACAAACTGCTTGGCATCTTCCCGAAGCGTTATCGTGCCGCTAAGGGGAGTAAGTGTATATGCTGTTCCTCGATGGTGGTTTATTTTATAGCACCGCCAAAAAATCCGATTAACAAATTTGTTTTATCGGTCAGATGCATTTTAGCATGAAGACCATTTTTTTTATTGCAGGTTTAACGGCCACCGTGAGCAACTCAATGGGCTATATAAGCAGTCGCCCGTCCCTAATTTAGGGTCACTGGTTCCAGGGAAGGGAGAGAGCCAGTGCCGTAATGCAAACACAACATTCATGCCTCACCGGGATTCGAACCCGGACCCCGTTCGGACGAATGATCAGAGGCCATCGCTTAGACCACTGCGCCACCAGGGCGGCGAAGACCATTTTAGATAGATTGGAGGTTTGACGACCACTGTGAGCAACTCAATGGGCTATAAGCAGTCGTCCGTCCCTAATTTAGAGTCACTGGTTCCAGAGAAGGGAGAGAGCCAATGCCGTAAGACAAACACAGCACCCATGCCTCACCGGGATTTGAACCCGGACCCCTTTGGACGAATGATCAGAGGCCATCGCTTATACCACTGCGCTACCGGGGCGGCGAACATTTTGCGAACGCTTTTCGCTTCAAATAATACACGGGTTTCCTGCTACGATGTGTTTAAGTGATATATCTCTGTTTATCTTGATATATATCTCTGCTTTTAAAATAAGGCTTTTAAAAATTATTTCTGTATCGGATATCGATTAGTTCAGGAACGACTTTGTATATAGCTCGCAATTATTCACGTAGCTCACTTTTGCGGCTAGATGGCGTACATATTTACTTCTATTTGCAAATGTATCCCTTCTTTTATAATTTTATTTGAAAAAATCCGTTTCGCACGGCCTTCCATTCGCCATGACAAAGATTGTGGACACTTAGCTTAAAATAATGCACAGTTCTCCCACTGGGAGTCGTATATGCATATCACGTATTCTCAATATTCTTGCTTACATATCCAAAATCCCTTTTCAGTCCTGCTATGAAGGATATTTTGCGCATACTTTTGAATTATCCATAAGGCGCAGAACCGCTGAGGCGTCACACATATTTCTAATTCCAACAACAAATACGCTCCTAAAAATCCAAATTAAAAAAGATATTTGCTTAGTTAGGTAACATTAACGACGAAGAATATTCTAGATAGATTTTCTGCTCCGAATAAACTTCAATTATTTAGGTCGCCGCGAAAAGTTATATTGTGTTTGCCTTTATATCTCGACTTCTAATAGTACGATTTGATATATAATTATATCCTTTTGGACAGGATATAGTTATCCTACCCAAAAGCGATTTGCAAAATTCCTTTTGAATAAGATAACTTCCTGTACGAAAAATATCTTGCAAACATTTTCTGATGTTCTGTAATGTAATCTCTTCTTTTAGAGAGTACGATTTGATATATAACTATACCTTTTTATAACTCAACTTCCAGATGTATTTTTACTTGTAAAAAATCCCGTTAGAATTATTTTTGAACCGGAAACCATTCATTTAAAAAACACCGTGGATTCTATTTAGATGATAGGCACTTTTTCTGTTATGTTGTAGAGGCGTAGTGACGGGGGTCAGAGAAGGGTAATTGCTTCCGTGCGCCGGTCTTTGGGGGCGCAGAAAATGTTAGAATGGTATTGGTGCTAAAGTTTGAAATGCTTGAGGGTAAGCAAATTTATAGTATGGAAACATACGTATAAAGGTCGTTCAGGTAAAACGTAGACTATCTGTTGGAGTTAAGTGTACTTTTTCACAGCATAAGAATATATACATAACACGCAGATGCTTATATCGCTAGAAATACGCATCCCTAACATTTAGGCAGGTGTCTCATCGGTCGATAAGTTTATGGATCCTCTGTCAGGTATAAATGGGCTCTTTCCACGTTTTTCTTTAATTAACAAACAGCAACCAAAAATTGTTATCCGGACATCACTGGGATGGAATACCAGATCTCTCGATAACTAGTCGAGTGTGTTCGCTTTACGCTACGGTGCCAATATTCCACGGCGATATGTGTGTTTATCTGCCAGCATTTGACTTCACGAATACGTGGGGATGCGCTCAGAACTGAGACGTCTCCATCTGGTGGTGTTAACGGCACAAGTAATTTAATTATAGCTAATAAATCCAAAAGGCGAGAGTGATATTGTAAATCTTCCAAATACGTAGAGGCGATGTAAATAGAGAAAGTCGACGCTCTTTTCACGTTTTTTCTTTAATTACTTATTAGTTATCGAGAGGTCCGGATAACAATTTTTTGGTTGCTGTGTGTTAATTAAAGAAAAACGTGGAAAGAGCGATGATTTTTTTCTGTTTACATTGTCTCCACGTATTTGGAAGATTTACACTCTCTGTCAGGTGGTTTGAAACCCACTGCGCACTAACTTTCAAATACCCCAGTTCTTGTTGGAGGATTGTGCAAATGGATCTCCTGCTGGTTCCCGTTGGAGATGTGAACTCGCTAACTGTTATTCTGCGGTTAACTTTCACCAGTTCGTCCGCTGCTGCGATTGCGTCCGGTGTGATGGCGATGTGAGCTTGGCCAGGTCATTCTTTGCACCATTTCAAGAACATACCGCGTACAAGACAACCATTTACGCAAACCATCTGCATGCGTCGTTGGTCTGCTTCCCTCTTTAGCCAAAAATTAATTGAATTATGGCTCGCTGTTCCCGCTTGGAGGTATCCATGAGATAGGTCGTTTATGCTCCTTTGATTTTACTCACATCCAACGCGACGCACCAACTAAATGCTTCGCCACAGTATTTGTCATTTTCTTGTAGGACTTCCGTCCACAGTGAGTAGAGTTTAGGTCTCAGCCACCTACAGCGAGATCGCCTTTTGGGCAGGACACAGAAAGGGAAGGAATGAGAGCAAGTCTAGCGACTTTGACAGAACAGTTTGTAGTGAGATTGGAGTACAGTAGATGGCGCCACCGTACAAGTACGATGTTGCACACAGAGGGGTGAGAGAATTTCAGGGGGGGGCATAGGAAAGGATACCCATTTAACCAGTGGGTCCAGCCTGGGGGCCGTCACTTAACGTGCTCGTCTGATATTCAGTAAATCACACCATCTCTGAAAGATCAGCCCAGGTTCGAACCTGAGAATCTTGAATCGATAGTCTGACTTGCTAACCACTAATCCATCCGCGGCTCACTAAATGCTTCGACAGACAGACAGACACAGTGGGGTTGCAGAATTTGTCATTTTCATGTAGGACTTCCGTCCACAGGGAGTAGAGGAGTAGAGTTTAGGTCCCAGCCACCTACAGCGAGATCGCCTTTTGGGCAGGACACAGAAACGGAAGGAATGAGAGAAAGTCTAGCAACTTTTTGACAGAACAGTTTGTAGTGAGATTAGAGTACAGTAGATGGCGCCACCGTACAAGTACGATATTGCACATAGATAGGTGAGAGAATTTCAGGGGGGACATAGGAAAGGATACCCATTTAACCAGTGGGTCCAGCATGGGGGCCGTCACTTTACGTGCTCGTCCGATGCACGGCGGATATTCAGCGATTGTTAGTAAATCACACCATCTCTGATGGATCAGCCCAGGCTTGAACCTGGGCATAATTATGGTTATGTTTTAAAAAATATTAAGTATTCCAAGTTATAAAATGAAGCTATTTTAATCAATGTTCAAATTCTCATCCTTGGGAACGCATTAATTGTCCAGAAAAAAGATGGCGTGACCTGTATTTTCATGACGTCAGTAGACAAACAAATGTTGGATTGCATAATTATGGTTATGTTTTAGAAAATATTAAGTATTCCAAGTTATGAAATGAAGCTATTTTAATCGATGTTCAAATTTTCATCCTTGGGAACGCATTAATTGTGAAGAAAATGTGTACAGAATTTTTTCCATTGGAACTATAGGAAGCAAAGTTACTTGACGTCCACCTTAATAGGAAGCAATACATACAAATTGGCTCTGTTCAATCTAAAACTCAAATGATATATTTGGGAATCCCTCAAGGATTTGTTCTTGTGCCTTTGCTATTCAATATCTATATTAATGTTTTTTGTTTGCCCGCTGCAGTCCTCTTTTACATGTGGTAACTGCAGCGCCACCATCGTTTCTCTGGATACTGCAGCGCCACCTGTCAGCAAGTCTATGATTCATTTGGACGACCCGTATACATTTTTCATATGTAGAAAATTTCCTGCTGTTTACCTCTTTTTTTCTTTCGTTTTAGGGTTTATCGACCACCATGAGCAACTCTAAGAGTTAAACGCCGTCACCTGTCTTCAATTTTAAGTCACTGATTCCACGGAAGAGAGAGAGTCAGTGCCGTAAGAGAAGCATACTACTCATGCCTCACCCTGATTCGGACGATTGAACAGAAACCAGCTACTGTATTAAACCACTGCTCTCCTATGAATAGTCAGAAGCCATTGACTCAGACCACTCAGCCACCGGGGGAGCGAAATATTTTCTGTTTTTGTTTTTAGTTTGCGATTTTGTTAGGTGTTATGCGTTTCTGGTGCTCCTTGATATGTCCCTACTGACTCATTACAAAGAATAACATTTCGATATCTCATTTATGTTAGTATATTTCAGCCAGCGGCGTTATTCGAGACTATATGGGCTAGCTTCGAAGCCCGTATTTTGTGTACAGGGTGTATCCCGTTGCCATTGAAATTAAGTCGTGTTACTGTTATACATAAAAAGGGATCAGTAACAAATGTTGCAAATTATCGACCAGTATCTGTAATTCCAGTGTTTGCTAAAATTATGGAGAGATTAATACTGATGCAGTTGTTATCTTATATTGATAAAAAAAAATGATTTTAAATAAAGCCAACATGGGTTTCGTAAGGGGTTTTCGACAGAAACTGCTATTTTGGATGTATTAAACAATTTACATTTTAGTCTTGATAATAGCATTAGTGCGGAGGGGATCATTTGTGATCTTTCCCGCGCTTTTGATACCATTTCTCACAACACATTGTTATATAAGTTAGAAAATATTGGCATCAGGGGGGTTGTTAGGACTTTATTCCAAAATTATTTAACAGACCGGAAGCAATTTGTACACATACAGGGTGTTTGATCTTCTGCTCTTATGGTTCGTCATGGTGTTCCTCGGGGATTGGTTTTGGGCCCATTATTATTTTTAATTTATGTTAATGATTAATTTACTATTACTTCAAGTGCTACTCCTATTTTATATGCTGATGACACAAGCCTATTTTTTTTCCGGGGACACTCTATCTGAGTTGATCCAACGTGTGAATCTGGAACTTCAGGATTACTTTCGTTAGTTTTGCTATAATTCCTTAACAATAAATTTTTCCAAAACTACTAGTGTACTATTTTCGCGATGTAGACGAAGAGTGGATATTGCAAATGGTATATTATTTAATGGAGTGCCCCTTGACTTTAAGGCTGTTTGTAAAGTTCGTGGGTGTATATTTACAAGAAAATTTGAGATGGGATGTACATGTAAGTGAAATTGCGGTTGGGCTGAGATCTCGCATTGGAGTCATTTATAGGATTTCAAGTTTGTTGCCTGCCAGGGTTAAGTTGCTATTGCATTTTTTATTTATTTATCCATTTCTATTTTATTGTCTCTTGGCTTGGGGTCGCACAACTATTGGGAATATTAATAGAATTTATGTTTCACAATTTTTTTTTTACGTTTGGTGAATCCGTCTTTACAGGTACATTCTCTTTTTCTCAGTTATCAGATAATGTCTTTTGATAAATTATACAGTTTTTGATTATTACTGTTTATGCATGAACGTATATATGCTAAGAAATATTTAGATCTAATCACCTTGCATTTCCGTTCCCATTATCATGACACTCGTGGAAATACTAGTTTTTTAATACATAGAGCGCGTACTAATTTATTATTTAATAACATTAACTTGACCTGCCATAGGTCCTGGAATGGGTTGCCGCTTCGAATCATGACGATTACACACTTTTCGGTATTCAAAAAAACAACTGAAGATCTTCGAAATTAATGGTTGATTAACGTTTGGGTATATATCATGTATTACTACTTTAATTTATTGCATAATGGTTAAACTGTTCTTTGGCTTGACTATTTAGATTCTTTTTTTTTTTGGGGGGGTTGTGGACTAGGGAACCCGTCAGGCTATTGTTAGCCTTTTTCCCTGGTTCTCTTGCGACAATCACAGTGCACAGCACTGATTTGTTTAAGAACCTGTAGTGGTGCTTCAATTTACTTAAACTAAAACTAAAAACAAATTTATTCATGCTATCATACGTGTTTTTGTATTTCCTATAACTTCATTTATACTTTTCAATATATGTATAATAGTATTGTATAATATTTGTATTTGCATGTTTTTTGGTACAGAAATTAATTGTATCTGTGATTTGATTGTGTGGTGATTGGTGTACTGTGGCAAAGAAAAATTAAAATAAATTAAAATAAATAAAATAAATGTCAATGAAATATACACAAATAAAAGTCAATTATCAACTGTATTAAAGTATGTCGATGCTTTCTCTACGAAAAAAAAAACAAACAAAAAAACCACTTGCGGATTCGCTTCTTTTGACTAAGAGAATCAGTCTGGCGAGTGAAGACCAACGGGTCTCCTAGTGGTAGGATGGTGTCATCGTAACGCAACCAGCTCAACCAGTCTTTGCTGTGTGATTCGAAGACTTTCGATAAGATTGCCAGCTAGCGTTTCAAGGACAAAATGAATGAGCGGGTGAAGGGTGAATGGGCCATTCATTTGGGCAACGGTTAACTTAGAAAAGAAAAGACTTAGGACTACATTAGTCACCCGCATGCTACCACCCGTAACAGCACGTGTTTCGCGAGAGATGTTTCAGTTTGTCTGAAGCGTCAATGAATTAAAATTAGTGATATTATATCTTAAATTCATGGCTTTGTTGGATTCTTACTGTTTTAATAAAATTTTGTGAAATCTTTCTTGCACATCTACAGCCAGAACTTAGAACTCTATGCTTCAAATTTTGATACAGCTCGAATAAAACATGAACTAAAGGTGTTTGATTCCCTTGATGAATACAAAAAGAAATGAGCAAGAGACATTACTTGTTACCTGAAATTGAATAAATTAGACATCGTGTTTAGTGACGTGTACGAATATAAGCAGGCCTAATATTAAAGTTTCCATCAACAACTGCAACTGCCGAAAGAAGTTTTCTGCGTTGAAAAGAATCAAGAATACCGTAGAGTCATAGAAGAATATGTACGATTGAGAAACTTGGCTGTTATTTTCATGCAAACGTAACCCTCAAGTTTACAGAAAAGGAAAGAAGAATGGAGTTCATGTACAAATAAGTGTTCAAATCCTAATCCTCCTAATTATTTGGTATCATGTTAGCAATGGTATGTACCTGAAATTTAGAAAAAACAGTTACCTCTATTACTTAAAACCTGAAAAATAAACTTCGCAATTTAAAAAAAAAAAAAAAAAAAAGAAACAGTACTGGGAGCGAAGGAGGGGAAACGGACGGGAAAGATAGCCCAGTTCTACGACGCAAGATACTCCACTGATTTCAGCATATTATGACATCCAAATAATTTTGCTTTACATAACATCCCAGAATACATTCAACACTGAAGACATTTTTACGGGTAGGTGCTTACCGATACTCAAGTCATTTTATTTTCCTCATTCGTCTATGATGCGTAGTTTTAAAAAGGGAGCAAATTGCGCATCCTGCCATCGGGCGCCAGTCACTTTCGCTACGCCACTGCTACGAGAGCGTGAACGCATATTCTTTTTAACACGTCTTTTGTAAAAAAAGATCGTGCTTCTGTTATCGGGTTGTCCGTCCGTCCGTCTGTACCCACGACATCTCTGCAACTATTAGTCCGATTTGAAAAACTCTTTTTGCATTCGGAAGCTTGAAATATGCAAATGCTGATCCTTCATTTCGTTTTTTTTTTTTTACGATGTACAATTTTGCCGGTAGAGGGCGTAAATGCAGGTGATGTCGAATTCAAAAATACGTTTTATTCCACATATTTGCTTCTAAACATCCGATTGAAAAATTTTTTTATCTTTCTATTCCACTTATATCGAAGAGTATTTTAGATACAGTTACTTTTCCAAATTTCGCATAGATTTTCCGCTAGGGGCGTAAAAGTAAATTACCCTTTCCCTCGATAACTCTTCTTCTAAAACTCCGATCTAAAAATGTTTTTCTTCAGAGGATACATCTCCTGATGGAAAATTTTTTGCATATAATTTCACATTTTTGGTAAAAAATACTTTGCCACCAGGGGGCGTAAGTGTTAATTTTTGCTTCTGATGTATTTGCCATGAAATCGGAGCTTCTAAAATATCGATGGAAAAAATTCTTTCGTGGACTGCTGCCACTCACATCGATAAACCTTTTCGGAATATTTTCTTCTTAAAATATTACACAGTTTCTCCGCCAGGGAGCGCAGATGTGCATCTTATTTTTGTCAATATCTCTACTTCTAGGAGTCCGATTTGAAAAAATCCTTCTTTGTTGGATAGTGTTTTCCGTGTGAAATGTTTTTCATATAATTTCAAAATTTTCAAGTAATTCATAGACTTCACGCTAGGGGCGTAGCGGTAAATTGCGTTTGCCCCTATATCTCTGCTTCTAAATCTCCGATTTGAAAAATTCTTTCTGCACCGGATACAGCTCCTGATGGGAAATCGTTTGCACATAATTTCTATTTTTGTAATAAAAAAAATAGTTTGGACACCAGTGGGCGTAAATCTTAAGTTCCGCATCTGTTGTATTTGCAGCAAAATATGATGTTCTAAATTCTCGACTGAAAAAAACGTCGTTTGTTGACCGATACTACTCATGTCGACAAACCTTTTAGAAACATTTTCTTCTGAAAATAGTGCACGGTTTCTGCGTCAGGGGCGTAGATGTATATCATATTTTTGTCAATATCTCTACTTCTAGGAATCCGATTTGAAAAATTCCTTCTTTGTTGGATAGTGTTTCTAGTGTGACATGTGGTTCATATAATTTCAAGATTTTCAAGTAATTCGTAGACTTCCCGCTAGAGGGCGTAAATGTAAATTGCGTTTCCCAATATATCCCTGCTTCTAAATCTCCGATTTGAAAAATTCTTTCTGCACCGCATACAGCTCCTAATGGAAAATGGTTTGCACATATTTTCTAATTTTTGTAAGAAATGGTTTAGCTACCAGGTAGCGTAAGTCTTATTTTCGCTTCTGTTGCATTTGCCGCAAAATATGAGCTTCTAAAATCTCGATTGAAAAAAAAGTCGTTTGTTGACCGATACTACTCCTCATGTCGACAAACCTCTTAAGAAAATTTTCTTCTTGAAAAAATGCATGATTTCTACGCCAGGGATCGTAGATGTATATCTTATTTTTGTCAATATCTCTACTTCTAAGAGTACGATTTGAAGAATTCCTTCTTTGTTGGATAGTGTTTCCGATGCGAAATGTTTTTCCTATATATTCAAAATTTTCAAGTAAATCATAGACTTTCCGCTAGGGGGCACAAAGGTAAATTGCGTTTTCTGCGTTATTTCTGCTCCTAAAGCTCTGATTTGAAAAATTCTTCTTGTATCGCATACAAGACCTGATGGAAAATATTTTTCACATAATTTCTAATGCTTGGTAAAGAATGGTTTAGCCACCAGGGGTCATAAGTGTTAATTTCTGCTTCTGATGTAATTGTAGCAAAATCTGGGCTCCTGAAAACTCTACTAATTTTTTTTCTTGGACCGATACCTCTCTTATGGAAAATCCTTTTGAGAATACTTTCTTCCTAAAATAATGCATGGTTTTCCCACCAGGCGACGTAAAGTCACATCTTATTTTTGTCGATATCTCTGTTTCTAAGAGTTCGTAAGCTCACGATTCCGTTTACAGCAAAATCTGAGGGATTAAAAACCCGATTGAAAAACTTCTTTCTTCCGACAGATACTATTGTTTTCCATACCGGTTCCATTGACTTTGAATAGCTTTGATAAATTTAATTTGCGTCAGAACGGATTCAAAAGACGTGATTATTACGCCCGAAAATGCGGTGTCATCTTTCTTGTTGTTTTGTTATTTTCCCTTATGTTTGTCTTTTTTCCGAATGCTTCTATTTTGGGGAAGTTACTTGTACACATTTTGCTCAAATATTACACATAAGACTTCCGCTAAGAGGTGGAAATGAGTATTCTTATCTGAAGTCATGGCTTTACTTCTAAAATATTTAGTAAAATACGTTTTCAGCATAAGGTACAAATCGTTATTGAAAATATTTATGCACATTTCCTGTGTCCAATAATGCACATTATTTTTGCGCTTTTGTAATTTCTACTAAATAAGGAAGGCTTTCAAGTCAAATCGCCGCCACGGTGGCTCATTGCTCAAAGCGACACGGCTTGTGATCATTCGTCCGAGATGGGTCGGGGTTCGAATTCCGGTGAGGCATGGATGTTGTGCTTGTCTTACGGCTCTGGCTCTCTCCCTTCCCTGGAACCAGTGACCCTAAATAAGGGACGGGCGACTGGAGTTGCCCACGGTAGTCGTAAAACTCCCCAATAGTAAAAAACAAACAAAAACAGGGCTGATCAATAAAGATATCGGATCACCTTTACCTGGAGATTAGGAATTTGCAAATCAGAGTTCCCTAAAGCTATCAGTGCCGCGCGGTGGCGGCACTGATAGCTTTAGGGAACTCTGATTCTGATCTTTCGTCTGACAGAGGTCCGGGTTCGAATCCCTGTGAGGCATGGATGTTGTGTTTGTCTTACGGCACTGGCTCTTTCCCTTCCCTGAAACCAGTGGCCCTAAATTAAGGACACGCGACTACTTATAGCCAATTGAGTTGCTCACCGTGGTCGTTAAACCTCCAATCAAAAAAAAAAGCTATTAGTTATTCTCTCTCACTCTTGATTACACGGCGCTGTTTGGCAAAGGAGTTTGAATAAAAAAGCGAAATGCCGGATAACACATTCAAGCGATAGTTACGATCGCCTGGAAATATGGCATCACTCGATAATACACGCAATTACGCCAGCAGCAGAGAAACCCCGTCGGCAATTACAGGAAGTGTATGGTGCACAAGTCATGAACCTTCGGAGAGTGTCAGATTATCTTTGCACTCTAGCTTTTACGTACTCTACTATGCTTTCTGAAGCTGATGTTTAACTGCGTTTATCATTCTCCAATACATTGCGCTCCTGTGTGAGTTTTGAACACAGTTCTGACACGCTCCTAACGTTTATTAACTTGAGGACTTTAGAATTGTTGTAATTAGCGATGATTATTCGTTGCCGGCGTTCCCCGTGTCCAGAGAGACCTAACAATTGCGCATACCTACGAGGTAGAACATGTATCCATGAGGGTCATCATTTTCACTCAATCTGTTCTCGAAAAAGTTGCGTTTTTAATCAAACCTTTGTGCCAAGCAATGCCCTTCAGGAATAACTTCGGGTGACACCGATTTACACAACCCTGATTTTAGAGTTTTAGAGATTTATGAGAGGATTTTAGGAAGGGAGTGTCTGATACCAAGTCCCCGTTACAAAGGTGAAGGAAGACACCCGTATTTACAACCTGGGTGGGGGAAGGGTGGAAGTACCCGGGTTCCGACGGCTTAACGCGCCCAACTTACGGCGGATATTTAGTGGTTCAGCGTTTGTACCTGCGTGGGACAAATCCTGATACTTTACCGTAGTAGTTACGATCGTTTACCACTAGGCCATTCGCGGCACTATGCGAAATGTACGTATTGATCAGCGTATATATATTGCGTTACCCGGGCATGCTATTTTATCCAAATCTCTGTGCCAAACCATGCCCTCTAATGAGGAGATTTTAATGACTTCAGAGAACGTCAATTGACATATCGGAAATCCGTCACCAAAGGACATCAAAAGTTACACATTGAGCAGCCTTTGCATTCGAATTTTTGAAATATATCTGTAGGATATATTGTTTCGCCGCCGAGAGGGAAATTAGAAAGCTTGTGAATGATGTTGTTCGATTTTAGTGCTGGCCAAAATCAGAAGAGTTTTTTGTAACTTATGGGATCTAAGGACAAACAATTCCAATTAGAGCGAAACGGAAGAAACATTATTCAAGAGGGAATGTGCTAGAAGGCACTACACGCTGTGATAATGTTTGAAACAATCGGATGCAAAAAGAATTTTTAAGACTACATTTTATAGATCCGGGACGGCTCGAAATGCAAATATAACGACACGCCCTCCTTGAAAGGTCAGATGGACATCAAATTGTATCCAGAGTGTGTATCGACAAAGTCAAAAATAGCTGGGCAATAGCACTGTGTCATTTAATTGAAATGCGTGTTTGCATCGGAGACATTCTGTTTCAATAAAGGGTTAGAAATATAAAGAACATCTGGTAGTAATTGCGGTTATTGGAGGAATTTACGCTTACATAGCCTTACATCTGCTCCACCTAGTGGTATATCTTTGCACCTTGGGCAGCATGAAAACATTTCACATTACACATGAGATCGCACGGTTCTTAGTTTGTAAATTCCGGACCGCTCAGTTCCAAAATTTGCAAGCCCTGCCCATCATGCCTTGTCTGTTGTTGTTTTTTATTGAAGGTTTGACGACCACCGTGAGCAACTTAATGGCTTATAAACAGTCGCCCGTCCCTAATTTAAAGTCACTAGTTCCAGGGAAGGGAGAGAGCCAGTGCGGTAAGACAAACACAATATCCATGCCTTACCAGGATTCGAACCCGGATCCCTTCGGACGAAAGGTCATAAGCCGTCGCTTAGATCACTGAGCAACCGGGGCGGCCCTTGTCTGTTTAAGACTTGCCAACAAGTAATGCAACCCAGCCCGTTTTTTTACTTTCAACTTACATCCTGCTTCGTAAATCTTTCACTGCCCCGGTGGCGCAGTGGTCTAAGCGATGGCTTCTGATTATTCGTCCGGAAGGGGTCCGAGTTCGAATCCCGGTGAGGAATGGATGTCGTGTTTGTCTTACTGCACTGGCTCTCTCCCTTCCCTGGAACCAGTGACCCTAAATTAAGGACGGTCGACTGCTTATAGTCCATTGAGTTGCTCACGGTGGTCGTTAAACCTGCAATCAAAATAAAATAAAAAAAAACCCTTAATCAAAAAACAAATTTGTTATGCTTGATAAACTATCGCTTTTGGCGATGATGAACTATTTTTCTCTTCCGTTCTGTGAGGTTTAACGACCACCGTGAGCAACTCTATGGGCTATAAGCAGTCGCCCGTCCCTAATTTAGGGTCACTGGTTCCATGGAAGGGAGAGAGAGCCAGTGCCGTAAGACAAACACAACATCCATGATTGACCGGGATTAAAAACGAATGCTGCGTACAGTCAAGGTGATGAATATTCTAGAGATCGGCGATTACGATGTGACAGTATTCGTTGCCTTCCCCATCAAGTATCAACAGCTAGAAAGGATGCAATATGTCCGGGGCTGATTTTTGGGAACCATCCACGCTACATTTACGTCAACCCTGGAGAACGCCGCCCCGGTGGCGCAGTGGTCCTGGCGATGGCTTCTGATTATTCGTCCGGAAGGGGTCCGAGTTCCAATCACGGTGAGGAATGGATGTCGTGTTTGTCTTACTGCACTGGCTCTCTCTCCCTTCCCGGGAACCAGTGTCCCTAAATTAAGGACGGTCGCCCATCGAGTTGCTCACGGGGGTCGTTAAACCTTCAATAAAAAAAAAAAAAAAAAAAAAAAAAAAGACCCTGGAAAACCGGGAGCAGGGTGATAGGCAGGGAGACTAGAGCCCACAATAGCCTCTTACCACACAAACATGATGCTGGCGATAAGCCAACTGAACTACGTTGATGATTGAATATCTTAAATACATATCAATTTGTAGCAAAGAAATCACTTATTTTATTTTTTGAAGATCAAGTTTTATTATATTTGCAGCCAGTACGAAAATGCTAAATCATGTAACCCTGGTGCTCGACGTTTTCCTTTTAACCAAAAAAAAAAAAAAAAAAAAAAAAAAGGAAAATTAGCAGCTACACCCCGGTGGCGAAAAAGTTAAGATAGACTGTTATGAAAAAAATGTGTTTATTTTTGATATCTTAACATCTATAATTTTTATGTAAAATGCACTAGTTTTTGCAGTCTATATTTTTTGATAGACTGGTTATTCTGGTTTCTACACCAGCACGTATGAGAGCATATGAAATCGTTTATTAATTGGTTATAGTAACTTTTTACTTCTTTACGGGATTACAAGCCTGCATCCCCGGTTGGCGAGATGTCTGAGGCGCTGAATTCTGATCATTTTTCTTAAATAGGCATGGGTTCAAGTTCCACATGACGTATGGGTGGTGTGCTTTTGTAATTCTACTGGCTCTGTCTTTCCCTGGAACCAATATCCCTGAATTAGGAATGAACGACTGCTTACAACCTTTAGAACTGCTTAAGGTTAAATTTCCTCCACGACGCAGAAAAAAAAAAAAAAAAAAACATTAAAGCCTAAAAAACACAATACGGGTAAAGGAAGGGAAAAAAAGGAGAAGAAAGGGAGAGAAGTATGTTTGCATTTAATACACCAGTCGAGAACAGAACGGTGAAATCGTAGCGCTTTAGAATCCGGGCACAACTTGCTCTCAAAGGGAAATTTTGGCAAAGGCAATGGTGGACCTTAGGAATTCGCAGCACGAAAATACGCGACAGGGGATTCTCTAACTGCAGTTAAAGACCACTCTGTTCGCATTGACCGGGGAAGGTGGGAGAGAGTAATTACTGTTGATGACCTTTGCAGAAACACGAAAAGTGTACATTGTTTCGCTGAAATGACCCTGGAGCTAGCTATTTTTTAGTTTGCGTCTATCAGTGCTAAGTAGAAACTTAAGTTGCAACAATGTAAACGTTCTCACTACAGTCAGTTTTAAGGCAAAGCCATATATCACTCTTGATACATCACTGATAGAAATATCTTCAACTTTGAATTTCAGTATTTTTTTAGCTGTTTCCCACCTGTTTGTTTGTCCCTCCTCTTGCTGGAGTAACAATGGAAACAAATAATTATTCCGCAGAAATTGCTTTGCTACTCTCCACAGTCATTTATAATTTAATTGGATTAAAATTCCTGGATGACGCCCAAAACTTTCGCATATAAATATTCTACAAGATGTGTTTGAAATGAAAATTATAATTACCGCGGATCTAGATATAATACTTATTATTACGGTACCTGTCAGTTCATATAATTAGCCTAAAGACCATCTGTTTCACTTTCAAAGCAATATGTATTTCCAAAATTTGCAAGGGAATCTCAAAGAGGTTTGCTCTTAACACCTATGCTAGAAAATGGACTAAGTAACCCTGGCCGAAGCAACAAGGGAATAGAGGCAAATATTTTGATAATGAGGAGTATACCCCGGTACTAACGGATTACCAGAACCACGGCCTGTGTTCTTAGAGCCAGGGTCCCTAAGTCATAAGCGCTAACCTCTAGGCTAGCGTCAAATTATATTTGATGTATTTGTTGTAATACACTCACGGACAATGAAATTTGCGCACCAAGGAGGAAGCATCGGATTGAACTGAAATTTCATGGACGTAATGATACAGATGAATGATATACATAATGGTAAAAACAGAGTTTCTGGATAATTACAGTGGGATATGCGGCACGTCGTCCAGTCATCTTCAATAGCACGTCGTCCAGTCATCTTCAATAGCACGTCGCACCGCCTCAAGCGTCGATACATGCTGCAAAACGGACCGGCATGGAGGCGAACAGACGCCTGATGTTGTCCTTCTGCAGACTGGCCCACACGTGTTGGACGGTGTACTTCAAATCCCGGACAGTGCGGCACGGAGGCAGCCGGCGTTTATACTGGTCCCACACATGCTCGATAGGGTACATGTCCAGCGAGCGGGCAGGCCAATGAAGTGCCTGGACATGACGTAGGCACTCCTGGGCAACCCGAGCCGTCTGCGGACGGGCGTTATCTTGCTGGGAAAAAGGCTCCAGGCCACCCCGCCAGGAAATGCAGCACATGGGGTCGCAGGATCTCTTGCACAAAGCACGGGCTGTCAACGTCCCTCGGATCACTGCGAGGGAAGTTCGGTCGTCATACGCGATGGCTTCCCAGATCATAAAGCTTGCAGTTGGAGAGTTGTGGCGCTTGGTGGTGAGGTTGACATTGTGCCGTTATCGCCGGGGCCTCCACACCCGGCCACGATGAACATATGTCCCTAAAGCGAAGCGGAACTCATCGCTAAACATCACACGTCGCCAGTCTGTGCAGTTCCACGTCGCTCAGGTCTGGCAACGCTGCACACGGAGCCGGCGATGTTCTGGTGTTAATGGCAGCACACGTAAGGGACCCAGAGATTGCAAATTCGTTTCTGCGAGGTGTGGGGAAATGGTTTGTGGGCAACAGGAGACGCTACAGCTGCCCGTATAGTGGACCGGGTTTTCGTGAGATCCGTTTCTGCCTGGTGCAGGATCCGTTTATCCTCTCCACCGGTGGTTCTTCTGGTCCGTTTGGAGCCGCCCCGCCAGGCCGTGTGGCAGTGCCGTCACGTGTCCACCGCTTCCAACACAGTCGGGCGGTATGGTCAGAACTATTCACGTGGCGGGCTATACGGAGCGCCGACCACCCTGCTGTTTTCAGCCCGATGATCCGGTCTCTCTCAAAGTCTGTAAGTTGTGTAATTCGACGTCTCTGGCGTCTACCCGGTATTCTTGCTTTCTTCGGCCGGTGCTTTTCTCTTTCAGGGGCACCAACTACACGCCGGTTTATAAGGCTGTCGGTTCGTGCCTGCAGCGCCACCACAAGGTGTGTGGTCATGCGCAATCGCAGCAAAAGTGGATCATTTGCATACCAGCACGCACTCTAGCTATTTTCAAATTTCGCGGTTGTAGAATGTTTTCTTCTAGGTGCGCAAATTTCGTTGTCCGTGAGTGCATAATGGAAAAAGAAGTACTTTAAAAAATCCTACTCTATAAGAATTTGAGCAGGCTCTAGCGTAGATATGCCTCTTATTACTGTTACCCATGTTATAACGTTTTCGAGAGGCTTGAAAATTTCATGATAGAGCTTAAAACGGCATGTTTAAATTTTCCGTCCGAGTTTATTAACGTTACAAGACGCAGCAGAAGCAATTAGAAGAAACAAGTCAACACAAGGAATTCACAAGAAGCTAAAAGAGATGAGTCAGTATGATGCATTCATGAGCAACTGAATGGACTGAGTCAGCACAGACGAATTCACAAACAACTGAAGGTAATGAGTCATCACGACATATTTCACAAGCAACTGAAGGAAATTAACCATCATTTGGTCTTCACAAGCAATTGAAGAAAATGAGGTACATATCGCAATCACAAGCAATTAAAATGAATCAACACAACTAATTCACAACCAATTAAAGACGATGACTCAGTACTATATTTTCCTAAGTAACAGAAGGGATTGTGTCAGAATGAACAAATTCACAAGCAATTGAAGAAAATGAGTCACCAGCTGTAGTCACAAGCGAATTAAGGGTTGTCATTAAAACGTATTCACAAGCAATGAAAGGAAATGTGTCAGCACTACGTATTTAAAAGCAATTAACAATTAATCACCCCGATGTGTTCACGTGCAATTAAGGAATGATGAGTCAGCGCATGTTCACAAGCAATTGAATTAATTGTCAGCGCGACGTATTTACCAGCAATTGAAGGAATTGAGTCAGCGCGACGTATTCACAAGCAATTGAAGGAATTGAGTCAGCGCGACGTATTCACAAGCAATAAAAAATGAATGATCATGACGTGTTCAAATGCAATTGGAAATGATGAGTCAGTACATCATATTCACAAGCAATTGAACGAATTGAGTCAGCATGACGTATTCACAAGCGATTAAAGGAAATGAGTCTAAACAGAATTCACATTGCGTTAGTCGTTGTAATTCGTTTTCTTGTGAAACAGAACTGTTATGTTATTTTTAATACACCACAATATGAATATTCCAGAAACGCATACAGCGTATTAAATCCATTTATTTCTTATGGTGTAGTAATCACAGAGATTCGCCAAGCTTTCGCACTTCACTGGGAGGCTTTTTCAAGGCAACGGTAGACATAAAAATGCAGGGAATTGCAACAGATAAGGAACAAAGGTGATTTTTGAAAGTAACGTGGGTGATATCACCAGCGTATTTCGTGAAATGTTTTTAGCATGTGGTGTGCGGCGACGTGTTCCCGTCTTTTAATAACGCATGCCAAACCACTGGTAATTCAGTAGAGATCATGTCATTGCACACTACTTTGTTGGAGAGGATTTAGACAGTTTCCCTGATGGCAGTCTCTTTAAAGTTAGTATAAAGGGCAATTCTTCTAATATTATTCCATACTGGAGCCGCCGATGAATGCATGATTTCTCTGACGAGGGCTGTATTCTGCTTGTCCTGGTTGACACTTCGCACGTGTTCTTTACATCTAGTGTCCAAGGATCGCTTTGTCATTCCGATATATATCTTTTCCGTGTTGTCAGGATATACCAATGGTATAGCGTACACACCCGCCTTTTCTTTTTCACACTGTCTCTCATTGCAGCTTGATACTATATGTGATAATGGGGTCGGGGACTTCATTCCTATAAATATTTTGTATTTACGTAACGAATTCTTTAACCAATATGCAAAGCCTGGGCTATATGAGATGGATCCTGCGTACTTGTTTGGCTATATGAGATGGATCCTGTGTTCATTGTCTTACAAGGTGATTTTGTTGCTGCTGACATTATACGATTTCTTACAGTTCTATGTATTCTGTCTATTTCATCCCTCTTGTATCCAGCCTTTAGACCTTTGCTATAAATATTATGAATTTCCTTGTTATTTAGGTAGTCCGGGTGGCATACGTTATACGCTCTATAGAACCATGCTCTAAAAGCAGAAAGTTTGTACTCTTTTGGGCAGTGCGAATCAGGAGGGACAAGATTCGGAACTGCGGTCGGTTTATAATAAACGTTAAAATCGAAGCTGAATGTTCTATTTCTTCTGAGCGCGACGTCAAGATAATTCAACGTTCCATCCACTTCAAGCTCCATGGTGAACTTTATCGTATTATGTAGACTGTTTATCTTATGCATGAAATCTTTTAATTCGTCTATTCCATGTTCCCATATGAAGAATATATCGTCAGCGTAGCAGATCCACACTCGGGGTTTCTTGATACACTTTAGAAAGATGAGATCTTGTAGCGTTCTAAGTACTGCTTCAGCAAGTACTGCTGATAGAGGGGAACCCATCGGTGCTCCTTTTGTTTGTTTGTAGATGTCACCATCCAATTTGAAATAGTTGTGATTAGTAACTAGATGTAAAGCACCGATAATTTTCTTTGTTTCGGTTGGTGTGAAAATCACCTTTGTTCCTTATCTGTTGCAATTACCTGCATTTTTATGTCTACCGTTGCCTTGAAAAAGCATCCTAGTGGAGTGCGAAAGCTTGGCGAATCTCTGTGATTACTACAATATAAGAAATAAACGGATTTAATACGCTGTATGCGTTTCATGACTATTCAGAACTGTTATTCTCGCTTCGAGGGAGCTGCGAGTGGCTATTCCTATCGCCAAACATTGCGCGTTTCAAAAGCCACGATTAGCTAGATTTGGTACTACCCGTGCCACTTAGCACGTTGTGTGGCTTAAGCAGTTCATTATTAGGGATTAATGACCGTTACGTTTTACCAAAAGACTGGCTAAAAACAGACATGTTTTCTTTTTCTTTTTTCTTTTTTTTAATGGAAGGTTCAACGACCACCGTGAGCAAAAAGCAGTCGCCCGTCCCTAATTTAAAGTCACTAGTTCCAGGGAAAGGAAAGAGCCTGCGCCGTAATACAAACACAACATGAATGCCTCGCCGGGATTCGAACTTGGACCCACCTTAGATGAATGATGAGAAGCCATCGCTTAGACAACTGCGCCACCGGGACGGCGACCTGGTTTCGGTACCGGCATCAGGACTGTTTTATTTTTTTTATGTGTTCTGAAGTGTTGGCTACATGGACGACAGTTATTTTGTTGTTTTTCCTTACCAGAGAATAATATTCTTATTTTCGTGCCATTATAGACATAAATCAAGCTGTTCTTTTCCATGTAACATAACCACAGAAATTTGATCGTCCTGGAATCGAACCCGCATCTCCCGATTTGCGCTCGAGTAGGCTAACCGTTACACCACCCAGGACAATGAAATCCAAACAACTCAGGTATTTAATCTGAAACGTCAGACTTTGATTTCACTGCATCAGTCAAAACAAATAACTGGTGCAATGAAATCAGTCTGACGTTTCAGATTAAATACCTGAGTTGTTTGGATTTCATTGTCCTGGGTGGTGTAACGGTTAGCGTACTCGAACGCAAAGCGGGAGATGCGAGTTCGATTTCCGTTCCAGAACGGTCAAATCTATGTGGTTTAAAAATATCAATATTTTTAATTTTTGATCAGAAGGAGAAAAAAATATAATTCAATATGTTTGTTAATTAACATTTTTTTTTTTTTTGCGTTTTGGTAGATAGGTGACCAAACGCTTAGAATGTAACTTGAAGCCCGTGGGTCTCGTTAAGTTATCAAACAATTAGATATATGTCAATGATATTTATAGGTAGTAATAAAGATCATTAGCTACGTAACATTTCTTTTTTCCGTCCTCATATATAAAGCATAATAAATCACAAGATATGTCAGTGTTACTTTTGATTTGCTGTCACTAGTTTCAAAACAAAATACCAAAATCGAGGTTTGCTAGAAGGAAGAGTATATATTAAAATACTTACGAGAAGATTCTGAAATTAATAACTCGACTTACTTTCTTCAACTACTATTTAAAAATT
Source organism: Macrothele yani (assembly GCA_039090855.1). NCBI lineage: Eukaryota > Metazoa > Arthropoda > Arachnida > Araneae > Macrothelidae > Macrothele > Macrothele yani. Next base: position 32,972,422 of record CM077025.1, read on the forward strand.
TATAAAACGCTCTACCTCCATTCGGAATTTAATCCTGATGTTTACAATGCTATAAGTTCTGGTAACATTTTATTACCCTCGAGATGTTTTTCAGACCATCTATAAAAGTATCGAAAAGCAAAGCACGTTCTCCTTCTGGCTTTCTGAAAATTTCACTTCGCGTTCGGCATTTTAAAGTTTGAAGAAACATATCTTTATAACGACATGGGAAATTGACTGTTTGTGCATAAGAGTTTTTCATGAAAATATTTATTTACTTTCCTTCTGAGAACACGCTGACTGAATGGGATCAGAAAGTGAAAAATAATAGCTCTCATCAGAGCTACGGAAATTCAAAATTCTATAAAAGATGAGAAAAGAAGCTGATAGCACGTATAAAGAAAAACCATGTCGTTAGCAATCGGGAATATACGTCAAAAGGCATTCATCACGTACATAAGATGAATCTATGCTGAGGGACAGGGAGCAAGTGTATAAGGCCACCCAGATGGCCAAGTAGTCAGAGGTGTAGCCTTCTGGCTAGCCGTGTGAACTGAGTTACGGATCAAGTCCCGGATGAAGCATGAGCGTTCTGTCATTTTCTTAAGGTGCTAGCTCTCCTCCATTTCCTACACAAGAATCTAAATTATGAACGATATCGCCTTGGTGGCAGAGTTTCCTGAGGCGCGGGCTGCGGATATATCTATAAGATAGTACAACTATACTAGTTATCCGAATTTATTGGCGTAGATAAAATCAAGGTTTCCAAGCTTTAGCACATCAACCAGATTGCTTTTTATTTTCGGATATATCTTTTAAGAATGGCCCAGGATGGAGCCCAGATGAGGAATGGGCGGAGCGCTTGAGGAATGGATTGTGGTTCTGCCCGTCACCTGGAACCAGTGACCCCAATTTAGGGATAGGCGACTGGTTATGGCCCTTACACATTGTGATGTACTACATAGGTAAATCACGTGTCAAAACGACAAATCTACAGCGATATATTCCGTCCGTGTAGTTTAGTTGGGAGAACACCTTGCTCCACAGTGGTAGGCGCGGTTTCGATTCCGTCACGTACAAATTTGTGTTTTCACAAGTTGCAAAAAGCGGTTTTAAAATACAAAGAAAAAATGTTTAGGGAATGGCATTCGCTGAGCCAACTTTCATTGTTGTCAAAATAAGAATATACACTACATTGTGATGGTGTTTTTTGGTTTATTCCTAATTCAGGTTAGGAATAGGCAATTATGCACAAAGACTTAGTTATTCCGATGCCACTTTGGCGCGTAGCTTTTTAGCCTGGCATATACTAGAATTTTGGATTTTTTAGAATTGGTGATTGCTGCCACCAGCCAATCCTTCACTTTGTAGGTCTAACGAGGTCTATTATATACATGCACTCCCTAGATTCCGAGTCAGGCCTACGAATTAGCATAGATCGGCGGTTCTATATACAGATATTTATTTTCAAGCCCCTCTTTGCAGAAAGGCGCAGAATATGTACGCGATCATATCTAGGTGTAGTTGCATTCCACTATGTGCCAGTCTTTTCACAGCACGCAGAAGAACCTATGGGTTCATAGAATGGACACGCTTTATAGTGTTCACGAAATGAGGTGCCGTTCCTATTACTTTGGGTTACAGCAAATGACAGACGCACCGCGTTGAATCGAATCGACTATTATCTGCGGTCGTTTTTTTTTTTTTTTTTTTTTTTTGCTGTACCGCAGTACTTAGGGGATCTCCGTTGTAAATGTTAAGTATTTACTGAATGACCTAGGCTACTATACCAATCTCCCTCTAGTCTCACGACCGCAGCTGTCAGGGGGAAATCATCAGAATTTTTGCCAGTGAAGGAAAAACAAGAGAATGCCTTGCGAAAAGTCTTGAGCAAAAGGCAGGTTCACTTAGCTTCCTGACTATCCTCCAATCAGGTCAGTGCATTTTATGCAGGATGCAAGCTCCGTAGGTTCTATAACTCATCCAAGCTGACACCCCTTTTCGGATGTCCTATTTCTGGGCAAGCTGGATGTTCGCAGACACGCCTCCCTCCCTCTCTCATTCTCTCTTTCTCTCTCTCTCTCGAGAGAAAGAATTCTCCTGCTCCTCGTTATAACAACATGGCGTCTCACCGATGTCTTTTTCTGAACTGTTCTTACAAACTTTCTTTCTAACTCGGGTTGCGCTCCACCTCGCCACAATGGTAGCTAAGTGACTGGCCGTTTAGCATCTCCGCCAATCACCACAAATCAACTCTGGTCTCATATAGAAACAGCCTGGTAGGCTATTCCCATGACGATATCAAAAACCTCTTCCTTTCAATGCCACCCATGTAGAGGCTGTTATATATTGTTGCCAGAGGTGGCTTCACACTATACCGAGTTTTAAAGAGAAAAAATCTTGTATAGCTCTACAAATGTAATCGGTTATCTCCTGTAACATGAGGAATCTGTGATACACATTTCATTTGAATAGCGCGATTCTTTCTTGCTGTAACAATATTCACAAACAGTAGTGGATATATATTTCGCTCCTTAAAAGGTAGACCAACACAGTGCTCGGCAATCTAACGCTTCTCTTTCAGACACCACAAAATTTGTGCTTGTTAAAATTCTGCTAAGGGGTTGAGGGGTATTGAGTTGAACTCACAGAACTATATTTTTTTTAGCACAGTGAAAGTCAGAACATCTTCCAGTGGATGAATGGAGAGACAATCAAAAAGGTTCTGGTTCTATCCCTCTCTGGAACCAGTAGTCCTGAATTTGGAACGCGAACACCTATAGATATCTCTGCTCATGGTGGGGAGAAGGGTCGTAAACCCTAAAACAAGGAAACAAGCAAAAATGCTGAGGTTATGCAGGTTGCTTCTGAAATATAATACCCAGTCAGTTACGGTGTAATTCAGCCAGTAAAGAAGTAAAACGGTTAAACCGCACTCCCTCCGAATTAATTATCAGAGGTTTTGCTGTAACAGCTTCGGTTCTGGTAACTTAATTCACATAGTTGTCCATGCAATACCAGGTGAACAGTTCTTTATAATACCTTCGCTGCTGCTGCGCTATTTTTAGCTGCAAGCATGCGGTGCCGGTAAGAATCTCGGGCAAATATCCGGTCACTGGATGAACTTTTATGCAATTGGATCAACTTAGCCTTGAGTTCGCATCTCATAGCTTTGCATGACCGCTATTCTAAATTAGGAGGGTCATTTCAAAAGTTTTGCACACTGTGGGTTCTCTCTTAAAAAACGAATTTATTTCACAACATACCTTTACAGGCCTTCGAAGTAATCTCCATGTTTCTTTATGACAGCGGCCCAACGTTTGGGCAAGTCTTGTATTTCAGCCAGGACACTTCCATTGTTGAGGCGTCCGATAGAAACATCCTGAATCGTACTGAATCATTTTCCGCGGAGTGGTTTCTTCAGTTATGGAAACACGTCATGGTCTGGTGAGCTTATGTCAAGACTGTATGGCGTACGGGGAAGCAATTCCCATCCATACTTTTCAAGAATGTCTCTTACCGTACGGACAACACGCGACCTCGCGCTGTCGTGCAAAATGATGGCACCAGCTTCGAGCATTTCCGGCCTTATTTGGCAAATCTTTGGGCGCAACACATTTTGCACAAACCTGTAGTATTCCGCTGTTACAGTGGTCCCCTCGGGTACTCTTTCTTTTGCTATATCTCCAATCTTGTCACAGACCAGCGGTGTCGGATATACAATTTTTCAGTTGCTATTCGATGTTTACAAAAATAACGTGGACAGAGCGATGACATTACATTTACATTATCTCCCCGTATTTAAAATGTATTCACCATTTCTATCGCCCCTTGTATTTATCAGCTGTAATTAAACAGTCTGCTTTGTTGAATGCCACTACATAGTGACACATCAGTTGCTGAGCCCATCAATATGGATTTGTGTAGTCAGATGCTGACTGATAAACCACGAATAGCACTGTGAATTGCTGGCAACGTAGCAGGAAGCGAACGCACTCTGCTAGTTATCGAGAGATCTGCGGTTAAATCCCAGCGGTGTCGGTTATACAATTTTTCAGTTGCTATTCGTTGCTTATAAAAATAACGTGGGCAGAGCGATGGCATCGTACATTTACATTATCTCCACGTATTTAAAATATATTCATCATCAGCTTAACTTTCGATTGTTGGAAGCGGAATTTTTACTGGCGAGGTGATTCTGGATGTCTCCACTGAGCAGACTGAGATTTCAGTTCTAGTTCAAAATCTCGTATCCAGGTTTCATCTCTAGCAACAATTCCGCCCAAAAACTACTCGCCTTCTGTTTCGTGAAGCAATTCTTCTGCGATCCCTTTGCGAACTGCTTGCTGCGCTTCACTCAGATTATGCGGAACACATTTGGCAGCTACTTTTCTCTTCTGTAATTTTTCAGTTAAGATTCCAAAAACCGAAGCGGTAGACATGTTTGCTTCATATGCAATCTCTTCAAATGTTTTCCGTCGATCTTCTTCCAAAATGCTGTTGACGATAACCACAGAAGTGTCGTCCGTTGCATCCGATAGCCGGCCGCTTCCTGGGTCGTCTTCGATGCTTTCCCGGCCTTGACGGAAATGAGAAGCCCATCGTGACACTTTATTACGATCCACTACACTAACTCCACAAACTTCACACAAATCTTTATGAATATCGGTAGTGATCCTACATTGAAATTTAAAGTTTTCTCGCAAACTTTCAATTTTAATGTAGGGTCGCTAGTCGCTACGCGAGATCTGGCTTGACTCACTTTCTTCCTTCATTTCTAGGCAGAATTTTTCGGAAGAAGAACGAATTAGCCAGCAAACATAGACACAACTTTGTATACTGAAGTCTGTCTGACTCACAACTGCTTCAGCGATTGCATCGTCCTAAGTGCAGCGTGTGCGCAGTGTGAAAAACGTTTGAAATGACCTGCGTACGAGACCATTTATCCATAATTGGTATTCTCAACTATGACTTTGGTATTTCGTATTTCGTTCTATGGAAGGGAAAACTTTCTGAAATTCCGGAATTAGTCAAACTTATAAATTCCATTGATCCTCACATTCAATTCAGTTATGAAACTGAAAATAACGGATGCCTACCATTCCTTGACGTCCTGGTAACTCGCTTAAAATCAATCTCTCGCAAAAAAAATTTATCGGAAGCCTTTCGCTATTTTTTCACCTCCTCATGCCAAGTCCAATCACCCTTATCAACAAAAACTCAGCGCCTTTTACACTTGCGTATATCGCGCGATACATATATGTTCAGATAAAGACAGTTTGGAACAAAAAACTTTATTTCCTTAAACGTGTTGCAGTAGAGCGAGGATACAACCCTTCCATTATAGACAAGGCGCTAACAAAATTCCGGAAACCGAAGCCTATCTCCACATTAACTCCTGTGATGCGCCCATTGCGAGAGAATTTTGCCATTGTTCCATTTTCCCTTGACATTGCCTTTAAAATTACAAAAATTATCAAAACCTTTAATTTTGGGGTGATTTTTAAACCCATAAACAAAATGAGATTTTTAGGATCAAAGGACTGTGTTGAAGACAAAAACACGTGGGGAATTTATCAAATTCCATGTGAATGTGGCGCTTTGCATATAGGACAGACCTTGCGTTTTTGATTGAAGGAGCACAAGACCTACATTCGGAATTGTGATCTAAAGAAGTCATCGATGGCTAAACACTGTTACGAAAAGGACCACAAATTTCTCTTTGAAGAAGCAAAATTAATTGACAAGCCAGATTCAACCACCAAACTTGATATTTTGGAAGCTTTCCATATAAATCAGAAGTCTTCGCAACTTGTTAATGACATGGCATCCACTCCAATTCTATCAAGCGCGTGGAAGCATCTAACCAAAACACGTGACTGTGAACACCATTTATGATGTCATATACAATTTGAATATTTACGTGCCATTCGTCCTGATGAAGCGAGGTCAATACCCAGCGAAACCATGGTCGGTTTGAAAAAATAAATAATTGTGACAAAAACGTCGTTAAACCTTAATATATATATGACTTTCAGTAATTCTAATGATAAACACGTCTACAGCATACGAATTGTTTTCGCTAACTAATACACTGCAAAATTCTTCACTTGCAAAAAGATTGAAAAAATCGATTGGTTCAATATCTGTAATATTAATTTTCAGTCCTGGATGTCGAAACCATCAGACCAATGGGTAGTCAAAATCTGTCGAGACGAAGTATTAGAGATAACGTCGCATTCTTCAGTTTCACTTTCAATGCTAGTCTTACTGCAGCTACTAAAACAATATGTTTTTGTACTTGATGGCAAATTATTGAGATCTTTCCACGGCAGGATGTGCCTCCCAAGAACATTTGGTTGAGAGGGATAGCCCGTCCGAATGTATCCATTGTTTACACAAAACTAAGTATCTAAGTCAATATGGGTTTCTTTGAAATCCCTTTTGCCTTCTCAATAGGCCGTCCTGTTATGTATAACTCTAAGTAGCAAATGCTTTTTATCGCCACTATCATGGCGCCGTTCGGCATCACCGGCACCTGGGCAAGTATTATATGACGTCGTTCGGCGTCACGCGACAGTGAAAATGTTAATGAGCGTGTAAGATACATTTATTTTAGCTTAGTGTATGTTTTGCTATTCAGAAATCGAATTTCTGCTTAATAAAAATGCCAATGTCAGTTTCCAGAAGGTTTGGGCGTTCTATGCAGTTTTCGTTCTGTCAGTCAATGATGTACGCGAGAATACACTTATTCATGGAAAAGCCTAACAGTAAGTCAAAGGTAAGTAAAAAGCCTCTTCTTGAGTAAGGTGTGTGTGGTGATGGTACGAAGATTTTTCTGATTGTATTTTGACTCGTGTTATTTTGAGGAGCTGTACAACGAATAAGTTTTAACTACGAGATTGCCGCCCCGGTGGCGCAGTGGTCTAAGCGATGGCTTCTGATCATTCGTCCGAACGGGGTCCGGGTTCGAATCCCGGTGAGGCATGGATGTTGTGTTTGTCTTACGGCACTGGCTCTCCCTTCCCTGGAACCAGTGACCCTAAATTAGGGACGGGCGACTGCTTATAGCCCATTGAGTTGCTCACGGTGGTCGTTAAACCTCCAATTAAAAAAAAATATCTACGAGATTGATATTTTGAATAAGTCAACTAAACTCCGTGAGTTGTTCAAATATCGTAATTCAGTCAACGAAGCTGTGTGTGTACTGAGATTGAGCTGTATGAATGTTGAGAGCCAACAACGACGCTCTGTGTGTTGCTTAAAATTACGGTTAAGTCAGCGAAGCTGTTTAAATATTGCGATTAAGTCAATGAAGCTCCGTGAGTTGTTCAGATATTGGAATTAAGCCAACGAAGCTCTGTTCAGATATTGTGTATAAGTCAGCGATGCACTGTGAATTGTTCAAACACTGTGGTTAAGTCAACGAAGCTGTGTGAATTGTTCAAATATTGTGATATAGTCAAAGTAGCTGCGTGTGTTGTTTAAATGTTGATATTAAGCCAACGACGCTCTGTGAATTGCTTAAATATTGTGGTTAAGTCAACAAAGCCGTGGGAGCTTTTTAAATAATGTTATTAATTCAATGAAGGTGTGTTAGTTCTTCAAATACAGTAGATTCCGGTTAATTGGGAAACATCGAGACTAAAATGCCTTCGGCCAATTAACCGGCTGCGCCAATTTTGCGATGTTTTGTCCCAAAAAAGCTAATTTGGAATGTTCTTTAAGAATTGACCCAAAGAAGCGCCGTCCGCGATTAACTGATGGCCCGATTAACCGGAATCTACAGTACTGTCATTTAGTCAACGAAGATCTGTGAGTTCAAGAAGGAATATGGATTCCGAGAGAGCTGTAACTGAGCAACTTAATGGTGTTGGGTCTATCCTTTCCCTAGAAACAGTGGCCTTAAATTAGAAACAGCCAACTGCTTATATCCCTTTGAGTTGCTTATAGTGTGAAAATCCTCGAAAAATATATGGCGTCAGTGAATAAACAAAGATAGCACTTTCCACGTTTTATCAACACATAGCAACCAAAATATTGTTATCCGGTTGCTATGTGTTGATAAAAGGTGGAAAGAGCGATGTTTATGATTATTGCTTATAGTGTGGTCGTCAAACCTTGAAATGAAAAACAAAAGCCTTACAAATCATGCTGCTTGTGTTAGCACCCTTGCAGTCTTCATGTTTTATAAAAATCTTTCCTGCGCTATATTCCAGTTTCATAGGTGGCTTGAAAAACGGCCAAAAAAAGGGCATTATGTTACTAAGCATTTTTCATTTGTCCCACGGCGCTTGTTCTGTTCCTAAATTAGGGAAAGCCAATCCTTATAACATTGTATGGTCATTTAAATCGTTAAACTTCATAAGAAAAAAACAACAGCTTGTACTTGACGTGAAAATGAGGCGGATATTTGTTAATTGAGCGCATAATTCCGAACTCAGACTACGTATCGCTTTTTTCAGTTTTCCTTGCATATCTATGAAACGCCGGCAAAGACGGAAAGCAAAAATTCGGAAATCATCCCTCGAGGCTGCTTGTGCGTGTGGGTTTCTACCTTTATATTTATTTCTCCGGCACTCCTGGAAATGACGGTGAACTGATTCGCAGGAGAATTACGAGCAGCGACGCAACATTAATCGATATTTCGATACATCTTTTAACGTTTCTGCGATGTTTGCCAGCATTTCAAAGCACATGTAATAAATAGATCCTCAACTTAATAAAAACTTGATACCACAGAAATATAGATTACAGTCACAAAGTTATTGCCAATTCAGAAAGCTATCGTTTCCTCAATTAAGAAAAAGAGAGTGGCGCCGTACAAGTTACTCATGGGAGAATTTCCTGTCTTACACTGAAACTAAAGTTAACTACTATCTGCGAGGATAAAAATTTATTTAAATCAAAAAATTAAGTCAAGGGCTGATAAGTCTGATGAAAACGTGCTTCGCTACCTTACACTGAAAAGTCTTTGATTTTGATCCTGTAAGAGTAACGTACGTTTAAATCAAGAATTAAATTAAAAAGTAATATGGATATACACTATACTGACAAAATTCACCGGACACCTAGAAGAGAAACACAACTCAGCATTTATTGACATATATTAGTACGGCATCGGTCCACTTTTGGCCTTAATGCATGCACTGACCCTTCGAGACATGCTTTCCCCAAGGTTTTGGAGCACAGCATTAGTTACCAGGGCTACCGGCAGCATTATGTACTGAATGCGCTTCCATTCAGTACATAATGCTGCCACTAACTGTCGCTTAGTAGTAGGCTTTGGTTCCAAACTTCGTATGCGGCTCTCTAATTCGTCCCATAAATGCTGTATGGGATTGAGATCAGGGCTCTGTGCAGGCCAGTGCACACAAGATACGGTATTATCGTCAAACCACGCCGTAACAGCCCTTGCTTTATGGCTCGGTGCATTATATTGCTGGTAACAACAAACCTAGGTTCAATAGTATTTCTACAGAGTTGGTAGGGCATGATTGTCCAGAATATCGAGGTAGACGTGTTGGGTAACATTTGTACCCACGACAAACCAATGGGCCTGGACCATACCACAAAAAACACCCCCACAAAAGCACACTGCCAGCACCAAACGTGACCGTAGGAACAGTACACTGTGGTAAATAGCGTTCCCCTGGCTGCCGCGATACGCACACACGGCCATCAGACTGATGGATCGTGTATCTGGATTCATCAGTCCATAAGACCCGATTCCATTGATCTACGGTTCACGATAAATGTTCTTTACACAATGCTAAACAACGAGTAGCTTTCCGAGTGGAGATGAAAGGCTTATGAGCAGCCGTACGACCTCGGTAACCCATGGAATGAAGTTTTAGGCGAATGGTACTTGTACATACCGAGGTTCCAGCATTTCTACTCACCTGTACTCTGAGGTCTTGTGCAGTACTCTGTCAATTAGCTGAAACGACTCCCCTGAGGCTTCGACGTCCTGTATCACTGATTTTGTTTGGTCTATTGGTACGTTTTGCTGCTTCAGGCACGCCATGTGTTTTCCACTTATTCAGTACATCCAAAACAGTTGTCCTGGGTATGTTTAAAAGCCTGTCAATTTTTTTTGGACAACCCACTAATATGAAACACAACAATCTTTCCTTTCTCAAAGTCAGTTCTCTCACGCCGCGACATTCTCACTCAACCCAACAGTGCGATATGATCGCGGTCAGCTGCAGGTTTGTTTTTATACCGTTTACAGCTGTACCGCGCATCTTAAAAACGCAGAGAATCCGTTCATTTGCCTTTGAAGGGGTGTCCGTTGACTTTTGTCTATACAGTGTACACTGAGACGTCAGCTTATTACGACAACCAGCCCATTTTATGCAAAGTAGCTATCCCGCAGATGCTTCTGACCTAGGATATCTGAAGCGGTATAAAAGGAGAACGTTGAAGGCATGCGAAGATTAATGGATCGCATTGCACAAAAAACAACGGAATAAAAAACACGATCTGACGGTCTTTGAACGTGAATGATGGTGGGTACTCGAAGCATTGGTGATAGCGTTAGCAAAACGGCTAACGCTATCACCAATGCAAACACCTGTGAAATGTTCGAAAGCAGAAGTTATTGAATTTTAGAGATAGTTGATCACCAGTCGAAAAAAAACAAACTGATGTGAGTGCAAGACGTGTGGTCGTGAACGGCTACTGGATGCTCCAGCTGAGTGGAGAGTTAGTAGACGTGTTAAGTCCAACAGAAGGGCAACACTTCGCCATAATACAAGTTATCCGATTCAAGGACCGAGTCCGATCGCCCCTCAATTTGCAGTTCGCCGCATATTAGGTCGTATGGTTTACAGAAGAAGACCGTTTGTCCGTAAGACATTGCTATTAGTGGCGTATATTTAAGGCTAGCCGGGCTAACTGCGAAGCCCAGAGAATGCACAAATAAAACTCAATTAAATATACACAAATAAAAGTCAATTAAATATACACAAATAAAAGTCAATTAAATATACACAAATAAAAGTCAATTATCAACGGTATTAAGGTATGTCGATGCTTCCGCTGCGAAAAAAACGCGTGCAGATTCGCTTCTTTAACTCACTCTGGCGAGAGAAGACCAACGGTGTAACGCAACCAGCTCTACCGGAGTCTTCGCTGTTCTTATTCGAAGACCTTTCATACGATCGTCTGCTAACGTTTCCATGACAATATGAATGAGCGGGTGGAGGGGAAAGGGCCATTGCTTTGGGCAACGGTTCGCTCTGAAAAGAGAAGACTTAGACTACCTCAGTCACTCGCATGCTCCCGACCATAAGAGCACGTGCTTCGCGAGAGTTTCAATTTGTGTGAACTGTCACTGAATTAAAATCAATTATATTATATCTTAAATTCGTGGCTTTGTTGGATTCGAACTGTTTTGATAAATTTTGTGAAAGCTTTCCTGAACATCTACTGTCAGAACTTAAAGAACTCTGTGCTTCAAATTTTGATACAGGTCGACTAAAATATGAACTTGAAGGCGTTTTGTTCCCTTGATGAATACAAAAACAAATCAGTAAGAGACATTACTTGTTACATAAAGCTGAATAAATTGGACATAGTGTTTAGTGAGATGTACAAATTAGCCAACCTAATATTAATTAAAGTTTCCATCAACAACTGCAACTGCCGAAAGAAGTTTTTCTGCAGTAAAAAGAATCAAGACATATCTTAGAGCCACACAAGGACATGCACATTCGAGGAACTTTGCTATTTTGCCAATAGAGAAAACATTCCTTTTAAATATGAAAAAGCACTCGGAAGAAACTGTTTATGAAAACGTATAAGTTCACATAAAAGGAAAGACGAATAGAGCTCATGTACAAATAAAGTATTCAGAAGAAGAATGGAGTTCATATACAAACAAGTGTTGAAATCCTAATCCTCATAATTACTTGGTATCAATTTAGCAAAAGCATGTACCTAAAATAACTAACTTCCATTACTTAACAATTTAAAATTAAATTTCGTAATTTAAAGAAAAACAGTACTGGGGGAAGGGGAGATAGCCCAGATCTCAGAACCAAGACAGCCCACTAATTGCTATCTACAGCGAACAATAAGAAACACCTCTAGTTCGCTCAGGAAAGAACACAAAAAAGTGAACAGTAAATGAGTGGAAAAGGGTAATGTGGTCAGACGAATCATATTTTCAACTGCATCTTGCAGATGGAAGGCTGAGGATATGGAGACAGCAGCACGAAAGCATTGAACCATCTTACATCGTCACTACTCTTCAAGCTGGGGAAGGCAATGTATGATCTGGGACATGTTTTCGTGGAAGTATTTAGGTCCTTTGATTCGTGTGGTGCAACGTCTGACCGCCCAAAGGTGTTTAAATATCGTTCCCGAATAAGTCCACCCAGTTATGTTGATGGTTTATCTCAATGAAGATGGATGCTTCCATCAGGAAAATGCTTCGTGTTGTAGGATGAAAAGGGGCATCAGAGATCTGGATCCGCTACCATCCAATCTTCAACAGCTGGAGGGTGCGATTCATCGCATTTGGGCTAATATACCCCAAGCCATTTACAGAGATTTAATAGAGTCGATACCAAGACGAATCCAAGCAGTACTAACCCTTTAACGACCATAACGTCCAAAACTCCAGTATATACAAACGACCATGGCCGTCCAAAAAGCCTGCTTAGAGTGAGTCAGATTTCCTACCTTTACCTGCTTTTCAAATTTGCGCGACCTGTGAAGGATCAGCAGGTGTCACAATCAGTCACTATTGTTATTACTAAACAAAGAAGTGACCCAACAGACAGGTTCGGGCGTTATGGTATTTAGAGTGATACACGATTTTTGGGTCATGGTCGTTAAAGGGTTAAGGGTAAAAGGTGGCCCAGCAAATGTACTAACCAGATGGTCATTATAATTTTGCTACTCAATGTATTTGATCGTGTGTCTCAGAGACTAAGTTTAAAATGCGAGGAAAATATTTTTTTTTTCTGTTTTCTTCCATGACTGCATTTTCGGTGAGAACGGTGAGTCTGAAACCACCAAAACATTTTCTGTAAGCACATGTTTTCAGAAAAACAAATTTTGATAAATGATGAAGAAAGAAATATTCTTCATTATACATGGACATTTCACAGAATATTCAAGCAAAGCAAACTGAATTTTCTTGTACCACTTACTGGTCATTCATGTAACACTTCTCAGAAAACTTGAACGACCAGTAAGTGGTGAAAACAAATTCAGTTTGCTTTGCTTGAATATTCTGTGTAATTTTCATGTACTATAGTGTGCAAATTAATTGGGACAAAGTAAAAAATTACTTTTTTTTCCAAAACTATGCTTTTATATCATTCTATGCCTTGATATACACTGATAAATACCTGTATTAGTATGAAGTATGTCCTCCTTTAGCAGAAATGACCTGTTGAATTCATTTTGGCATTGACTCCACTAATTGAGTGCACATATTTTTGACTTCATAATCGTGGTACCACACTTTTATAGCATTCGTTATCATGAGTTCTTTGGTTGTACAGTCCATTTTACCTAAACGTATCTTTAAAATATTCTAAATCTGGTGAATTTCCAGGCCAATCAAGCAAATGAATTTGATTTTCCAGCATGAAATTCTTGACTAATTTCGAATTGTGACATGGGGCCAAGTCATGTTGAAATGTCCCGTCAAATGTTTGCAAAAATGGAGTAATCCTACGTTGTAATATTTCTACGTACTTGGCTGAATTCATCATACCATGAACAGGAACTACGCTTCCAGTGCCATTTGATGTGAAAAAAAACCCAAACTATCTGTTTCAGAGGGAGTTTTACAGTTTGTTTGACATGCTCAGGTCTTAAGGGTTCACAGTTGCTTCGTCTAACGACATTTGCTTGGTAACCCTGCGCAAATAAAGGAGTTTCATCACTGAAAATTACCTTTTTGCAGTCGTCAGCAGTCCATGATTTATATTTTTTGGCCCATGCTAAACGTTTTATCTTCATTTTCGCATTCAAATTTTGTTTTTCCGTTGGTCTTCTTGCCTTCCGGCCAACTTCCAGAAGCCTACGGCGTACAGTTGAATCACTAACAACACAGCCACTAGCCAATAAATCTCTTTGAAGGTCGGTGCTTGTTTTTTTTTGTTTGTTTTTTGAAATTCATTTTATTATTTCTGATTAGACATTTATCGGTTCGTGGAGTTGTTTTTCGTTTTCTTCCACATTTACCTTTCCTTTTTGGAGACGATGATCCAGATGCATTGCATCGCGTAAGCAGTTTTGATACACTTGATTTGCCTACACCAACAGCAGAAGCGATATATCTCACTGTCATAGAAGTGATCCTTCAGAGAAATTATTTTTGCACGCTTCCTTGGGGAAATATCCATTTTTCAATACACAAAAGCAAAACGTACTCACAGAGAGCAAAAACTAACATCCACCTGTCACACACGAAAGCTCACAATTGAAGCTGAAGTGCCTATTTCGTGTTTAAAACCGGTCAAACCACATTCTTACTATCAAGTTCTAACAGTCACACCACCTCACAACTGATAAAACCGGTTTACGTGGGTTTCCGACATCAACTGGCAATCACATTACAATTCTGAGAATAAAATAGCTTGTCCCAATTAATTTGCACGGTATAGTATTATGAAGAATATTTCTTCCTTTATTGATTTATCTGTGGTACTGGTGACCTCTGACTTACATCCTTCCGGATAGGAATTGGGTCAAAGCGCTATGAGGAAGCATGGATGCTTCGACTAGCGAAAATCTGAGGAGTTTCAGATTCCTATGCCTCAGTTGCCTGGAACTTCATCGCCCTGGGTGGTGTAATGGTTCGAAGCATCCTTACTTCCTCATAGGTCAAAGCGCAATGAGGAAGCATGGATGCTTCGACTAGCGAAAATCTGAGGACTTTCAGATTCCTATGTCTGAGTTGCTTGAAACTTCACTGTCCTTGGTGGGGTAATGGTTAGCATGCTCGACCCGTAATAGGGAGATGCGGGTTTCAATTCCCGCTCCAGGACGATGAAATTTTCAAGTTTTCTGAGAAGTGTTACGTGGATGACCAGTAAGTGGTACAAGCAAATTCAGTTTGCTTTGGGTTGCATATTCTTTGATAAAAAAACTTTATTGTTTTGAGAGAGAGGAATACTTTCGGTACGCGCCAAACAATAAATGTAAAACGAGAATATGAAATCATGAAAGAAATACGAGATTACATCATGTAATACAGATTTTGGAGATTGCAATCCGATTTTTGGTGTAAATGTGACAAGGATGGAATAGCATATAATATCCGAAAACTTGAAAATTTTATCGTCCGGGAGCGGGACTCGAACCCACGTCTCCCGGATATGCTAACCACTACACCACACAGAACGACCAAGTCTCAAGTTTCCGATTAATTTGAATATTACCATCACAGGATTTGCTAGTCGAAGCAAAAATGAAAACGTTCTATATTTGTCCTCAAGCACACGCTTCGTTTCTTGCTTCAATTCAGAATTATCAGCAAAACACTTTTCACGCAGAAATCAAAGAAATAAATCGGAAACTGGAGACTTAATCGTTCTGAGTGGTGTAGTGGTTAACATACGCGGGCGCTATCTGGGAGACGAGGATTCGAGTCCCGCTCCAGGACGATGAAATGTTCAAGTTTTTGGATATTATCTGCCTTTCCGAAACATTTACACCAAAAATCGGATTGTCATCTTCAAAATCTGGAGAATATGAAAGTTTAAAAGCAGAAAATATTTCTGAGCTATGTTTTCTCTCAGGATAAAAGCTGTATCATCATCATCATCATTGTCAACCATTATCAATCCACTGCTGGACGAAGGTCTCCCCAAGTTTCCTCCACAACGGTCTGTCTTGTGCCAGTCTCCTCCATGTCACTCCCGCATATTTACGAATTTCATCCACCCATCTCCCATGTGGTCTTTTTCTGGGTCTTTTCCTGTCCCTTGGAATCCAATCTAAAATTTCGGCTGTCCATCTATGGTCTGTCCTTCTGGCAGTATGTCCAGCCCATTGCCATTTCAGGGATTTAACTCTGATCATGATGTCTTCCACTCTCGTCATTTTTCGGATCCACGAGTTCCTCTTATCTCTCCTGGTTATACCAAGCATGCACCTCTCCATGCTGCTTTGAGTTGTCTGCAGCCTTTGTATGTCTCTTTTAGTTAAGGTCCACGTCTCTGCACCATACGTAAGCACTGGAAGGATGCATTGATCAAACACTTTTCTTTTAAGACATAATGGCATATTGCTCTTGAAAATTATGCTGTTTCTTCCAAAAGCTCTCCAGGCAAGTTTTGTACGCCGATTAATTTCTTCATCAATGTGACCCTCACTTGATATCTGCTGTCCAAGATAAACATACGTATCTGTTATCTCCAGTTTTTCTCCATCAATCGATAAATCTTCATTTCTTGTAAAAGCATTGAACATCACTTTTGTCTTCTGAAAGTTCATTTTTAATCCCACTTCTTTACTCTTGTCAGCAAGTTCCTGGATCATACTCTGCAGCTCTGATGGGGTAGTTGCAAAAATGACTACGTCATCAGCAAAACGAAGGTGGGTTAGATAATCTCCATTAATCTTTATCCCTTTGTTTTCCCAGTTCAGTGATTGAAAGACATTTTCCAATGTGGCATTAAAGAGCTTCGGAGATATGGTGTCACCTTGTCTCACTCCCTTTCCAATTTTTATGTGTGTTGTATTTTCAAACAGCCGAATCTTTGCACTTGCATTTTCATAGATGTTATTAATAATATTAATGTATGCATCTTCAATACCGCAGGATTTCAGAGCCGTGGTAACTGCTGATGGTTTCACCGAATCAAAGGCTTTTTCATAATCGATAAAAGCCATGCATAATGGAAGTTCATATTCCCTCGCTCTTTCAATTAGTTCTCTCAGTACGTGGATATGATCTATTGTGCTGTAGCCACTCCTGAATCCAGCTTGTTCTCTTGGTTGAGCCATGTCCAGTGTTACCTTCAAGCGGTGTGAAAGAACTTTAGTGAAGATTTTATAAACCACTGATAGGAGGCTGAACGGTCTGTAGTTCCTGAGATCCTCAATGTCACCTTTTTTATGTAGCAGGATCATTGTAGCATTGTTCCAATCCTCAGGAATCTTCCCTTCATTAAGGCATCGAGTGAAAATTTGGGCGAGTACTGTTTCAATTTCTCCACTTGCTTCTTGTATGATGTCTATAGTAATTCCATCTTCTCCTGGAGCTTTCCCCCGCTTCATGTTCTTGATTGCATGAGCAACTTCTGCTGGGAGGACTGGAAGAACTCTGGTACCTTTCATGATGTCTGGAGTACATGTATCATCCCTTTCATATAATTTGGAGTAGAAATCTTTCACTCTTGTCAAAATTTCCGCCTCTATTTCTTGTTATAGAACCATCTTCTTTTCTCAGAGCCGTAATCTGTTTTCTTCCCTTACTGAGATGTCCCTTTGCTATCTTTAGGCTTTGGTTGTTTTCAATTGCTTTCCTCACTAGGTCACAGTTGAATTTCCTTACGTCTTCAGTGATACTTTTTCGTGCTGTCTTGCATAGCTCTATATATTCCACTTTGGAAGTCACATCTTCTTTAGTTGTCCTCATCTCTCTTCTTTTTTGCATCAACATTTTGGTTTTTCCTGATAATTTGTTTACATGCAACTTGTTCTTAGACCCAGCTAATTTTGTTGCTGTTTCCATAAGAGCTTTGGTTACTTTTCTGTTAACTTCCGAAATATCCACTTCTTCCGATGTTAGGCCTTCTAAAGCAGAGAATCTGTTCTTCAGTTCCAACTTGAAAGTATTATGGTGTTTTTTAAGGTTGGTTATGTCAATACATTTTGTTTGTCTTATGAGCTTGCCACGTTCCAGTTTAGTGTTGAGGTGCATCTTACATCTCACCACTCTATGGTCACTACCTGTGTTGAACTTGTTTAGCACACTGCAGTCTTCGATGACGAATTTTTTGTTACACATAATAAAATCAATTTCACTTGTCGTCCCAATTGGATGTCTCCATGTCCATTTCCTGTGTGGCTTTTTCTTGAAAAAGGAATTCAAGATGAAAAATCCTTCTGCCTCTGCAAACTCAACGAGAGTATTTCCACGCTGGTTTCTGTTGCCGTGACCGAATTTACCTACTGAAGTTTCATTCTGTTGCTGGTGCCCTATTTTTGCATTGAAATCTCCCATAATTATCTTCAAGTGCTGCTTACCTTTATTATTTAGATGACGAATTTCCTCATAAAATTCTTCAATTTCTTCTTCAGGATGCCTTGTGGTGGGTGCATAAGTTTGAATAATCTGAGCCTGGTATCTTCTCGACAGTTGGATAACGAGTCGTGCAGCTCTGTCAGAGGAACTTTCAACTTCTACCGCTTTATCCTTCAGTTTCTTGTTTATTATAAATCCAACACCACTAGTTCTGCCAGTATCTGTCCCACGATAATAGAAGAGATGTCCACTTTTCAGTTCAATGAGATCTTCTCCTTTTCTCCTTACCTCACTCAGCCCGACGATGTCCCACTTGATCCTTTGTAGTTCCTCTTCCAATTCAAGAAGCCTTGAATCAGAAGATAGGGAGCGTCCGTTGTAGGTAGCCAAGGTCAGCATCAAATGGCAGCCTAGTCCGGTCCTCCGGGGATTCTTAGCACCCTCTGCCTTCATGTCGCACTGGCCGCTGCCTTGGCCAGGTACATTCCAGCTGCCGGAGACTGAGGGCCAAGATTTAAGTTGTAGAGTCATTTTGGAGGTGTTTGGCCATAACTCACCACGCTGGCCAAGCGGGTTGGTGAGTGTGGGATAGCATTTCCTCTGATCCCGATGGTATAGTTATACCTCTATTTGCGGTCGTCAGAGCCCCTTTAGTGGGAACAGGATGCACCACGAGAAGGCGGGGTTGACATTTGTCAAGGAGAGGCTGTGATTTTACGCATCACCTGACCTTACATCCCAAAAGTTGTATAAGAGTAATAATGTTGTTGAATTTATGCATCTTAAAATATAACGTGAAAATGAAATTTTTTTTAAATATGATGCGTTCAGTTGCACGTGGTGTTGGTTTTATAAGAAAAGTTAGTATGAAGCTAAAACAAATGAGGTTTTCCATTTGGTGTTAACCCTTTAAGCTGCCAATGTACCTGAATCAAACGTTGCTCAAATTTTCATGTGCACCTCAAACAGAAGTGTTCTCATGGTGACCCGGTTATACAAAAGCTACGGTAAAACGATCTCTTTCCGTATTTCATCTCAGGAGTATAGATTATAAATTGGTCGCTGGTTGTAAGTGCTCCTTTACAGCCATTAGGCTTACAGTATGTAGTCTTGTTCTCTCATAGTACTTTATTATGTTTAATTACCCAAGGAATGATTCGAAAGGGGTAGTCCCGGACACAGACATCATGCCACTGGAAATTAAGAAGTTACTCAAACATCTTTTCTGTTCTTTCTTAGGTTTGTCGCCCTTTTTAAAGCATTAGTAGGAGAAAAGAAAATCAGACAGGAAGGATTAATGACAATCATACCCCCAAATGATCACTTAGAATGACAAACCTAAGGAGCAAGCAACTTTGTCTAATGCGCAGGTCCACTGGTTCCTGTCAAGTTCGGCTCGCTTCTTAGACCGCGAATATATTCGTTCGAGCTTATTTCAGCGTATTTTGTTAACCCCGAGTTAATTCGTTCCAGCAGGTTAAATGATTAAAAGTAGGCGATTTTTAAATATTGTAATTAAACAGTAATATAAGCCAAGAGGCGGGCTGAACGTGATAGGAGCCAGTGGATCTGCACATTTTCCCTTTGCAAATGCATCTTGCTTATACCAAAAAATAACTGATTTGGCCTTCTTCATATGGCGTTCAATAAGTTCTAAGCATAACATACCAGGAAAATTTTTTTCCAAAAAACGCACCTTAATTTCCCCACATAGTCTCCTCTGACTTACATAAATTTATTGTACCAATCATAGACTAGGCGAATCCCGCTGCTAAACTCAGAATTATCAGCAAAACATTTATCACGCAGATATTTTTTCAGATTTTTGAAGAGGAAGGAGTCACTAGGGGAGAGAACATGTGAGTACGGTGGGTGAAGACACAGTTGGAAACCACATTTTGTCACGGTTTTCATGGAAGCACCGGCGGTGTGAATTAGAGCATTTTTATGGAAAAGCAGAACAAACCGTAGCAATTTCCCTTGCCGTTTACTCTTGATGGTTTTGTCGCAATAGTGCGGCATAATATGCAGCATTCATGTACTTTTTATGAGGCAAGTAATCAATTAACAGCAACCCTTCTGTGTTCCAAAAAGGTTAGTCATAATCTTTCCTGCAGATGGTTATGTTTTATAAATTTTTTAGTGGTGGTGATCCACGATGTTTCTAAAGCATACTCTCTTGTCCAGTATCAGGGCCCCAATAGTGAAACCACATCTCATCAACAGTCACAATGCAGAAATAGAAGTCATCTGAATTGAGGATAATGCGGTCAAGTTGAACCAGACTGGATTCAACACGATCATCGTTCATCTCACGGGTCAACAAAAAACCCCACTGGCGCAGACATTTCACACCTCTAATCTCTGATTCAAAGTAGTCCAAGTACTGCCGGTACTTAACTTCAGTTTCCGAGCAATCTGCACGAAACGGATTCACCAGTTTGGCATCACCGGGTGCTCTACCTTTTGGGACATTTCATCTGCGGTAACCTCCACTGAACTTCCCTCACGAGGGTCGTCTTCCATTGTGACTATTCCCCCCTTTTAAAAAGAGCAGCCCATTTTTGTCTGTGGTATATAAAGTTGCAACATAGAGGTACACACAGACCATCCGTTCATGAATACTGCGTGGCATTTCACCTTCCTTAGTCAAAAATTCAGTAACCGCATAGTTCCGCAATTCCATCTGTCGCTCATCCATTGTCACCTTATACCACGGCCGTTCCTTGAAAACTGAGAATAAATTATACAAAATGAAGAACTATAGGTATAGCAAAATGTATGTTACCCTTTCCCAAAGTATCTTCCTTCGGATGATATGCAACGGTTCCATCGTTCAATCCACTTTTCAAAGCATGTGGTGAAGGCATTTTGTGGAAGCTGCTTTAGCGACCCCGGTACACTTTGAATAACGTCAGCATTTGTGTTGAATGTTGCGCCACCAAAGTTCTCCTTTAATGTTGGAAACAATCAGAAATCGCACGGGACGAGATCGGGACTATAAGCAGGCTGTGGCACGATTTCAATGGTGCATTTCGCAAGAAATTGCTGAACGCAAGCAGCCACGAGTGGGCGGGCGTTATCATAGTATAGAGTCCACTTGCCAACTAGTTCCGATCGCTTAAAAGATTATGTGTCGTCACAGACGCTTCAAAACTGAAATGTAATACACAGTAATTTGTGGAGGAACGGCATGCTGGTAGGCTACACCTTTATGATAAAAGAAAATCATCATCATCACCTTCCCAGCTGATTTGGTTTCGCGGACGTTTTTCGGAGGAGGCGAGCCTGTGTGTCTCCAGACACTCGTTGCGCGCTTCGTGAGAGGGTCGAAAAAGTGGATCCACGTTTCATCGGCAGTTATTACTATGTTTAGCAAGTTTGGATCCTTTGCAATCATTTGTTTCAACTCATGACACACCTGAACGCTGGCTAACGATTGTTCTCTCTTCAGGTGATGAGGTACCCATCTGGAACACCCACGATGCAGCAGTACTTTTTTCGCGTAGCATGCGGAATGCCGACGTTTCTGAAATATCAGTTGACGGCGCTATGTCTTCACACGTCATTCATCGATCTGCCTGCAGGATTGCCCACACAGTGCTAACAATACCCTTCGTAACAACACTTTCAGGTCGACCAGGCCTAGGAGCGAGTTCTGCCGACAAACACCCTTTTTTTGAAATCGTGGTGCCATCTAAAAGCCGTTGACTCGCCCAAACATTTATCTTTGTAAGCTTTTTTTAATAAATCAACTGTTTCTGGAGCAGTTTTACCCGAACGATTGCAAAATTTTATCGCACAACGCATTTCACTTCTTAACTCTGGATCAGTAACCTCAATAGCTGTATGGCACTCACCTCCATAGCAGCAAACGTATCTTAAACAACTGCGGAATAACCAAACCAGAATCGTCTGTCACGACTAATGATTGTTGCCATACTTCCTTAATACAGTTAGTCGTCTGCGTGGTTATTTCCCCCTTCGCCCGGTTGCCAACTAAAAACAAAATTGCTCTCATTTTTTATGCAGTGGCCTTTGCAGATTTGAATGCATTGTGGCGCCGTCTCAAATGCTGACACAGCGACGAGGCGTCGCTGTTATATAACTGATGGACAATAGAATACTTTGCAATACGTGGGCTAGCTTCCAACCACTACTTTCATGGTGATTCTTAGAAAATATTGAATGTCCCTCGTATGTAATTTATGAAGTAAACTTATAAAACTTTTAGTAAGTAATACTCTGAGGTCACGACACCTGCAGACAAGGGTATAAACCACCATAGCTAGTTTAAAAGGTGAAATGCCGCCGATGAGGCCGAATTGTCATAGATTCAGTTTTCTCTCTATGAGTCGTAGCAGAGTCCAGGTTCGAGACCCGAAAGGAAGATGGGTAGAGCATTTGACTTACGGCGCTGGATCTTTCCTTTTCCTGGTACCAGTGGCCTAAAATTTGGGACAGCTGACTGCTCACAACCCTAATATTTGCTCATGGTGGTGATTTAAACCCAAAACAAACAAACAAACCATTTGAGCTGATGTGTATCCCTCTTCAAGTACCGATTTTTCGGTGTTCAGTAGGGTTCATTATTAACTGCTACTTATGTTTTAATAATACATTCGAGAAGAACTCTGATTCCACTTCCAAGGTATTCATCTCCAAGTTGCAGTATTTCAACAGTTTCTCGTGATCTTCAGTTCGCAGTGCGTGCTAAAATTACGCAAATGGAGACGCGAGTTGCAGTTGTTAAATCTGTAGCACTCGCGAATGAATCAGACCAGTTCCCTTGCGAACTTTCTGCAATAAAAATTGGGCAAATACGTACAGCGGAATATCCGTATCATATCGCTTATCTCGGCCATTACGTGAACTGCAACTTACCCTTTCCTGTGTCACGCAATCCCCGAACTTCATTTCTGATGCATATAATCAGAATGTCTTATGTTAGGAAATCGCTGCTTAAGTATTCCGGTTGTCTTCGTCATCAATTTAAAAATATTTTAAAATCCAGTGTTCGTAGGTGTGTTTCGTAAATAAATTACGATTGTATCTAAACTTTGTTAAGTTCAAGCACAAAACCACCTAAACAGATAAATATTGTTTTACAGATTCAGTCATAGATATGCAACATTGGGTAAACCGCGGACGCCTTTAGATATCGTGCTGAAAGAGCGGGTCTCCCGAAAGTCGATATATATGCAAATTTTTGCAAACATGGTCAGTCATGCAGCATTTAGCTATGTTGACTTTTTGAGATTTTTTATCTGATTTTTATTTCGGGACAAATAAATAAGTGTTCATTCTTAGCACGGCCTGTAATTCTGTAGCTAACGGAAACTCAGCAGTCTTTGCTCACGCAGGAATTAGAGGGTGAACGTCAAAATGTTGGGGCATCATACGTAGAACCACAGGGAGTTGCAATACGTGCAGAAAATGTAAAATTCTAAAGAGGATGTTCACACATTTTTAGAACATTTTTAATAAGAAATTAGAGAAAATAAAGAAAGTTCAAAGAATTGAAACAAGCAACAGCGTGTTTGATGAACACGAAAGAAACAGCTGCTGCAGTTAAATATCTGTAATTAAAAACGCAGTGAAAATCATGGAAATTTAATTTCTAAATGTAAAATAAGCAATATTATTAATAATTAATAGAGGGGAAAAATTGTCGATCATTGCTTTTAACAGGTAAAAGAACACCAAACGAATATACAAAGAAAGTAATACTCTTACGGCTATTTCAAAAGAAAGGTCTAAACCGTCTAAAAGAAAATCCGCTGATCCAAAGAGCAACTGCTAAGTCGTTAAAAATCTCTGTATCGACTGTAGACAGTCGATACAGAGATTTTTAACGATTTATTAACCGAGATTTTAACGACTTATTAACAGAGATTTTAACGACTTATTAACAGAGATTTTAACGACTTATTTGAACATTTCATGCTCAAATGATATCAGTAATAAGTCCCCTCTGTCTCAACACGATCCAATAAAATCTTCCATCTAACACCAGTTAAAAATTATGTTTATTTACACTAAAAACACATGTACAGATAAAAGCCGAAGAACCTAAAATGGCGAGAATTTTCGAGCTTGCTCCAAGCTCATTTTCAAGCCGAAAGTGCCATCGATGTACGGAGAGCAGAGATATCAATACGATTAGACGCGACCATCATGCACTGGTTGTTTAACCTCCCCACCCATTCACCCCTCCCCCTTTTTTTACCCTAACATACAAACGAACAAAGAAGTACACCCCCTAATGACCAAATGAATAACTAGCAAAAAATATACATACCATTCCACACAGGTAGATAAAAGCACCCAAAGGTTAAAGTCTTAGCTAAAACACCATCATTTTTAAATACAGCATGTGTGTTAGATGGAGTTCAGTGGAACGTGCTGAGACATAGATGACTTATTACTGATATGTAAATAAGGTAATAAATAAAGTTTTGAATATGAAAAAAAAAGAAACAATGTCCACCTCCTTTTACCTAGGCAAGTGGCTATGGCAGAACAGAATAAAGACTTCTTTATGAAAATCACTCAGATGGAGACACATGGAAATTTATTGTGACTGTTGATCAAGTATAGATCTACCGAAACAACTTTGACAAGTTTGATTTACTGTCTCAAAAAAGCACAAAAAATTCAAATTTGGTTCCAAGTATCCAAAGAAAGTTGCAGTAGATTATTCATGATTATTGTTGGTTTCTCATGCAATGTGAAAATAATGTTAAGAAAAGTTGAAAAAAAATGTAAAAATCAATTCTACATATTACCAAAATAATGTTTTAACTTCCATATTTACAGAAGAAATACCATTCCTTTATCAACAGAACCTTCAAAGAGTAGATCTCCATCAGGATAAGGCTACCAGTCATACATCCAAATCTATCATTCTGTTTCTTGAAAAAATGAAAAAAGAGACAGGTATCAAGTGTATACCTTTTCCTCATATTCCTTCAAAGTTTCCTGATGTGTCACCAATGGACTATTGTGCCTTCAAACTGCTAAAAAGAGCGCTCAGACCTAAACAAGAGACGGGTATCAAGTCCATACCGTTTGCTCATATTCCTTCAAAGTCCCCTGATGTATCCCCAATGTACTATTGCACCTTCGAATTGCTAAAAAGAGCGCTCAGACCTGTAAAAGACACGGGCAACTAGTCTATACCTTTTGCTCATATTCTTTCAAAGTCCCCTATTGTGTCATCAATGGACTATTGTGCCTTCGGACTGCTAAAAAGAGCGCTCAAACCTAAAAAAGAGACGGGTTTCAAGTCTACACCTTTTGCTCATATTCCTTCAAATTCCCCTGATGTGTCACCAATGTACTATTGTGCCTTCGGACTGCCAATAAAGAGCGCTTAGACCTAAAAAAGAGACGGATATCAAGTCTACACCTTTTGCTCATTATCCTTCAAATTCCCCTGATGTGTCACCAATGTATACTATTGTCCTTTGGACTGCCTAAAAAGAGCGCTCAGACCTATAAAAGAGACGAACATCTAGTCTATACCTTTTGCTTATATTCGTTCAAAGTGCCCTGATGTGTCACCAATGGACGATTGTGCCTTTGGACTGCCAAAAAGAGCGCTCAAACCTAAAAAAGAGACAGGTATCAAGTGTATAACTTTTGCTCATATTCCTTCAAAGTCCCCTGATGTGTCACCAATGGACTATTGTGCCTTCGAACTGCTAAAAAGAGCGCTCAGACCTAAACAAGAGACTAGTATTAATTCCATACCGTTTGCTCATATTCCTTCAAAGTCCCCTGATGTATCCCCAATGTACTATTGTGCCTTCGAACTGCCAAAAGAGCGCTCAGACCTGTAAAAGAGACGGGCAACTAGTCTATATCTTTTGCTCATATTCTTTCAAAGTCCCCTATTGTGTCACCCATGGACTATTGTGTTTGCCTTCGGACTGGCTCTCTCCCTTCCCTCAGACCAAAAATTAGAGACGGGCGACTGCTTATAGCCCATTGAGTTGCTCATGGTGGTCGTTAAACCTCCAATTAAAAAAACAAACAAAAAAACCCCCTTAAGTTTAATAAGTTACAAGCGCTCAGACCTAAAAAAGAGACGGGTATCAAGTCTACACCTTTTGCTCATATTACTTCAAATTTCCCTGATGTGTCACCAATGTATACTATTGTGCCTTTGGACTGCTAAAAAGAGCGCTCAGACCTATAAAAGAGACGGGCATCTAGTCTATACCTTTTGCTCATATTCATTCAAAGTGTCCTGATGTGTCACCAATGGACGATTGTGCCTTCGGACTGCCAAAAAAGAGCCCTCAAACCTAAAAAAGAGACGGGTATTAAGTGTATACCTTTTGCTCATATTCCTTCAAAGTCCCCTAATGTGTCACCAATGGATTATTGTGCCTTCGGACTGCTAAAAAGTGCGCTCAGACCTAAAAAAGAGACGGGTATCAAGTGTATACCTTTTTCTCATATTTCTTCAAAGTCCCCTGATGTGTCACTAATGGACTATTGTGCCTACGGACTGCTAAAAAGAGCGCGCTTTCTGAACGCAGACCTTAAACAATGATAGGGCTATGGAAAGCAGTGGAAGGGGCGTGGAATAAAGTACTTCTATCAATTTTAAGAATTGCCCTGTTATCTTAGAAATCTAGGTGTAGGTTCATATCCAGAGAAAAGGATATCAGATAGAGTATTTACGAAATAAATAATTTGACTTTAAACATTGATTATGTTGCTGTAAAATTGTTCTAAAATGTGGGAACATCCCTTGTAGGTATCTTAGTTCTCGGGATATTGGCCTGGCTCCTGTTTTCTTTTCCAGTTTGTCCATTATATTCGGCTGTAAAACCAACAATCGCTCACACAATGGCCGAGGGGTACTAAGTGCTGAATTCTAATTATTAGTTCGAGATGGGTCTGGGTTCGAATCAGGCGTGAGGCATGGATGGTGTGATTGTCTTACAGCATTAGCTCCCTCCCTTTACCCAGGAACCAGTGGGCCCAAATTGGGTTGAGCGAATGGCTATAACCCAATGTAAGTTGCACACGGTGGTCGTTAACCCCCCCCCCCCACACACACACACACAGACACCCCGAATTAAAAATAACTAAATAAGAAGCAAAAGAAGTAATTTTTAAACAGTGACAACAAAACATTATGTTACACGATGAAATATACCACCACCGTTTACCTACAAAAAATATTATGAACTCGTACGATATATACACGTACCAAATATAATAAAATATTTTGTACTGCTTTATTTTCACTTTTGAAGCTAATCAAAAAAGTGAAAAATTACGTAGCGTCATATATTTGAAGAAAAGACACAGCTGTCTTTCTGCCGAGAGCACAAAAGACTAGCAGAAAACTGATCTATAATCTTGGGCAGGGTGAGTTCCAAAAGCCGAAGATCAAACACTGCAGGCATATCACTCCTATTTCTTGAAGCCAAAATCCTTTACCAAGAAGCTATGCTGTTACTTAATAATCGAAAACGAAGGAAAAATTAAGATTTTGTCTTTTCCTTTAGATTGAATTTTGACGAAAACTAAGAGTTTCTTTACTCCTGTTTCCATTAACAGAAAAATATGTCACAGATTTCGAAAGCACAGGACTATAAAAAAGAACATGTAGTTGCAGGAAAAAAGTGAACGACAAAAATTGGAGAACAGCGAAAAAATCTTTAGTTTCAGCTAATAACGAAAAGATCATCTAAAAATAAATTTAGTAGCAGACGACAGTAAAAAGGTTTTATGATCTGTGGACACAGGTGAATAACAAAATCATGTTGCCGTTTTACGAAGAGTAGAATAAAAACAATTTTTTTTTTATTGAGGGTTTAAAGACCACTGTGAGCAACACGGTGGGCTATAAGCAATCGTCCATCCCTAATTCAGGGCCATTGGCTCCAGGGAAGGGAGAGAGCCAGTGCCGTAAGGCAAACACAACATCGATGCCTCATCGGGATTCGAACCCTGACCCATCTCGGACTAATGATCAGTATTCATCGCTTAGACCACTGCGTCACAGGGGCAGCAAAAACAAATCTTGTGATTTTAACTAAAATGTGAGTAGCGCAAAAATGTTGCAGTTTCAGAAAGTAGGTAAGAAAGAGTATAAGAAAGTAAGTAAGAAAGAGAAACTTTCAATATTTTCAAGTAGTCAGTTAAATGCAAACATATCTTGTAATTTCCGAAAGCAGTGAATTAAATAAAATACCCTTTTCTTTACTTTATAACAAAAAAGAACTTGCAATTTGCTTTTTAACCAAAAAGGCCTTGTAGTGCACTTTATAAAAGAAAATACATTATAGTTTCAGAAAACAGATGAATAACAAAAGGATGTTGTTGTTTTTAGCACGTCTTTTGTAAAAAAAGATCGTGCTTCTGTTATCGGTTTGTCCATCCGCCTGTACCCACGATATCTCAGCAACTATTAGTCCGATTTGAAAAATTCTTTTTGCATTAAGAAGCTGGAAATATGCAAATGATGATCCTTTATTTCGTTTTTTTTTACGATGTACAGTTTCGCCGGTAGAGGGCGTAAATGCAGATGATGTCGAATTCAAAAATACGTTTTATTCCACATATTTGCTTCTAAACATCCGATTGAAAAAAAAATTATATCTTTCGATTCCATTTATGTCGAAGAATATTTTACATATAGTTACTTTTTCAAATTACGCATAGATTTTCCGCTAGGGGGCGTAAAAATACATTTCATTTTCACTGATAACTCTTCTTCTAAAACTCCGATTTGAAAACTTTTTTCTTCAGCGGATACATCTCCTGATGGAAAATTTTTTGCATATAATTTCAAATATTTGACAAAGAATACTTTGGCCACCAGGGGGCGTAAGTGTTATGTTTTGCCTCTGATGTATTTGCCATAAAATCTTAGCTTCTAAAATATCGATTGAAAAAATTATTTCGTGGACTGATGCCACTCACATTGATAAACTTTTTCGGAATATTTTCTTCTTAAAATATTCCACAGTTTCTCCGCCAGGGGCGTAGATGTAGATCTTATTTTTGTCAATATATCTACTTCTAGGAGTCCGATTTGAAAAATTCCTTCTTTGTTGGATAGTGTTTTCCGTGTAACATGTTTTTCATATAATTTCAAAATTTTCAAGTAATTCATAGACATTCCGCTAGGGGCGTAGCGGTAAATTGCGTTTTCCCCTATATCTCTGCTTCTAAATCTCAGATTTGAAAAATTATTTCTGCACCGGATACAGCACCTGATGGGAAATCGTTTGCACATAATTTCTAATTTTTGTAAAAAAATAGTTTGGCCACCAGGGGGAGTAATCCTTAATTTCCGCTTCTGTTGTATTTGCAGGAAAATATGAGCTTCTAAATTCTCGATTGAAAAAAACGTCGTTTGTTGACCGATACTACTCATGTCGACAAACCCTTTTAGGAAAATTTTCTTCTTGAAAAAATGCATGGTCTACGCCAGGGGGCGTAGATGTACATCTTATTATTGTCAATATCTCTACTTCTAAGAGTCCGATTTGAAAAATTCCTTCCTTGTTGGATAGTGTTTTCCGTGTGACATGTTTTTCATATAATTTCAAAATTTTCAAGTAATTCACAGACTTTCCGCTAGGGGCGTAGCAGTAAATTGCGTTTCCCCCTATATCTCTGCTTTTAAATCTCCGATTTCAAAATTTCTTTCTGCACCGGATACAGCTCCTATGGGAAATCGTTTGCACACAATTTCTAATGTTTGGTAAAGAATGGTTCAGCCACCAGGGGTCATATGTGTTGATCTCTGCTTCTGAAGTATTTGTTGCAAAATCTGGGCTTCTGATAACTCGACTAAATTTTTTTCTTCGACCGATACCGCTTATACGGATAAACCTTTTGAGAATACTTTCTTCCTAAAATAATGCATGGTTTTCCCAACAGGGGACGTAAAGTCACATCTTATTTTTGTCGATATCTCTGTTTCTAAGAGTTCGTAAGCTCGTGATTCCGCTTACAGCAATATCTGAGGTATTAAAAACCCGATTGAAAATCTTCTTTCTTTGGTCAGATCTATTGCTTTCCATACCGGTTCCATTGACTTTGAATAGCTTTGATAAATTTAATTTGCGTCAGAATAGATTCAAAAGACGTGCTTATTACACCCGAAAATTCGGTGTCAACTTTCTTGTTTTATTGGGTGTTTAACAACCACCGTGGGCAACTCAAGGGCTATAAGCAGTCGCCCGTCCCTGATTTAGGGCCACTGGTTCTAGGGAAGGGAGAGAGCCTGTGCCGTAAGACAAACACAACATCCATGCCTGACCGGGATTCGAACCCGGACCCATCTCAGGCGAGTGATCATAATCTAGCTTTGAGACCACTGCGCGACCGTGTCTGCGATGCTGTTTTAAGAAATGATTTTTATACATAGCTGAGCAGCAAAAAGATTTTGGAGTTTCATTTAGCAGGTAAGAGACAGAAAGACTTTTCAGAAAGTCTGAACAGCGAAAAATTTCGTAATTTTGGGAACTAAGTGAATGGCGCTGCAGTCTCCGATAGAAGATGAATAACAGAAAGATCTCTTGCCTCAAGAAGTAAAGAAAAATAAAACGGTCCTGTGACTTTCAGATGCTGATATAAGTAAAACAAAGGGCCTACAATATTAGGAAGTAGGTAAAAAACAGAAAGACTTAGTATTTTCGGTAAGTTTGTTAACATCAAAAAGATCGTGTAATATCAGGAAATAAGTGAATAACAAAACGGCATCGTTTCAGCAAGCAAATGAGAGTATCATAGTATCGATAGGATTTTGTGGTTTCCCAAAGCAGGCGAATATCTAAAAGTTCTCAAATGCTATAGCAGGGGAAACAAAATGATCTTGTAATTTCAAGAAGCAAATCAATAACAGAAGACTTGTATTTTCCTGACAAAGTTGTGACGTGCCTGCCCCGCAGGACGCTCGCGACATAAAGGCAGATAGCAGTCAGAACGAACGTATGCGTAGCTCAGTTGGTAGAGTGATTTGTTCCGGAATAAGAGGACTCGGGTTCGATCCCCGGCGTGAACAAAAATGACGGAGAAATTTACTTCGTTACATTGGCGCCCGAACTTTCCGGATGACCCGACCGTTCAAAATCTCCCAATGGTGTGATGTCCTTTCCACACCTGAGATAGGAAAAATAAGAGAATCCCTTCTTCAGCGCTTCGAAAAATAAATATGTGTGACGTTGCATTCCACACACCAGATTGACTGGGAGAAAGAGAGTATCATAGTATCAAGTGCACTCTAGTGCACGTTCTTCATCGGATGGCTGCCTATGACAATTTATGGTCACGGCTGACCCGTGGACCATGCCCCGGCCCTCTTTTGGGGGAGGGGAGATTTGATGTGCCTGCCCCGCAGGATGCACACGACATAAAAGCAGATAGCAGCAAGAACGAACGTATGCGTAGCTCAGTTGGTAGAACGACTTGTACCGGAAAAAGTGGACTCGGGTTCGATCCCCGGCGTGGACTAGAAATGACGGAGAAATTTACTTCGTTATAAAGTTGAATATCAGAAAAGGATCCACAGTTTCGAGAAGCAGATTAATAATTAAACAGAACGATCTTGTGATTTCAATAAGCAAATTAATAACAAAAGTCTCTTGGTTATTTGGTTTTCAAAAGCAGGTGAATGTGTAAAATATTTGGTAGTCTCAGAAAGCATAAGAATAACAAAAGGACAAAAGCCTCTTGTGGTTTCGGAAAGCAGATGAATATAAGGAAGATCTCGTGTTCTCAGGAAGTAGGTGAATAACAAAATAATCTTGTAGCTTCAGGAAGCCGAAGAATAATAAAAAGTACTTGCGGTTTCCGGCAGCAGGTGAATATTAGGAATATCTTTTACTTTCAGGAAGAAGAAGAGTAACAAAGAAATCGTGTAGCTTCACGAAGCAGAAGAATAACAAAAGGCTCTTGTGGTTTCTAGAAATAGGTGAACATTATGAAGTACTTGTGTAGTCTCAGGAAGAAGAAGATGAATGACAAACCTATCTTGAAGCTAAAGGCATCAGAAGAATAACAGGTGGCTCGATGGTTTTAGGAAGCAGGTGAATATCGGGCAGATCTTATAAACTCAGGAAAAAGAGGAATAACAAAACATTCTTGTACCGTCTGAAAACAGACGACTACCTAAATGCTCTCGCTGTTTCTGGAAGCAGATAAATATCAGAAAGATCCTGTACTCTCAGGAAGAAGATGAATAACAATAAAATCGCGTAGAAACAAAGGCATCGCTCTTTTCATAGTTTTATCAACACATAGCAACCCGAAAAATTGTTATCCGGTCACCGCTGGGGATCCGAATCCCAGATCTCTCGCTATCTGGCCGAGCGCGTTAGCCTTACGCTACGGTGGCCAAGTGTCAGTGGATAAAGAAGCGATGTCTTTGTTTATTCACTGACGTCATGTATTTGGAGAATTTTAAAAATCTTGTACTCTCAGGAAGAAGAAGAATAACAAAGAAATTTTGTAGCTTCAGGAAGCAGAAGAATAACATAAGGTTCTTGTGATTTCCGGCAGCAGGTGAATATCAGGAATATCTTGTACTCTTAAGAAGAAGAACAATATTAAAGAAATCTTCTAGCTTCAGGAAGCAGAAGAATAACAAAAGGCTCTTGTGGTTTCTGGGAAGAGGTGAAGAATTACTTGTAGTCTCAGGAAGAAGAAGAAGAATAACAAACCAATCTTGAAGCTGAAGAAAGCAGTAGAATAACAAGAGGCTCAATGATTTCCGGAAGGAGGTGAATATCGGGTAGATCTTATAATCTCAGGAAGATGATGAATAATAAAACATTCTTGTACGGTTTGAAAACAGAAGACTATCAAAACGCTCTCGTGGTTTCCAGAAGCAGATGAATATCAGAAAGATCTTGTACTCTCAGGAAAAAATGAATAACAGAACCATCTTGTACTCTCAGGAAGATGAATAACAAAATAATCCTCTACTCTCAAGAAGAAGATGAATAACAAAAAATTCTTGTACTCTCAGGCAGAAGATCAATAACAAAATTATCCTGTACTTTCAGAAAGAAGATGAATAACAAAAATTTTGTACTCTCAGGAAGAAGATGAATAACAAAAAAAGTCTTGTACTCTCAGAAAGAAGATGAATAACAAAATTATAAAGCAGAAGAATAACAAAAAGCTCTTGTGGTTTCAGGAAGTTGGTGAACATCACGAAGAGCTTGTGTTCTCAGGAAGAATAATAATAACAAACTAATCTTGCAGCTTAAGGAAGCAGGACAATAATAAAAGAGTCCTGTGGTTTCCAGAAGCAGGTGATTATCAGGTAGATCTTATAGTATCAGAAAGAAGATCTTGTCCCTTCTTAAAGCAGAAGAATAAAAACAAGCTTTTTGATTTCCTGAAGAGGTGAATATCAGGAAGCAGATGAACGAAAAAAAACGATCTCGTTACTTTTTTTGCTTGAAGGTTTAACGATCACCGTGAGCAACTCGATGGAGTAAAATCAGTCGCCCGTTCCTAATTTAGGGCCACTCATTTGAGAGAAGAGACAGTGCTGTAAAACCAACAGAACATTCATACCTCACCGGGATTCGAACCCGGACACATCACGGACGAGAAGCTGTCGCTTAGATCCCTGCGCAACTGCTTTCATCATTTCAGAAAGTCGGCCAATAGCAAAACAAAAATGAATGGCAGAGATTTCTGTATTTAGGACGCAACTGAATTATAAAGCGTTTTTTAACATTACATTTCATTTCCCTAGTGTTTTCTTTGGCAAATAAATGAAAGGAGGTTTTGTGCTCAGTTTTTCATATACCTTCGTGTGCGCAATCGTCCATTTTAAATCTAAAAGATGTATGTATGATATTCTTGAACTCCAGGTGAAATTGTTCGATTTTTGACTGAGACGTTTAAGTTGTGTGTAACTCGAAAGCTAACGTGATTTTTCATACAGAATAATCCACTCTGTGTTAAAAGCATACTTCGTAAAAAACGATAAGTAGTAGAATTAGATAAAAACAGATATTTTGAGACCGGACGCAATGTTTTATTTTTCGTGACGTTGGATCTATCGCATCGTGCAAACTGAAGCAGAAAAGACTGACAGCTCGTAAAACACACTCACGATAGGAAAGTAATAGTTATCTTTTTAATTTCAGAAAAAGTCTATGTGCATTTCCTCACTCTAGAGACAGAAACAACTTTCTGAGATAATTAAAAAAAGAAGTGATAGCGAGCTTTTATTAAAACATGATGAAAATCATTTTATTATTTCAGATTTAGGAAACGTTTCCTGTGGCTTTGTGAAAGTAGAACATTTTTTTTCGGAAGTTCTGATGTTTCCAAAAAGCGACTGAATAATAGAACTACTTTTCATAAACTAAAGTAGAAACTTGCGTGACTCTTACTGGAAACAAAAGCAAGATGGTATACCATTTTTTATAAATCAGAGCAGTTATTGAAAAAATGAATGATTGCAGTTTGTAACGGCCAAGTGGTTATATTCAAAAGCAAAATGCAACTCGCGTGACTTTCGAGATAAAACTCATGTACTGGAATGCGCGAAACGTTAACACGTGCAAGGTTGTTATGGTGCAGCAGTGTATTTCGCAAAACACATCAGCACTGTGTTTAGACTTCAACGTCTCCGCCTCAAAAGAACGTTATGTGATATGTTTCGATCTACAAAGCTAGAATGTGTGTGTTAACTGAAGGCCACTCTCTTATTCTCTCAGCCTCCTTGCCACACTCTTAAGTCTCTATTCTAGTCATTTCCCTCTTTCACGCTACATTGTTGTCACACTGACTATTTCACCCTCATTGTTTTCTTTCAGAATACATAGCTATCACTTTCTGTATGGCTCCAATTTTATTACTTCATTTTCGGATCAAACTACAGGGGTTGGGCGGAATAATGTGAACACCTAGGAAAAGAAGATTTCACGTACCTAATAGGGTGTGGGACCACCTTTGCTATTCAAAACCACCTGAATCCTCCTTGGAATGGACGCACACAAATCCTGGCTGGTGGTTAGTGGGATGTTACACCATTCTTCATGCAGAAACTGCTCCAGGTCCTTGAGAGATACAGGAGGAGGATAACGGGATCTTACTCTGTTTTCCAACACAGACCACAGTAGCTCAATTATGTTTAATCTGGTGATTGGGGCGGCCAAGGAAGGTGTGGAAGTTAGTCCTCATGTTCCTCAAACAATGATTGGTCATTCCGAGGTCTGTGAATTGGGACATTATCATCTTGATAGATGGCATCACCTGCAGGAAACAATGCCTGAGCCATTGGATGGACTTGGGCGGCCAAAATGGTTTCATACGCATTGAAAACCACAACTGCTGAAAACCACGATATGGCAGAGAATCACAGAACCACCACCATGCTGTACTGTTTTTTGTTTTGTTTTTTATTTGGGGTTTAACGGTCGCCGTGGTGAGCAACTCAATGGGCTATAAGCAGTTACCTGTCCCTAATTTAAGGCCACTGATTCCAGGGAAGGGAGAGAACCAGTGCCGTAAGACAAACACAACATCCATGCCTCACCGGGATTTGAACCCGGACCCAACTCGGAGGAATGACCATAAGTCAGCTCTTAGACCACTACGCCACCGGCCCGGCCTACACTGTTCGGATCACTGTGGGTTATATGCTTCTGACGGTATTTTCTACACGTAAACATGTCCTGCGGCTGGGAATAGTGCGAATGTGGATTCATCCGACCACATTACACGCTTCCACGCATCGGTAGTCCACGTTGTATGCTCCTGGCACCACTGACGTCGCCGTTGTACATTCACCCGGGTCACCGGAGATTTTGCAATAGTAGTTCTACCGTGAATATCTTGTTAATTCAGTTCCTTGTGCACTATTTATGTTGATACTGAGGTCTGGAAATGCAGATTGAGCTATGAAATAATTTTCGGCACAGTGGTCTTATTACGGGTAACAATCCTCTTTAATGCTCTCCTGTCTCTACCAGTCAGCGTAGTTTTTCGGCCGCTCTTGTGGTTCGCAGACGAGGTTTTGCCACGAACAAGATATGCTGTCATGACGCTAGACACAGTAGCTCCCGATACCCCATTACCCTGGCAACTGTTGTCACGGAGGCCCCAACTAGCCACCCACCAACAATTAGCCCCCTTTTGAAGTCCCTTAGGTCTCTCATTTCGTAGTCACCCTGAAAGAAATTTTGCAACAAGACACTTTAAATGCACTTAAACGGGACATTAAGGTTTTAAGTGGTGGATACCTTTGTGTATTGCCACGTACGCAGCTGAATTAAAAGCCACGTCTCAGAGCGGGGTGTTCACATTGTCCTGTCCAACCTCTGTAAGTGACTTTCCTTTAAGATAGGTTCATGGAACCATGAGAGGGAAAACAGTTGGGTCGACTAGGTTACGTAGTATTTTAAGACGCTGGATCCTTGGCATTAATCCAAGTTGGGCCCAGTTTCGAGTTCTGGGTGATGCAAGTTTCTTTACGCTTTCCAACCGTAGGCTGAAGAAGCGTATATGCTCCAGCTTTGTACGTCTGTCTGTCTGTCTGCACGATAACTAGCGTAAAAATAGTTCGATGTCGATGGAATATTAGTATGTGGTAGGGCACAACCTGGAGAAGAACTCTGTTGAAAATGCACGAAATGGGGTCAAAGGTCACGACATAGGAACGAGATCCATTCTATCGCCCTTATGCGTCATAACTTACGTAAAACTGCTTTGATTGCGACAAAACTTTATCATGTTGTTCCGGGAGTATACTAAACTGGTTGTGTTGAATATCATCAAAATTGGGTCAAGGCCAATGCACAGGAGCGAGATTTATTCCACAGCTATTATCCTCATAACTTGTCTAAAAATGCTTCTGTTGCGACAAAACTTTAGTATGTTGTTCTGGAGGTGTACTGAACAAATCAATAACCAGGGTAGGGAGGAGGGTTTGTTCGCGCGATTTCTGGTATGTTGGAAAGCGTATCATAATCAATGCATTGCATGGTTTTGCTAACTTTTTTAGATCAAACGAATACCGTGAGTGACTCGATGAGCTATAAGCTGTCAACCGTTCCCGATTTAGGGCCACTGGTTCCAGGGAAGTCAAAGAGCCAGTGCGTAAGACAAACAAATCATTCATGCTTCCCCGGGATTCGAACCCAGACCCATCTCGGATGAATGGTCAGTAGCCAGCGCTTAGACCACTATGCCTGTGTGGCGGCGACACAAGGGGTCTTACGTCACCAGGTCTCTACCTTTTCTGGAACTAGAGACCGTAAATATCAGAAGGGCGACTTTCTGTGGCCTTGAGAATTGCGCATGTTGGTCCCTGAACACAGAAAAAAATGTATTTCCTGAGAGGGTGTTAACTTTCTTCTTCCCGAGAAGATCATTTCTAACAAGTTAACCGAATTCCAAACCAGTGGTGTGGTAATAGAGGTTGTCTCGTGTTTATACACTGCTGTTAATATAAATTGCAACACCATAAAGAAATGCTCGGATTTGCACGA
Source organism: Macrothele yani (assembly GCA_039090855.1). Lineage (NCBI taxonomy): Eukaryota > Metazoa > Arthropoda > Arachnida > Araneae > Macrothelidae > Macrothele > Macrothele yani. Next base: position 33,010,117 of record CM077025.1, read on the forward strand.
CATTTGCAGGGTGGATCGGGGGCCATAAGAGATGTGAAGGATTACAATTGCAGCGCACATGCAAATGTGAGGCGCACTCAACGCCTTCGGAAACGTGGCAGCAGTGGGTATAAAACAAGGCGTACAGATAGCAGGTTTTTAAACTTGCTATCGCTAAACTCGACCATACGCAGTTTTTAATATTTACACATGCCGCGTACGAGGACGAGACTCTTGGAAAGAGTGCTTGCTATGTTTCCGTTCAAAGTTCCACACAAAAGAATAATAGATGGCGTTGCTGCGTTTAGTGAACTTATTTGTAAATAATAAAGGAAAAACTCTCATCCTCACTGGAACGCAAAGAAGAAGTGAAGTGCTTGCCTGACCTTCGACCTGCTAAGAGCAGCTGTTCCCTTGAGAACCGAAACTACAAAAACGATGGAGTTATGTGTGAACGTACTGCGTATGTGATGCTGTTCCAAAAACCAATTAAAAATTAGTTAGCGTGTGTTTTCTTAGAAGTTCAGTGTTTCAGTGATGTGTTGTGAAGAAAGGATTATCTATTTAAAGGTGGAAAGTACTCTTTATGCTTTCAACCATTCGTTCAGTGAATACAAGAATTCTCTTTCGTTTGTTGAATCCGTCATTTGAGATCAACGCGCGAACCTACTTAGAATTTCTAACAGAGATAACCATACGAACACTTAACGGAGTTCGAAAGAGGTAGCATCGTTGGCCTCAGAGAAGTTGGTTTTTCATACTGTGATATGGCTGCATGCTTTAGGCGTAAAGTTATGCGTATATGGCACCAATCGACATCAGAAGGTTCTACGCATTGTCGTGCAGAGCCTAGAACTCGAAATATCACGACCCAGCGGGAAGACAGTCACTTGCACCCTATGGCAGTGACATCGCGAACAATACCATCTACGACACTTGCGTGGCAGTGGAGGATGGTCACACATCGCCCGATGTACGCTAGCACTGTCCGTCACCGATTGCCACAGACAGGCCTCGTTGCTCATCGTCCGTTGCTACGAATTTCTACAAATTTCCTTGACTGTGATTGAACAGTGGAAAATATACAAATTTCTACGAAATTTCTTAACTGTGAACCATAGGAGCCAGAGATTGCAGTAATGCCGCAAACGTCGAACCTTCAGTACTGAATGGGAGCATATTGTGTTTCCGGACGAGTCCAGTTTCAATCTAATGCATCACGACGGCCTAATTCTTGTTCGAAGATACCGTGGCAAACGACATTCTTGTTCGAAGATACCGTGGCAAACTACATTCTTGTTCGAAGATACCGTGGCAAACGACATTCTTGTTCGAAGATACCGTCCCATGACATGCTGGTCCCATGCCGAGCGTGATGGTCCGGTGCGCTATTACGTTTCATTCACGAACTCGCCTACTGCGCATCTACTATACATTGAACAGCAAACGCTACATCACGGAAGTGTTGGAAGCTGAACTTCTACCCTTCCTTCAGACGATCCCGTGAGCCGTGTTCCAACAAAACAATACCCGATCCCATGTTGCTCGTGCTGTCCAAGACGTACTCTGTGCGCGTCAAGTCGGTCGTCTTCCCTGGCCTTCTCGCTCTCCAGATTTGTCGCCTACAGAGAACCCCTTGTGTCTCATCGCGCAACGACTGGTTCGCATGGCTTCGCCGCCTGTCACAACCAACTAATTGTGGATGCGTGTAGAAGCAGAATGGAATGCAGTACCGCAGACGACCGTCCAAACTCTGTTTCATTCGATCCCACGGCGTGTAGGTCGGTTATCACCGCCCATGGTGAATTTATTTATTACTAATTTTTTGGCTTTCCTCATCACGAATCGGTATGTAATTGTAATCATTTGCAGCTTGTACTATAACTAATCACTTCCATAAATTTCATTGTGATTGGTTGTTTCTTTCTAGATGTTGCAATTTTTATTAACAACAGTGTACGCAGCTAATTCCAAAAGCAGAGACAATTTGCAAATTGCGCGGGAACCGCAACGAATAGAAGCTGACGCTAAATGGTACGTTCCAAATGGCTTATATGTACTTTGAACACGCGCAGCGCAGCGCTTTGGCGTAAGTCTAGTTCAAATCAAGGTCAAATAAGCATCGATACTCCGATGAGGGATTGAACTATAGTTGAAAATCTCGCCGGCAGTGAGATTTCATTGGTCAGAGGGAGTGAAACCAGCTGAAATTTACCGCAGATTGCTGGCTCAGTAAGTAAGTGAAAACAGCATGACTCAGCGAAAAGTTTATGAATCGGTAAAAAGGTTTAAAGCCAGAAGAACAACCATCGAAGCTCAATCTAACAGGCCATCAGCATCGAGCTCAGAATCCCAAATCGACAGGGCGAACGGCTTGATCAAAGAAGACCGTTGTCCGCTGTTGCTACATATTTGGATATCAGCTATGGATCCGCACATGCCATTGTGCATGATGACTTGGGGTACCGTAAAATTTGCGCAAGATGGGTGCCCAAAGAGCTTACTGATCTACACAAGCAACAGCTAGTGGAGGTTACGACCCAATGTTTGAAACGTTATGAAGATCGGAGTGTTTTGGAGCTGATTGTCACCGGCGGTCACACATGGAATAGCAAGAGACACCGGCATATCACTGTGAATCTGAATAGCAAGAGACAAAGCATGCACTTTTTTTTTTATGAGTGTCCAGTTTGTCCTCTAGCGACGTCGTCAAATTCCGTTTTTTTTTTATATCTCTGCTTTTAAAGTTCCGATTAAAAAAATTATTTTTGCATGGAATAGAGCTCCTACCAGCAAATTTTCTGAATATAATTTTGTAATTCAAGAGAAGAACCGTTTTTGCACAAGGGGCGTAATTGAATATTTCTATTCTGCGTTTGCAACACCATCTGCGCCTCTGGAAACTCGATTGGAAGAACCCTTTTGTGATACGGTACCGCTTACCATGAAAAACACTTTCAGAATACCTTCTACTTAATATGATGCGCAGTTTTTCCGCTAGGGACGTTGCATTACGTCTTACTGTTCTCGATATTTCTGCGATTTGAAAAATTTAAACAACCCTGTCCCTTTAGCACATGACATAGTCAGTCTATCTCACTGTATTCCACTTTTGAAGTAGATTCCATTATCTCAGCTTTAGTTCTTATCCAAGACAATAACTATTTCAAGTATGGTGATGTTATATACACTGAGTGGCCACTTTATTATGACCACCCCTCAGTACTTCGTTGGGCCACCTTTTGCTTTTAATACGGCGTCGATTCTTCGTGGCATGGACTCCACGAGATGTTGATAGGTGATTTGTGGAATCTGAGCACATGCTTGATGAATATCACTTTCCAGGAGTGTGAGATTGCAGGGTTGTGGATCCAGCTGTCTGATGGCTCGTTCAACTTCATCCCACAAATTCTCAATGGTGTTTAGATCTGGAGATTGTGGGGACCACCTAAGCAAAGTAAACTCACCGGCATGTTCCTGAAACCAATCCTGTGCAATACGAGCACTATGGCACGACGCATTATCTTGTTGAAAGTAGCCATCACCATTGGGATAAACCATCCACATGACAGGATGCATTGATGTTTAGATATGATGTGCCAGTCAGACGTTGATAAACCCGAATTAAAGGACCCAAAGCATGTCAGGAAAACATTCCCCAAACCATAACGTTGCCTCTACCAGCTTGAAATGTTGTAGTAATGTATTTGGGGTCCATGCTTTCGTGCCGTTTCTGCCAAATTCTCACTCGCCCATCGGCATGGTGCAACGGAAAACGTGATTCATCGGACCACGTAATTTGTTTCCGATTATCGACTGTCCAATCCTTGTGCTCCTGTGCGAATTGGAGACGTTTTCCCTTGTTAACTGCAGACAGCAAAGGTGTTCGAACAGGCCTTCTTTGGCTGCCATATCCCATCCGATGCAGTGAACGGCGAACAGTGCGTGCAGATATCATTTGAGGGGACCCTTGATTAAGATGGTCTGTAATTTCTGCACTGTTGCCTTTCTGCTGTCTGTTACCAGTCTGGACACTCTTCGTTCAACCCGAGCAGTCACTAGTCGATGACGAACACACGTTGCACGTAGAGACACAGCTTTTTGGATGACAGTCCAGTCTTTAAACACTTTAACAACACCTTCTCTTGAACATTTCACGAATGCGGCGGTTTCGGTGATACTCACTCCATGGCTTCCAGCTCCAACAATCATCCCACGTTGAAAGTCCGTCAAATCGATTTTTTTACGCATCTCGTCACCCACAAATCACTTCTACTACTGTCGCAAGCACTAAGCTTTCTCTTTTTATACTAGCCTCGCCCTCTGGCGGCAACAGCGTGCAGCCATAGCTCATTTGCTTAAAACTGTGAGGTGGTCCTAATAGAGTGGCCACTCAGTGTATAAACAATTACAGGGAACTCCAATCGGTTCGCTATTATCTTCGGTTCCTGCAGAATTGGTGATTCAAGACTTGGAAGGAAAAATTTTCAGCTCTAGTATCTTGAAGCCTTTATTCTACGCAAGGTGTGTGGATGATGTTTGTGTCTTCTGGCAACATGATGTGTCTCTACTAGAGGATTTCCGTTTGATTATTTCTTCAGTAATTCCCACCATCTCCTTCCCTTGTGATCTCGAATCCGATCACAAATCGCCATTCCCTGATTTACTTTTACATAGAGATCCATCCTCAACTCCGTCTCATTTTCAATTTACAGAAAGCCTACGTATGTCCCAATTATTATTCCTAATTCTTCAATTCACCCATCCCATCATAACACCACAGCATACCACTTCTACGCAAACGTGCTTTTATGTGCGCCTCTTCTACAGAATTCAGAGAACAGGAGATATACATAGTTAAAATCCTTGCTCTTACGTCTACCTCGATATTCTGGACAATTATGCATTACCAACTCTGTGGTAATACTATGGAACCGAGCCTTATTGGTACCAGCAGGATAAAGCACCGAGCCATAAAGCAAGTACTCTTACGGCGTGGTCTGACGATAATTCTGTATCTTGTGTGGACCGGCCAGCACAGAGCCGTGATCTTAATCCCATAAAGTACCTATGAATAAAATAGAGTTCCGCATAAGAAGTTTGGAACAAAGGCCTACTACTAAGCGACAACATTATGTACTGAATGGAAGCGCATACCTGTCGCTGTGTTTCAAAACCTTGTGGAAAGCATGTCTCGAAGGGTCAGTGCATGCATTAAGACCAAAGGTGGACCGACACCGTACTAATTTATGTCAATAAATGCTATGTTGTGTTTCTCTTTTAGGTGTCCGGTGACCTTTGTCAATATAGTGTACATGAATAATACAGAAAAGTATACAGAAAAGACTTTTATAGAAGGAAAAGAAATTTAAAAAGTAGACGAATACATCTATTTAGTTCAAGTAATCAGTTTTAAAGAAAGAAAAGAAAGGGAAATCAAAAGAAGAATTATCAAAGGTAATAGAACCTTTTGGAGTTTTAAAAACTATTTAACCGGTGATCTTCCACTGTGTTTAAAAAGAAAAATCTTCAATGCATATATTAACCACGTATTTACTTATGGAAGTGAAACGTGGAGTATCACAGAGCGACAATGTAAAAAAATAAGAATATCGGTAAGAAAGTTAGAGAGAAGAATGTTAGGAACAATAAGAAGAGACAGAGTAAGAAATGAACTTATAAGAGAAAAAAACAGGAACAATATATATTATAAAAATAATAAAAGAATCAAAGTGAAGATAGGCTGGACATGTTGTAAAACTGAAAGATGAAAGATGGAAACAATTAATAACAGAATGGCAACCGAGAGATGAAAAGAGACGAAGCGGGAGCCAGAGAACAAGATGAAGAGATGATCTTCAGAAACGAAGAGGAGCTAAATGGTGGACTGAGGCTAAGGATCGAGGAAGTTGGGAAAGACTGGGGAGGCCTATACACTGCAGTGTTTGCCAACAGGCTAAGAAGAAGAAAAAAGAAGAAAAGAGCTATAACAATGGCATGAACCTAAGAAGAGAGAGAGAGGTTTCATTCACTTGTTTCCACCCAGTGGCATGATGTCTCTGTCAGGGAGACTAGCTGCTTCTTATCATACCTTGGAGCATGGTGCAGAGAACGGAGGACTAGAAGCGAACGTTTATATCCAGTTACATGTTAATGGTCTTTACTTCTCATATGGGAAGAGGGCAGGAAATATTTTGCCATAGCTTTCGTAAAACGTATGAAAACGTTTCTCTTTAGGGATCATAGAAGATTTCAGGCACAAGTTGGTTCAGATACATCGGCCGCTTTAAGGGTTAAAGACTCTGGACGATGAAGTGAAGTGTGGACACAAGTCAAAGGCGCATAGTCAGCGATATCTTAGGACACCATACTGGGACTTTTCTACCCAATGTCACGCCGTGTTGTCGAATGTGTATTTGAAAATGGCGGCCATACGACCTAATGATTCAAACTACATTGTATTGTGTCCTCGCTTATTTTATTCATGCAATCTTTCAAAAATTTAAATCACTTCTTTCCTACTTACTTGTCCACATGCATGGTAAGTTTCGTCTCATATTGGACACTCCTTCATAGTGTTGCTTTCTCAGTGTCGAACAGTAAGGAATCCTTTGGGAAGACCTTCAGTTTGAATTGCAGATAGTGTAAGATCGGATATTCACCAGGCAGTCTGACTTGGATAAAAACTGGAGATTCTGGCTGAGAACAGATCAAGATGATGTTTGGAAGTTTAGGCGGTAGGAAAGCCCATGAGGCTGATCGTATCAGAGAATAAGTAAGTAATATTATAATAGTAGTATACAGTATTTGTTTGCAATTTTGTTGCCCACGATTTTTTTAAGGGACGATAATCGGAGATGGGACTATTAGGACATAGTACCTTGATTTACATATAAAACTTTTGCCTTAAATTGACCTACATATAAATCTTTTGCCTTAAATTGACCTACATATAAATCTTTTGCCTTAAATTGTAATATACAGAGCTTAAGGAATTACTAATTACAGCAAAGAATTACTAATTAAATAGCAAGGAATTACTAATTACATAGCAAATATGGAATTATTAATTACGTAGCAAGAATGAATGTGTTGGGAAGAAAGCCGCTGTTCCGGCTGTTCCTCAGCTGAACACAAAATAAGCTCTGCAAAAGTGTATGTATGTGTGTGTGTTTAGGTATCCATGAGTATCTCTTGTTGTTCCTTGTAACGAGCTAAAAAGCTGCAGGATGTGGTCCAATTTCTTGCAGCTGTTGGGAGTGATGAACGGCGTGGTATCTAAACGCACACACATATACACTCAGTCACATGACTCCTAACATACCCCTAAGGAGAAAGTATCGAAAGTAATCGATGAGTATCCATTGTTGTTCAATGAATAACTATACTTTGCAAAACTGTGGAAGTTTTAAGGTTGATTGGTGCGACAACCCCATATAAGCGAAAAGGTACGACTACCTAAAATAATACAATTATACATGTAACCTAAATTTACTGGCGTAAAGTAGAAATCGTAAGTTTCCAAGCTGCTTTCATCTACGTACTTTTCTTGAAAAAAAGCCCTCTAGTTGGTGTGCGGAAGCTTGGAAACTTTGATTTCTATTTTACATCAAGAAATTCGGATTACTACTATAGTTATACTATTTTAGGTATAGTTGGTGTACAGTTCCTTGTTATTAATCCATATTATTACCTTCTTATAAATAAGTTAAAGCTTATAATATTCAAGTTATCCTAGTCACCAAAAATATAGCACAGAACGTTCTGGAAATGACATACCTAAAAATAACCAAAATCTTACAGAAGCGTCTACAAAACGATTTCGGAGATAGAGAGGTAATTGGATGTCTCAAACATATCTTCATCCTAGTCACATAAATAATATCTGGTGCTGAGAATTTCAAATAAAATTGTAGAAGCAATAGCTGTCAGAAGCACGATTCACAAAACTTTAAGCGAATTAAACTGCACGTACAGTACTATCTTGAAAAAAAACCTCTAGGTGGTGGTTGGAATTGGTGGTGGGAGGGGTAACTACACTGCTGGCCACCCAAAATGCAACACTAAGAAGGACACGAGATAGCAAAGCCAGATTTACTGGACACATATCAACAGATACAAAGATGAAACGATTGAGCTTACAGGCCTGTGCGACCTGCGGAACACGCAGACATCCATAGTTCGTGTAGTCTCCATGGCTGGTAATAACGGCCGCTACACGCCACGACATCGAACGGAAGAGGCTTTGGATGTGGGCTTGGGGTATGTCGGTCCAGCCTGCTTCCACACGTTGCCACAGTTCATCAGGCGTAGCCGCGGGTGGTGCTTGCCGGGCCACTCGGTTGCCGATCAGCGACCAGATGTGTTCGATGGGCGACATATCGGGAGAACAGTCGGGCCACGGCAGCAGTGACACCTGGTGGGCCGTGAAGAATTGTTGCACGATGCGTGCCACTTGCGGGTGCGCATTGTCCTGTTGAAACGTGACCGCTGGTAGGTCCTGCAGACAACGGAGGACTGCAGGCTCCAAAACGTCGGAGATGTAGCTGTGGCTGTTGAGTGTACCGGCGATTCGTACCAGAAGGGTAAGGGTGTCATATCCAATTGCGCCCCAAACCATAACGCAAAGCGACGGACCGGTATGGCGATGCATAATGCAGGCGTCATACAGTCTCTCGTTGCGGTGCCGCCACACGCGGATACGACCATTGTGGTTTTGCAGGGAGAAGCGGGATTCGTCGCAGAAGACAATGTCGTGCCATTCCGTAGTCCAAGTGCGGCGTTCAACGGCCCACTGCCGCCGCACTCGCCGGTGGTGTAACGTCAATGGTAATCGGATAAATGGGCGCCGTGCGACAAGTCCACGCTCCTGCAGACGACGTCGAACGGTACGTGCTGACACAGGCTGTTGCGCAACACACCCTAATTCCTGCGCCAACGTTAGTGATGTGGCGGCGTGAGCCGTCAATGCCCGCCGCACAACAAGCCGGTCCTCTCGTTCGGTGGTGTGCGGTGGGTGCGGCAATCACTTACGTCGGTCCGTCCGTCTCTCCTGCACCCACCGAATCCATACTCGCCTCACTGTGGCTGAATGTCGTCCCACACGGGCGCCGATGTCTTGGTACGATAAACCGCTGTCGCGATAAGGCACTATTCGTCCTCTGTCGAAATCCGAAACGTGCTGGAATGACTGCCATATTCTGCGACGAGGCATCAGGAAGCTTCCCACGCACAGGTCCGGCAGCACAACACACTTCCGCTACTTACACCCCGCCTTCTGTGCACCCTTCTGATAGTGCTTCTAGGTGGCGTGCCGGGCGCACATGATTTGCATATGCCCTGTAATGCTAATCGTTTGCATGTCCTCTCGCGGGCGACGCATGCTGCGAATTTCAGGCCAATCGGATGCTTCCTTCTTGGTGTTGCATTTTGGGTGGCCAGCAGTGTATATAATACTGTGCCTGCACACCAGTGTTGCTGATTAAGCCTGGTGATGCGGCCGTCGCGGCTGTGAAAGATCCTTCTTGTGTCTTTTAGTTGATTTTAAATTGTAAATAAAATATTTTTATCTCTGCAGTTTAACTCGGCTTCTGACAGCTATTGCTTCTACAATTTTATTTGATATCTTCATCCAAGCTGCCTAAAAGCACGTATACAAAAACCACTTGCTGTATGATCGACGCTTTAAAAGAATAAATACTTCAATCGATTCGTACTATTATTCATCACACGAGGATTGAATTGCGACTGTTAAAATGTGGACACAGCTCGACAGCGAAATTGCCTCATCCAGAACGACTAGATCGAATTAGTTGAAAATCAGTGCAGACATAGACGAATTTGAAGTCAATAATTTAATCGGCGGTACGGAAGAAACTGTACCAATGCACCAAAATAGCATCTGTCACTATATCAGGTCAAGATAGTGTTGTACGATACAGTCACACAGATGTAGAAATGTCTTGTGGCGAGCTGTCGGATCTAAGAACCACGCCCTGTTTACTCAGTCTCAGGGTGCAACTGTATCCTGGGTAGGGCCAGTGACGCCGCAAGCATAGTACGAGCGAGAGATATAGAAGTTTTACAAACAAGAGCAGCAATCGAGAAGCTTGTAGATAATCTCTTATGATGGCAACAGTATGTGGACGTGCCTTATTTTACTGGACACTACAATCGGGAAAACGTCCAGAAATTATTACACAATTGATAGGATGACGACAACAAATCTCCGGCAGGCAGCATTCGCAGTTATGAGTAACACAGGTGTTCTGCTATCATAGCTAATGTTATTGGAAACGTTTACATTATATGGTCGAGTGATGTGGCGTTCGCGAACGAATTTTGCATCCATTCTATTCTTCATTCTGTTGACGCGAATCCTATTATCGTTAGTACCTAGTCTGGGTAAGAATATGTCACTGTGTAGAAGTATTTTCCATTCCACTTGTCAAGCATAGCGGATGCCTTACCTCTTTACAAGTGCTCCTGAGATTGAGGGCTGTATGTTTTAAGGCAATTCTTGTATGCATGGTACCACTCAGCCAACGGAGGAGTAAACTCGTGATCTCAGACCAGCCTAAGAATACCCGGTCAACGGTTCGAATCGCGTTATATAGTAAAATCAATGATAGGAGCAACAGTTCGTGAAATACACTATCTACCAACAAGTAATTGGACACCCCTGAAATCGATGATATCTGCGGTCCTGATACACGTCACGGCCGCCGCTGTTAAATACCGTGTGCGAAACAACAACGCAACCAGTCGCATGCAAGATGCCACGCAGTTCGCAGGTCTCTGATTTGGAGAAAGGTGTAATCGTCGGGTATCACAGAAATGGCCGATCAATACGTGACATATCCAGCGAGTTGAAGTACCAAAAATTGACAGTGGCCTACGTGATTGGCAAGTAGAAGATGAGAGGTGACTGTCGGAATGTGCCCCGACCCGGCAGGCCCACAAAACTGGGAGTTAGAGACCGACGGGTGCTGGCCAGAAAAATTCGGAAGAACCGCACCAAATCGACGGACCACATCCGCAAGAAGTTTCAACAGGCATCCGGGAGTGTTCTTTCGATGAATACCATCCGTAAGGAAGCCCATCTGCTCGGTTATCATGAGCGTTCTGCGGCCCACAAGTCTTTGATCATCAAGTCCAATAGCGCTGCTCGGCTAACGTGGTGCAAAGAACGTCGACAGTGGACCGTTGAACAGTGGAAACAGGTTCTCTGGAGCGACGAATCAAGGTTCACCCTCTACCGTTCGGATGGCAGGGTCTGGGTTTGGCGTCTGCCTGGAGAACGCCTCCTGCCGGAATGTATTGCGCTAACTGTGAAGTTCGGCGGCGGTGGAATTATGCTATGGTGTTGTTTCTCCGTATATGGCACGGGACCCTTAGTCGCAATTCCTGGTAGACTCAACGCCGAGACCTACTGCACCATTTTGGACGACCATGCGCTTCCTACGTTGTGGTAGTTTTACGGGGTGGACCCATGTTACTTTCAGGATGACAATGCCACCTGTCATGTTGCGAGGTCCACCATGGCTTGGTATGGTGACAATGGGGTTAATCGAATGGACTGTCTTGTGCAGAGCCAGTACCTGAGCACCTCTGGGACGAGTTGGAGCACCTCTGGGACGAGTTGGAGCGTCGACTTAAGGGGTGCCCCCACCGTCCGAAATCGGTGAAAGAACTGACCTGTCTTCTCCAAGCCGAGTGGAAGAAAATACCGCTAGCTGTCGTACAACGCCTGGTTGAGAGTATGTCCCGGAGGGTCGCAGTTGTAATCGCTGCTCGTGGAGGCTCCAACAACTTTTGAAGGTGAATAAACTTCGTTTTCCTTTGCTATCACAGGTTTCCAAGTACTTGTTGGTAGATAGTGTATAATTGTAATGTTTCCTGTAGATCCGTAAACCTTAATATGAATATTTCGATCCACTATTTTTTAAGTGCGTTTGACACCTGTCTCTCTGAGGCGATCATTGACACCATATGGAACCAATAATGTTAACAGCATCACACTGTTTTGTAACTATCGCTAAGATATGTTCATACAACGAAAGGTATACCAACAGGCCCCACAGAAACTTATGTTCTGAATTCTCTGAAATGGGCCTAGCTAATGGCGGGACTGTTTCAGTGGTGCAAGAGGTTGTATAAGCGCTTTTTCTGACCTTTCATCCGAGAGAGGGGTATGGGTTCGAATCCCGGTGGGACATGAATGTTGTACTTGTTTTACAGGAGTGCCTCTCTCCTTTTTTTGGAACCACGTTCATAAATTAGAAACAGACGACTGCTTATATTTCATCGAGTTGCTCACAGTGGCCGTTCAAGATCCAAACAAATAAAAAAATGTTAAGGTGAAGGACACCAAGCCCTTTCCTACACTTCCAAACAATATTCGCGTTCTGCTGTCTTTCGTAGAATGTTAGAGACACTTACAGAGTTCCTTTTACCAGAGCCTTGACGCAATTTACTTTACACCAATAAGCCAATACATTATGACCAATCCCAACCTAAAAAATGAGCGCGCCTGGAGACCGAACGGTGGCGCAGGAGAAGTTCACAGAGCAGTAGATATATAACCTGAGGACAGGCTTTTGGTTAGTAGAGTGTTTGGAGTCAGAATGGGAAAAGCTGCCGATTTATCGGAGTTTGATAAAGGACAAATTAGGATGGCACGGCGACTCGGAACTACGATCTCGGAAACGGCGCGGCTTTTGGGTTGTTCACGTGCCGCTGTAGTGAGTACGTATCAAATGTGTTGCACAGATTGCCAAACAACGAAAAGTCGTCTAGCCGTGTGTCGTCCGCAGCCTATTGAAGCCAGAGGAGAGCGGAGTTTGTCGTGCATTGTCCACAGCGACCGCAGTGTCACAGTGCGACAAATCACTGGTAACTGCAACGGTGGTGATCAGGGCAATTTGTCACATCAAACAGTTCATCGCAGCCTTCTGCGCATGGGCCTGCGTAGCCAGAGGCCTGCGTAGCCAGAGACCAAGCCTGGTCCCCTTTCCCACTGCAAGTCATCGCCAACAACGCACGAAATGGGTTCAAGATCATCGAGATTGGACCGTCGATGATTGAAAGAAACTGACCTGATCTGAAGAATGAAGATTCTAGGTGCATCACGTATACGGCCGAGCACGGATACTCCGATTACCAACGGAAGCTATGGCACTTGAATGCACTGTTGTGCTGAAACAGGCCGGCGGATGGTGGTGTTATTCTGTGGGCGATGTTTTGTTGTGGCAATTCAGGCCCCATTATCACAATAGCACAATAACTGACAGCTGTCAAGTATCTGAACATCATTGCGGACCCAGTTCGCCCATTCATGGCAGTTATGTTCCCAGCTGGTGATGCCCATTACCAACAGGATAATGCCCCATGCAATTCCTTCAGAAGCGTCAAGTAGTGGTTCAAAGAACATGCTGGTGACTTTCTGTTAATGTCCTGGCCTCCAAATTCAACTCACATGAACCCAATCAAACATTTGTGGTTCAACGTTGAAAAGCGGGTTCGCTCTAAATCACCACCACCCCGCAATGTTACGAAACCGGATGACCTGCTGTGGATATTATGGCATCAGATACCCCAAGATACCTATTGCTTCGTCATTGAATCGATGCCTGGCTGAGTGTCCGCTGTTTTGCGGGCTAAAGAAGGTCCTACAGCTTATTAGGTAGGTGGTCATAATGTAATGGCTCAGCGCTGCAGTTTAGCATGGAACACTGGTGTTGCTTCCTCAGGAATATGGCGTGTTGATTTCTGGCGACGACTGTTTTAAGTTTGACATGTCACGTGTCGCGTGGTGGTTATCAGTTTTAAGAAGTGCTTTCCAAGCGCGCAAGTGATAATGCGATGAGTTTGAATCATTCACCAGGGAAGGAAGGTTTTGAAAAATATGGAAGTCTTCTGAAAGGTCAAGATCAGACACTAGGTTCTAACAATTTGTATCATCAAACAAAAATTTCTGGTTATTCTCCCAACAGTGCTGTGCTATGGAAGGTAAAAAAAACTAGATGTGGAACCTGGCCAATGAAGGGTTTCCGATCGGGTTGCAAAGTTTTTGCTGAAGAGTTTTGCGAACATCGTTTTAGTGAATTTCTCATTCCAAATTGTTGGATTGGCAGGGACGAACCTACTCCTTAGTTCCCAAAATAACCAGATCTTACACCGCTTGATTTTTCTGTGCATTTTTGCTGAAAGAAGGTTTGTGGACCCTGTGGTGTCCTTGACAAAAACGAACGCACATGAGAGTAGCGTACTCCCAAACTCCACTGACGTACTGGAAGAAACCGGTTTTCCCGCTCGCCCGGAAGCGGACAGAAAAGTCGGCGACTGCACAATGTGATGCTCTGTGTGTGTACCATATAACTACTTCTCCGTGCTGCAATGAAACTTAAGGATAATCAAACCTCTCACTTAACTTGAGGTAAGTGTTTGTTTTCCATTTGTATGTTCAACAAATTACTGTAGGTTCAAGGGAGGTCCGCAATAGACCCTATGTTCCGCATATCAGGACGTTGCGAGAACGCGTTACAAGTGCAATAGGAACAGTTGCCCCACAAATGTTGGAAATACACTACTAATTGTGAAAATTACAACACCAAGATGGAACCATCCGACTCGAATGAAATTTATAGCACACATTGCTGATATGATTGTACATAAGTGATTTAATTTTCAGAACAATACAACAATTGTTACCTGCAAATCTCAGAATCTTGTGAAGCCTCCGCGAGCTTCAATAATAGCTTCTAGACGGCGTAGCATTTAATCGAAAAGGCGTTGGATGGTGTTTTGAGTAATTTCTTACCAGGCGGCATGTATGCGAGTCCACAGATCATTGGTACTGACCGCTGGAGGAGTTTGGTGGGGCAGTTGCCAAGTGACCATATCCCAGACATGTCTAATAGGCGACATATCTGGCGAACGTGCAGGCCAGGGAGAAAACAGTATATGCTGTGCTGCGAAGAGGGCTGGAACATTCCTGGCAACATGTGGACGGGCATTATCCTTCTGTAATATAGCGCCAGGTGTTCTCAGAAAGAAGGGTATGACTTCTGCCTGTACAAGTTCTCTGATGTAGCGGTCGCTGGTGAGATTGCCCTCAAGCCGTAGCAGCCCAGATCGCGAATGATGCCCCAAGGCACCTCACACGATCACACGTGGCGTTCGCCCCGTATGACGCTCGACATTGCATACTAGAAGAAGGAGCTCACCACAATACTGTCTAATGCGTATGCGGCCATCATGGTAGTTCAAGTTGAATCGGGACTCGTCCGAAAACACTACATGATGCCAATTAGCACGCCGTTGTCTGCATTGAAAACCCCATTCCTGCCTCAGGCGTAAATGCTTCAGGGTCAAAGGAATCCGCCACAAAGGGATGCGTGTAACCAGTCCTCTGTGCAGAATACGGGGTCAAACTGTGGAGGCACGCAATGCCACACCTGCTGCAGTGCTCCACTGTTGTGCTAACACTTGCGAAGATGCGGAATTGTTCGTCATTGCCCTGCTTATGAGGTGTCGGTCATTCCCCGGTGTCGTCACATTTCTCAGTCCACCGCCGGATTGTCGATGCACCTGGTTCTCCTCGGTCCACTGCCGCCACCCGCGCATCACTGTCGGGACGTTATGTTTCGTCCGAGCCGCAGTGTCGCGGTACGAAAATGCACCTTCACGCAGAATGATCATTCGTTCTCGTCCAAACTCTGTCGTATGGTGATATTGCGCCCTTCGTCGTCGCCGAGGGATTTTTGAATCTTGGAGACCGTTTTACAACTCGCTGTCCGCGATGCACTACTGGTGTGCATTCTAAACCGCCCTCTCTTTACACCCATCTCTCGAATGTACATTGGGCGCTGCCGGGGCCCAGACATGCGCAGTAACTCTGCACTTTTATTCATTTTCATGTCCTACCCTGCTCTCCATGTCCGGTAAGTTTCACATGATTGCCATCATTCCTTCATGGTGTTGCAATTCTAACAGTAGTTTATTTTGACATAGTGTGAGTATCGTTTTTTTCGTAAATTAAGAGTATAACGATCACCGTGAGCAACTCGATGGGTTATAAGCAGTCGCCCGTTGCTAATTTAGGGCCACTGGTTCCAGGGAAGGGAGAGAACCAAGACCGTAGGACGAACGCAACGCATCCGTGCCTCACCGCGATTCGAGCCCGTACCCGTTCTTGGACGCATGATCAGAAGCCAGCGCTCAGATCACCGAACCACCGGGGAGCGAATGTCGTTTAGAAAATTTGCGTGCTACTGGAGGTGCACATTGCACATTTAAGATGGCTGACAACGGCAAACTTCGTTTGTATGTGGGCACAGAAAATAAACCAGAAAATCTTTGCACAATGGCAGAATACATTGTTAAAGTATACGCACCTGTCTGGTTCCACACAAAGCTGAAATCGTCCTGTATTCATGGCTCAAAGCACATATGGAGATATAAAGTATTCCAGTTAACTTCCAGAGCATCTTCGGAACGTAATTGATCCAGTCATTCAAAGAAATTTCTACTTTGCCGCACCTGAAAACCTTCTGTTCTGCTTGATTACTGAACAACGCAAACATGTGAGAGAGCTAGGCCTACGTGCACTACTAAATGCGAAGATGCAACACAAATGAAGAATGAGAAAATTTGTTATTACGAAATGATGCTGCAAAGTTCTCCGTCTAACCCACTTCCTCTAATGGTAGGATTATTTTGTCACTGCAGCTCGAAAGAGTGCTGTTTTGTATTGTAAAGTGCCAATTTTCAGACTAATAGCTCTTTTTTTTTTTTTTTTTTTTTTTTTTTTTGCAGATGTTTGACATCCTGAACTGAATCATGCCAATGCAAAGTGTTGAATTTCCGAATGTGAAATTCCGAGCTGTTATAAAATTGCTGTTCTTGCAGAAAAAAATGCAGAGGAAATCCATGAGTGTATGACGCAAACATTAAGTGACAAGTGCCCGTCATATTAAACTGTGAAGAAATGGTGTGCCAACTTTCAGGGTGGACACTTTGAGACCGAAATTGTAGCAAGATCTGGGAGGCCTTTAATACTGACAACACCGGAAATTGTTGATGGTGTTAAAGACTTTATTTTATCAGATCGGCGAATCTCGGGTAAAACAATAGCTGAGACACTGGAGATACCCAGTGTCTTGATTTGTCAGATCGGCGAATCTTGGCTAAAACAATAGCTGAGACACTAGAGATATCCAGTGTCCTGATTTGTCAGATCAGCGAATCTTGGCTAAAACAATAGCTGAGACACTGGAGATATCCAGTGTCTTTATTTGTCAGATCGGCGAATTTCGGTTAAAACAATAGCTAAGACACTGTAGATATCCAGTGTCTTGATTTGTCAGATCGGGGAATGTTGGCTAAAACAATAGCTGAGACACTGGAGATATCCAGTGTCTTGATTTGTCAGATCGGCGAATCTCGGCCAAAACAATAGCGGAGACACTGGAGATATCCAGTGTCTTGATTTGTCAGATCGGCGAATCTCGGCTAAAACAATAGCTGAGACACTGGAGATATCCAGGGTCTTGATTTGTCAGATCGGCGAATCTCGGCCAAAACAATAGCTGAGACACTGGAGATATCCAGGGTCTTGATTTGTCAGATCGGCGAATCTCGGCCAAAACAATAGCTGAGACACTGGAGATATCCAGTGTCTTGATTTGTCAGATCGGCGAATCTCGGCTAAAACAATAGCTGAGACACTGGAGATATCCAGTGTCTTGATTTGTCAGATCGGCGAATCTCGGCTAAAACAATGGCTGAGACACTGGAGATATCCAGTGTCTTGATTTGTCAGATCGGCGAATCTCGGCTAAAACAATAGCTGAGACACTGGAGATATGCAGTGTCTTGATTTGTCAGATCGGCGAATCTCGGCCAAAACAATAGCTGAGACACTGGAGATATCCAGTGTCTTGATTTGTCAGATCGGCGAATCTCGGCTAAAACAATGGCTGAGACACTGGAGATATCCAGTGTCTTGATTTGTCAGATCGGCGAATCTTGGCTAAAACAATAGCTAAGACACTGGATATATCCAGTGTCTTGATTTGTCAGATCGGCGAATCTCGGCTAAAACAATGGCTGAGACACTGGAGATATCCAGTGTCTTGATTTGTCAGATCGGCGAATCTCGGCTAAAACAATAGCTGAGACACTGGAGATATCCAGTGTCTTGATTTGTCAGATCGGCGAATCTCGGCTAAAACAATAGCTGAGACACTGGAGACATCCAGTGTCTTGATTTGTCAGATCGGCGCATCTTGGCTAAAACAATAGTTGAGACACTGGAGATATCCAGTGTCTTGATTTGTCAGATCGGCGAATCTTGGCTAAAACAATAGCTGAGACACTAGAGATATTCAGTGTCTTGATTTGTCAGATCGGCAAATCTCGGCTAAAACAATAGCTGAGACACTGGAGATATCCAGTGTCTTGATTTGTCAGATCGGCGAATCTTGGCTAAAACAATAGCTGAGACACTGGATATATCCAGTGTCTTGATTTGTCAGATCGGCGAATCTCGGCTAAAACAATGGCTGAGACACTGGAGATATCCAGTGTCTTGATTTGTCAGATCGGCGAATCTTGGCTAAAACAATAAATGAGACACTGGAGATATCCAGTGAACGTGTTGGATTCATAATTCATGAGCACTTAGATCTGCAGAAGTTGTCAGCGAAGTGGGTGCCCAAATGTTTGAACGCCGATGAGAAACGAAAACGAGTGGACATTTACAAATCGTTTTTGGAGGAATGTTAGTGATCTGGTGATATTTTTTTGCAGCGACTTGTCACTGTTGATGAAACGTGGTTACGTCACTACGATCCAGAGACGAAACAACTGTCCGTGCAGTGGCGGCACTCGGGTTCACCACTGCCAAAGAAATTCAAGACATAAAGGTCTGCAGGAAAAATCATGGCAACGGTCTTTTGGGATTTGAAAGGCGTTTTACTGACTATCTCCCGAAGGACCAAACAATAAATGCTGAATACCATTCCAACTTGCTATGCAGATTAAAGGAGGCGTTGAAGGAAAAAAGGCGAGGAAAACTGAGGAAAGGTGTTCTTCTTTTGCAGAACAATGCGCCGGCTCACGGAGATTGCAAGCCAATGGATGTAATGGGGGATCTGGGGTTTAAGTGCATAGACCATCCACCCTACTCATCCGACCTTGCTTCATCGGACCACTTCCTGTTCCCAAACCTTAAAAAACGTCTGAAAAGGAAAAATTTTTTCGAATGATTCAGAGGTGATATCAGAAACAGAGCAGTATTTGAGTGATCAGACTTCAGAATTTTTTTTTCGAAAATGTTAAAGAAACTCCAGAAACGCTGTGCCAAGTGTGTTGAACTTCGGGGTGAATGTGTGGAATAGTCTGTAAGTTTGACGTCTCTAGCCTATTTCCTTCTTGGTGAGGCCGATAACTTATCAGCATCCCCTCTTATTAACTTCAAAGCCAAAGACTATATTGATATGATCACTTGGAATGCTATCAAAATAACAGAGCCACCAAGCCACCAATGTCCAAGCACATTAGTGATGAAGAACTAAAATTATTGATAACAAGTACAGCACAACCTAATGAAGGCTTTCCATCAAGTAGACTTTCCCTGTTATCCATGTCACACACAAGCCGTTGAAAGAATGGTGAAGTTAGTTATTGAATCATTTTTAGCTTTATGTGGGGTCCTCTCGGCAAGAGATGGGTTTTTAAAAGCGAAACTAGAATCTCAGAAATCGATGCAAAATTTGAAATGAAGAAACAATTCAATATAAATAAAAGTGAAGTGACAATTTTGCAAGTGCAACTCTTATACAAAGTGCGTTATTATATTTTTTTCCCCATATTTATTGAATGTAATAGTTATCTCAATATACAGGGTAAAACGAAACGACCGCATAAACACCCCAGGGTGTGATTCCTGGGGTCAATTCAAGCATAAAATGTTCCAAGACATTTTTGGATTTAGGGATTAGTTTTCCAGATATAAGCCCCCAAAGGTGTGTGGCCCGGTGGCGCAGTGGTCTAAGGCGTTGGCCTCTGATCATTCGTCCGTAAGGGGCCCGGGTTTGAATCCCGGTCAGGCATGGATGTTGTGTTTGTCTTACGGCACAGGCTCTCTCCCTTCCCTGGAACCAGTGACCCTAAATTAGGGACGGGCGACTGCTTATAGCCCATTGAGTTGCTCACGGCGGTCGTTAAACCTCCAATCAAAAAAAAAAAAAAAAAAAAGGTGTGTGACGTCACTTCCGGAATCTCCTGTTTTTGATGCTTCAAGCACAACCCCAGTGTCATGCAGGAAAGCCCATGGCGGATGCCTGCTTCTGGAAGCTCAGTACCTCGGCAGTCATCACTACTGATTTACATATCGCAGTGCTCGTACGCCATGATTTACATATCCGAGGTCGTACGCCGTGCAACAGGGCGATCAATTCCCTTCGTCTCGATAACTGCGGAGGTAACACGACTCCGGAAACAGGCTGAAAGACTGTTGTTGTACTGCGATTGCAGCATCAGGCATCCGCCGCGCGCTTTCCTGCATTACACTCGAGTTGTGCTTGAAGCTTCAAAAACAGGAGATTGTGGAAGTGACGTCACGCACCTTTCGGGGCTTATATCTGGAAAACTAAGCCCTAAATCCCAAATTTCAGGGAACATTTTATGCTTGAATTGGCCTAAGGAATCACTCCCTGGGGTGTTTATACGGTCGTTTCTTTACACATTGTATTGATCAAATTCATCGTGTAATGAATGTCTATTGTGCCGCCCCGTTGGCGCAGTGGTCTAAGCGATGGCCTCTGATCATTCCTCCGTTAGGGGTCCGGGTTCGAATCCCGGTGAGGCATGGATGTTGTGTTTGTCTTACGGCAGTGGCTCTCTCCCTATCCTGGAACCAGTGACCCTAAATTAGGGACGGGCGACTGCTTATAACCCATTGAGTTGCTCACGGCGGTCGTTAAACCTCAAATCAAAAAAAGAAAAGAAGAATGTCTATTGTCTATTGCTTTTTTACGCTTTCCAACCGTAGGCTGAAGAAGCGTATATGCTCCGGCTTTGTCCGTCCCCACGATAACTGGCGTAAAAATGGCTCGATTTCGATGAAATTTTAGTATGTGGTAGGGGACCACCATGGGACGAACCCTATTGAAAATGGGACAAATGGGGACAAAGGTCACGACGTAGGAGCGGGATCCTTCCATTGCTCTTATGCGTCATAACTTGCGTAAATATAGTTCGATTTCAATGAAAGTTTACTATGTGGTAGGGGACCATCTGAGAACGAACCCTATTGAAAATGGGATAGATGGGGTCAAAGGTCACGACGTAGGAGCGGGATCATTACATTGACCTTATGCGTCATAACTTGCGTAAATATATTTCGATTTCAATTAAATTTTAGTATGTGGTAGGGGACCGCCTTGGGACGAATCTTATTCAAAATGGGTGAAGTGGGGTTAAAGGTTAGGACATAAAAGCGGGATGCATTCCATTGCCCTTATGCGTCATAACGTGCGTAAAAATGGTTCGATTCCGATGAAATTTCAGTATGTGGTAGGGGACCACCTGGGGAAGAACCCTATTGAATGTGGACGAAATGGGGTCAAAGGTCAGGACATAGGAATGCGATCCATTCCACCCCCTTATCTCATATTATTAAGGTGGACGTCAAGTAATTTTGCTTCCTATACTTCCAATGGAAAAACTTTTGTACACATTTTGTTCACAATTAATGTGTTCCCAAGGATGAAAATTTGAACATCGATTAAAATAATTTTATTATAACTTGGAATACTTAATATTTTCTAAAACATAACCATAATTTTTATTAAAAATCAATAACTTTTCCTTTGGTGGTGTTGAAACCAGAAAACGGATGGCGCGACCTGTAATTTGATGACGTCAGTAGACAAACAAATGTTGGATTGCATAATTATGGTTATGCTTTAGAAAATATTAAGTATTCCAAGTTATAAAATGAAGCTATTGTAATCGATGTTCAAATTTTCATCCTTGTGAATGCTATAATTGTCCAGAAAAAAGATGGCGCGACCTGTGTTTTCATGACGTCAGTAGACAAACAAATGTTGGATTGCATAATTATGGTTATGTTTTAGAAAATATTAAGTATTCCAAGTTATAAAATGAAGCTATTTTAAACGATGTTCAAATTTGCATCCTTGTGAACACATTAATTGTCCAGAAAAAAGATGGCGCGACCTGTATTTTCATGACGTCAGCAGACAAAAAAATGTTGGATTGCATAATTATGATTATGTTTTAGAAAATATTAAGTATTCCAAGTGTGGTGTCATGGCGTCGCCCCATTAGAAGTTGGCGCGCGGTCATGCAATCTATCTCATTACGTCACGCGTTGTTTGTTGATCCTATTAAAGTTTTATGACGTCACACCTTGCTAGCAGATGGTCGCGATTCCCAATCCCACTGCCTCATTACGTCACGCGTTGTGTGCGTATGTTTGTCCGCACGATAACTCGCGTAAAAATCGTTCGATTTCGATGACATTTTAGTATGTCGTAGGGGAACACCTGGGAAAGAACCCTATTGAAAGTGAACGAAATGGGGTCAAAGGTGCAGGATCTATTCCACTGCTCTTATGCGTCATAACTAACGTAAAACAGGTTCGATTTCGATTAAATTTTAGTATGTGGTAGGAGACCACCTGGGGACAAACCCTGTTGAAAATTTGCGAAATGGGGGTCGAAGGTCAGGACATCGGAACGGAATCACCTCCATCGCCATTATGAATCATAACTTACGTAAAAATGTTTTGATTTGGATGAAATGTTGGTATGTTGTAGGGACCTGTCTGAGGACGAATCCTATTGAAAATGGGCGAAATGGGGTGAAAGGTTAGGACACAGGAGCGGGATCTATTCCATAGCGCTTATGCATCATAACTTCCGTAAAATTGCTTCTATTGCGACAAATCTTTATCATGTTATTTCGGAGATATACTGAACCAGTTCTGTTGAATATCATCCAAATGGATCAAAGGTCAGGGCACACGGGCGAGATTTATTCCACAGCCATTTTCCTCATAACTTGAGTAATAGCTTGAGTAATGATTTCTAGTATATTGGAAAGCGTATCATAATCAATGCATTGCGTGATTTTACTAACTTGTATAACACATACGTCTGCAAGTGTAGTATTTATATCAGTTTTGGATAGCATACTTGTATCCATTGAAATTCCATAAAAAAATTAAAAAAATGTGATATATTAAACAAATTAATTGTTCACAAACAAATTCCTCCTTCTGGCACCTATAAAAGTTTACATGCTTTTATATTTGTCAAAAGTATTATTTAAAGGGGGTTAAATAAAAAAATATAGGCGATAAAAAATTCTTGAAATTTTGGATTTTTTTCTTATAATCTCATTTTTTAAGGATCTTGCCGCTCCTCAAAACATTTTCACAGTAAAATTTTTCAGTCTTAATATTGGTCCCAATAGGCAACTTTCACTCCCTATTAGAAAACTTAATTTAAAAAAAGTATTATTTTTATCCCGTTTTCGTTTCACCCAAGTGCACATACAGAAGTTTAACATCGCCAGCTATGCTTCAAAACTTCGTGCGTTTATCCTTTTTTTTTTTTTTTTCAATTCAATTCAATTTATTTAGATGCCACATGAAGACGAAATACAATGTAATACAATAACAGTGTAAGTAACTGTACCAGCAAGGGAGATGAGGGAAAAGGCCACAAAAGACCTGACAAAGCCCCGATCTCCCTATACATCAAGTCGTGACACATAGCATTCAAAGGATTTAGTTAAAATTAGTATTGGTGAAATTACGCCCCATCCCCCTTCTAACCCTCCCCCTTTCCCAACCTTCCCCGTCTCCCTACTACTTTGCCTTCCTGTTCCCATTTTCGTAATGTACCCCCTGACCCCTTAATTGCTTCTTCCCTGCCCCCCCTTTCATCTTTTTTTGAAAATTACCATTTCAATTTTCCCTATTCCTTTAATTCCCTTTTTTAAATTCTTGGTAGTCCCAGAATGTAAAGTTTGAATATTTTTTTTGAACAGATTGACATTTGTTATTATTGTAAGATCATGAGATAGAGAATTATTCCAAAATTGAGGCCCAGCATAATTAAAAAAATTGGTTTCAGCTGAGATCTACCACTAGTATTATAGACATGGGTAGGTAAAGAAATTTCAATTAATGTATGAAATTAATACTGCTTCTGTTTGAAACTGTTTAATGAGGTGATTTAGTTTTAAAGTTATAACATTCTTCAGTCTAGGTAATCTCTCATGCACCTGGTGCATAAATGTTCTTTCACGTTTGTGACATGCGCATTAACAAGGAATTTTCAGCGTTAATTACGCTTATATTGCATAGATGTTTTATGCATTTGATACATAGCTAATGATCTGAAAAGTCATGATCGTGACGAGCTGGCAGAAACATGCAATCGGGACAACAGATACTAGTGAAAACGAATAATGGAATTCTGACAATTGGAACACAGAACGCTATATTCCGTAGAAAGAAAGCGAAAACGTTTCTCCATTTTAATTAGAAAATAAGCCACGTGAAAGAATCTGCGAGAGTGGTGTATAGAGCAGTTTTCGTGAACAGTGTGTTGATAGAATCGCCGTAGAGGTGGTCATGAAATATCTGTGCATGAATCTGAAGCTCTGCTTCGCTCTTTTTATCCTAAATCTTGACTCAGCATGGGTCTTTTGCGTGACAGTTTTATCAAATTGTCTGGCGAATTTCCAGATTTATTTCGTCAAGTAGCTTAGTAATCGAAGTTTTCATAGCGGCAGCATTTACAGTTGAACTGTGGAATTTTCAATTTTTAAAAAGTCAAGCAGAATTCTCTCTATCATGTTTAATAGTATTTAAGATATAAGATAATCAATTCGTTAAACGAGCTAACAAAAGTGGATATTGTGGAAGAAACATTCTTCGCAAATACATGAGACAACTACATGATATTTAAGGCATCAGACAGCATACTCTTTGCGTTGCAACATGTAACTTTAACATCAGAATACTTGAAAGTTTCATAACACATAACACTCAGATACTTGGGACTTCTTCATCGTAGGTGGCGTAACATACATCATGCTCGTACGGAAATCGGGAGACGCTGTTCGATTCCAAAGCGATGCAATTTTCAAGTTTTCGTCTGCTAGAGTTACAGTAGTTTTGGTTTGCCTTGAATTAATCAAGGCAATCGCTATTCTGTCTGCCGCCTCAAAAATCCTGAAATAAAAAACATTCTTCTGTACAATTTCATGATTTCCAATTGATTGCGTGTTTATGTTGAACAAGTGCAAATTTCTTCCTTACAAGAAAAGAAATCGTAGTGCCAATGTTATGAAACTGATATGCCAGGCTGAGTCGAAAGTTCGCCCCTTTTTGAGCCACACCCAATGTTGGGTCTCCATTCCTGTGCGAAACGCATCGGCGCCGACTGGATACCGAGTGACGTAGAACACGTGAAACTGATGGCGTGCATTTGGGACGGAGACACATTACGTTATCAATTGAACAAAGGATGGAGGTAGATAAAAGTGTTGTTCGGGTTCTCCTTCGCAAAATTATGGAAAAATAAGGGCTACATGCGGCAACAACAGCGGAAGAATTGTGCACTGTATATGCCAAGGAAACAATGGACAGCAGCATTGCATGAAAATGGTTCTGGCGTTTCAATGATGGAAACACCAGTCTGGAACACAAGCCGAGTTCAAACCTGACAGCAACCCCAAACACTGACGACCTGATCTCAGCTGTGATAGCAGACATCACTAGTGATACACTACAACTGGCAGTAGAGCCTTCCCAATCCACTATCATTCGTAATTTGCACCAGCTTCTTGGTTTCTCCTACAAGCGCCGTCGAATGATTCACCATGAACTGACGCACCAGTAGGTTTCTTCTTCAGGCCCCGTCGAATGGTTCCCCATGAACTGACATACCAGTAGGTTTCTTCTTCAGGCGTTGTCGAATGGTTTTCCATGAACTGACACACCAGTAAATTTCTCCTTCAGGCGCCGTGGAATGGTTCCCCATGAACTGACACACCAGTATGTTTATCCCCTAGGCTCCGTCCAATGGTTCTCCGTGAACCAACACACGAGTAGGTTTCTCCTTCAAGCGCCGTCGAATGATTCCTCGTGAACTGACACACCAGTAGATTTATTATTCAGGCCGCGTCGAATGATTCCCCATGAACTGACACATCAGAATGTTTCTCCTTCAGGCGCCGTCTA
The DNA here is from genome assembly GCA_039090855.1 of Macrothele yani. NCBI lineage: Eukaryota > Metazoa > Arthropoda > Arachnida > Araneae > Macrothelidae > Macrothele > Macrothele yani. The sequence goes on from CM077025.1 coordinate 33,036,386, forward strand.
ATGGTTCGCCATGAACTGATACACCAGTAAGTTTTTCCTTCAGGCGTTGTCGAATGGCTTCCTATGAACTGACAAACCAGTAGGTTTCTCCTTCAGGCGCCGTCGAATGGTTCTCTATGAACTGACACAAAAGCAGGTTTCTTCTTCAGGCCCCGTCGAATGATTCCCAATGAATTGACATATCAGTAGGTTTGTCCTTCAAGCGCCGTCGAATGGTTCACCATTAACTGACGCACCAGTAGGTTTCTCCTTGAGGCTCCGTCGAATGGTTCCCCATGAACTGACACACCAGTATGTTTATCCCCCAGGCTCCGTCCAATGGTTCTCCGTGAACCAACACACGAGTAGGTTTCTCCTTCAAGCGCCGTCGAATGATTCCTCGTGAACTGACACACCAGTAGATTTATTATTCAGGCCGCGTCGAATGGTTCCCCATGAACTGACACATCAGAAGGTTTCTCCTTCAGGCGCAGTCTAATAGTTCGCCATGAACTGATACACCAGTAAGTTTTTCCTTCAGGCGTTGTCGAATGGCTTCCTATGAACTGACAAACCAGTAGGTTTCTCCTTCAGGCGCCGTCGAATGGTTCTCTATGAACTGACACAAAAGCAGGTTTCTTCTTCAGGCCACGTCGAATGATTCCCGATGAATTGACATATCAGTAGGTTTGTCCTTCAAGCGCCGTCGAATGGTTCACCATTAACTGACGCACCAGTAGGTTTCTCCTTGAGGCCCCGTCGAATGGTTCCCCATGAACTGACACACCAGTAGGTTTCTCACTCAGGCGCCGTCGAATGATTCCCCATTAACTGACACACCAGAAAGTTTCTGGTGTGTCAGTTAATGGGGAATCACTAGCTTACACCTAGTCTATAAAAAGTAAAATACATTCCTCCATTTGGCAAACAGGTTGTTTTGTTTTAACCGTATACCATTGCTTCCTTATCAGCTTACCATTTGCCCTTGTGCCCCTTCGGTATTCTTGGTTCTTTATCAGTGGTTCTTGGTGTTAGGTTCTGTAAAGATCTTCGTGGTTTTACGTTACTTTTTCAGGTCGTTCTTGCTCTCTTTGGGTATTCTCGTTTCCGGCCTTCTTTGTCCAGGTAGGACATAATCATGATTGTACTTTACTTATTCTTTTTGGTTTGTTGTCTTGTTTGTATTTTATTTTTTATTTTGTGCTTGGGGCTTTGGGACACGACCAAGGGGAAATTTGGATTTTAGCCATCCCTTTCTTGGTTTCAGAAAAGCCACTTACAAAAAACGGGGGCTTCCCTGATGACGACCGTTTTAAGGTGATTTGAGTTTCGTCTCGGTTCTTTGTTCGTTTTGTGTTACACCTTTTAAAATTAAGTGACTGTGGTGCTGTTCTGTATTTGTTTCTTGCTTATATTTTGGGCTCCATTCGGTACGTTAGCCGTGTAATGGGTTCGAGTAGTTAGTTATGTTTTTTGGTCCAGGGCATATTACAAGTATGTGGGAGTTGCATGTTCTTTTGGTGGTATGTGTTGTGTGTTTCGTTTAGATGTTTGTGGGTTTCCTTGGTCTGTTTCAACTATTTTTTGCCTATGTAGCCTTTCTGCCTATATTGCTGCTTTGTGCATGAGGAGTATTTGGGTCTTTTGTATGATTTGTATTGAAGTGCTTTACTTTTCTTATTAGTGTCCCTATACATATATCTTTCTTGACCTCCGGCTTTCATGCGTCATGAGCAGAATCTGCATATCATTGCATTTCGTAGTTTCATAACTACAATCCTTAACTGACAGTATTTGCATAAAAACGTGTCTGTTGTTATGAATGAAATATTATTTTTTTATTCCTATCTTTTTTATTATTAGTTCATACGTCTGTTATTTGTCTATTGTACATTTAATTCTTTCTTCTGTGTGTGTTTGTTTCGGCTTTAACAACTGCCATGAGAAATCGCAAGGCTATAAGTAGTCGCCTGTCCCTAATTTAAGGCCACTGGCTCTAAAGAGTCAGTTCTATAAGCGAAACATACCGCCCAGGCTTCTCATCGCGGACTAGAACCGGGGTCCATCACGGACAAATGGTCTGATGCCAGCGCTCATACAAATAGCTCATCGGGATGGCGGATTCAACTTTTGCACATTTTTGGAAACGAGTTATGTATGAAAGTACGGGAACACATAATCAGCGCATCAGTGTTGGAAAAACATAATATAGAGTATTCTACCCTACTTGAAGTAGGCACCCCTGATTTAGAGTATTGGCCACCCCTGATATAGAGTATTCTACCCTACTTGAAGTAGCGTGGAATACTCTATATCAGAGGTGGCCAACTTGATTGGGACTAAAATCTACTTTTTTTCCCTCGATATCAAGTGATCTACTCTACTTCATAATTTCAAATTTCTTCCTCCAAAATTTGTCGCTTCCCGCTATACTTATATCGCTGTTACTCTGTAGGCAGAGCCTAACGATTTTATGCATGTATTTGGGGTAAATAAAACAATTTGAATTATTTAATGATTTTTATTTGTTATTTATACATACGCTTTAGTACAAATTTAAATATAATGAAGAAATGTTGATTCTTTCGTCATCAGAAACAGGTTTACATGTTATTGCTATTTTATGGCTTATTGAAAACAGGCGATGGTTGCAGCCTTCGATTGATCGATTGGTTTTGAAAACATGTTTCTCTGCGCAGTCTGTCCAGATTTAAGTTCATATAATTTTTTCTTTCTTATTTCACTGTTGAGTGGGAAATCGGATTGATATTTATCATGCAATGTGTTGAAGTGCCGCTCTAAATTCCCCTTCTTTGGTATCGCCACGGAAGTTATTGCAAATTAAGCAGCAATACTTGTCTTTAACCATAACAGAAAAATAGTCCAGTTCCCATTCTTGATGAAAATAATAAGTTTTCGGTATTTTCGAGGCACTCATTTTCACCAAAACAATAATATCAACGAAATAGTTCAAAGAAGAAAACCACAGCTCCGTTTACCTTCGTATGAAACACAGCTAATTAAGATAAAACAAAAGCCCTTTCTGCGAATGTGTAATGCCCAGAAATCAAGCAATCGCGTTTCATTTTTAAACGAAATTCGTGATAAACATTACGCACTTAACCTGCACCCCAAGCTTCCCAAAACTGACTGTTACCTTCTATGACGCTATCTCCCGCGTCTAACTCTGCGGTCAATGCTCTCAGTACGTAGCAAGCAGAGCCTCGGAAGATTGCTATCGGGCGAGGAGATGCTATGTGACCTTGACACCTGGTGGATGCAGTCGCAAATCATCATGTTTAAGGGCGCAAATATGGCCTCTACTTTGTCTGAATGCTCCATCGTCGATTTTCGTAGTAATTTTAAAACAAAAATTATATTTTTTCCACAAAACGTTAGCGATCGATCAAAAATTATTCGGCGATCGACGTGTTGGCCGTCCCTGCTCTATGTTAATGCTTTTAGATTGTTCAAGGAGTTTCTAGAACATTCTCGGAACACTCTAAAGTGGGTTCTATAAGCACTCTGGGGCTGGTTCTGTAAGCTCTCTGGAGTGGGTGTATAAGCTCTCTGGAGTGGGTGTATAAGCTCTCTGGAGTGGGTGTATAAGCTCTCTGGAGTGGGTGTATAAGCTCTCTGGAGTGGATTCAATAAGCACTGTGGAGTGCGTTGTATATGCACTCTGGAGTAGGTTGTATAAGCACTCTGGAGTGGTTATATAAGCACTCCGGAGTGGGTTCCATAAGCACTCTGGAATGGCTTCAATAAGCCCTCTGGAATGGGGTCAATAAGCTTTCTGTAGTGGGTTCAATAAACACTTTGGAGTGGGTTCTATAAGCACAACAGAGTGGATTCTATAAGCACTCTGCAGTGGGTTCTATAAGCATTCTAGAGTGGCTTCAATAAGCCCTGTGGTGTAAGTTAAATGAGCACTCTGGAGTGGGATCTATAAGCACTGTGGAGTGGATTCTGTAAGCACTCTAGAGTGGTTATATAAGCATTCTGGGGTGGGTTCTCTAAGCCCTTTGGAGTGGGTCCCATAAGCACTTTGGAGTGGGTTCTCTAAGCACTCTGGAGTGGGTTCTATATGCACTCTGGAGTGGGTTCAATGTGCACTCTGGACTGGGTTATATAAGCAGTCCTCGTAATTTTACTCACTGACGCAATCTACAGCAGTACTTTCACGATCTTTTCTTTATTAGACTTATCTACGTACCTCGCTGGGTCCATGTATGTGTTAGAAGGAAAGAAACAAAGAACGGTCGAAGGGCAAAATTCAGAGCCACTATCTCGGTTAAGCGTATCTTACGAAGCCCGAAAAATAATTGTTTTGTCTGCGGTGTCTGTACATGTTAATGTAAATGAAAAAATAGAATCACGCCTCTTCTAAGAATTAAGTATAAATTGAGATTATGATTACTAAGGCTTGACGTGATTTGTCGAAGAATAATGGCGAAGAAAATAGATAAGTTCTGGTGAACTCAGAATACAAGAAACTTGAATATAGTCCTTATGGTTTATTCAAAATAAATAGTTATTTTGTATAGTATAATGACTAACTTTGCCACGAGAAATAAAATAAAATAAACTTCTGTGTATACAAAAGCACTTTATCAAATTCTATGTAAACTTCCAACTCATATTTACACGCCCATTTAGACTGTCACCCTTCTAAAAATTGTTCCTTTCCTTTCTTTTCATTTTTTTTTTTTTACACACAACAGAAATTTCGCTAGCGCGTTTTCTTCAGGTACATGCGAGCACAGAAACATACAACACTCTCATAGCAACAAAGCAAATACTGCAAATGAAGCTACGGCTACATAACTTCCTATCAACATAACCCAGCTTAATGTCCCCCTATTATTCTAAACTTTTTCATGGTGCTGTGTATTACAATATTCTGGTGTTACAGCAAGTTTGAATAAAAATTATGTAGTGTGGAAATTGTTTCAGTACGCTTTGTCGTGCTATATAGACAGCCTTAAATCGGTTCTGTCACTTTTGGTTGTGTAGAGCGTTCCTTTCTAACAGAATAATGAAGTATTCAGTTTGTTATTGCAGAAATTTAGAGAAACAGTCGGTGTTTCTGTGAAATTCCAGATTTTCATGGGTGCAGCTAAAAGTAGAAATTGAGATTATGATTACTAGGTTTAACTTTTGCTTCGTAAGTTTTCGTGTATTATGAAATGGAAGATACAATTGGTCCAGAAGAAATCATAGTGGAGATAATTTTAAA